>OX369257.1:7955792-9155792 GCA_947284805.1 Coleophora flavipennella | reverse complement strand
ACGACGACCGGTTCTGCGCTGCCTGCATTCAGCGGCTTCCCGCGAACCTTCAGTCCACCAAGTGGATGGCCTGCCTACGCTAAGTTTTCCGGTGCGCGGTAGCCACTCGATAACTTTACTGTACCGGGACAAGCGTCTTGGCAGCAAGACCTACCGTAACTGGTCCTTGTCTTCACCTTATGGTGTTGGCAGGAATAGCGGCCCTCACTTTATGACCTAGCTGTCGGTGAGTGGGGACGCTATATCATAAACCTGGCAGTTTAGCGTACCTGGTAGATGTACGAGAGGGAATGCCCCAACGGTAAGCGGAATTGCTGGTTTAATTACTGGCAGGGAAGCATCTCCGGCACTTGCCTGGTCAGCAAGTAGAGCTAAGCTAATACTGCTCCGGCCGATCCAGCAGCGTAGGAGTAAGTCTGGACAGGTGCGATAAGCGCCGGGAAGTGAGCGTGCCTACAGCTCCGGTACCACACCGGATATGTGGGAGCCAGCTTCTCTTTCGTCCCGAGCGGGGATCAAACCGCCAGCAGCGAAAGCCGCGGGAGGTGAGCGCGCCTACAGCTGCGGGACCTACCTGGACAGTAGGTAGTGATTCTCTTCTACGAGGCCCTCACTATATGACCTTGCTGTCGGTGAGTGGGGACGCTATATCATAAACCTGGTAGTTTAGCGGATCTGGTAGATATACGAGAGGGAATGCCCCAACCGCCGTCTGTTCTACGAGCTATGTGCCCCGCCCACTGCCACTTAAGTTTAGCAATTCTGAGAGCTATGTCGGTTACTTTGGTTCTCCTACGGATCTCCTAGTTTCTGATTCGATCACGCAGAGAAACTCCGAGCATAGCACGCTCCATAGCCCTTTGGGTGATATTGATAATAATAATTTATTAATTAGTTAATAAGAGTATTTTTCATAATTTTATATTTTTAATCTATCTCTTTATCTTCCCCTTTTGAATATATAGACAAAATAATTTACATTGGGTATTCTTATAAAAGCAATTTTAATTTTTTAGATACGGATTCATTACATAAATATTTTTTAACCTTTCTGAAGTATTTCTGCTATCATCAATAGTTAACCAACAATATAGAAGTCCTTCAATAAAATTCTAGTAGGTATTTGGATAGTCGTAATTTTTGACCACTTCCAAACTACTAACCTTTAATAGGATGCCTTTTTTGAATTTGGAACCGTATATTTATATTTATTTAAGCATTCATAAGTTTTTCAAAAACTTACGTACATACTTACCGATTGCTTTAACGGTGAAGGAAAACATCGTGAGGAAACCTGCACACGCCTGCGAAGAAACTCGAAGGTTGTGTGTGAAGTCGACCAACCCGCACTGGGCCCGCGTGGTCGACTAAGGCCTAATCGCCCTGATTCAGGGTAGGCTCGAGCCCCTCGGTGGGGACGTATATGAGCTGTAATGATGAAGCATATTTTATAAAATTAATAAGTAAAAGTTTTAAAAAAAATAACATGTCAACCAGTAATAGCATTTGGCTTTTCGAGCATAAAACCCTTCTCAAAAAAAAAAGCTTGTATACCTAAAAGTTTTTAGGTTTTCGAAATTTGAATTTGGAACCGTTTTTATTTAAATAAATTTAAGTGGTAAATTTAAGCATTTATAAAATTAAGTAAAAGTCAGAAAAAAATAACATGTCAACCCCTTATACATATATAGCATATCTCTGATGTCAACTAATAATTAGCATTTGGTTTTTTGAGCATAAAAACTCTTTTCAAAAAAAAAAACTTGTACCCAATAGTTTTAGGTTTTCCGAAAAATTAACACTGGGCGTTTTTATAATATCTTCTTTAGATATGGATTTGTCGCAGGCATACTGTATTAATTCGTCATTATACATACGGTCGGGCAAGTGTCGCGAGACTCTTTGACAGTTAAATGTTAAATCAATCAAACCTAACCGAACCTAACATAGCTCGCTTCGCGAGCTCATTTACAATCTGCCGTACGGCATTTTGACAATTTGCCTGACTCGGCATTGACCGTTTATGTACGGACGAATTATTACTGTTCGCCTGGCTCGGCATTTTACAATCTGCGTACAGAATTTTACATTTTGCTTGACCGTTTACATACAGACGAATTATTACAAACTAGCTTTTGCCCGCGGCTTCGCCCGCGTGGACATCGTGTTTGTGACTGACTTAGAGGGTGCGCGGTGCGCGAGCCGCAAGCGGCAAGCGAGCGTGGACATGGACTTTCTCCAGATACCTCGGGAACTATGTCAGGATATGCTTATTAGTAAATCGTGTCATTTACCACCCCCTCAACCATATCGGTGCAAAAATCACACAATCCATTGTTCCGTTGCGATGTTAATTAACCAAAAAAGAGTATATTTTAAGTTCCCTCGGGAATGGCATCGGGATATGCTATTTTCACAGGATAAACAGTAGCCTATGTCCTTCCTTGTGACACAGGCTACCTGCATACCTAATTTCATTAAGATTGGTCAAGGCGTTGAAGCGTGAAAATGTAACAAACAAACAAACACATTTTCACATTTATAATATTAGTAAGGATTGCTTGAATCGGTGTACAGCATTTTACATTTTGCTTGACCATTTTATTCAATTTGCCTGACTATATGTAAAATGACTAATCATACAATTTGCCTGTAACAGAATCATTACGTAAATATTTTTTAACCTTAAGTATTTCTGCTATCATCAATAGTTTACAAATAATTTAAAAGTCCTTCAATTAAATTCAACATTATATTTAGATAGTCGTATCACGATTACATTATTTTTTTTAATTAGTTTACCAACGCCCATGTCAAGTTCAACTTATCTCGTCTTATCGGGCATTGGCCGAGTATAAATACAGAGACCAACAGTTTTTTCTTTCGCATTCTGGTTCAGGGCGTTCTCTCAAGTCTCAAAATGTCAAGAAAGTTGCACTACTTCCACCTTAACGGACTCGCTGAGTCTATTAGGTACATCTTCCAATACGGCAAAGTCAAGTTTGAAGATGTCAGATATGACTTGCAGGAGTGGCCCATCAAATCCGTTAAGGACAGTGAGTTTTATCTCTTATTTCATTTATAATAAGACTAGCTTTTGCCCGCCACGTGGGCATCTTTCTTACGATGTTTTCCTAAGCTTTACAAAGAACATTGTGTAATTATGCTAAGCTTTACTGAAATTAACAAACGAAAATTATTTTGTTCATAAAAAATAATTTTAGGGTTGTCACAATAGTAAAAAAATCCCTTTATTTTTTTCTCAACAATGGCTCTTTCGACTTTGATGAAACTCGGCATGTTATTATATCTTTATATTGCCACAGTTCGTTATTCCATAACATTTGGAATCCGGTAGGTACCTTTCATTCAAACCCAGGTTGTTTTTTAGTTTCAATATTTCAAAGAAACTTGAAACTTAGGATCTAATAAAGTTAACTACACAATGAAGTAGTTCATTAGTTCAGAAAATATCTGAATGAGGTACCTCCCATACAAATCCAAATTATTCGTATTTTTTAAAAAATTTATTGTCTTATTTTCTAAATGGGCTTCGGAATCCTATATTATGCGTCGTTGGACTCGCCCTTTGCCGATTTTTCAATTGATAAGGCGGTAGTCCTTCAGCGTTGACCCAGAATATAAATAAATTTTATATAAATCGGATTAGTATTTTATCTTACACATATATATGTAAAAAAAATGTAATTAGTTTCTGCGATTGAAGGCGGTTTATTAACTTATTTAGTGTTGTCAGTTATTATTAAATCCTGTATTTCCACTTTTATTCCAGTGCTGCCCTACGGACAGATGCCTCTTTATGAGGAGGGGAATCGTACCCTGAACCAGTCTCTCGCCATCGCCCGGTACGCAGCCAGCCAGTGCGGTCTGCTTCCATCTGATCCATGGGACCAGGCAGTCTTAGACGCCGTTGTGTTCAACATCTACGACTTCTGGGGAAGTAAGTTCAATTTACGTACATAATGTGCGATAACCGCCTCCGTGGCGTAATGACTAAGGCCGTTAGCTTTACATCTGAAGGTTGATTCGATTCCCGGCAAAGTCTAACTTTGTAAGTCTCGGTTTGGTTATAGGAAGGGCATTTTTTAAGCTCGCCTGGCTAGTATTACTATCTTTTCTAAGTCTTGCCGCCAAACATCAATGTTAACAGCATAAATGTGTTCTGGCTTGTAGATAAGATAGCCAGGTCCCCATTGCGTTGGGGAATCTTGGTAAGCCCGCTTCCATCTTCGGCATCATCGTCACTTACCATCACGTGAGATGATGCCAAGGGCTTATTGTGAAAAAAAAGTCGTTCTCAAGTTATGCGCTTACCAACGTACAGCATTTCATTTTTAGGGTTTATTATTATTATTATTATATCAGCTCATATACGTCCCCACCAAGGGGCTCGAGCCTACCCTGAATCAGGGCGATTAGGCCTTAGTCGACCACGCGGGCCCAGTGCGGGTTGGTCGACTTCACACACAACCTTCGAGTTTCTTCGCAGGCGTGTCCAGGTTTCCTAGCGATGTTTTCCTTCACCGTTAAAGCAATCGGTAAGTATGTACGTAAGTTTTTTGAAAAACTCATTGGTACATTGGCCGTCCAGATTTGAACCCGGTACCTCTGGTTAGATGGACCGAGTCGTTACCGGTTGAGCCACCGATGCTTTTTACTCGGAAACTACTGGACTGATTGAGTTAAAATTTAGTACACATATGTACGTAGGTGACCTAAAGACGGATCTGTAAAGTAATGAATTTTAAACGTGGGGGCCAGTTTTAGGGGGTAAATTTGAAAAAAAAAATTGTGTCACGTATCAACGTATCAAATGAAAAGGCTTGTTCTGAGATCTCAAACATATTTTATTTTTAATTTTTACATAAATAGTTTTAAAGTTATTTAAGAAAATAGGCGAAAATTTACCATTCCCCCCCCCGAAACTACTAGGCCTAAAATCTTGTAAAAATAACATTATATGAGGTTGAATGCATAGATTAAAGGAAAATCTATGAGTTTTCTCTTAATACTTTTGTCTTTCCATTCCCTCAGAAAAGGTGGAATTTCTGAAGTCCAGAATAAGTACACCCCTATTTACCTAGAGCAAAGTATGTAGTGAGAGGTCTTATTCTGTTGTTATGTAAAGTTTTGGTGTGGAACCCTGTTTGTGTGAGCCCGAGTCGCACTTGGCCGGTTTTTATTCATATATTATATTTTTTTTAGTTTTTATTTTCGGTTTTTATTCACAGGGTGTAAAAACATTGATGTGGGACCCGTTAACTGGAGGTTCTACTCATCATATAGAACAACTTTCCCCAAGGAACCCATCAACCCATTGTTAACAATAAAAATTTGGACCCTCCATACTAAAATGCACAAAATTGGTCGATTAGCTAATTAATTTATAAATATAATTTTTTTTACGATTTCAACAAAGTCGTAGAACAAAAGTTGTTTAGTGTGATTAGTAGAAGTTAACGGGACCTATACACCAATTTTGTTACATCCTGTATATAGAGATACAGCGAAAGTGGTTTTGTAATTTTATCATGAAAGAGTAACAAACAGACAGAACGGTCACACTTTCGTATTTATAAGTTACTAGCTTTTGCCCGCCGCTTCGCCCGCGTGGACATCGTTTTATGACTGTCTTAGAGGGTGCGCAGTGCGCGAACAACGTAGACTTTGGGAACTATGTCACCAACTATGTTCCTACCCCCTCAACCATCTCAAATCACACAATCCATTGTTCCGTTGTGATGTAAAAGAAATTAACCAAAAAAAGAGTATGTTTTCAGTTCCCTCAAGAAACTGCATTAAACTATGCTATTTTCATGTCCTTCCGCGTGGCACAGGCTACCTGCATGCCAAATTTTAATTAAGATTGGTCAAGGCGTTGAAGCGAGAAAAGGTAACAAACAAACAATCAAACAAACACATTTTCACATTTATAATATTACTAGCTGTTTCCCGCGGCTTCACCCGCGTGGACAACGTTTCTATGACTTTTCGAGGGTGCGCAGTGCACGAGCCGCAAGCGGCTCGCAAGCGTCAAAAAAAGTAGCCTATATGTTAATCCAGGTCCTAATCTGTCTACCTACCAAATTTCAGCCAGATCCGTTTAGTAGTTTTTGCGTGAAGAAGTAACAAACATACACACTCACACACTCACAAACTTTCGTCTTTATAATATTAGTGTGATTAGTAAGGATAAAATTAGTAAGGATTATAACATCAAATATTAAACTAAGCATTGTGATATATATTGCTTGCTGTGTAGCGCGGTGCGCAGATATTCATTCTCCTTTCATTCGGCCATCTCCTTTTGCAGAGGTGCTGGCTTTTATCAAGGAGACTGATCCCACAAAGAAGCAGGCCATCAAGAAGGAAATACTGGAGGAACATATTGAGTTCTTCTTCAGCCGGTTCGAGAAGGAGCTGAAAGCCAATAATGGACACTTTGGTGGCAAGGTAACTAACATCACTCTCCAATGAATCTATACAGTCGTCCAATAGAGACGTTGATAGGGCAATCGTGCGGGCCGAGGGGCAAGACGGAAAGTCGAGCCTCAACTTCCCTAGTCACTGTTCAGCAACTGAAGGGTTGGCTGAAAGAGATCCCTGTTTGGGATAAGTCCACCTTTGTGCATGCTACTGCTATTATGTATCAATAATTGTGTATTTTCTTGTACAATAAAGAGTTGACAAACAATTAATTAGAAGTGCCAGCACAGCGCCAGAGGTGAACATCAGTGACTAGTGATGTCACTGTCGGCCTTCACGCAAACATTAAAGGCATTAGACTACTGTATGGATTTCTACACTATGTACAAACAAAACAATGTTAAAGTAGGTAGGTATGTAGGTAGGTATGTTATATACGTACTTTTCAATACAGTTGCCCGAAAAATTGTACTTTTTATGCCAGTTTACTTTGCGCAAAATTATTTTTACTGCACGTGTGCTTTTTACTTTGCCACTTTTTTTAATTTCTTCTTTGGAGGCATAACACATTTCAAGTAAATAATAAAATATAATTACCAAACATACAAATTCTTCTTTGAGACTTTTAAAAGTAGTATTTTAAAACAGATAGGTTGCTTCTCCGAGAGGTTACATAACGCCAGTTGGTTAAATTCTCTTTGGATTAAATCTTTGTAAATAAAAGAGCATAAATACCACGGAGTACTGTGTCAGAAGGAGATAGACTGATGACGCATGAAGCACATAGGTTACACCAAGGAATAGGTCATCATTTCTAAGGAGGTTTTAATCTTCTATATAAAAATAAGTCGGGTTTTCCTTCCTGACGCTATAACTCCAGAACGCACGAACCGATTTCGCTAATTCTTTTTTTGTCGTGTTCGTTATTGTCAGGAAAAGGTTCTTATGTAGGGTAGGGTAGGGTAGTGTAGTGTAGTGTAGGGTAGGGTAGTGTAGTGTAGGGTAGGGTAGGGTAGTGTAGGGTAGGGTAGGGTAGTGTAGTGTAGGGCAGGGTAGGGTAGTGTAGTGTAGGGTAGTGTAGAGTAGGTTAGGGTAGGGTAGTGTAGTGTAGGGTAGAATAGTGTAGGGTAGGGTAGTGTAGGGTAGGGTAGTGTAGTGTAGGGTAGGGTAGTGTAGTGTAGGGTAGGGTAGTGTAGGGTAGGGTAGTGTAGGGTAGGGTAGTGTAGTGTAGGGTAGGGTAGTGTAGGGTAGGGTAGTGTAGGGTAGGGTAGGGTAGTGTAATGTAAGGCGGTACGTAGTTCGCCGGGACAGCTAGTGCTTACTATATTTGTTATCCCAAGCCTTATTATGGTAATCTATTTATAGTAATATTAAAAAAACATATGAATGCGCATGCTATGATGAGATGAGATGCTTAGCTAAAATGAGGCACAATTTTCGTAAAACTGAATTGAGTCCACCCTTGTATCATAAATAACTATTATCGAACAAACTTTTATCGATCAAAGTATTAACTTAAGTAAGTTTCAAGTTTCATCATAAATTTAATCAATGAAGTCAATTAACGCTAGAATTTAACTTATTTATTTAACACGATCCATGAGTGCTTACATCTACGAGTACCTACTAGGAAACGAGTCTCAATATGGCGATTTTTGATAGTATACTTACAAGGCTAGAACGCAGAGGTTGGGTTAAGACTGCTCGCGTAGTTTTAAGTTTTAAAAGGTATATAAAGCAAAAATATTTTAATGAAACTTTGCTATGATCTATAATGCAGGCACTTAATCAAAATTAAAATCGCGAATATCTCAAGTTAGACGCAAGATCCCGAGCTATTTTTTTTTCATAGGTAGATATAAAGCCGAAGTTATTTGAGCACAAAATAATACGTGCGCAAACGTTGCCGTTTTGAGAAAAAAAAATTGAAATCAAAATTAGTTTTTTTTATTTCTTCATAGCAATTAAAAATATTCATTTTAAAAAAGCCTCTAGAGCTTATAATTTAATTTAGTTTAAGAGACAACTGAACCTTATTCGAGGTCAATACATATAAATATTGACACAGATTATCAGACAAAATATTGCCAATGCTCGTGAAAGCACAGATGAGATACTATGTTAGTTACTTCGTAGTGAAAGGCTTAAACTCGGTGAAGAAAACGGTAAAAAAGCCACTGAAACTCAAGTTGTCTCGGTACTGGCTTATCTTGTTATCGCATTTGATGTAACTACACACATCGCTTTATGATTCTAAATCTAAAAATACGAAGTATAATATTCTAAAAATCTCTTCTATTTCCAGCTAACCTGGGCCGACTTCATCTTGGTAGGCATCGTGGAAGCTACCAACCTGTTCCTGAGCACAGAAGTTGAGAAGAAGTACCCCACCATCAGCTCTCTTCTCAACAAGATCAGGTCCTTACCCGGGATCAAGGAATACATCGCGAAAAGGAAGCCTTATGTTCTGTGAATTACCGGAAACTTATGAATGAAAATGTACAAAACATATAGTAAATAAACTATGTAAAATTTTCAATTGCTTTTTTTCCTTCATTTATGTGTCTATGCGAAGTTTTGCTGCGTCGGAACCGTTGAAATACAGTTTTAGAAGTTTTCGTAAATAAATAAGTCAGTTTAAAAAATAAACTAGAGTGCGTTGGACTACATCTCACCTGATAGTAAGTGACAATGTAGCCTTGATGATCTCCAAATTGTAGGAGTCAGGAAATACAGACGCAGGCAAAGAGTTCCACTCCATCGTTCTCCGCATAATTAATGAGGAAGCGTAACGCTTCGTGCGTATAGGCTGAATATCCACAAGGGGGTGATACCTCTTCCTGCGTCTCGTTGACCGAAGGTAGAATGGAGCTGGGGGAATAAGGACGTGCAGTTCTTGTACATACTCTCCGTAATGAATTCAATAGAATACCGAAAGACAGGCGATGCTCAAGGCTTTGGAGCTTATTTTTGACAAGCTCATCGTCGCTAATGAGCGTCCGGGCTCATCGGTCAATGGCGTCCAAGGTATCTAGCTGATAGCGGGCTGATCCATCTCATAAGTGAGATCAGTACTCCATACAAGATCGAAATTGTGCTTGACATAAAGAAGGAAGCTGTCCAGGTGTGAAGTACCGTCTCACCTTACCCAAGTTCATTGCAGCAACTTTTGCCTCGTACTCAATGTATCGACCTAAATTGACATTTGGTGATAATTCCACGCCTAGAAGCTCAAGGTGATCGGATATCTGATTGAACTCATTCCGGGAAGTAGGAGTCAAGTTGAAAGGACTCCTTTTAGTGGAAAAGAGACACTGAACAGTGTCTTGGAGGCATTGAACCTTGAGGCATTTAGGTTGGAATCACCGCCATCAGACACTGCCTGAAGCGATAGGTTCATACACTCTATCATGGCCTTTCTCAAAGACAGTGTCTCAGCGCCGTTCGCTCGTGCACTGGATATTATTCCACAACTTTGCTGTCGTCTGCATAATACCCGGTATCAATCGAGTCGGTGCTAATCGTTTATATGTAGCAGGAAAAGAGTAGTGGAAAGAACACACCCCTGGGGTACCCCGGCATCGACTGCCAATAGGTCAAAGGAGCAGCCATCGATGACTACTCAAATAAACCTTTCCCTAAGGAAATCAGATACTCAGTTACACAAGCCCACAGGCAGTCCGTATGAAAAAAAGCTTGCCAATAAGGCTAGCGTGCCAGACTCGGTCAAAAGCCTTCGAGATGTCAAGAGACACGGTGAGAGCCTCACCGTGCTTATCGATGGCCTCACCCCATATATGCGTAGCATAAACTAGAATATCTGCAAAGGACCGACCTTGACGAAAACCGTATTGTCATTGTCTTCTAAATATGCCAAAATGCGGGTGTTTAATACACGCTCCATAATCTTACAGATTACAGAGGTGATTGCTATGGGGCGGTATTTTTTTTTAACACAGGCAGCACGTTGGCTAGCTTCCAGGACTTTCTGACTATACCTGTTTTAAACGAGAGGCGGTACAGACGTTTCAGAACAGGAGACAACTCAGGAGCGCAGGTCTTTAGCACTATAGCTAGATTACGATATAGTCTAGATTGCGAAGTGTTTTGAGTACCTTCTTATGGTGAAAACGAATACGGGGCATAGTAGAACCGCAAGGAAATAACTGTGGTGGTATTCTATTCGCTGTATCTAGACGTGAGTCAAACTGGTAAGCCTAATAAGATAAGCCACCTGGTAAGCCGAATGCTTGTGTGCCTCAGCAACTGAGCATTTGGCATTAAACCACGAGCGAATTTTAATCTCGAAAGGAATGTTAGACAATGGAATATAATATTCCATACCCTGACATATTACCTTTAAGATTTTGGTCGCACAGCTCGACGGATCGCTAGAAGAAAAACACGCCTACCGACAAGGACAAGATGCATAAGAGTGGCGCACCTCATCCCAATCTGTTGACTTGTACCGCCTTATCCGTCTGATGTCCTTAAGGCTGAGATCGGGAGGTGAACAAGACAGTTCAGATTTCACCAGACAATGTTTAGACGTATCCAAAGGTGAGGATACTGACACATTATAACGGTCTGATTCTGTTGTCAGCAGAAGGTCCAAACAATTTTCCGTTTAGCCATAACGTCAGACACACGCGTCGCTGGGAAAGATTTAGTGACAAAGTGAGTTTGAGTGCCTCTCTCCCAGCGTGGTTGGTCTTTTCGTACGGGAAATGCCACTCTTTATGAAGCGACTTGAAGTCCCCTTGAAGGATCATTTGGGTTGACGGGCACCTTACTTGAGCCTCATTGGCGGCCTTACACGTATGTTCAGATAGCCTGGTTGTCTCCTGATCTCCACTGTGTGAACGGTATACACAAGCGTAGACTATTTAGTCTACGCCAGTGTCGATTAGCACCCAGAGCATCGAAAAAGAGGAGTCTTCAAAGTTACGGAGACGCCGGCAGTAGATGTTTCCGCTGACGTAGACAGAGATAACGGCGTGCGAGTTGAAGTTGTGCTCCAGGGTATACACCAGGTAGTGCAAGTAAGATGCGTCAGCCGGATGTCTGATTTGCGTCTCCCTAAGAAACAGTAGCTGCGGCTTGTCGGTCTCAAGATGTTGGTGGACCGCATCGATATTGGAGTATAACCCCCTGATGTTTTCGAGGTGCACTTTTAATGGGAGGAAGTGCCGCCACTGTAAAACTCGATTTCTTTTCGTGACTTTTTCCATTTTGGTTTTGGGGAGTTATAGGAGGCGCTGATTAGAATTCAAGGGTGAACACAGAATCACTAAACACTGAAGGATAGACTAGTCTGGAGATTGCGGGGACACCCGAACCCCCCCCCCCCCCCCCCCCGGAGATGGCCATCCGGTCCTCCCGTCCAGTCGCCAATTGGCACATGCAGTCTATCGGCCAACAGTGCATCGTGCTTCGGATTCCACTTTCCTCGAAGACAGGGACTGACCTGGAGAGTAGGTAGTGGTTCTCTTTCACGAGGCACTCGCCTTGCAGAGTACCAGGGCAAGCGTCTTGGCGACAAGACCTACCGCAACTGGTCCTTGCCTTCGCCTTATGGTGTTGGCAGGAATAACGGCCCTCACTTTTATGCCCTAGGGTCGGTAAGTGGGGACGCTATATCATAAACCTGGTAGTTAAGCGTGTCTGGTAGATATACGAGAGGGAATGTCCTCCAAGACTAGCCGCCAACCCGCCTTCCCAAATGGCTTCCCTAGGCATCGTACCGGAAAACGTAAACGCTTGGCGGCACGATTTTGCCTAGAGGATGGTGGCAAGCCACGGCCGAAGCCTCCCACTTAAAGAAACACCAAAGCCTCGTATGTTCTTTGGCAGGGTGCATGCACCATGAGCCGGCGAGGTTGACCTGGGTCTCGAAAGATGCATTGGACCCCTTACACCCCAATTGAGTTCTAAAATTGACTATTTGTCGCAAAACACTCAAGAAGCCGGGAAGCAAAGCTTCTAAAAACTGCGCAAGTATTAATTATTGATATCTACCAGGTTCCTTTCACTTAGGATTTTTTTTTTATTGTTGGTTGGTCTTCTTAGTTAGATGGCGCCACAAGCAATTGGGATTTTTTTCTTTTTCAAAAAAATAACTACATTTTTGTTTCTTATAATTCTAAACTAATTATTTATAGTAAGATAAAATCCTAGAAAATAAATTAATCAAACGCAACTTGACTTGGCTGTGCAATATGATTAGTAATTTCGACAATATCCCACACTTTCTCAAAAGCTCCATCAGCTAGGGTGTAATTATTTCATACCGAAGTGCGCGGGTTCAAATCCAATACATTTATTTTACTTGTTTCCCGGTTATGTTACAATCCGTTACCGTTAGATGGCACTAAATGCATTTTTAACTGACTTTTCTATTTCAGGTTTATTCATATTTATTCATAGTATAAGTACTCTGTGATATCTACAAGCTTCGATAGCGTGACATGTATTAAAAAATAAATTAATACAATTTATTTTCAGAGAATACAATTATTAGTTACAATTTTGATAGACAGACAAAGGAGTCTTAGTAATAATAGGGTCCCGTATAAAGGGTGTGTTATTAATTGGTATAATAATGGGGTGTACGGAACCTTAATTATAAGATATTATTGATGTGTAACATCTTTGCTCTCGCTTTTCTGCAATTTGTGGGAGTGATTTCGTGAAATGGGACGGAAATGTATCCCATTGTAACAGGAAGTCGCGTTTTTTCAGGCTTTAAAAGCGCGGAAAAGGCAAAGGTATCTATGACCATACAGCCTAGTCTGCTGTATCTTTGCCGTCCTTTTTTCAGGCTTTAAAAGCGCGGAAAAGGCAAAGGTATCTATGACCATACAGCCTAGTCTGCCGTATCTTTGCCGTCCTTTTATAAAGTATTTTGTCACATGTTACACATCATATGCGAGTACTGTAGGTCTCGCTCGAATTTTTTTTTACAATTTTAAATAATAGCACAACTATTTTGCTGCCCGATGTGAAGGCGTTACATGTTTCCTGGTCCAGTGAGCAAAAAACGGCCTATCGTACGTACCTTCCCGCTACTGTGGTCAGGAGACTAAAGAGGCCTCATCCAAGCAGGTTGATACGTGTTAAAATAATATCGAATGTAGGTCTATTCATTTTAAGTTCAAATCAACGCGGCTGTTACGTTGAAACCGAACGCTCAATTCTCGATATTTACGTGTTTTTATTACTTTTTTATACTTTCAAATGAAAGGTCTTAAAGTCACCGATTTTTGTGTGTTGGTTTCATTCAACATTAGCTATTTGTTTTCGAGAAATTTTGCAATTAGTTCCATAATTACTTTAGTTTTAACTTCAAAAGTGGTAATATTAAAAAAAAATGTATTCAATTAAATTTTTTTTTTATTACTTTAAGTATATTATATATTTTTTCCATAGTAATAGCTTTACACAGTGTTTCAATAATTTGAATTGAATATTGTTATTTGACGAGTCTTAGGGCCTTAAAGCGCCGGCTTTGCTATCAACATAATTATGGATCGTTACGACGCATCGTGCCAGAAACGCAAATCGCCGTACACGCAAAGGACATTAAAATCTTATACGAGCAAATTATATCAGTCTTTTTGCAGTAGGTAGCAACGGTAGAAACTTATCGTAATACTAGCTGTCCCGGCGAACTTCGTACCGCCTTACATTACATTACACTGCCCTGCCCTACCCTACACTACCATACACTACACTACACTACCCTACCCTACCCTACATACACTAAACTACACTACCCTACCCTACACTACTCTACACTACCCTACACTACACTACACTACCCTACCCTACCCTACACTACTCTACACTACCCTACACTACCCTACCCTATCCTATCTCTCAAGTTGGATCGAACGGCACATGGTGTGCGAATTTTATAATAATCGGTTAAGTGGTTTAGGAGTCCATTGAGGACAAACATTGTGACACGAGATTTATATATATTAAGAAGATTATTTTTAAGTGTCCTCTATTGTGATGGATGAGAAAATTATGAAATTACGTCATCATCATCATCATATCAGCCGAAAGACGTCTACTGCTGGACAAAGCCCTCCCCAAGGATTTCCGGTAATACCTACATATGGGCGTGAAACTTGATGTGACCATATCATCATATCAGCTCATATACGTCGCCACCGCCTACCCTGAATTAGGGCGATCCGGCCTTAGTCGACCACGCGGGCCCAGTGCGGGTCGGTCGACTTCACACACAACCTTCGAGTTTCTTCACAGGCGTGTGCAGGTTTGCTCACGGTGTTTTCCTTTACTGTAAAAGCAATCGGTAAGTATGTAGGTAAGTTTTGAAAAACTCATTGTTACATTGGCCGTCCAGATTTGAACCCGGTACCTCTGGTTAGAAGAACCGAGTCGTTACCAGTTGAGCCACCGACGCTTTTCCATATAAGTAATCCAAAAGATAAACAAAAATAATAAAAATTGCCCAAGCGTGAGTCGTACTCGCGCTAAGGAGTACGAACTGAATGAAAATAAAAAAGGTTTTTCTGTTGCTCCCGGTGATGTTTTTTGTTTGAAATAGATATATGTATCGTTTTATTGTATGGAATTTAGAATGAGTCCGGCAAAACGTAATGTTATGAAATGGATAAAGTGAAAGGTAAAGAATATAATTTATTATTGTCTAGTCTTAAGGCGCAGTGGTACCTAAAAATCCACTTAATCTGGTTTTTAGAATTAATTTTTGAAGTAGTTTACAGTAAATTTAAAATCTAGGAAAACGTATTGGTATTATTGAGAACAGTTGCAAGGGACTATATCGAATGGAAATACGATTTAATAAAGTTGGCTCGTTAAAATAATTTCGCAAAGGTACCTCTTTTCGAGCCATTTTATGGTCTATTTTCGGTTTTATTCTTAAAATAAGTAATTTGATAATATAATTTATTTACTAAAATAAAGTGCATAGGTGACTGAAGGGAAAACATCGATTGGATTTTTATTTAAGATAAATATGAT
Organism: Coleophora flavipennella; assembly: GCA_947284805.1. Lineage (NCBI taxonomy): Eukaryota > Metazoa > Arthropoda > Insecta > Lepidoptera > Coleophoridae > Coleophora > Coleophora flavipennella. The sequence goes on along the minus strand of OX369257.1, from coordinate 9,140,330 downwards.
GAAAATAAAAACGAAAACATCGAAAAAGTGCAAAAGTGTGGTTAAAAAAGAAAAAGACAGATTTTTAAGTACCAAGAAGATAAAATGGAATAAATAATTAAGAATATTAAAACAGGATCGAAAAGTATGGGATAAGTTAAACTAATTATTTCTTTCCACAATAATAGACTGCGTCTCCTTGAAAACCAAAAATTTTAATCTAAATTCAAAACAATTCGATACAGAGAAACCAATTTTAAATTGAAATGACGGAGTAGCAAGAAGATCGAATTTAAGTAGCAAAGAGATTTGCAACAGTAGGTATATACGAATAGATAAATATTATTAACACAGGTGTATTTCGTTGCGATATATCTTGTCAGTTGTCACGATGCCGCTTGAATATACGAAAAGCAGTCTTTATTAGTACATGAATACATCACTATCAGGTGTATTTCATTGCGATATCTCATCACGACGGCACTAATAATAACACACAAAATCTAGTTTTTATGGTTCCGCTCTAGGTAACGGGATCTTTTTTATTATCTTTTGAACCATAATAGGTAGCTGGCAGAAACTTTGATTATGTGCTATGATGGAAGATTTTCTTAGAAATAACAATAATTAAAAGCAGTAAAACATTAAGGGGGTCCCGATACAAGATTTTAAAGGTTTTTTTTTGTTATTGCTCTATCAAAAAAGCGTGAAACTTGATGTAATTGTAGAACAAATCTTAAAGTAGGTGATACGACAAATTTTAACTTAGCCAAATGTGAATTGTAAAAACAGATGCTCCTTTGATGTTATTTTGTTTGAAATGAATAGATATTATTGTAAAGTTCTCTAAAGGCGACCGCGTACCGGAAGATGTAGCGTAGTAGGGAGTCCTCATACACGGTGGACTGACGACCTTGTGAAGGTCACGGCAAACCGCTGAATGCGGGCAGTGCAGGATCGGTTGTCGTGGAAATCCTTGGGGGAGACCTTTGTACAGCAGTGGGCGTCTTTCAGATGATATGATGATGATGAGATATTATTGTTGTACTCGTGTGGAGAGGTGTGGTGGTACGGAATACTCAGTGTGCGAGTTTGACTCGCACTTAGCCGGTTTTTAGGGGTCCGTACCTAAAGGGTAAAAACGGGACCCTATTACTAAGACCCCGCTGTCCGTCCGTCCGTCTGTCAACAGGCGTATTTCATGAACCGTGACAGCTAGACAGCTGAAATTTTCACAGATGATGTATTTCTGTTGCCGCTATAACAACAAACAATAAAAATTAGAAAAAGCAAAAAAAATATGAGTTCTCCATACAAAACTAGTGTATTTTTAAAACATGAAGAAACTAGCGCCATCTAGTATGATGGGTTTTAAAACATAAAACTAGCGCAAACATGAAATCTAATATGATGGTACAGATCCCTATGTGTGTGCTTCTGACTCACACTTAGCCGGTTTTTTTATCTGGAAGCATGACTTGCACGTTGATTATTTGTACAGTTGTTATGTATGATTATCTATACTTAGGTAGGTAGGTAAGTTAATTATTTTATTGTCAGTCCGCGGCTTACGTTGGTTAGTCGTGTTACCTACATCATAAAAATGGCTAAGAAATTGTCTTATTTTAATGTTCCCGGTTTAGCCGAATCGATTCGATACATGTTGCATCACAGTGGACAACAATACGAAGACATCCGAGTCGATCACAAAGCGTGGCCGATTGAAAGTGTTAAAAATTGTAAGTAACTATCAATTTATGTTTCATCCTTTATACAAGGTGAATTTTTAATAGTGGATAAGAACATTGGTCTGAGATACAGCCCTAGAATAGTACTACCCCATCTCTCCCAGTCCCAGCCCTAGAATAATACCACCCCATCTCTCCTAGTCCTAGAATAGTACCACTCCATCTCTACCAGCCCTAGAATAGTACCACCCCATCTCTCCCAGTCCTAGAATAGTACCACCCTATCTCTCGCAGCCCTAGAATAATACCACCCCATCTCTCCTAGTCCTAGAATAGTACCACCCCATCTCTCCCAGTCCTAGAATAGTACCACCCTATCTCTCCCAGTCCAATAATAGTACCACCCCATCTCTCCCAGTCCTAGAATAGTACCACCCTATCTCTCGCAGCCCTAGAATAGTAACACCCCATCTCTCCCAGTCCTAGAATAGTACCACCCTATCTCTCCCAGCCCTAGAATAGTACCACCCTATCTCTCCCAGCCCTATAATAGTACCACCCCATCTCGCCTAGCCCTATAATAGTACCACCCCATCTCTCCCAGTCCTAGAATAGTACCACCCCATCTCTCCCAGTCCTAGAATAGTACCACCCCATCTCTACCAGCCCTAGAATTGTACCACCCCCTCCCGACGGTGTCGCAAGACATGACTAAGGGACCAGAAATCGAAGAAAAGCAAAGTCATTTCCGCGTACTGCACATTACCCGCCTGCCAAGCTTGCGATTACGGCAAAACCCTCCAACTCGGGGGAGACATGGGCCACTGCTGGAGATACCTCCAACAGTGGACGTCTATTGGCTGATGTGATGATTGTCATCATCTAAATTAAATGTAACAGATTTTGAACACTTTTCCGGCCCCGTTACAGTTTTATTATAATAGATTTTATAAAGTGGTAGAACAAAAGTTATTATATTCAACCTCGATTATAACGTGGATATTAAGTTATTATCCACTATTAAAAAATACTACCGCATTCATTCAAATGAGGCCCCAAATTGCAAGTTTGCAGTACAAAAGGCCCGTAATCCACCAAAGCGGAGATGTACGGAGAGGACTGAAGCCGGCGTAGCACCTAGAGTGTATCTACAGAAACTGAGAGATATGTGTGCTGGCTAAAGCGGAGATAGGCTGGTTTACTCACTAGTATGAAGCCAAGACCACCGGCATCCCTCTCTTACGCGGAACACTGCTCCCCATCTCCTCCCTTTTGCTGCGCGCCAACTTCTACAATACAATACAATAATATTATTTATTGCATCACAACATAAAGAAAGAAAATAACAATAATATAGAAGAAAGCCTATACTATAGGCGGCCTTATTGCTAGGTAGCAATTATTTCAGTATCTCCGCTTTGTTCAAGCCGTACGGTTATGAGACAGCTCGTCTCCTCTCCGCTTGAATCGTGTCCACTGAGACAGAGTGGAAAGATGTATAAATAACGAAATCCTATTAGTTGTTTACGACACGTCTCTACCCTATCCTCCGATTCTCTCCGCTTTGGTGGATTATGGGCCAAAGATGGAATGGTTATGAAGCAGATTGAGTAAGACAACCTTGAAGTTCTATCACAAAGAGTGAAGAAGTTTTAATCTATCTCTAATGATAGTATGAAGTCTTCTTATATTTACTAAGGTTCTTTTAAAGCGCAGGTCTTTTCGTCGTGGATATCCTTCAACCATTATATTAACATTAAACTTTAACCATTAACTTGTTTTGGCTGATATGATGATGATTGGGATAGACAGTGAAATTAGAGTTGTTGCAATTGAAGTATAGGTAAAATAGAGTGATTATTTATTGTTCATTTAGATACTAACAATACCTAAATATTTATAAAATTAAGTCTATATATAAGGTGTAACAAAATTAGCTGAAACTATTTTAACTGGTGCTTCTACCCATGAAACTGAACAACTTTCCCCATGGAACCCATAGTCAAATCGCAAAAAAAATTTGGCGCTCCCATACTAACTCGATCAGCTGATCAGCCAACTTAGTATGGGAAGTTCATTTTTTTTTTTGAGATTTGACTATGGGTTCCATGGGGAAAGTTGTTCAGTTTCATGGGTAGAAGCACCAGTTAAAATAGTTTCAGCTAATTTTGTTGGACCTTAAATATAAAAGAAAGTCGTGTTAGTTACACCATTTATAACTCAAGAACGGCTGGACCAATTTTTTTTTCTTTTTTGCATTTATCTTCGTCCGGAATAGGATAATAAGTATCAAAATATGATATTCATCAATAAAAAATAATTGATTTTAGTGTAGGGTAGGGTAGTGTAGTGTAAGTGTAGTGTAGTTAGGGTAGGTTAGTGTAGTGTAGGGTAGGGTAGTGTAGGGTAGGTAGGGTAGTGTAGTGTAGGGTAGGGTAGGGTAAGGTAGTGTAGTGTAGTGAAGTGTAGGGTAGGGTAGTGTAGGGTAGGGTAGGGTAGTTTAGGGTAGTGTAGGGTAGTGTAGGGTACTGTAGGGTAGGGTAGGGTAGTGTAGCGTAAGGTGATGGAACGAAGTTCGCCGGCACAGCTAGTATTATTATAAAGTACCTAACCCTTATTGCTTAGTTAGGTACAAACAAGCAATTTTCGATAAAATTGTCCTTTTTGCCTCGTCGCGTCATCAAACTTTTTTTTTGTCAAACAGCTCTGCCTTATGGTCAACTACCAATGTACGAAGAAGGTGATCGCAAACTCAACCAGTCTATAGCTATTGCGAGATACATCGCTGCCACCAACAACCTCCTGCCTTCTGACCCGTGGTCACAAGCAGTATTGGATGCTGCAGTACTCAACATTTACGATTTTCAGAAAGGTACCTTTTACGTCTTTAATAATGCTGACTATATTGTTATTGTTGCTGCGTCGGTGGCGTAATAGCAATGGCCGCTACCTCCTGTCCGGGAGGTCGTGGTTCGATCCTGCCACGCACCAATGTGTTTTCGAATTTCGATTTCATATGTACGTTTATCCGACGCTCTTATATATGTCGCAGGTATATTGTCAGAGCCGTGATATTATAATTTCACCAGTTTAAATTAGTGAAATTATAATATCACGGTTAGGTTAGGTTAGTGATATTATAATTTCACTACATTTTGTTCAGTGAAATTATAATATCACGGCTCTGACAATATACCTGCAACATATATACGGTGAAGGAAAACTTCGTGAGGAAACCTGCATACGCCTGCGAAGAAATTCGAAGGTTGTGTGTGAAGTGGACCAACCCGCACGGGGCCCGCGTGGTCGACTAAGGCCCTATCGCCCTAATGCAGGGTAGGCTCGAGCCCCTCGGTGGGGACCTATATGAGCTGATATGATGATATTGTTAAAAAATGTGTCGGATACTGAGTGATTCCTAACTTCTAAATATTTTTTTTACAGAATTGGGAGCATTCTTCCGCGAACAAGATGCCACCAAAAAAGAACAGCTCAAGAAGAATTTAATGGAAAATAAGGTTGAGTTCTACTTATCTAGATTCGAAAAGGAACTGAAGGCTAACAACGGATTCTTTGTGGGAAAGGTATACCTATTTAATTTTATTATTTATTTTGCAGCCTAAATAGTGTTGTAAAAGCTTTTGAGCAAACTTTGATTGTAGTGTTCGATACCCGTAACATTTTATGCATACAGTAAGTTGTTTATTATTATAACAAGGAACTTACTCTTAAGCGCGATAAGTCCGCCTTTCAGTATCATTGTATATTTTGCTAGTTAATATGTTTTTCATTTCTATATACATATTTGGTGTGAAATAAAGGATATTTATCATAACATGATTTTTTTAGGGTTCCGTACGTCCAATATAGAGTGACCAACGGACCTCCGCTGTCTGTACGTCTGTCTGTCTGTCAGCGGACTGTGTTTCATGCATGCGTTTTTTTTATTACAGCTTACCTGGGCTGAATTCGTCTACACCGGTCTCATCGAATCGGCGAATCTTATCCTTCAAACCCAAATCGAAAAGAAGTACCCAGCTGTAGAAGCTATGATGTATACCGTCAGATCTCTGCCGAAGGTCAAGGAGTACATCGCTGAAAGGGGCCCTTACACATTATGAAAATTGTAATATTAATGAAAAATTGTGTCTCGTCATCATTAATCGAATCTGACGAGTAGAATCCAGATCCATAATCACAAGTTAAATTTCTGAAATAACTGTTTGATTAAAGCCATGGATTAAAGATTAATCTTTAGTATAAAACATTGGATTACTGTTTGATTAAAACCATGGATTAAAGGTAAAACATAAAACATTGGTTTTTATTTACGTAGCTGGTATTAGCTAACTTTTCGATCACCGCACCGTATTAATTTATTTTATAGCTAATCATGACTGTTTATAGCTAATCATGACATTTGTACGTGAAATGACAGATTATATCTTCTTCTTCTTCTTCTCATCTGCTCATATATACGTCCCCACCGAGGGGCTCGAGCCCATCCTGAATTAGGGTGATCGGGGCTAAGTCGACCACGCGGGCCCAGTGCGTGTTGGTCAACTTCACACACAACCTTCGAGTTTCTTTGCAGATGTGTGCAAGTTTCCTCACGATGTTTTTCCTTCACCGTAAGAGCGTCGGATAAACGTACATAGAAATTCGAAAACACATTGTGGTACGTGGCAGGACTCGAACCACGACCTCCCGGATAGGAGGTAGCGGTCCTTGCCGTTGCACCACCGACATCTTCTTAACTTAACTTAATTAAACATCTTTGTAACTTATAAGCACTAATAAATGAAATTTGAATTTTTGCCCTGTTTCATCATATTATCAGCTCATATACGTCCATACGAGGGCCTCGAGCCTACCCTGAATTAGGGCGATCGGGCCTTAGTCGACCACGCGGGCCCAGTGCGGGTTGGTCGACTTCACACACAACCTTCGAGTTTCTTCGCAGACGTGTGCAGGTGTCCTCACGATGTTTTCCTTCACCGTTAAAGCAATCGGTAAGTATATGTACGTAAGTTTTGAAATACTCATTGGTACATTGGCCGTCCAGATTTGAACCCGGTACCTCTGGTTAGAAGGACCGAGTCATTACCGGTTGAGCCACTGACGCTCTTGAACTGTTTATAGAGACGTAATTACTATGCATGAGGTCGCATGTGCACACAGCACACTACACGAAACTTGACGGGCAGGCGCGGCGGGCGGCGGTTCGTTTTTTTCATGGTCCGAGGATTCGATGTTACACAGTGAACATCCTGTACCTGTAGCTGCGCCCCCGGTCCGGGTTTTTACCCGACTGCGCCAGAAGGAGCGCTATGTTATTCGAGTGTATGTATGTATGTATGTATTTATGTATGCCGGCAGAATATCAGCGCTGTAGGTACATAATTACCTGTAGCATATGCTGAGTCGGAGTCATTTCGAAGCTACGGCACAATTTTAGGTCTCTACCCTCTTTTTACATTTAAGCTTAGTTAAAAGAAGTTTTTATTATTTTTTGTTTTCATTTTTTGTATTAACTGTAATGTAGCTTTGAATAAATGTTTTATCTATGTATGTATGTTTTTTTTTGGCACGCCCTGTATGTAGCATAAGCGCCTTGATGGATTTTGGAGTTCGAGGTGTCATTAGATTTGTCCTGATCCCGTGAGTGACAAAAAGTGCATTTTTATCCGACTGGCCAAAAAAATAGAGGTTAAGTTTTTATGCAGTCGAGTTTTTTAAATTTTTAATTAATTTTTAAAGTTATTCACTGACAAGTGCAATAACGAATCATCCGTTTTTTTACCCGCTATCCCGGCCGAGAAGTGCACAAGCGGCCTAAATGTTTACTATCTTGTAACATAACTACAGAAAATAGTAACTTTTATCTGTAAAGCGTTACCTGTAAAAATATTATCTGTAAACGTTTGAGATAAAGAAAATAAGTAAATTTGTTTTTCTGCAGTCGAATGTAAAAGTTAAAAAAAATCGCCCGAATGCGAGTCGGAGTCGAACACGAAGGGTTTCGTGCCGTAGTACAAAAAACACGTTTTATACACGTTACACGTTGTTATGTCTTCGCAATATCTTCACGTCCCAAATACCGCAGTGTCTCAAGGTTGCCAGTGATGACATACGGAACTGATACATGATCGCTTACTATGTGCCTCGTAAGGAGGCTCAAGGTCACCCAAAGGGCAATGGAGAGTGATGCTCGGAGTTTCTCTGCGGAATCAGAAACGAGGAGATCCGCAGGGGAACAAAAGTAACCGACATAGCTCACAGAATCGCTAAACTGAAGTGGCAGTGGGCAGGGAACATAGCTCGTAGAACAGATGGCCGTTAGGTTAGTAAAGTTCTCTAATGGCGACCGCACACCGGAAAACGTAGGATGTAGTAGTAGTAGCGTAGGATGGCCTCCCACGCGGTGGACCGACGACCTGGTGAAGATCGCGGGAAGCCGATGAATGCAGGCAGCGCAGGATCGGTCGTCGTGGAAATCCTTGGGAGAGGCCTTTGTCCAGCAGTGGACGTTTTTTAGCTTAGCTGATATGATGATGATGATGTTATGGCGGCAATCGAAATACACTCTCTGTGAAATTTTCAACTGTCTACTTATTACGTTTCATGAATACAACCCGGTGACAGACAGACGGACGGACGGACAGCGAAGGCTTGGTTTATAGGGCTCCGTTGACTCACACTGTACTGCGCTCACTTATGCTTGCGCAATGTAGGATCCGCCCAGCGCTATCTAGTGGTGTTTATACATTTTTCATTCATAACAGCTCATATACGTCCCCACCGAGGGGCTCGAGCCTACCCTGAATTAGGGCGATCGGGCCTTAGTCGACCACGCAGGCCCAGTGCGGGTTGGTCGACTTCACACACAACCTACGAGTTCCTTCACAGGCGTGTGCAGGTTTCCTCACAATGTTTTCCTTCACCGTAAAAGCGTCGGATAAACGTACATAATATGAAATCTAAATTCGAAATCACATTGGTACGTGGCACGCTCGAACCACGACCTCCCGGACAGGAAGCGCCGGCCCTAGCCGTTACGCCACCGACGCTCCACCTTTTTTAACATTTATTACCCCTATATCCCGGCAACTCCTAAACCGATTTGGCTCATATTCGAACTTATAAATTCAGTTTGTCTCATTAATTCGCTTACCAAATATCACGGCGTTCCGACTAACCATAACTCGAGTTATCGTCTTACAAACATTAATATATACATACATACATTCAAACGCCGGATTGTTCCAGTAGACACAGAGAACTTTTCTCGCTTTGCTTGCTCGTTCAGTAAACAAAAAAAAGGGTAATAAACCTTACATCTAAATTTTGAATCGCCTTCTTTTAAAACGTAGTTTTGTCGTCTAAATAAGTAACTTGTCCTTTAAATTACTAGGTCAGCGACTATTTGAGGGCATCTAAAAGTATTCTATTTTGCCGAGAGAAATAATAAACCTTGCATCTAAACTACGAATAGCCTTTTTTTAAATATCAATTTTTGTCTTGTTTATATAAGTAGGTTGTCTTCTAAATTACTAGGTCAGCGACTATTTGAGGGCATCTAAAAGTATCCTATTTTGCCGATAGAAATAATAAACCTTGCATCTAAACTTTGAATCGCCTTATTTTAAATAGCAATTTGTGTCTTCTAAATAAGTAGGTTTTCCTCTAAATTACTAGATCAGCGACTATTTGAGAGCATCTTAAAGTATTCTATTTAGCCGATAGAAATAATAAACCGGGCATCTGAACTTTGAATAGCCGTCTTTTAAATAGCACTTTTTGTCTTCTAAATAAGTAGGTTGTCTTCTAAATGCCTAGGTCAGCGACAATTTGAGAGCATCTAAAAGTATTCTATTTTGCCGAGAGAAATAATAAACCTCGCATGTAAACTTTGAATCGCCTTATTTTAAACAGCACTTTTTATCTTCTAAATAAGTAGGATGTCCTCTAAATTACTAGGTCAGCGACTATTTGTGGGCATCCAAAAGTATTCTTTTTTGTCGAGAGAAATAATAAACATTGATCTGAACTTTAATCACCTTCTTTTAAATAGCCCTTTTTATTCTAAATAAGTAGGTTTTCCTCTAAATTACTAGGTCAGCGACTCTTTGTGGGCATCTAAAAGTATTCTATTTTGTCGAGAGAAATCATAAACCTTACATCTAAACTTGGAATGGCCTTCTTATAAATAGAACTTTTTGTCTTCTCAATAAATTACTAGGTCAGCGACTATATGAAATATCTAGATCTCGAAGTAATCTATTTTGTCGACAGAAATAATAAACCTTGCTTCTAAACTTTGAATTGCCTTCTTTTGAATAGCAGTTTTTGTCTTTTAAATAAGAAGGTTGTCCTCTAAATTACTAGTTCAGCGACTATTTTTGGACATCTAAAATTATTCTTATTTGCCGACTATAATTGTAAAAAGATGCTGGCAACGATTAAGATTTGAAGTAACCGTATATCAGTGTTGAGGTTTAGGTGAGATACATGATGAGTATATAAGGCCAGGGTGGGGTCTAGGTGGGGCAAGGACGGCTGGTTAGATAGCGAGGAGCGAAGCCGAGCTGTTAGATTTGATTTTTAAGGCAACGCGCAAGCCGAGCGAGCGAAGCGAACGTGTCGCGGCAGGCAGTCGGCGAAGCACCGCAACTAACTTTTTTGTCGTCCTGGGTTGCGTTGATAAGGCATATAAACTACTGCTTAGTCATATCAATTGCTGCTGAGTCATATTAACTGAAGCTGTTTTTCGTAACGTAATGGTAGGAAAAACACTACTTTTAGAAGCTTTTAAATGGTCGTAATGAGGGCGTCTGTGGCGTAATAGAACGGGCCGCTACCTCCTTCGCAAGCTCGTGGTTCGAATCCTGCCACGTACAGTGTTACGAATTTCGATTTCATATGTAGGTACGTTTATCCGAAGCTACTATACGGTGAAGGAAAACATCGTGAGGAAACCTACACAAACTCGAAGGCTGTGTGTGAAGTCGACCAACCCGCACTGGGCCCTCGTGGTCGACTAAGGCCCGATCACCCTAATTCAGGGTAGGCTTGAGACCCTCGGTGGGGACGTATGTGAGCTGATACATAAAAGTATCGGAAGGAGGTACTTTAACAGTAGATACTGGGAATTTCGTAAGCAACACCGTTCACCATGGTACCTATGGAATTAAGTTTTAAGACTATGAGAGTCACCGGGGCGAATACACCGTGAGTTCATAAGGAAACGCAATTTCTTGGTGACATTTTATGCTTCATGCTTAAGGCGGAATGTGCTTGGCTTTAACGCCTTAAAAGTGTGGTTAAAACTTTAATCCAAAATTTTTGCATTGTGTTTCACGTGATGGTAAATAGTAACCAATTTATTAATATTTAAAAAAAAAAAATCTGGGACAAATCACACATGGTCATATGGCCCCAAAGTAGGATTCCCTGTGTTATGGGTTACCAAGACTGATATACATACTTATATACGTTTAAATACATACATATATAGATATAATTTAACACCCAGACACAGAGCAAACAAATCTGCTCATCACACAAATACTTGCCCTGGGTGGGGATCGAACCCACGACTCTCGGATCAGTAGTCAAGGGCACTAACCACTGAGCCACCGAGTCAGTCAATAAAAATAAATAGCAAACCACACCGCATAAAACAGTACTCCTCTTTTTTGAGCAGTGAGGTTAAAATGTATACAATGTCACTTTTTGAGCAGTGAGGTTAAAATGTATACAATGTCACTTTCGAGATCAAGAAAAATCTAACGACACCTCGCACTTATCCATCAAGCCGTTTAAGCTACAGGCTCAACCGAAGAAACAGGCATAAGTACACACACACACACACACACACACACACACACATACATACATAAATCTGAAAAACATTACCCACCTTTTTAGATCGGGTAAAAATAGATCTGGCACACGTAATGCGTGACAATAGTGACGAACCACACACAGTATAGGGTTCCGCTGCCATTGATATACAGGGTGTAACAAAATTGGTATTGGTCACATTAACTGTTTCTTCTGCTCATTATACTGAACATCATACAAATCGATCAGCTGATTGACCAATTTAGTGCATTTTTGTATGGAGGATCCAATTTTTTTTTGAATTAACTATGCGTTCCTTGGGATAATTTGTTTTTTTTAGTATTGACTCCTTGAAGAACGTTGTTCAGTGTGATGAGTAGAACAATTGAAAATTTGCCGTAAAGTAAAGGTTAAAAAAAAATTCATCCACTTTACAACTCGCAGAAAAATTCCCTTAGCGCGTTGTAAGAACGAACAGCGCCATCTATTATGTTTTAGAGAACGATTCTGCAGTGTAGAATAGAAATAAAAATTACCATTAAAATAATTTGGGAAAGCCAGAAAGTCGGTTTGAGATTTTCACAGGTTACTAAACCTGTTCAAGTTCAGCCGGCCAAGTGTGTGACAGACCACGCATTGAATAGGGATCCGTATCAATTTTTTTTCCCGCTGAATCCCGTCACTTTTATAGGATTTATACTTAATTCGATCGGTAAAAGTATTAGCATAAGATAAGTACATAAGTTGTGTGTACTAAGATGTCCAAGTTACTATGGTTTTTTAACTATCCCACGGGAAGCCTTTAATTTTCCGAAATAAAAGGTATTTAAGATGTTGACCAGGGATATAAGGTATCACCATGCAAAATTTCATTGAAATCGGACCAGCCATTTCGGAGATTAGCCCGTACAAACAGACAAACAGACAGAGAAACAAAAAAAATAAAAAAAAACATTTTTTGGTATTTTCCCTCTTTTTACATCCTCCTGACTTGGTTTTAAGCATTTTTTTCTATGTACAGAGATTCGACCTCTACAGTTTTATTATATGTATAGATATGTACATTATTTTTGGTGGGTGTCTGAAAATGACGTTTCAATTGGGCAATTTTCTCAGTTTTTGAAGGCTCCTACTCTGTGTTACAATTAGAATATGGGAAGAAACAAAACATAGGGGCATGGCTTTGGTAGATATAGATTTGATGGAAGAAACATTTTTGCTCTATTATCATCATCCAGGGAGGAAACAGGGGACTACGACGTTTGTATGGAAAAAATGGCGCCCGCGTTTCCTCTTAACGAGTTCAAATCCTTTTGTAATTCTTATTTCTTTCTTTCTAGGTCTATATTTCAAAAATAAATATATCTGTGTGAACGTACGGTTTATTACCCACGCCCTGCCTACCCTGCCCATACCAGACATTTGTTACCATAGATGGGTTATGAACTAACAAACAACAATTGAAAATAGAACCCATTTACACACACAATATTATAGGAAGTTCGCTGATTCGCTGCCATTGCACCGAATGCTACTAAGAAAAGAGATGCCAATTGGCATTATTTTAGTTACTTCACTTTTTGGACGTTGTAACCTATCTACGTCCCCTTAATTTATATAGCATATCTCTGACCCATACCTACTTACCGTACCTACTACCTACCCGTCATGCCACACATCTTCACTCAGTCGCTTGATATTAAAAAAAACTCACTTAGATACTACAGTTCTTAGTGGTAACATCTCTTTGCACTAATCCTACCTCTTTAGGTACTAACTCTAAGTACGTATAATCGTATATTGGTGTTTTATATGAGTACATTTCACATCACTGTGCGAAAGGGATAAAAGTGCGTGTCAGCTCCGACGCGCGACAGGAGTTTATTCATGAAACACATTTTTTTTGGCCTCTGGCCTCCGTGCTTTTGTCCTACGCGGAGCTTCTATACGGAGCTCTGCCTGTGGTCTCGTAGGCAGCGCTCCGGTCTTCGCCCTGAGGAGCTAGGCCTGCAACCTCGCATTAGGCGGCATGGCCATGCTTCCTTAACCTTCGTGACTGAAAAAACGTAATAATGACATTAAGAGTCACTTTTGGTAACACGTTACCGATCTTCAATTGATTTCACTCCTTCAATATTTTTTCATATCGGCCTCTTTATATGAATCTACTAGCTGTTTCCCGCGGCTTCACCCGCGTGGATAACCTTTCAATGACTTTTCGAGGGTGCGCAGTGCGCGAGCCGCAAGCGGCTCGCGAGCGTGGAAAAAGGATAGCCTATGTCTTAATCCAGATCCTAGTCTATCTACCTACCAAATTTAAGCCAGATTTCTTTAGTAGTTTTTGCGTGAAAGATTAACAAATATACATCGATAAATCCATTCATTCTTAGAAATTTTTGCCTTTATAATATTAGTAGGATAGGGTTCTAAACGAGTAAATTCCAAAAACTCTTTATATGCATAGATGGAAACTTCATAAAACTAAGATCATAGTATTTCATTTGATCATGGATCATTTTTCCATAACATGTTGAAAAACTTTTCATGTTTATTTAACTTATGTAATACTAGCTTTTGCCCGCTGCTTAGCCCGCGTGGACATCGTTTTTATGACTGTCTTAGAGGGTGCGCGGTGCGCGAGCTACAAGCGGCTCGCGAGTGTGGACATAAATTTTCTCCAGATCTCTCGGGCACTATGTCAGGATATGCTTATTAGTTATTCATATCATTTCCCACCACCTAAACCATCTTTGTGTAAGAAGTCACACAATCCATTGTTCCGTTGCGATGTTAAAGAAATTAACCAAAAAAGAGTATATTTTCAGTTCCCTCAGGAACTGCATCGGGCTATGCTATTTTCACGGGATAAAAAGTAGCATATGTCCTTCCTCGTGACACAGGCTACCTGCATGCCAAATTTAATTAAGATTGGTCAAGGCGTTGAAGCGTGAATAGGTAACAAAGAAACAAACACATTTTCACATTTATAATATTACTAGCTTTTGCCCGCGGCTTCGCCCGCGTGGACATAGTTTTTGTGACTGACTTAGAGGGTGCGCGGTGCGCGAGCCGCAAGCGGCTTGCGAGCGTGGACATGAATTTTCTCCAGATCCCTCGATAACTAAGTAGTAAATCGTGTCACACCGCCTCAACCATCTCGGTGCAAAAAATCACACAATCCATTGTTCCGTTGCGATGTTAATTAATCAAAAAAGAGTATTATTTTCAGTTCCCTCGGGAATTGCATCGGGCTATGCTATTTTCACGAGATAAAAAGTAGCCTATGTCCTTCCTTGTGACACAGGCTACCCGCATGCCAAATTTCATTAAGATTGGTCAAGGCGTTGAAGCGTAAAAGGTAACAAACAAACAATCAAACTGACAAACAAACAAACACATTTTCACATTTATAAGTGAGGTTGCGTAGTAACATTGCACGGAACTGTGTAGATTTCTAAAGAGTATTGTTAGAACAGCTAAAAGTGGCAAATAGTACGACGCTGTACAATGTCTTAACGTTACTCTTGTTAAGACATTGTACAGCGTCGTACTATTGTTAATATATTATTATAAAAAGTGTCTTTGTAGAATGTACTGTAGTGACATCGCCTTACTTTTTGCATTTTCTTTTTATATTTAAAGAAATAACAATAAAACTTGACGACGACGCCACTGTGTGGGCGCCTCACTCTGAGAGAACCGCGCGGGCGACAAACATTTTCAGGTACGGTAATTTCGCCGCCATTTTTTTTGTTCCGTCATTCCTTTTTTGAAATTTTATTTCTGGCCCGTTGTATGAAGTGTCCAGGGTGAGTTAAAAGACTGCGCCTTAACTCGGCTTCTTATTAATAAAAGTAAGTAGTGCTCAGGGCCGCAATATTTTAGCCCCGCTATTATCAACAGGTGTGCTCGTTCATCTCGTCGAGGGTCAGATATTGACCCTTATTTTCTGTTGACTTTTACATTCTGCTATGTTATTTTTGATACAAGGGTGGCAAAAAGGTAAACAAACGAGTGACGTTTGTGACATTTGTAAGCCCGAGACGCATGCGACTATTAAATGAAAAACAAAATACATGGATACATACCTGTATCAAGGTTTCGGCAACCAAAGTTAATTTTACGCTACTAATAGTGGTTCTTTTTAAATGTCCGGTGGAGAAATATCACTTTATTTTTCCTATACATACACATATGTATAATTAATTTGTAGGGTTCCGTCCTCAAAAGGAAAAACGGAACCCTTATAGGATCACTTTGTTCTCCGTCTCTCCGTCCGTCTGCCTGTCAAGATCGTTTATCTCAGGAATGTGTGGAGGTATCGAAATGAAATTAAAACCATATACTCCAGTCTACAGTCCCTTGAGGCTGTGAAAAAATCAATCTTCTAATTTATCGTAAAAAAGATGCGGCCGTTTATGCCGCAAAAAACGTATATTTCGACACTCTCAAGGGAATCTAAATTTATAGGGTATTTTCCGTTGACCTAGAACTATGAAATTTGGTAATTAATACCATCTTATACTACAAGCATAGAAAGAAATCTAAAAACTGTACATTTGTAATTAAATTAATAAAAAAATTTAGTATTTATTTATAGTACGTTATCAATCATGCACAGAACGTCGGTCCAAATTTTGAATTGAGTTAACCTTGTCATGTGTGGTTTCGTATGAAAGGGCTTCATTGGCACAAGCTTGCTTACAGATTTTTAATTATTATTATGATGTATAGTTTTCGAATTATTATTTTAAAGGTTCCTGAAGATTTGTTCCAGAGATGTGGTGGTACGGAACCCTCCCTGAGCGAGTCCTACTCGCACTTGGCCGTTCTTTTAATTTAATTATACAAACTATTCGTTATTTTTTACCTATCCACAACTTTAACAACTCAATTCAGTTTTACGAAAATTGCGCCATATTTTAGCTAGGCACACATACGCATGAGTAAGTATTTTAATTTCCAATATTACAATGGGACGACTTGATATAATATTAAAACCTCCTTGGAAAAGATTACCTATTTCTTGGTGTAACCTAAGCAGTTCTTGCGTCATCAATCTATTTCATTCTGACACAGGCCACCGTTATATTTATTCTCCTTTCTTCACAAATAAATAACCTAAACAAATTCTAACCAACTAGCATTGAATTACTACTACTATACTACGTATGGAACCGACGCCGCGAACCAGTATTTTGCGCCGTGTGTTGTTGACAATTGTCAACAACGCGTTTAGTCTCTCGCCTAACGTTCAAGCGATCGCCCGCGTGCCGATACCTAAGAACAAACCAAAAATGCTGGCTTGCGTGTTAAAAACTTGTATTGTAATAGTGGCGTGACTATAATCAGTAAGTAAACACAATATTAATTAAAACCAACCAAAATTAGTTTTTTTTTCTACATTATTTTCTACCACTCATACGGACATTTCGTTTGAAAATCATAGATTATGAAAAGTGAACCATACAGATAGGACGCGTAAGTAAGGTACTAATAGTTGGTGAACTATATGACTGCTTCCGTGGCGCAGTCGAGCTGGGTCGCACTTTACTGTGACAGTAACGTGGAGGTCAATCCCCGGGTCGGACCAAACAAGTGGAACTGAGTTTTTCTGCTAAGAAATTTAGTGACAGTCTGCAAAAGAAGATCGACAATCTAAGAACACACACACATACGAAAACAAACACAGACACACACACACACACACAAACAAACATGATATCCGAAAAAGGTTTTGGTTAGCAGTCGGGTTACTCAAGTGTTAGTGCTAATTAGGCATTTAACTCCATTGCAGTGAATTTCGTATCTGTTTATTTATTCTTCATAAACGTCACGCGATAGTCCCGCTCCCGGGCAATCCTCGCGACCCCCGAGCAGAGCAAGATATTTGTTTTGGCTAGCTGTTCTATACGTAGTAATAGTAATTCAATGCCAACTAGCGTAATGTTACTTCTTTTGGAGAAACAACCTATCTCTTTTTTGTTTTTCCTTCACCGTAAGAGCGTCGGATAAACGTTTATAAAATTTAAATTTGAAAACACATTGGTACGTGGCAGAATTCAAACCACGATCTCCCGGACCCTGCCGGAGCGAGCGGCCCTAGCCGTTACATCACTGACGCCAATCAATCGACACATTAATACTACACCCTGGACACTTCATACAACGGGCCAGAAATGACATTTCATAAAACGAATGACGGAACCAAATAAAAAAGATCCATTACAACCATTAAATAAGTTTCAAGTCAAACTTATTCTTCTGAACTCAAGTCAGGCTGTTTCTGAACTAAGGTGTCCCCTTGAAATTATCTCCTGAATGTTAATATGCCCGACTCTTGGAAACTAGTTTGGAAACTTCTGGTACAGTTGACAGTAGTTCATTATAAACGTCGCGTCGTTGTTTGGGCGTTGGTGTAAAAAAATTAAAAACAAAGGGTGCCTTGATTGGTGTTAAGACACACTACCCCAATCTGGTAATCTGGTTCGATCTACATGTAATTTATGCTTATTTATTTAATTATTTCATTAGTTCATTGTATTTCTTAAAGATGTCGTTGTAGATACTTCGATCCTTGTCTCGGTCATTTTTGTCAAACTTCCAATAAACAACACCTACGTACGGTCTTTGGCAGATACGGGGGGTGGGGGGGTGGGGGGGGGGGGGGGGGGGGTCGGGGGGAAGGGTATATACGGCTAACTACTCTACTGCCGTCGTCGGAGATTAAAGTACAGAAACCTATTATAGATCGTTCGTCTACATTCCTTTGTTTCATTTTTTGTCATGTTTCCTAAGATTGAAACGGTGATACATATTTTAGCCACATTATAAGTGTGTTGCGTCCGTCCGAACCTTGTCAGAATCCCCCCCCCCCCCCCCCATATTGAAATCCTGAATCTGCCCCTGGGCAGTTTCGCGGAAACTTGTGCAAGTCAGAAAATGGTTGTGCACTGACTTTGATTATGCTCATCATAATATAAGATTGACACTGAACCTACCAGTAATATCTTTGATACTTAAAAATATGCTTATTTTTTAATGAAATAGATATAATTAACTTGTGTATTTTGTATTTTTAAGGTACAAAATAAATTTTGAAAGTTTTAGATACATGATTTAACTATGTCCTACCCCGTTCTTGTCAAGTTCACTGACAAAATTTCATACTTTGTAAAATTTGTAAAACACGGATTAATAGCTAATATATTATTTTGTAGGAAAATATTGCTCTTATAATTAACATTCTTAGTAAAATATTAATAGACCATTATTTTAAATTTGTCCACAAATTGGGGTATGGTTTACGAAGTAACTAGTATCTCATCTGTGGTATGGTGGACATTCCACCATAGTCACGCTATTATTATACTTTCTTTTTAAATAAAACTACCAGAACTGGTGTTTTAATGATTCTGGCAACATTATTATGTCTCTGGTAATCCGCTATTTTGCAAAATCTTTCAATTGGACGTAAACTGCGCGACAAAGTACTTCGCGAAAAATTGTTTCAAAAATATGACTGGATTTACAGGAAACGGTAAATGTTCTTAATTGTGCATTAGTAATAGTTAAACAGTATCTTAACTGTAAAAGAGAAAATCCAAATTGAATTGTGAATAACTAAAGTTTTAGTTTTAGCTTTAGTTTGTTTTAAATTTAGGTTTATTTTAGTTTTGGTTTTAGTTTTAGTTTGATTTTTAGTTTTAAGTTTAGTTTAGTTTAGTTTTAATTTTAGTTTTAGTTTTAATTTTCGTTTTTGGTTTTAATGAATGCCTAGCTAAATAACGTAATACTGAATTGAGTTGCTTTGTTTGTAAAAAACTACTAGTTTCTTTAAAAAATCTTATGACTTATGAAGTACTAGCTTTTGCCCGTTTTTAATGAGTGACATTGAAAGTTAGTGGTGCGCGAGTCGCTGCGACTCGCGAGCGTGGACACGAGTTATCTCCAGATTCTTGTCCTAGATCGGGCTTATGTCACTTTCCAGCCCCTCAACCAATTTACTAAAAAAAATCACAACAATCCATTGTTCCGTTGCGATGTTAAAGAAAGTTCTAGTTCTAGTTTGTTTATTTTAGTTTAAGTTTAAGTTTTAGCGTTAGCTTTAGATTTAGCTTTAGCTTTAGTTTTAGTTTTAGTTTGGTTTAGTTTTAGTAAAGATGGCCATATGAATAGTAGAACAGATGCCCGTTGGGGAAGTAAAGTTCTCGAGTGGCGACCACGCACATTTTAGTTTGATTTTGGTTTTGGTTTAAGTTTTAGTTTGTTTTAGTTTAAGTTTAAGTTTTGGTTTAGGTTTTGGTTTGAGTTTTAGTTTTAGTTTAGTTATAATTTTAGTTTTAGTTTTAATTTTAGTTTTTGGTTTTAATAATTAAAAGCTAAATAACGTAATACTGAGCTGAGTTGTTTTGTTTTTAAAAACTAAAGTTTAAGTTTTCGTTTTAGTTTAAATTTTAGTTTAAGTTTTAGTTTTACTACTGCCGCTACCAAGAAATTGTTGTTTTACTGCAACAATTAGTAAATACATATAAATTTCATAAGAACCAATTTAGTCGAGTTTCTTTAAAAAATCTTATGACTT
Organism: Coleophora flavipennella; assembly: GCA_947284805.1. Lineage (NCBI taxonomy): Eukaryota > Metazoa > Arthropoda > Insecta > Lepidoptera > Coleophoridae > Coleophora > Coleophora flavipennella. Next base: position 9,120,233 of record OX369257.1, on the reverse strand, counting down.
ATGAAGTAGGTACTAGCTTATGCCCGTTTTTAATGAGTGACTCTGAAGGTTAGTGGTGCGCGAGTCGCTGCGACTCGCGAGCGTGGACATGAGTTTTCTTCAGATTCTTGTCCTAGATCGGGCCTATGTCACTTTTAAGCCCCTCAACCAATTTCCTAAAAAAAAAACATAACAATCCATTGTTCCGTTGCGATGTTAAAGAAAGTTCTAGTTTTAGTTTTAATGAATGCCGAGGCTAAAATAACGTAAATCTGAATTGAGTTGTTTTGGTTGTAAATAAATAAAGTTTTAGTTTTAGCTTTAGTGTGTTTTAAATTTAGGTTTATTTAAGTTTTAGTTAAAGTTTAAGTAAGTTTTAGTTTTTGGTTTAGTTAAGTTTTAATTTTAGTTTTAATGAATGCCTAGCTAAACAGTGATGGTGTAGTGGTAGTGTAGTGGTAGTGTAATGGCAGTGGTAATGGTAGTGGTAGTTGTAGTGTAGTGGTAATGGTAATGGTAGTGGTAATGGTAGTGGTAATGGTAGTGGTAGTGTAGTGGTAGTGGTAATGGTAGTATTAGTGGTAGTGGTGGTGGTAGTGGTGGTGTAGTGGTAGTGTAGTGGTAGTAGTGTTGTAATGATAGTAGTAGAGGTAGTGTTGGTAGTAGTAGTGGTAGAGTAGAGGTAGTGGTAGTATAGTGGTTGTGGTAGTGGTGGTGTAGTGGTAGTGGTAATGGTATTGGTAGTTGTAGTGGTAGTGTAGTGGTAGTGTAGCGGTAGCGGTTGCGGTAGTGTAGTGATGTGTACTGTAGTGTAGTGTAGTGAGAGGTGGTACGAAGGTCGCCGGGACTGCTAGAGTAATTATAGGCAGTGTTTCACACCTTCTCAGCCCCTACGGATGGACAGACGAACGGGTCGGACGTAGGACGAAGAATACGATTACGAACTGTTAGATGGGATTTCTTGAAGCTTATTAAAAAAAAAACAGCTTAGTGCGAGTCAGAACCGCACACATAGGGTTCCGTACCACTATACAAGATGGTGCTAGTTTCTTCATGTTTAAAAAAAACACGTTTTTTGTATGGAGACTTTAACTTTTTATTATTTCTAGTATTTGTTGTTAAAGCGGCAACATAAATACACCATCTGTGAAAAAAAATCAGCTGTCTGGCTATCACGGTTCATGAAATACAGCCTGGTGACAGACGGACGGACAGTCAGCGGAGGCTTAGTACAGATGTTTTATCTCACGAGCGCGGGTTGGCCATACTTGTGTGTGTGCATAATATTGTCTTTGCGTGCGTAAGCTCGGGAGCTTTACAATAGCGCACACAATAGACGCAACTTATAAACTCACAATAGCGAGTGTCGATACGCATTACACACACAAGTATGGCTAACCCGCGCTCGTGAGATAAAACATCTGTACTAGGGTCACGTTTTTACATTTTGGGTACGGAACCTAGAGGTTTAATTGAAAAATTCACAAAATAAATCGATTTTCACAAAGTGTGTATAGGAGAATACTGATTCGCGCGGGGATCAGAGAAATTACATTTCTAAAAACAAATGACGGAAAAAATTAAATCACGGCGAAATTCTATACGTTCGAGAACCAAATTTAAACCAATCTGTATCAACCTGGGAGACGAGGGGGTGAGGTCGCAATCTACAGAGCGGCAGGGAGTGTCCATACTGTATGTTAGTACTAATATGTATACTTTGGTTGCGTCATGCAGGACTATGGAAAATGCTGACTAAGCAAATTTGGAAGATAGGCTATCTAGACGAAAATATAAACAAAGGAAAGGTATAACACAATGGATAAACTTTATTGTATACATTGCTGGCTGTACGTTAGTGATTCTATACCTAAATTCGTATAGGATTCCTGCATTTTACAGATTGCCGGGAATATAATATGAATATTTTGGATAAAAGCGTCGGTGGCTCAATAAAAGCGTCGGTGGCTCAACCGGTAACGACTCGGTCCATCTAACCAGAGGTACCGGGTTCAAATCTGGACGGCCAATGTACCAATGAGTTTTTCAAAAACATACGTACATACGACTTACCGATTGCTTTAACGGTGAAGGAAAACATCGTGAGGAAACCTGCACACGCCTGCGAAGAAACTCGAAGGTTGTGTGTGAAGTCGACCAACCCGCACTGGGCCCGCGTGGTCGACTAAGGCCTAATCGCCCTGATTCTTTTAAAAAAAATAATATGATATATAAATAAAATGATATTTTTTAAAAAAATTACAACATTTTGTTCAATTGAAATTTGAATAAAATACCTAATCGTCAAGAAAAAAAAATTGAAATCAAAATTGGCTTCTCAATTTTAATTAATTTCTAATCAACCTCTAACGAATCGAGCGTACTTCACCCTAAAATTGACGCGAAATCAATGAGAATATCTAAAATGTTTTGAAGCGCAATACCTAGTTATTATGAAGTAAATTGAAAACGTAAATAAATCTTAGGTTTAACAAAAATGTTATCATTTTGGATCTTTGGCTGTTTTCAGATATCATTTGGTCTTTCAGGTGAGAATTTGAGTTTTTTTAGTCAATATTACACTGGTCACTGAAAAGTGGACAATAGTAGATCATCATATTAGTTCATATAATATGTCCCCACTGAGGGCCTCGAGCTTTCTCTTTATTTAGGCGATTGGGCAATAATCGACCACGCGGGCCCAGTGCGGGTTGGTCGATTTCACACAAAACCTTCGAGGTTCTTTGCAGGCATGTACTGAAAAGTCACTGAAAAGTATCCTATATTTAGAAGGCAGGTTTCCTCACGATGTTTTCCTTCACCGTAAGAGTACGTTATTTGTAATATTCATCATATCAGCTCATATACGTCCCCACCAAAGGGCTCACGCCTACCCTGAATTAGATATATTTTTATTTGGTAAGAGCGTCGGATAAATGTACCTACATATGAAATCTAAATTAGAAAACACAATGTTACGTAGTAGGATTCGAACCACAAACTCCCAGGTGGCGGCCCTAGCCGTTACACCCCCTACGCTCTATAGTAGACAATCATCATCATCATCAGCATCATCATATCAGCTTATATACCGTCCCCACCGAGAAGCTAGAGCCTATCTTGAATTAGGGCGATTGCGCCTTAGTCGACCACGCGGTCCCAGTGCGGGTTGTTTGACTTCACACACACCCTGCGAGTTTCTCCGCAGGCGTGTGCAGGTTTCCTCACGATGTTTTCCTTCCCCGTAAGAGCGTCGAATAAACGTACATATGAAATCTAAATTCAAAATCGCATTAGTACGTGGCAGGATTCGAACCACAACCTCCCGGACAGGAGGCGGCGGCCATAGCCGTTACGCCACCGACGCTCAACAATATCAATATAGACAATATCAAGGACAAATAACACATCTATGGTTATCTGGCCACAAACCCTAGACTGATTTAAACACTATAGGCACCGTCTGAAGAATCCATACAGTCAACCAGCGGCTAGACAGGGCAGCTGTGTGAGAGTCGAGAGCTCGCTCGAGGGTTTAGCCCCTTTGGCCTAGTCACGGTTCGGGACAATTCATAAAATTCAATTATTTCTGGCGGTGGTGGAGGAGGACGGACGTGCCCAGTGAGTAGTGATGTCGGTTTTAACGCAAACATCAAAGGCGTTGGACTACTCTATGGATTCTTAAGGTGAACGTCCATTGGTCCGTATCGACCGCAACGCACTCATGACACGCAACGGATTTTTTAAATATCTTTGTATGCCACCGCGTTCACTATCGGTACCGACCGCACCGAACGCCAGCATACATTAGCAGTTTGCTATCAATCCGTTTTGTGCCGGTGACGTCACTAACTATAAGTTCACCGCGCGCATCACGTGTTTTTAGGGTTCCGTACCCATAGGGTAAAAACGTGACCCTATTACGAAGACTCCGCTGTCCGTCCTGCTGTCTGTCTGTCTGTTTGTCCGTCTGTTACCAGGCTGTATTTTATGAAGATAGCTAGACACTTAAAATTTTCACAGATGATGTATTTATGTTGCCGCTATAACAACAAATACTAAAATTAGAAAAAGTGTCAGTTTCCATACAAAAAAAACGTGTTTTTTTAAACGTGAAGAAACTAGCGTCATCTAGTATGATGTACGTAACCGTTTTTGTGAGATTTACCTGTGATATTTTAATTATTACAAAATGGTTGACTCACTGTTAATTATATTAGTAGAAAGATGTGAAGAGTTATATAATCTGAAACCTGCACAGTATTCAATTTTTTAAAGAAGAGATAAACACTTAGAATTTAAAAATCCGGACGCAATAGACGCAATGCCATTGGCAAATCCGTTGCATGTCGTGTGTACGTAGCGGCCGGTGAAGGAAAAATCGTGAGGAAACCTGCACACGTCTGCGAAGAAACTCGAAGGTTGTGTGCGAATGCGACCAACTCGAACTGAGCCCGCGTGGTCGACCAAGGCCCGATTGCCCTAATTCTGGGTAGGCTCGAGCCCCTCGGTGGGGACGTATATGAGCTGATATGATGACCCACACAACACACAGAGTAATAATTAAGAGGACTGTGAACCGACGGTGAAAATTAGACTTTTTTACCTTTAAAAAGTTAACCGATTTTGACCAATTTTTGATGAATTAAGAAAAAAAATTAGTTTTATACGTTTTGTTCTTTTTAATAATTGATAAAAAAACAAATATTGGCCAAAATAAGTTTTGCATGAAACACGTGAACGACAGCAAAATTAAAGATGTAAACTTTATTGAAAAATCGAATATCTATAAACCTAGCTTTTGTTATGACTGACAACCTACCAAAAAATGTGTCCAAATCGGTCAACATTTAAGAGGTGAAAATCGCTAAAGCCATTTGTATGAAGAGTCGCAGCTTCACAGTCCTCTTAAACTTATTGGTCATACGAGTGTCTGCCCTAAGTGGGAAAGTAAGCGGGAGCGCAAACCAATATACCGAGTCAGATGCTTCTGAACAATTTTCCTCAATACGTAGGTATACTAGACTCTACATAATTATAATCGGACAAAAACCCACATCACCCTGCATAATAAGTAATTAAGTTATGATTTTAGAGTTCCGCACCTCAAAAGGAAAAAAAGGGAACTCTTGCAAGAGCACTTCATTGTCCGTTTGTTAAGACCCTTTTTCTCAGGAACGCATGGATGTATCAAGTTGAAATTAATATCAAATATATCTATGATCCCTTAAAACTGAAAAAATAGAGCTTCTTAGTCAGCCATAAAAAAACAGTCATTTATAAAACGGTCATTTAACTTATTTATTTATGTCATTTATTTTTCTCGCACGTAAATCCAAACCTATAGTCTGCTTCCCGTTGACATTGAAATTTTAAATTCAGAAAGAAGTAGGGTCTCACAGAGCAAGTAAAGAAAAATGACCAAAACTGTAAAGATTTGTCACATAAAAAATATTTTTTATATTTTTTATTTTTATTTTGTTTCTGTTCTATCGTAAAAAACGTAGGTACTACATACAAGCGTTAAACTTAGTGTGAATTAAGTGCTGATTCTAAAGCAAAAAACAAATAACAAAAACCGGCCAAGTGCGAGTCAAACTCGCGCAAAGTAGGGTTCCGTAGCCTTTACAAAAAATAAATGTATATTTTTAAAAAAATATATTATTTCAACAGTTCATTATAGAACATTTTGTATGAACTTTTTACAAATACAAATGCACATCTTTAGTTTGTCGACTATTACTCCTAAACTAAAAAAGCCTAGTTAGCTAAACGAGCTAGTCAATAACAAGCCTGCATCACTGCATCATTGATGCAGGCCACTGACAAGAGTGCGACTATCTGAGTTTGCCGTCGACTCGAAAAGAAGAAGAATAACAAGCCCTAAAGCCTTAAGCATCGGTGAAAAATCACGTGTCTATCGGTGTTGTATCGTATTCATTTCGGAAAGTGTGCGCAAGAACTTCACGACCTCATTCCCCCGGCTCCATTCCAACGTCGGTCAACGAGACGCAGGGAAAGGTTGCACCCCTTTGGTGTTGATATTCCACCTTTTCGCACGAAGCGTTACGCTTCCTCATTTATTATGCGGACAGCGAAGGAGTGAAACTCCTGTCCTTGCCTTCGTCATTGTTTTCCAATTCCGAAGATGTTCAAGGCAAGAGTGAAAAGGCATTCCTTGAGTTTGCGTGTACCATCCTCGACAGCATCATCACTTCCCATCAGCTGAGTTGCAGTCAAACACTTTCAAATTTTTAATAAAAAAATGGCGTGATAGTTTTTCTTTTTAATTGATTTTATATCCTACTATTAATTTTTTTTTGATAACTTGACTATAACAAAAAAAATTGAAAAGTAATTGAAAAATGATTAAATAACTTTTTTAAAGTCCCCCGACTAGCGGGAAATAAAATTAAATAACATAAATTTAATAAAATCCAAGAAAATCCGTCAGGGACTGCCATCGCCCACTTTGTTCCAAAGTTTAGTTCGAATAAAGCAATTTATATAGATCAAAAAGTAAACTTTTGAACATAATGAATTAGTTAAACTCATACAAATTGCGTATATTCAATAAATTTTAGAGCAGATCCCTACGGATTTTCTTGGATTTGAATTTCTTTTGTTACTATTGACCTCTAGTCGGGGGACTTTAAAAAAATTATTAAATCCTTTTCAATTACGTTTGACACTCGTTGTGGGTTTTTTCAAAATTTTTAATTTTGTTTTTTATTTTAAACTTACGTTCAGTAAGTTCTCCTTTCAATTTAAAGCTCTCAAAGGTTTCGTTGTCCGTATGTCGTAGATTATTTGAATTCTTCACGAACATTTATTACAATTCATGTTATGCATGGTCCCCCCTTGATGGTCTAAGGCTGTAAAACAAGTCTAGACTTGTTCTAAATAACCAAACCAATTTATAAAATTAAAAGCCCGACGAATTCTTTTTCACTTTTGGGATCGAGAAATATCTAACGACACCCAGCACTCCTAAACCCATCAAAACGTTTAGGTACTCAGTTAAAGAAACGGACATACATACATACATACACACACCCGAATAACATTACCCTTCTCCTTGGACAGTCTGGTAAAAATGGCACTTAAACAAAGCAATAAAACGCAGCGAAGTCGGTTGAATAGTTCTTGAAAAACCCTTAAGTACCATTAATCCAGGCTGCTGCAACGCCCTCTACTGGTCTACAGTTGTAAAACACGTCTTAAAACTGCTGTGAAATGAGATCTACATAATAAAAAAAAGCATCGTAATCGGCTGAATAGTTTCTAAGAATCCCTCAAGAACCAACCATTTTGGTTGCTGCAGCGCTCCCTGGTGGTCTACTGCCATAAAATCTATCTAAGCATCTGCTCTAAAATGATACCTTTTAAATGCAAAAAACCGCAAGAAAAGCGACCCAGTAGTTTTCGAGATAAATGGCAACATTAGCGCCAACAATCCTGTCTGCTGCAGCGCTACCTGGTGATACCGCCATACAACAAGTCTTAGAAGATGCTCTGAAATGATGCCTTTTAAATGCAAAAACCGCAAGGAAATTGGCCAGGTATCTTTTGAGATAAATGGCAACAAACGTTTGCAAAGAAAAACAACCACCCTCTCACCCTAAACGCCTTCTCCGTTCCGTCATGGGTAAAAAATGCAATTTAAAGCTTAATATTTAAAAACGGAAAAATGGTTTTATTAACCCTTCAGTAATTTTGAAAGACCTATTCATCGGTACTCCACACGATAGAACAAATCAACAAAAAAGAATTCACCTCCATTTTAAATGTACGAGTAGAGGAGGTACCCCAAACATTTTTTTTAGGATTTTCTTTTACCACTTTGTTGGAGTAATTAATGCCAAATTACAGTACTTATAGTCTTCGAGCTAAGCCGCGGACAGACGGACAGACATGGAAAAGCTGTAACGGTTCCTTATTGACTATGGACACCCTAAAAAAGCATTATTCTAACGCTCGCGTTGATGTCTTTTTGTAATGAAAAGCTGTTATTGTTATACTTGTGAGAAGAAATGTGGTGGTAAGGGACCCTCGGTGTGCGAGTCCGACTCGCATTTCACCTTTTTTATATTAAAAAGATTGTCTCTAAATTTTAAATTTCTTTAAAATAATAATTACTATTCTTGTGGCTGTATTAGTCCAGTCCACATGATATTTTATTACGCTTAAATGATAATAAAAAACAAATTTGGCAGATGACATTGACGAAGATTTTTATTCTGGAAACCATCTGAGATCAGGAAAAACTTTGAACGAATGCACTCCGGAGATAATGCTGTACTGCAATCATATGTGCAAAACACGCGAACGAATGTGTTTCAATAACAAATTTTACTGTATCTACCAACTAAAGCCAAGCCAAAAGCGAAAGATAAGAACAATCAAAGAAAAATCCTTAATGCGTGGTAAGTAGGTATTTAATTATTTTTGAAATTTCTTCTTGTTTTGTATTATAGTGATCCTTATGTATGATGTATGATACAATTTTCGCAACATAACTTCAACTTCTTTACGTCTTTTTTTCATCGTCTTCGTCTGGTTGTAAGCGAAAAAGACTAACCTGTTTTCGGTTTACGACAAGACTAAAGCTGCATAATGGCTAGGCTACCTCCTGACAAGGCTTATATTCAAAATGTTTGTTCTATATTAGTGCATAAATTATACTCTTTTTTAATTGAAAGTTTGAGTGCGTTTGACTACATCTCACCTGATAGTAAGTGACGATGTAGTCGAGGATGGTACACGCAAACTCAAATATTGCCTATTCATTCTCGCCTTGAAGATCCCCAAATTGTAGGAGTCGGGAAACACAGACACAGGCAAGGAGTTTCACTCCATCGCTGTAATAAATGAGGACGCGTAAAGCTTCGTGCGTATAGGCTGAATATCAACAACATAGGGGTGGAACCTCTGCCTGCGTCTCGTTGACCGAAGGTGGAATGGAGCTGGAGGAATGAGATCGTGCCGTTCTTGTGCACACTGTCCGAAATGAATTCGATAGAATAGCGAAAGACAGGCAACTTCGCGGTGAATGCTCAAGGCTTTGGAGCTTGTTTGTGAAAAGCTCATCGTCGCCAATGAGTCTCCAGGCGCGTGGGTCAATGGCGTCCAAGGTATCAAGCTGATAGTGGGCTGATCCAGCTCATAGGTGAGAACAGATTTCTGATGGTCATAAAATAGTAATACATAGTGAGGGCCGCTACTCCTGCCAAAACGTCGTGAGGCTAGGGCAAGGACCAACTACGGTAGGTAGGTCTTGCCACCAAAACGCTTGTCCTGGTACTCTGCAAGGCAAGTGCTTCGTGAATGAGAACCACTACCTACTCTCCAGGTAGGTTTCGGAACTGTAGGCACGCTCACCTCCCGCGGCTTTCGCTGCTGGCGGTTCGATCCCCGTTTGGGACGCCAGAGAAGCTGGCTCCCACATCTCCAGTGTAGTACCGGAGCTGTTGGCGCGCTCACTTCCCGGCGCTTATCGCACCTGTCCAGACTTACTCCTACGCGGCTTGATCGGCCGGAGCAGTACCAGCGTAGCTCTACTTGCTATCCAGTGAACAAACCAGCAGTTCCGCTTAATTGACAACTCACGTGCTCCGTGTTGTTTTTACTAGAGCCGACGTGGCCGGCTACGACAACACTAGTTGCGCGCGACAACTGGACGAAACGGACATTGCCCACCCCTGCAACTAACCACATTACCACTACGAGTCCTTTACCCAGTCGGGAGACCGACAAGCCTGCCGAAAGCGATAGATCCGACAGCAGGCAAGCGGTGGGCTACCTTCGAACCCATAGTACCCTGATCTAAACAGCCGGACCAGTTTCGGCTGCGAACTAGTTTCGGTAGCTTTATAGGCAGAGTAGATCGCAACGGAACAATGGATTGTTGTGATTTTTTGCACAGAGATGGTTGAGGGGGCGGGAAATGACATATTTTCCTAAATAGCATATCCTGACATAGTTCCCGAGGGGTATGGGAAAAACTCATTTCTACGCTCGCGCACATCAGCGTCGCAACGGAGCAACGGATTGAAGATATTTTTGAAGTGAAAACTTCTTTAGCGGCGCTGAGCACTTTTTGTTGGATGGGTAAAAACTTCCAAACTCGCGTCAGGGTCACGTGATGCTGATCGAAAAAGCGTAAGATCGAGGGGAAGGGAGAGGAACAAGTATCTCCCACTCTTTCTACCGTGCCTGAGGGCGCTTTTCTCAATTTTCCATCTGCCGGTTAGTAGCAAAACTACTCGCCTAGCGACCTAACATCGACATATTGATGTCACTACGTAGTTCAGCTATTTCACACTAGATGTCAATAAGTGTAGAAAGTAATGGGACGTACTCAGAACTATGAGCTTTAAAAAGTTTGTGTAATAAATGAATAAAATGAGGGTTAACATTTTTACTGTTTTGTATGTGTACTGACGTACTTAAAATTTATAGCACAAAATAATAGACAAATTATTATTACGAACATAATTTTATTTACAAAATTCAATTACCTGCGAAAATAACAGTTTTAGTTAGTTGTTGTCGGTTCGTTGCCCTATCGTTTTGAATGGTTGCGAAATGCTTAAAACGAATATCTATATATTTTTCTGATAAAGATTTAATCAGCAGTATAATATGATTTACAGTCGGTGATTGGTCAAAGCTGTAATTTAAAAAATAAAATGAAATACATACTTATTCTCCTAAAGTAATTGAAACTCGGTTATACAAACAATACCGAAACCAACCGAAAAATACAGTTTTAAACTAGGTAAAGTGCCCATCTTTAATTTTTTATGGCCTTTTTTTGTCACTATGAAGTCTGCATCATTAAAATGGCAAGAACAAATCTTTGTATATTTTGTCGGAGTCCAATCCGGTCTATTCACTTTTGTGATCCATTGTTGTTTTAAATTATCATCGGATGGAAATCTAAAACAAACAAAAAGAAATAAAATTAACTAGGTGGTAAATTATCTTAATATGAATAAAATGATTATTTAACATTCGAAGTTCTTTCAATTCATGAACAGTCACGGAGAATAGTACGAGTATGTATACAACTCAGATCTTTGTTACTTGAAAATATTTGCTATGAAAATGTTATTTCATTACTGACCATAGCCGTGTGTTATTCGGTAAAATTATTTTAATCTAATTACGGCCCTGGATATTTGGTACGTTGAAAATAGTTGTTCTTGTTGACGATAGATGGCGGCCTGTTTACAATATAATTATAAAAATCACTAAAGTACTGTTTTGGCGACTAAAAAGTATTCAGGTTTAATTGTATACTTTAATTTTCAGTATCCACGTATGATTATAACTATATACCAATGCGGAACTTTACGTACTCGTATTTTTTATTCACAAAAGTTACGCCACCTAGTGTCGAGAAGTATAATTTATACTTGAAAGCCGAGAATTTTCTAGAACTATTTTAATAATTACGTATAAAATTACTTACAAATGAAATGTGATACCATTCATAGCATCAGAACGTCTGTCTGAATAACTTCGACACGATAAAACACAACACTTCATCCTTTTCTTCTTAAAAATGCGAAAACACACCAATAATGCGAGTCTCGATACATGGGCACCTGACGAAAATCACAGTGCACAGTTGCTTAGGCCAGCTCCTCTTTGTTTGTGCTCCGTGGTTGTGTAGTAACCACATTGTTGTGTACTCGTATATGTGAATTGTTTAAATTATGGAAATTGAACAAAGTGCATCGATTAATGAAAAAAGTGACAAATTAATGAATTTGGTTTAACTATGTCAAATGATCGCAATTTTAGCACAACGAAATACAAAACAACAATTGATGCGGTATTTATTAGACACTTAAATAGATTCGAATCAAAACTGTTTGTTTCTTACTTCAGCTATCATAAACCGATTGTATCAGTTTTAGAAATTTGTGATGATGATTCTGGTAATAACGATGGTGAAAAAGTCGTCGAAATTATGGATGAAAGTTGATATTTCTAAGAGATAAAAATTTATGTAATATATAAATAAATAACGATATAATATTATGAATAATAACATGTAAATTGTCATATTTGTGTACGATAGCGCAATAAATAAACATTGTATTCTACCTCATAAATGATAGTATTTTTGTACTTATAATTAAACACAACGTTAATACTAAAGTTTTCACTTCTGCCGGCACTCCCGGAGTGCTACCGGTGATTTTTTGTATAGAATTGGTTGAGGGGGTGAGAAGTGACATAGGCTGCTAATCAGAATAGCCTGATCTGGGATAGGGATTTAGAGAAAACTCATGTCCACGCTCGCGAGCCGCTTGCGGTTCGCGCACCACTCACTCTCAAAGACAGTCATAAAAACGATGTTCACGCAGGCGAAGCCGCGGGCAAAAGCTAGTGTTTATATATTTGTAATACTTTAAGGGACATTTCATACTGATTTCTTTTCGTATTTATTAAAAACCTTATTTAAATATTTGTAATTTTGTATTATGAAACAGCCTTTGCTCGCGTGGAGTTTAGAATCAAGTATCTATATTTTTAATTTTGAGAAAAATTTAGCCTTTATTTTAAGTTAGACCTCTAGCAAAACATCGGTGAAAACTGCATTCAATTCCATGCAGAAGTTTTTACCTACAGACAGATTTCTAAAAATTGTTGTTTAACTCTATACTAAATATCTTCTAATTTTCTATAGGTAGGTGTTTTGCAAAGTAGATTGATGTTTTTCAGATATTATTCAGCATATGCGTGTGCATCGGTGGCGTAACGGCTAGGGCTGCCGCCTCCTGTCCGGGAGGTCGTGGTTCGAATCTCGCCACGTACCAATGTGATTTCGAATTTAGATTTCATATGTAAATTTATAGGACGCTCTTACTGTGAAGGAAAACATCGTGAGGAAACCTGCACAGTTGCACACGCCTGCGGAGAAACTCGCAGGTTGTGTGTGAAGTCGACCAACGGGCCCGCGTGGTCCACTAAGGTCCGATCGCCCTAATTCAGGGTAGGTTCGAGCCCCTCGGTGGGGGCGTATATGAGCTGATATGATGAATCCTTATATACCTATGAATCGTCCGTTAGGTACTAACGAACAAATACTAATCATCAATCAACGTATGCACGATTAAAGTAAGAAGAAAGTTAAAAGAAACACGCAACCAATTAATTCGCCAATCAATCCAAAATGAGTTCGACGTCTTAACTAAATTTTCTTTTCATTATCGCCGTGAAATCAATAAGGATTCCCTCTATGAGAGAATACAAGGAGTAAAATAACTAAAACGTGTTTTCCCAATCTGAAAACATACATTTTATCGTGTATCCAAAATGTTAAAGATATTACTTTTTTGGATTTTTCGCTATTTGCAGTTATCAGTTGTTTTTGCGGGTAAGCATAGGTTAGTTGTCAGGTCCGCAATAACATATCATTCGTGATGGTTGTCGCGAACCTCTACCGAACATACGTTCCGATAAGTTAATATTTTTGAAGTAAAACTTCTTGACGCACGCTTGAGTTGGGGAGTAAGCTGGTGAATGCGTTACGCGAACGGTGACTTCTGAGGACACGAAAAGTGTGATCGGGCGAGGCGAACGGCACCCTTGACTTTGGGAGTAAGCTGCTGACTGCGTTACGCGAACGGTGATTAAGTTTTACTTCAGTCGTGTGGTCTAAAGCACACTCGTTTTTTTTTAATTTACTGTACCCATAGCGTACGTCCCAACGGAAACCTATTACTAAGACTACGCCTTCTGTGTATCTGTCTTGCCTACCTTTAAGCGGCTGTATCTTTTGAACCGTAATTGGTACTGATTGAAATATTTACAAAGTATGTTTTATTATAGCAGATTTCATAAAACTATAAAATAACAAATAGCTACCCATACAAAAAACCGCTTAAGTGCAAGTTGGCCTTACACACCAAGGTTTCCGTACCTCCACACCTATCTACACAATTGATACAATAATATTGAGTCATTTGAAACAAATACATCAACGCGAGCGACGGATTTTTTTAATTTTTTTATTTAATTTGGACTCCGTAGCACAAGTATGACTCACCCGTATTATTATTTGTTGTTTTACGTTTTCAGGCTTATATACTATGTTATTGTTTTTACTAAAGCATAATGGCTTGTTACTATGTTACCGTTTTTACTAGAGCAAACAGACTTGTATACTATGTTGCCGTTTATGCTAGAGAAAATAGGCTTGTGTATATGTTACCGTTTTTACTAGAGCAAACAGGCTTGTGTACTATGTTGCAATTTTTACTAGAGAAAATAGGCTTGTGTACTATGTTACCGTTTTTACTAGAGAAAACAGGCTTGTATACTATATTACCGTTTTTACTAGAGCAAGCAGGCTTGTATACTTAGTTGCTATTTTTATTAGTGCAAATAGGCTTGTATACTACGCTTTTATATTATTTTACCGTTTTTATTAGAACAAACTGGCTTGTATACTATGTTGCCATTTTTACTAGAGCAAACACGCTCATGTACTAGACCTTTGAAAAGACACGTTTTTTGTATGGGAACCCCTTTGATTATTAATTTTACTAATTTTTCATTATTTGTAGTGGCAATAGAAATTTACACTCTCAGAAAATTTTTACTGTGTATCTATTAGGGTACATGAAATATGGGCTGGATAGACAGACGGACAGACGGATGGACAGTGGAGGCTTAGTAATAGGGTCCCGTAGGCACCCTTTGGGCATGGATAGGGCTTTCAAACTCAGACATTTTTTCAACTCCGAAATTGTTTACAATGTTGAGCGCTCGACTTCGGAATTTCGGAGTTGGCTCCGGATTTTGTGAATTTCGTAGAATTTAAAAAATACAAAAATTACTGTAGACTCATAAATTTAGTTTGTACAGTCTTTTGTAGGTTAAGTTATTCAGTGATTGTCATGTTTTCGGCATTTAAAAGAAAATGTAATAAAAATTTAACAGTACATCAGTCTGGTCAATCGGTCTTAAAAATAATAAGACATAACTTTTTGATTAATATGTATAATTTTGTATTATTAAAGTTAAAAATGTAAATTTCAGGGAAAGTAGTCATTTTGGGAATGGTCTATATTCCCAAAATGACTACTTTCCTTGAAATTTACATTTTTAACTTGCTACTGAAGAATTTATTACACTTACTTAAACTTAAATAATAATTGCATGTGGAGTGATCTTATTAGTGAATCGAGTATGACTGTGTTTGTGTGTGTGTGTGTGTGTGTGTGTGTGTGTGTGTGTGTGTGTGTATGTGTATGTATGTATTTGTGTGTGTGTGCTGTTTCATTTCTAATATGAAATATGTAAGATTTTATTTGAGACCGGTTTTAACTCCGGTGTTTCAAATGAAACAACAAAAAAAGAATCGGCCAAACGTGAGTTGTAATAGCGCAAAAGATCCTGAACTAACGCCACCTTCGTGGTGTGATGGTTAAGTCCATTAGCTTCACAGCAGGAGGTCGCGGGTTCGATTTCCGGCAGAGTCTAACTTTGTGTGACTCGGTTTGGTTGGTGGACAGCGGCGGCAAGACTTAGATAAGACGGTGGTAGTCAGTCAGGCGGGCTTAGAAAATGTCCATCCACCAACCAAACCAAGTCTTACAAAGTAAGACTCCGACGGAATTTAACCCGCGACTTCCTGATGTGAAGCTAATGGACTTAACCGTCACGCCACGGAGGCGGTTAAACTATGCATACAGGTGTTTTAACATAAGTGCTACACAATGCAATTACGGGGAACCCCAGTGCAAACGGATGCGAGCGGTTGAAACTTTATTTCCTTACTAGGTAATACAAAGGGAAACGAAATATTTCCAGATTTTTGGAAGTCGCTCTTAAATCGTTTGCAAGATTTGACCTTTAAAAACTAATTAACATACATACATACAAACATTGCAAGTTATATTAAAGCTTTTTTTTAAAAAAAAACTATTTTAATTTGATTACCTACCCAACGACGGTACCGTCTTCTTGTAAGATAGTTTATAATCGAATGCTATATAAAATAATTTTCGAAAAACCAAAAAGCTTTTAGGTACAAGCTTTTATTTGAAAAGAGTTGTTATGCTCAAAAAGCTAAATATGCTTTAATGAATTATAAAAATGTACGGTTCCAAATTCAAAAAGGCCAGCACAATACCACATCCCGGAACGCTAGTAAATTCTCAGTCTATGCCCCGGACACTGCATGCAACGGTCGTGAAATGACATTTCTAAAAACAAATAACGGAGCAAACAAAATCACGGCAAAATCCCATACGTTTAAGAACCAAACTATAACCAATCTGTATAAATCTGGGTGACGAGGGGGTGAGGTCGGAATCTAGAGAGCGGCAGGGTGTGTCCATACTGTATGTTATAGTACACAAGAAAAGTTAGTTAGTTGACAAGACTGTATTTCCTACGATTCTATTAAAAAATAAAGACAATTCTGGGACTTTGATTAATTCACCTCCAAAGTCACCGGGAATACGACTTCATTCCAAATTTCAGCTCAACCAGACTCCTGGAAGTCGCTCTAAAATAGATTGCAAGATTTAAACTAAACAAACATACATACATACAACCATTGCAAGTTAAATAAGAGCTTTTAAAAACCTTACAGATGACATTGACGCTGATTACTATTTCGGAAGCAGCTACGAAGTATTGAGGGCACGAGATGGACTTGATTGCATCAATCCAGCTAATCAACTGTACTGCAAGTTACAATGCAAGAAAGATGCAGGAGTATGTTACGCGAGCAAATGTTACTGTGTCTACAAACCGAAACCAGACTTACACAGTATGACAATTATTGAACACTCGTAACATTTAATATTCCCTTGAAATATTCTATAACATGACCCTAAAGGTTCTCTAACAAAATCGTCTTCCATACAAGTAACTGTATAAATATATATAAACTAGCTGTTTCCCGCGGCTTCACCCGCGTGGACCACGTTTCTATGACTTTTCGACGGTGCGCAGTGCGCGAGCCGCAAGCGGCTCGCGAGCGTGGTAAAACGTAGCCTATGTCTTAATCCAGGTCCTAATCTGTCTACCTACCAAATTTCAGCCAAATCCGTTCAGTAGTTTTTGCAGGAAAGCGTAACAGATAGACAGAGTTACTTTCGCATTTATAATATTAGTAGGGATACTATACAGGAAAAGAAGGTAACATGAGCCCCTTAAATATAAAAACTACGAAATGGTGTATGCATGAACTAGAAAAAAACCTGTGCTTCAGGCTTAGAAGTGCTAGAAATGATTATTATGGACAATTTAATACTTAAAACTATAAACTATGTATAAACTATAGAATTTAATATATTAAAAAGTAGTATAAATATATCTAGTGAATAGTATAAAGAACAACAAAATTTAATTATTTAAAAACCAAAATAAATTTTTTGGTATAATCGTGAGACAGTTTTTGTAAATAGGTTGATACATTTTTTTTACAATTTATATACGTAGGGTCGTATAAGGCTAAGATTTTTTAAACTCTATTACGTAGGAAAAGAACAATGATTTTTTCTACGTAATAGAGTTTAAATTTTGAAGTGAAAACTTCTTTAGCGGCGCTGAGCACTTTTTGTTGGATGGGTAAAAACTTCCAAACTCGCGTCAGGGTCACGTGATGCTGATCGAAAAAGCGTAAGATCGAGGGGAAGGGAGAGGAACAAGTAGCTCCCACTCTTTCTACCGTGCCTGAGTGTACCTCTCCGCTTAGGCAGCACAGGGCGCTTCTCAATTTTCCATCTGCTGGTTAGTAGCAAAACTACTCGCCTAGCGACCTAACATCGACATATTGATGTCACTACGTAGTTCAGCTATTTCACACTAGATGACAATAAGTGTAGAAAGTAATGGGACGTACTCAGAACTATGAGCTTTAAAAAGTTTGTGTAATAAATGAATAAAATGAGGGTTAACATTTTTACTGTTTTGTATATGTACTGACGTACTTAAAATTTCTAGCACAAAATAATAAAACAAATTATTATTACGAACATAATTTTATTTACAAAATTTAATTACCTGCGAAAATAACAGTTTTAGTTAGTTGTTGTCGGTTCGTTGCCCTATCGTTTTGAATGGTTGCGAAATGCTTAAAACGAATAGCTATATATTTTTCTGATAAAGATTTAATCAGCAGTATAATATGATTTACAGTCGGTGATTGGTCAAACATATGGTTGGCCGATTGTTTGAAACAATCTTGTCCAATAAGGGACGTTAATGTATTCGATACAATTTTATGTTTACAGAAAGTAGGTGAATTCAAAGATTGCGATTTAACACAACGGATACTACTTTCGGTTCGTACACAACTAGATCAGTACCTTTTTTTTCAAGCGCTTCACATTCATTTGAAGTCTTCTGATCTTTAATCCACTCTTTTTTTCTCTACATCGAAGTTGTTCTATTTCTTGCTTAAGCTTCTTTTTTCTAGGCGTATCATGAAGTATCAAAAATTCGTTTAAATCACTTGTGGTAGGCTCCATAGATACGGGCTCTGGTAATTTTCTTTTAAGCTGTAATTTAAAAAATAAAATGAAATACATACTTATTCTCCTAAAATAATTGAAACTCGGTTATACAAACAATACCGAAACCAACCGACAAATCCAGTTTTAAACTAGGTAAAGTGCCCATCTTTATTTTTTTATGGCCTTTTTTTGTCACTATGAAGTCTGCATCATTAAAATGGCAAGAACAAATCTTTGTATATTTTGTCGGAGTCCAATCCGGTCTATTCACTTTTGTGATCCATTGTTGTTTTAAATTATCATCGGATGGAAATCTAAAACAAACAAAAAGAAATAAAATTAACTAGGTGGTAAATTATCTTAATATGAATAAAATGATTATTTAACATTCGAAGTTCTTACAATTCATGAACAATCACGGAGAATAGTACGAGTATGTATACAACTCAGATCTTTGTTACTTGAAAATATTTGCTATGAAAATGTTATTTCATTACTGACCATAGCCGTGTGTTATTCGGTAAAATTATTTGAATCTAATTACGGCCCTGGATATTTGGTACGTTGAAAATAGTTGTTCTTGTTGACGATAGATGGCGACCTGTTTACAATATACTTATAAAAATCACTAAAGTACTGTTTTGGCGACTAAAAAGTATTCAGGTTTAATTGTATACTTTAATTTTCAGTATCCACGTATGATTATAACTATATACCAATGCGGAACTTTACGTACTCGTATTTTTTATTCACAAAAGTTACGCCACCTAGTGTCGAGAAGTATAATTTATACTTGAAAGCCGAGAATTTTCTAGAACTATTTTAATAATTATACGTATAAAATTACTTACAAATGAAATGTGATACCATTCATAGCATCAGAACGTCTGTCTGAATAACTTCGACACGATAAAACACAACACTTCATCCTTTTCTTCTTAAAAATGCGAAAACACACCAATAATGCGAGTCTCGATACATGGGCACCTGACGAACGCTTATCGCCTATCAAACGTCATATTTGTGTACGATAGCGCAATAAATAAACATTGTATTCTACCTCATAAATGATAGTATTTTTGTCATCATCATCATCATCATATCAGCCACAAATCGTCCACTGCTGGACAAAGGCCTCCCCCAAGGATTTCCACGACGACCGGTCCTGCGCTGCCCGCATCCATCGGCTTCCCGCGACCTTCACCAGGTCATCGGTCCACCGCGTGGGAGGCCTGCCTACGCTACGTTTTCCGGTGCGCGGTCGCCACTCGAGAACTTTACTGCACCATCGGCCATCTGTTCTACGAGCTATGTGCCCTGCCCACTGCCACTTCAGTTTAGCGATTCTGTGAGCTATGTCGGTTACTTTAGTTCTCCTGCGGATCTCCTCGTTTCTGATTCGATCACGCAGAGAAATTCCGAGCATAGCACGCTCCATTGCCCTTTGGGTGACCTTGAGCCTTCTTATGAGGCCCATAGTAAGCGACCATGTCTCAGTTCCGTAAGTCATCACTGGCAACACACACTGGTCAAAGACCTTAGTCTTGAGACACTGCGGTATTTGGGACGTGAAGATATTGCGAAGCTTCCCGAACGCTGCCCAGCCGAGTTGGATTCGTCGATTGATCTCTTTCTTGAAGTTGGACCTACCTAACTGGACTGTTTGTCCCAGGTATACATATTCGTCAACAACTTCCAGTGTAGAGTCTCCAACCTTTAGAGGAGTGGGTGCGACACGGACATTTAACATTATTTTCGTCTTGTCCATGTTCATTTTAAGACCCACTTGTTGAGAGACCTTACTGAGGCCATCGAGCATTGTGCTTAGGTCTTCCATAGTCTCAGCCATGACCACGATATCATCAGCGAATCGGAGGTGGGATATGTACTCGCCGTTGATATTGATGCCGAGTCCACCCCAGTCCAGAAGCTTAAAAACATCTTCCAGGGCGGCGGTGAACAGTTTCGGAGATATAACGTCTCCCTGTCTCACCCCTCGCTGCAACTGGATAGGTTTCGAGTTCTGGTCTTGGAGGCGAACCGACATGGTGGCGTTTTCATACAGACACTTCAACACCTCGATGTATCGATGGTCAATTTGGCACCGCTGGAGAGACTGTAGCACAGCCCAGGTTTCGACTGAATCAAAGGCCTTCTCATAGTCCACAAACGCCAAGCATAGTGGCTGATTGTACTCTTCGGTCTTCTGTATAATCTGCCGCAGCGTATGTATGTGGTCTATGGTACTAAAGCCTTTTCGGAAACCGGCTTGTTCGGGAGGCTGGAAGTCGTCAAACCTGCGTGCGAGACGATTCGAAATGACTCTCGAAAACAGCTTGTAGACATGGCTCAGAAGTGAGATGGGTCTGTAGTTCTTCAGCAGGGTGTTGTCGCCCTTTTTGAAGAAAAGCACGACCACACTTCTGTGCCATGCCTTAGGCGTTTGTCCCTCGAGTATAACGGAATTAAATAACTTCTGAAGAGCTTTTAGTACCGGTGATCCACCTGCTTTCAGAAGTTCAGCCGTAATTCCATCATCACCCGGTGCCTTGTTGTTCTTGAGCTGTTTGAGAGCCATTCTAATCTCGTACAGGCTGACGTCCGGGATATCTTCGGTATAGTGTCGGGTTAGTCTGGCTCTTGGGTCTTCAGCCAGATCACTGACAGGCAAACGTGTGGTCGTGTACAATTGTCCATAGAACTTCTCAACTTCTTCCAGCAACTCAGTCTTAGACGATATGGTTCTGCCGTCCTCAGTCTTCAGCTTGGTCAGTTGGCTTTGTCCAACAGACAGATCTCTCGCGAACACTTTTGAGCCTTTATTGTGCTCAATCGCCTCTTTAATACAATTTGTATTATATTGGCGTAAATCGCGAGTTAGGGACTTAGAGATCTGCCTGTTTAGTTGCCGATACTGAGTAGCGTCTTCAGAGGACTGCAAAACCAGTCTGCGTCTTTGTTCCATGAGGTTGCTGGTGAAGTCGGAGATTTTTTTGGTTCTGTTTGAACGGCGAGTTTTAAAAAACTTAGACCCGACCGTTTGAACAATTTCCACGAACCTGTCATTATAATCGTCCACATTCTCGCAGTCTTCTAGGCATTCGAAACGATTGTGCAGCTCGAGCTGAAAGCTCTCGGGGTTTTGGAGCTGGATGGGCGCTGGTCGGAGCGTAGACTTCATCAGTCGACATCTTTCTAGCTTGGTCTTTAGATTCAATGTGCCTCTGACCATCCGGTGATCACTTCCTGTTTTGACTGAATTGATCACGGAGACATCATTGAATATTTGCCTCCTTGTCGACAAGATGAAGTCTATCTCGTTTTTTGTTACGCCATTGGGATGCAACCATGTCCACTTCCGCTGTTTTGACTTTTTAAAGAAGGAGTTCATCATAAAGAGGCTCTCCTTCTCCATAAAGTCGGCCAGCATCTGGCCACGTGCATTTCTTACTCCATATCCAAATTGCCCCACTCTCAGCTCACCATCGCTTCGTTTGCCCAGTTATTATATATTATAGTATTTTTGTACTTATAATTAAACACAACGTTAATACTAAAGTTTTCACTTCTGCCGGCACTCCCGGAGTGCTACCGGTGTGTTTTTTTTTTGTGTAGGTATGTGTAGCACTGGATGATGAACAAAATATATCTTTCCGCCTCGTTAAAAAATCTTGGTAGTCATTTCGGAGTTGTAAGTAAGTATTTGTGTTGTCTTAAAACTGTGCTCACTATGAAAAGTTGCCAAACAGTCAATAATTCGCAAGAGACTTATGGCTGGCGTGTAGGAAAAAGGAATCGTCGGAAACTAGATACTTTTAGAGCAGCTCTCTGTGCTCGCTTAAGGATGAGGATTAATCGTATATTATTGTCGCATTCTGTAATGACTGCGTTGCGAGCCACGTTAATGATAGCTGGAAGCGCAGCGTTTCGCCTCTCGAGGCCATCACAGAGCGGTCAGCCTCGATCTTCGGTGTGTGCCTTTATTCCAGCTTGGAAATCAAAGGCTGCAATGTTGACCAAGATTGAGAACATACTGTGGCCAGCAGTGCAGTCATTTCGAACCAAGGCTTGTATAGTTCTTTACCCAAAAATGCGAGTAATTTAAATAAAACAGTTCAGTTTGGAAATGAATAGTAAGGATTTAATTAAACAAAAGAGCAATTACTAAAATAACAGTAACTAATATTCGGGGCCGCTTTTTCAGAGTTCATATAATTTATAGTTTGTGATAATCCTAACGCGGAATTCGGTAGTTGGATCAATTCTTTATTACCGCACGATTTTTTTAATTAGGTAAATTATGCTTCTTATGCCTATGCGACATAGATATGCCTGTAAGATAGATGCAGCCTAATACTGAATAAAATCGTTCTAAGATCGAAATCCTGTTTTCCAAGTAGTATAAATTAAATTAAATAGTATAGCAAAGTCGACATTACTCAAAGAAACTTGTCAAAGCAATAACCAAATTAGCCGGTAAACTACGCGCCTCACGCACTCCCCAAGAGCGCTTACAGCTCTTGTGGAACACCACCACCTCCTTAGTTTGTTCTAAAAATGCCCCTTGGGCAATACAACCGCCCAACACCAAGTCAGTACCGGTCGGGTGAAGCTCATGGGGCTTTTGCTTGTCACTTACAACTCGCGCGGTTTAAAAAATAATATCCCCGAACTTAGGCATTTTGTTAAAAGTATGGATGTAGACATACTAGTAACTCAAGAAACCTTTCTGAAGCCCTACGTTAAAGGCGTTAATATCCCCAAATATCAACTCATACGGAATGACAGACTTGACAGACCCGGTGGAGGGACAGCCCTGTACTATAAGAGAGCAATCCATTGCTCTCATATTCCTACCCCCTCACTCGTTAACATGGAAGCCACTATAGTCAAACTAGCCATTACGGGTCACCAGACAGTGGTTATAGCATCAGTCTACATCCCTAGTGGTACACCTCCCCTGCAAAGTGATTTCGAGGCTTTCCTAGCCCTAGGTGGGTCCACCATTATGTTTGAAGACTTCAACTCTAAACATACTGAATGGACGTGCCTAAAAACCAACTCAAGCGGCGTAAAGCTCCTCGAAATCACTCAAACTCTTGATCTAACTGTATATTCCCCATACTCCCCCACGCATTACCCGGACAATCCGGACCACGACCCTAACATACTCGACTTTGGCCATAGCTAAGGAAGTTTCCCTTAACTTATGCGCAATTGACACACTTGACGATCTAGGTTCGGACCACCGCCCAGTCCCCTTGAAATTAGGACCCCAGAATACCTCTCCCACCCCCACAACAATTAAATTCACCAATTGGGAAGGCGTTACCGACTCACTGACCAAAGCCATTGACGCCCCCGACTCCGCATACGCTTTCTCATCCGACTACTTTGACAGCACAGACAAGATAGAAGGCGCAGTTAATGCAATTACCCACCTAGTCTAGTACTACCCAACTCTTAATCGCAGCCTAAGGAGCCGCGGAATACACCACACCCGATAATAGGCGAGAAGCCAACAAACTCCAGCGAAAGCTTAGAAAGCACCTCTCCGAAATGAGGAACTCCAATTGAAGTAAACTCATGGAGGACATTTCCCCGTCTTATACTGCCTACTATAAAGTAGCCAAGGCTCTCTGCGTAGACGCAATCACCCACACCCCTCCCCTAACGCGGCCCGATAACACGACAGCCTTCGAGGACGATGAGAAAGCGGAATGCTTCGCGGACAGCATTGCCTCCCAATGCACACCCAGCACACAAGAGTGTGAACTAGGCCATATTCAAAAAGTAGAGGAGGAGGTCCGAAACAGGAACTCACTCTCTCTAACCGCGGACCCCATCACAGTATCGACAGACGAAATACAAACAATAATCCAACGTCTTAAATCTAAGAAAACCCCCGGCGCAGATGGAATATCTAACCAAGCCTTGAAACACTTCCCAGAACAGTTGCTCATTTTACTAGCCATAATTTTTAACGCCTGCTTTGACCACTGTTACTTCCCGACTGCATGGAAGGAAGCAATAGTGATAGGCATCCCAAAGCCAGGCAAACCCCTCAACATCCCATCCAACCACCGCCCCATAAGCCTACTCAAGGCCATGGGGAAATTACTTGAAAGAGTTATACTCTTTCGAATTAACAGGCATATCTTTCCGCCCGACCTCCTTTCCCCCTCATAATTAACCACCAGTTTGGGTTTCGAGACAAGCACTCGTGCCCACAACAAGTCCACCGCATAGTTAAATACATAGTGAACGGATTTTATCCAGAACGCGAGAAGACAGTAGCTGTCTTCTTCGACGTAGCCAAAGCCTTTGACAAGGTCTGGCATGCGGGACTCATTTATAAACTCTACCGGCTGGACATACCTGACCGACTCGTACGTATAGTGGAGTGCTACCAAGATCGCACCTTCCGCTTCAGACACGAAGGGGTTCTTTCCTCTCCGCGTCCCATCAAAGCCGGGGTCCCTCAAGGATCCGTACTCTCCCCGACCTTGTACATTTTGTACACAAACGATATCCCCATCCCAAAGAAAAGACCATCAGGGCAATCAGTGCAGCTTGCTCTCTTTGCGGACGACACTGCCCTCTACGTAAGGGGGCAGCAAATGTCACCACTAATAGGCAAACTTCAACGCTCAGTTGACGAGCTAGGCTAATGGTTCAAGAGATGGAGAATTGAAGTGAACCCGAGCAAAAGCTCCAAGGTCCGCTTCAGTTACCGTCGCATGATCCATTTTCCAGATGAATCAATCCGCATGCTAGGCACCCCCGTCCCCTGGCAAGCCACAGCCAAATACTTAGGAGTCACCCTCAACCCCCAACTCACTTTTAAACCCCACATCACAAGAGTAACCCGTAACCCCCGTTTCTACCTAGGCAGGCTTAACAGCATGATAGGTAGGCACAGTAAAATGTCCCCCTCCAATAAGCGAACACTCTTTAAGGTTTGCATCCGACCGGTAATGACATACGCGGCCCCCGTCTTTGCGCATACACTCCCAAATATCATGGACATGATCCAAGTTGTGCAAAACATTTTTTGCCGTAGAGCGTTTAACGCCCTATGGTACATCCGAAACGCCGACCTACACCGAGACATGGACATACAGACCATCCAACAATTTATCAAAGGCCTCTCCGAGAACTTCTTCAAGTCCTCGGAGATGCATCCCAATCCGTCAATTCGAGAGGCAACGGACTATTCCCCGCCTCTCGAACTATCTAGTTATATGGTCAGTTGACCAAGACACGTACTGTCTTATCCTCCCAATCAAATTTCAGCCGACCTGAACTGCCTGGGAGGAACAGCCCAGGGAGGATCAGATAGTGTCACTTCTTGAATGATACAGTCCTCCTCACTAACACATTAATGTGATTCTCTAAGCGGCCGCTCCCATCAGGAGCTCTCCGCACTGTCCCCTTAGTGTTAAATTTTCGCACCTACACCCTTCCCTAAGGGTATGGGTCGCTCAGATGGGCTTTTAAGGTGGCCTATGCTGCCAAAGCCTTAGGGGGAGTTTAGTGGGTAGTGTGGTCTTGGGCCTGTGCATATTTATTCATGTAATACCTTATGTATATAATGGGTATGTATGCATATAGGCGCATGGCTGTGAGTCCCACATAAGCAGTACAGCCGGCTGTATTGGTATGCATAAACGCATTCTCCTCCTCCCCTCCACCGCAGTCCGAGGAGAAAAAAAAATGAACAATATAGTTTTGTTGATTTTTAACTGATCTATTGAGTTTTACTACAACTGCAAAAAAGAACTGATCCCATATACAGTCCACTAATCCACAACAGTTTGTTTTGGTCCTTCGAGCCGGATTAGAACGAGAATCCGCCCGTTTCGAGCTGCATCGATACGAACTGCGCCGCCCCGCTGCCCATCGACTACAATTGTCATCGGCGCACGACTTGCCAACACCATAATCGGTCAAGAGGTCAAGATCGACCGCACCATCTACTGGACCAACTCAGCGACCGAATTCCATTGGGTGCGACACGACGCGTGCCGGTACACCCCCTTCGTCGCACACCACCTGGGGGAGCTGGCCGAGCTCATGCAAAAAGATGAGTGGCGCTGGCTGCCTACGGAGCACAACGTGGCCGACGACGCCGCGAGACACGGCCGCACACCTATCGACCAGAACGAGCGCTGGTTCCAGGGCCCCAGCTTTCTCCACGAGCCCGAAGAGAGCTGGCCCGTTGAACGAGGAACCACTGACGTCCAAAAAGAAGTCCTACACCTCGCCGAGCCAGCTGAGAAACACCGACTGGCTGCCCGAGCCCACGCGCTTCTCAAAGTACGAAACGCTGGTACGGGCTGCTGCGCGCGCACTGACATTCGCGCATGGAACTGCGTCACATTGAACGAGCCGAAAGAGAGCTCTGGAAAAAAGCGCAACAGAATAGAGGAGGAACTAGAGCGGCTGAAGGCGGGCCGCCGCCTACCCAGATCGTCTCTATAAGCTGAACCCAGTTTTGGAGGATGGCGTCTTGCGAGTGCAAGGTCGAATTGGAGCCGCCAACGCGCCCGCCGAGCTGAAGCAGCCCGTGATCTTAGACGGCCGCCACCACCTCACCAAACTCATCGTACTGCGGGAGCACTGCGTCGCCGGGCACGCTAACAGAGAATTAAATTTGCTAATTTCTTGAGCAACAAGAGTTCAAAAATTATCTAATTATTGAAATTTGCAAGTACCTACTTGGATCACCGTTGTCTATGAGAAGTAGATGAGTCCAGTAGCTTTGTAATGTAAAACTCGATAAATATACGTTGCGCTTCATACCACATCACTGTTTTCTAATACAGAAACCGTGAAGTTTCGTTTTTATTAATTTGTCAATGAAGACAAATAAACCTAGTACTTCATGGATACTTTGTTTGAATTTGACTTATAAAAATATTATGTATAACTGATGAGTGTCTATCTTTTTCTAACGTATGAATTCGGAGATGTATGAAAGAGTTGAAAGAAAATCCCTTCTCCCGCTTCCACCTAACCTCGCTCCCCTAGAAGCTGCCGCATTGGTTTCAAAATAAGTAGGCATGACAATCACTCCGTATAGGGCGCCGATTTTTTTTCCGTTTCATGAGTGTATTGATTTCAACATGCATGGCCTCAGCCTGCTTAAGAAGTAAATTAACTCAATCAAAATTGCAATTCTCTTTTTTCGTTATCTTTACAGAAAATTCAGGAATTACCACACATTTGGACTCTCCTGAACAAGATGTGTCAGTGAGATATAGCCCAGGTCGAAGGCATCACATAGCTCACTTCTGTATGAATCTCGAAGTAGCGAGAAAATGCATAAGAAAATGTATGAAAGAAGGTAAACCAGCGTTTTGTGGAAAAGATCATGTTTGTTATTGTGGCCACCGTTATCACCCCCACCAGAAAAAGGATGAACTTGATCCAGAAAAAATTAAAAACGGTTTCTACGACCTTTATTTAAAGTATTTTGGACCAGACACATCACTGTTGCCACCACCTCCAAAAGAGTCAAATGACAAAGAATTACATGATGAGAATGAAACTAAAGAGAGAAACGAAAGTGAAGGAAATGAGAACAGCGAAAATACATCAAACGATGATGAAGAAGAACAAGAAGATGGAAGCGAAGCCGAAAATGAAGACGAAAGCGTAGAGGGAAGCGGAGAAAGAGGTGAAGGCGGAAACGAAGATGGAAGCGTAAAGGGAGGCGGCGAAGGAGTTGCTGATGAAGAAGCAGACGGAGGCGGAGGAGCAGGCACTGACGGAGAAGGAGAAGAAGGTACTGACGGAAACACAGATGGAAATGGCGATGGAGATAAAAAAGAAGGCTTAGAAGAAAGAAGGAATCTTCGAAGAAAACCATACAAATTTTCACTGTAAATTCGATCATGCTCTAACCGTTATTATTATTATGTATTCTTTAATTATGTTAAACAGAGATAAGGTTAGATTTTTATTTTTTGTTTTTTGGGGGTAATATAAGAAACTTCTAAATGAATTCCGAAAATTCTTAGAAAAACCAGTAGAAAGCTACATTACCACTATCAAACAAAATTTGTAATTAACTTTAATAATTATACATTTTCAATTCAAAATTTTAATAATTCTAATCCAAGTTGGAAAAAAGCGCTGCTGGGCCGTTTTACCAAATGGTTTGAGATACGTGCAAAAGATGTACAACAAAAATTTTAAACAAACACTTAAAGTATACTTATTTCAACACAATTTTAATTCTTTTATTGAATAATATAAAAAAACTACTCTTTGTTTATTTAAATTCTTTCACCTGATGCCCTGCTATCATCCAATTCAAATCTTACAAAATATAATCCGCTGAAAATCGATCCTGCGAACTCCTAATGTGAGCGAGTGGACTTACTACTACTACGCCAGCGGGAGCGTTGGTGGCGTAACGACTAGAACGCTACCTCCTGTCCGAAAAGTCATAGTTTGAATCCTGCTACGTAACAAATGTGTTCGAATTTAGATTTCTATGTATGTTTATCCGACGCTCTAACGGTGAAGGAAAACATCGTGAGGAGATCTGCATGCGCCTGCGAAGAAACTCGAAGGTTGTGTGTGAAGTCGACCAACCCGCACTGGGCCCGCGTGGTCGACAAATCCCGATTCAAGGTAGGCTGGAGCCCCTCGGTGGGGATGTATATGAACCGATATGATGATATGATGAACCGACTTTAGTGTAGCTGAAATGTCTGCAATCGTGAGTAATTACTAATTAGGCTCTGAGTTGAGCAATGAGTGGTTTTCGATAAAGTAGTAAGAAGCGTGGAGATGGGCGGTTGGGACGTATATAAGCTGGTATGATGATGAAGCTTTGGGAACCAACTATAGTGTAGCTGACATGTCCATAACTGTGAGTGATAGACTCTGAGTTGAGCAAAGAGTGGTTTTTGAAAAACCGGTAAAGTGCGAGTCAGAACCGCGCACAAAGGGTTCCGTACCATCATTCTAGCTGGCGCTTTACTTCACGTTTCTAAGAAACACGTTTATTGTATGGAAACTTTCACTTTTTCGAATTTTTGGTATTTGTTGTTATAGTTATTTGAGATTTTATCATCTCTGAAAATTTCAACTGTCTAGATTTTTCAATTTTTTTTCTATTCACAATTGGTAAGTCCTTGACATCATCTCACGGTCATCACGGTTCATGAAATACAGCCTGGTGACAGACGGACGGATGGACAGCGAAGTCTGCACCAGCGCGGTAGCCCCAACAGCGCCCTGAACGCTTCACATTTCACATCTAAAATCACCATGTTTACCACGAATAAAGATTTTTGAATTTGAATTATTTTGAATTTCGGACGCGCAGGGCGCCGATCGTCCTTCGCGAATACACAGCCCACAGGCTACAAGTATATAGAAATGTACAGTAGGCTCTAAACAATGTTATCTTTACCTGAGCTGTACATCTACGGAACCTGTGTGCTATCATATTAGCTCTGGTCGAAAGGGCCCTAAGCTCTCGATCTATATCAGCATCATCATTCAAACATTCGTTATTCAAGTGGCCCAGATATTTGAAAGCAGAAACTCTTTTTAAAGGTGTTTCGTTTAGTAACACAGGGGGAACATGATATGGACACTTGTTGCCTGCCTTAAAAATCAGTAGCTCACTTTTTGTTTCGATATACATAAGGCCGTGTTGTGCAGCATAATTTTCACCTACACTTAACAATTGTTTCAATCCACCAATCGAAGGGCTCAGCAACACCATATCGTCTGCATAGCTAATGTTGTTTATGCAAACATCATCTATATGACATCTGACATGCATGCTGCTGAGCTCCTCGATCAGGGCATTGACATATAAGTTAAACAATTTTAGAGAGCTTAAGCCACCTTGTCTTACCCCACATTGCAACACATATTCATCTGATATTGAATCCCCCCACTTTACAAAGTTTATCTGACCAGAATACCAAAATTTAAAGAGATATATCAACTCTCTCGGCATTTCAGTTTTTTCCAGCTTGCTCCAAAGCATATTGTAATTCATCATATCAGCCGAAGGAAGTCCACTGCTGGACATAGGCCTCCCCCAAGGATCTCCACGACGACCGGTTCTGCGCTGCCCGCATCCAGCGGCTTCCCGCGACCTTCACCAGGTCATCGGTCCACCGAGTGGGAGGTCTGCCTACACTACGCTTTCCGGTGCGTGGTCGCCACTCGAGAACTTTACTGCCCCAACGGCCATCTGTTCTACGAGCAATGTGCCCCGCCCACTGCCACTTAAGTTTAGCAATTCTGAGAGCTATGTCGGTTACTTTGGTTCTCTTACGGATCTCCTCGTTTCTGATTCGATCACGCAGAGAAACTCCGAGCATAGCACGCTCCATTGCCCTTTGAGTGACCTTGAGCCTTCTTATAAGGCCCATAGTAAGCGACCATGTCTCAGTTCCGTACGTCATCACTGGCAACACACATTGGTCGAAGACCTTGGTCTTAAGACACTGCGGTATCTGGGACGTAAAGATATTGCGAAGCTTCCCAAACGCTGCCCAGCCGAGTTGGATTCGACGATTGATCTCTTTCTCGAAGTTGGACCTACCTAACTGGACTGTTTGTCCCAGGTATACATATTCGGTAACAACTTCGAGTGTAGAGCCTCCAACCTTCAGATTATATTGTAATTAACCAAATCAAATGCTTTGGATAGATCTAGGAAGCACGCATAGATAGGTGTTTTCTTTTGTGTATAGTACTCAACAGTCTGCTTAAGGCTGAGAATTGCGCTTTCTGTAGAAAGTCCTGGTCAGAACCCGAACTGAGCGTCATGAAGTTTAATATATATTTATCAAGCTCAGCAATAAGCAGACCGTCGAGCACCTTTGCAATAACTGTTACTAAGGATATTGGTCTGTAATTGGTTCTGGTCGAGATATCCCCCGTTCTGATTTTTATGATCGGTACAACAATGGCTCTGGTCAAGTCTGCTGTTAGGTATGAATGACCTATACAAAAACCAAACAGAAGGGCCAGCACCCTGGGCAAATGAGGCCCTGCGTTTTGCAAATGCTCAATGCTGAGGCCATCATGTCCTTAGGATTTTCCTCTCTTCATATCTTTTATGATTTTTGCAATTTGTTTTGCAGAGAACCTAACTTCAGTATTCCCAGGAGATGATAGCCCAGCATCACACTCAACATTTGTATATGATAGATTTGACTTTACAACAAAGTGCTCCCTAAACATATTAGCTACTAGCTTTTGCCCGCGGCTTCGCCCGCGTGAACGCTTTTATGACTCTTTTTGAGGGTGAGTGGTGCGCGAGCCGCAATCAGCTCGCAAGCATGGACATGAGTTTTTTCCAGGTACCTCAGGAACTGTATCGGGCTATTCGGATTAGCAGTTTTTGTCACTTCCCACCCCCTCAACAAATTCTATACAAAAAATAACTTTAATCCGTTGCTCCGTTGCGGCGCCACTCGCCACCGACGTGCGCGAGCGTAGAAAACAGTTGTCCCCAGATCCCGCGGGAACTATGTCAGGATATACTTATTAGTAAATTATATCATTTTCCACCTCATCTCTGTGCTAAA
Source organism: Coleophora flavipennella (assembly GCA_947284805.1). NCBI lineage: Eukaryota > Metazoa > Arthropoda > Insecta > Lepidoptera > Coleophoridae > Coleophora > Coleophora flavipennella. The sequence continues at coordinate 9,088,189 of OX369257.1, read as the reverse complement.
AATCACACCAACTCATTTTTTCGTTACGATTTTAAATAACTTTACGAACAAAGAATATTGTTTTAGTTTCTTCAGGAACTGCATCGGGCTATGATAATTTCCACAGATATAAAGTTGACTATTTCATTCCCAGTGATACAGGCTACCTGCATGCCAAATTTCATCAAGATTGGTAGAGGTGTTGAAGTGTGAATAGGTAACAAACAAACAAATACATTTTCATATTTATAATAATATAAGTAAGTATTTCTAAATCTTAAATAACTTATAGAGCGTCGGTGGCAAAACGGTTAGGACCACTATCTCCTGTCCGGAAGGCCGTGGTTCGAATGCTGCCACTTAACAAAAACTATACGAATATCGATTTCATACTGGTGTGTACGTTTATCCGACGCTCTTACGGTGACAAAAACATCGTGAGGAAACCTGCACACGCCTGCGAAGAAACTCGAAGCTTATGCGTTAAGTCAATCAACCCGCAATGGGCCCGTGTGATCGTCAAGGCCTGAACGCCCTAACTCAGAGCAGGTCGAGCCCCTTGGTGGGAACGTATATAAACTGATATGATGAAATAACACATATACCTATATTATCAAAAACTAATTCAAATCATTGTATCAATCTAGTAATAAAACTTCCTAAAAATATTAATATGGGTCAAATCCTCGAGTCGTATCAGCTCCAAAGTAGCCCATGACGCACTTCTCGTTGCCGCGCTGGATGGCAATAGACAACCTTAGCAGCAGGTAGGACCTCACGTCACATCTCCTCTCTCGAAGGCGACGGTCAATCTTCTTTGTGAAGGCAAAGGCCTCTGAGGGTTCAGCAGCCAGTTGTCTCACAGACCAGCGGCACAAAGCAGTAATTTGCCTTCAAGACCGAGTAGGTACTTAATATGCTTCTTTCTCGCCGCAAATTGAGCAGCAGTACCGTACGGGTGAGAAGTCAGGCAGAAAAAGTAGAGTCCCAAAGCAGGCACGTTCCTCTCTTCCATAGCACCTGTTTAAACCCTCCGGCCTTTTGCCATCACATCGACTAAAGCCCAGTGGCTGCATCAAAGATGGAATATTCCATCTGGCCGATACCAGTGCCCTCCGAGTGAGGTCATTAAGGAATTGGTGTTGGTGACGTGGGAATCTTCACAAACAACGATTGCAACTCAGTGAGTGATGGCCAATTGCCTCCACCGTGGACCCGCAAATACATTGGTGAGGTTCACAGATATTGATATTGCAGGCGGAGAGCAACTGCCACACGCAAATAGTCGCCGTCAGAAGAGTTTTCATATCTGTGCCTCCTGTTAAAAGAAGCTAAACTCGATTTATGTGTTTTTAATTTTTTTACACGATTGTAATCTATAAAAAAATACCTATCTTTTCGTCTATGAAACACATCGCTACGTGCCATAGTTCCAGAGAGTTGTGTAAAAAAGCGTATGCTGAAAAATACATAAAAGAAATCCACTCAAAAGTATGAAATAATATTTTAATGTTTTAACACAACTTAAGCGCGTTTTATTATTCCTGCAGTGCCATCTATTGACATTTTGCTGCTATGATTATAATGTGTGGTATGTGTAGCTTATAATATTATGTTCAAAAAGTACTCTATATTTATTATTGTAAGTATCGATAGATAATTAATTTCCCACGGGACCTCTTTAGTTTTCCTGGATAAAGAATACCCGTCTATACAATGATGTTCAAAACACCCAATCCCAATGTAATGGTTTCATATTGTTTATTGTTACGTTGAGTCATTCTATAGACACATTTTTTTGCATTCTTGCAGGAATCCTTATTTTTTTGGGTTCACAATGTCCCAGTATTAGTTCGCGATAAGGGTATCAACGTGTAAAATTTGATTGTAATAGGTCAAGCCACATTTGCGTGGTGAGCCATTCTATAAATGAATACTTTTGATTTTCCCACTGGAACTCTTGAATTTTCCGGGATAAAAAGTATCTTATTTGTTAACCCGGGCTATAAGGAACCACCATACAAAATTTCATCAAAATCGGCCTGGTAGTTTTTGCGTGATGCGCGAACATACAGACAGACAGACAGACAGACAAAAATTCTAAAAGTTGTTGTTTTGGCCTCTGTATCGTTAGTAATGTCCACCACAGTTATTATTTTCTAAAAATATTTCATGTACAGACACGGCCCCGTTACAGTTTTATTATATTATAGACTAGCTTTTGCCCGCGGCTTCGCCCACGTGGACATAGCTTTTATGACTCTTTTTGAGGTTGAGTGGTGCGCCAGCCGCAATCAGCTCGCAAGCGTGGACATGAGTTTTCTTTAGGTACCTCAGGAACTGTATCGGGCTATTCGGATTAGCAGTCTTTGTCACTTCCCACCCCCTCAACAAGTTCTATACAAAAAATCACTTTAATCCGTTGCTCCGTTGCGACGCCACCGACGTGCGCGAGCGTAGAAAACAGTAATTGTCCCCAGATCCCTCGGGAACTATGTCAGGATATACTTATTAGTAAATTATATCATTTTCCACCTCATCTCTGAGCTAAAAATCACACCAATCCATTTTTTCGTTACGATTTTAAATAAAACGAACAAAGAGTATTGTTTTAGTTTCCTCAGGAACTGCATCGGGCTATGATAATTTCCACAGATAAAAGGTTGACTATTTCAATATCAGTGATACAGGCTACCTGCATGCCAAATTTCATCAAGATTGGTAAAGGTGTTGAAGTGTGAATAGGTAACAAACAAACAAACACATTTTCACATTTATAATATTAAGTAAGGATTTCTAAATCTTAAATAAAATATAGAGCGTCGGTGGCAAAACGGTTAGGGCCACTACCTCCTGTCCGGAAGGCCGTGGTTCGAATCCTGCCACTTACCAATATCTATACGAATATCGATTTCATACTGGTATGTACGTTTATCCGACGCTCTTACGGTGAGAAAAACATCGCGAGGAAACCTGCACACGCCTGCGAAGAAATTCGAAGCTTATGTGTGAAGTCAATCAACCCGCAATGGGCCCGCGTGATCGTCTAAGGCCAGATCGCCCTAACTCAGGGCAGGTCGAGCCACTTGGTGGGGACGTATATAAACTGATATGATGAATAACACATATACCTATATTATCAAAAAACTAATTCAAATCATTATAGGTATCAATCTAGTAATAAAATTTCCTAACAATATTAATATGGGTCAAATCCTCGAGTCGTATCAGCTCCAAAGGAGCCCAAGACGCACTTCTCGTTGCCGCGCTGGATGGCAATAGACAACCTTAGCAGCAGGTAGGACCTCACGTCACATCTCCTCTCGCCAAGGCGAAGGCCAATCTCCTTTGTGAAGGCAAAGGCCTCTGAGGGTTCAGCAGCCGGTTGTCTCACAGACCAGCGGCACAAAGCAGTAATTCTTTGCTTCTTTCTCACCGCAAATTGAGCAGCAGTACCGTACGGGTGAGGAGTGAGGCAGAAAAAGTGGCTTCCCAAAGCAGACGCGTTCCTCTCTGCCATAGCACCTGTTTAAACCCTTCGGCCTTTTGCCATCAGATCGACTAAAGCCCGGCCGGCGGCTGCATCAAAGATGGAATATTCCATTCTGTCTGGAATCAATTCCATCTGGCCGAGACCAGTGCCCTCCGAGTGAGGTCATTAAGGAATTGGTGACGTGGGAATCTTCACAAACACGACTGCAACTCAGTGAGTGATGGCCAATTGCCTCAGCCGTGGACCCGCAAATACATTGATGAGGTTCACAGATATTGATATTGCAGGCGGAGAGCAACTGCCACACGCAAATAGTCGCCGTCAGTAGAGTTTCCATATCTGTGCCTCCTGTTAAAAGATGCTAAACTCGATTTATGTGTTTTTATTTTTTTACACGATTGGAATCTGTAAAAAAAATACCTCTCTGTTCGTCTATGAAACACATCGCTATCGTACCATAGTTCCAGAGTTTAAAGTAGCGTATGCTGAAAAATACATAAAAGAAATCCACTCAAAAGTATGAAATAATATTTTAATGTTTTAATACAACTTAAGCGCGTTTTATTATCCCTGCAGTGCCATCTATTGACATTCTGCTACTATGATTATAATGTATGGTATGTGTAGCTAATATATAGAAAAAAGTACTCTAGTGATATTATTGTAAGTATCAATAGATAATTTCCCACGGGACCTCTTTAGTTTTCCGGGATAAAGAATACCCGACTATACAATGATGGTCAAAAACACCCCATCCCAATGTAAAGGTTTCATATTGTTACGTTGAGTCATTCTAAAGATACAATTTTTTGCATTCCTGTAGGAACCCTAATTTTTTTGGGATTTACAATGTCCCAGTTTTAATTTGCGATAAGGGTATCAACGTGTAAAATTTGATTGTAATAGGTCAAGCCACACTTGCGTGGTGAGCCATTCTATTAATGAATACTTTTGATTTTTCCACGGGAACTCTTGAATTTTCTGGGATAAAAAGTATCCTATATGTTAACCCGGGCTATAAGGAACCACCATACCAAATTTCATCAAAATCGGCCCGGTAGTTTTTGCGTGATGCGCGAACATACAGACAGACAGACAGACAGACAGACAGACAAAAATTCCAAAAGTTGTTGTTTTGGCCTCTGTATCGTTAGTAATGTCCACCACAGTTATTATTTTCCAAAAATATTTCATGTACAGACACGGCCCCGTTACAGTTTTATTATATTAAGATAGATTTTCTCAGGATCCGTGACATTGTCGACAGGCTTTTTATCAAACTTTTTGTATTTTTACAAAAACCCTTGAAGTTATTTTTAGTATGCTGAGGAGCAATCCAATATAATATAGTTGATACTTTTGATTGTAAGTTCTCAGTGGAAAATTGTACCGCTCATTTTTATTTTTACCAAATTCTACCTAACAAAAAAAACGGTCAAGTGCGAGTCGGACTGGCGGAAAGTAGGGTTCTGTAGTCTGGAAGTAATAAATGTATATAATTAATCATCATCATATAATATTAAAAACCAAAATTATATTTGCAGTTGGTAATAGAAAATTTTGTATGGAAACCTGTTTACAAATCCAACTGCACACCATAAGTTGGTCGACTATTACTCCTCGTTATTGTGTTGGGGAGGTACCCTAATAAAATTTGTTTTCCAGACTTTATTTTACGACTTTTTCGGCGTGATTAACATGTATAACCATGCCAAATTACAGCTTTCTAATACGATTTTTTGAAGTGAAAACTTCTTTAGCGGCGCTGAGCACTTTTTGTTGGATGGGTAAAAACTTCCAAACTCGCGTCAGGGTCACGTGATGCTGATCGAAAAAGCGTAAGATCGAGGGGAAGGGAGAGGAACAAGTAGCTCCCACTCTTTCTACCGTGCCTGAGTGTGCCTCTCCGCTTAGGCAGCACAGGGCGCTTCTCAATTTTCCATCTGCCGGTTAGTAGCAAAACTACTCGCCTAGCGACCTAACATCGACATATTGATGTCACTACGTAGTTCAGCTATTTCACACTAGATGACAATAAGTGTAGAAAGTAATGGGACGTACTCAGAACTATGAGCTTTAAAAAGTTTGTGTAATAAATGAATAAAATGAGGGTTAACATTTTTACTGTTTTGTATGTGTACTGACGTACTTAAAATTTCTAGCACAAAATAATAGACAAATTATTATTACGAACATAATTTTATTTACAAAATTTAATTACCTGCGAAAATAACAGTTTTAGTTAGTTGTTGTCGGTTCGTTGCCCTATCGTTTTGAATGGTTGCGAAATGCTTAAAACGAATAGCTATATATTTTTCTGATAAAGATTTAATCAGCAGTATAATATGATTTACAGTCGGTGATTGGTCAAACATATGGTTGGCCGATTGTTTGAAACAATCTTGTCCAATAAGGGACGTTAATGTATTCGATACAATTTTATGTTTACAGAAAGTAGGTGAATTCAAAGATTGCGATTTAACACAACGGATACTACTTTCGGTTCGTACACAACTAGATCAGTACCTTTTTTTTCAAGCGCTTCACATTCATTTGAAGTCTTCTGATCTTTAATCCACTCTTTTTTTCTCTACATCGAAGTTGTTCTATTTCTTGCTTAAGCTTCTTTTTTCTAGGCGTATCATGAAGTATCAAAAATTCGTTTAAATCACTTGTGGTAGGCTCCATAGATACGGGCTCTGGTAATTTTCTTTTAAGCTGTAATTTAAAAAATAAAATGAAATACATACTTATTCTCCTAAAATAATTGAAACTCGGTTATACAAACAATACCGAAACCAACCGACAAATCCAGTTTTAAACTAGGTAAAGTGCCCATCTTTATTTTTTATGGCCTTTTTTTGTCACTATGAAGTCTGCATCATTAAAATGGCAAGAACAAATCTTTGTATATTTTGTCGGAGTCCAATCCGGTCTATTCACTTTTGTGATCCATTGTTGTTTTAAATTATCATCGGATGGAAATCTAAAACAAACAAAAAGAAATAAAATTAACTAGGTGGTAAATTATCTTAATATGAATAAAATGATTATTTAACATTCGAAGTTCTTACAATTCATGAACAATCACGGAGAATAGTACGAGTATGTATACAACTCAGATCTTTGTTACTTGAAAATATTTGCTATGAAAATGTTATTTCATTACTGACCATAGCCGTGTGTTATTCGGTAAAATTATTTGAATCTAATTACGGCCCTGGATATTTGGTACGTTGAAAATAGTTGTTCTTGTTGACGATAGATGGCGGCCTGTTTACAATATACTTATAAAAATCACTAAAGTACTGTTTTGGCGACTAAAAAGTATTCAGGTTTAATTGTATACTTTAATTTTCAGTATCCACGTATGATTATAACTATATACCAATGCGGAACTTTACGTACTCGTATTTTTTATTCACAAAAGTTACGCCACCTAGTGTCGAGAAGTATAATTTATACTTGAAAGCCGAGAATTTTCTAGAACTATTTTAATAATTATACGTATAAAATTACTTACAAATGAAATGTGATACCATTCATAGCATCAGAACGTCTGTCTGAATAACTTCGACACGATAAAACACAACACTTCATCCTTTTCTTCTTAAAAATGCGAAAACACACCAATAATGCGAGTCTCGATACATGGGCACCTGACGAACGCTTATCGCCTATCAAACGTCATATTTGTGTACGATAGCGCAATAAATAAACATTGTATTCTACCCAGAGATATGCTGATTCTACCTCATAAATGATAGTATTTTTGTACTTATAATTAAACACAACGTTAATACTAAAGTTTTCACTTCTGCCGGCACTCCCGGAGTGCTACCGGTGTGTTTTTTTTTGAATATTTTATTGTACCACTTTGTCGGCATTATGCCAAATTACAGCTTTCGAATACGAAAATATATTTTTTTAAATATTTTATTGTACCACTTTGTCGGCATTATTAATATGTATGCCGATGTCAAATAACAGCTTTCGACAAACTATAAGGATTCCTTGTTGACTTACGAACCCTAAAAAGAAACAAAAAAGACGGAATATCTTATTTTATGTAAATTTAAATAATTATTTTTGGTAAATAATTATATTTTTTCAAAAATTATTTCACGCATCTGTTCCCATCTTCCGCATATCGCCGCACCTTAGACACGTAGAGTTTGTCTAAGCACCGCGCATAAGTGAAAGTGTGACAATAAGACGGAGAATCTGGCATAATGTTAACTCTTTCTGACGCATGCACCTGTCTCAAATTACATTGAAGGATAGGACTTATCACGTGTCGAAACATTGCTTGAGGTCACCACTTAAGACGGTATTAGATGCATACGTATATGTAGAACAAGCATTACCCCGCTTTTAGTTGTGATTGTTGTTACTTACCATCAGGTGAGATGAAGCCAAGGAAAGAAAGCCATAAAAAAAAAGAAAATCTATTATTATTGTGATCGACGTTAGAAATGAGTCGCCGACAATTATATGCAGTAAAATTCAAATTAGACAAATTCTGACGTGTCTTAGGTGCAGCGATAAGCGAAAGACTGGAACAGATGCGTGAAATAGTTTTAGGAAAAACAAACCTAATATTTACCAAGAATAAATAAAAATAAATTTTCATTAAATATGAAATTCCGTCTTTTTTGTTATTATGTGGAATTTAGTAAAAACAAATTTATTGTATTAAGTGGAATTTAGTGAAAAAATAAACCGAAAATATATTTTTTTTGTAAAATTTCAGAAACACGGATAAATCACAGCGATGTGTGCACGTAAAACTGATAGCACAGTATTATTCATCGGCCTGTATAAATTAAATTCATCCGCGTGCGAGTGGGTATCATATCTGGGACGAGTCTCCATCTGCGGCTCTGATGGAACGAGTTTTTGACGTGGTGAAAAATGGTATCCCAGTATGCCGCATTACTTTTATGGGTGAACATTTTGGGACCTAAATATTTTTTGACGCTGTACAGCTACAAATCTTGATTACTTGTCACTTTTATTTTTTACTAGTTTTTCTCGCGGCTTAGCCCGCGTGTACATCGTTTTTACGACATGAGTTTTCTCCAGATACCTATCCCAGATCGGGCTATTCTGATTAGCAGTCTATGTCACTTCCCACCCCTTCAACCGATTCTTTATAAAAAATCACTTCAATCCGTTGCTCCGTTGCGACGCCGACGTGCGCGAGCGTGGAAATGAGTTTTCCCCAGATCCCTCAGAAACTATGTCAGGATAATGCTATTTAGAAGATCATGTCATTTCCCACCCCCTCATCCATCTCTGTGCAAAAAAATACAACAAGCCATTGTTCCGTTGCGATGTAAAAGAAATTAACCAAAAAAAAGAGTATTTTTTTCAGTTCCTCGGGATATGCGCAGTTTTCCATGACACAGGTTATGTGCGTGGCAAATTTCATCAAGATTGATCGAGGTCTTAAAGCGTAAAAAGATAACAAACAAACACATTTATAAAATTCATCATCATCATATCAGCCGAAGGACATCCACTGCTGGACATAGGCCTCCCCAAGGATCTCCACGACGACCGGTTCTGCGCTGCCCGCATCCAGCGGCTTCCCGCGACCTTCACCAGGTCATCGGTCCACCGAGTGGGAGGCCTGCCTACACTATGCTTTCCGGTGCGTGGTCGCCACTCGAGAACTAATGAATTATAATTTAGCAAGGATTAATATGTTGTCATCGGCCAGTTTATGGAAAAAGTACACGTTTTCGGATTTTGGATCCCTAATGGCAAAATAAAAAACGTATTTGTTATCGCTGCCGTTTTTTTGCGTGAAAACGTTTTTCGTAGACCGGACCAGAGTTTAAAAGTATTTTTTTTTTGTAAACAGTAACTCGACACAACTTTTCTATCGATTAATTAACTCTTTTTTTGCTTAGCTTACTTTCAGAGTACCTCAATAAATATCTACAAGAGGACGCACAAATAACTCGTACGGTAGGTATTATTAATTTATATGGCCTAATTCTCGTATATGCGGCATTAAATTGTTCCAAAATAAATTAAAAAAGGCACTTCCTTTAAAAACCCAGGTTGTTTGTTACTATTTCTTAAAAAAATGGCTCTAACAATTTTAATGAAACTTTGGAAATACGTAACGATGACTTACTAAGGCCTACTAGAGTGTCCCAGAAATAAGGGAACAAAATAATATTAAAAATATTAAACGAAAAATACGTGATAGTTGATAATGTTCAACATAAGATTGAACGCAAAATTATCTTATTTTTGAAATCTAAAATTGTTTTTGCCATGCATTTGTTTTGTAGTCGATATTCAAATTAATAGCTGCTCGTCTCTAAACTGGTTTTTTTTCCAGACGTCGTCGTTGACACTCTTTTGGCTAATCTTTTGAAAGATGTCCACGTTTGTGGTGTATCTGTGTACTTCTTATACTCTTTTTTACAGAGAGCCCAAAACATTTTGATACTTCTTAAAATCGGCCTCTTCCGTTTTTAAGCTATTGTATGGCTTTTGTCGCGGGCTTTGAGGGGACCGAATCAAGAAATTTCGAAACGAAAATAAAACCTAACACCCCAAAACAATTATATTGAGTTCTAAAAAACTTACAGTGCAATCTGTCTATCCATCATGATGATGATGATGATGATTTCGATGGCAATGGCGATGGCGATGGCGATTGATGATGGCGATTGATGATGGCGATTGACGATGGCGATTGATGATGGCGGTTGATGATGGCGATTGATGATGGCGGATGATGATGATGGTGATGAACTTTCTTAGTGTTAATTTATTACATAAACATTCTGCGCCCCAAGGACTATATGGTACTGGTAAATACTGCATAAATAAAAAAAAATAAATAATTATAATTACATAAGTTGATAAAAAATGCTATGCAATAGCTTTACCGCGGCAGCCCCCGAGTTCCACACGTCTATTTTCATTTCGTTTAATTTTTAAGTTTGTGCAAAAACATATTGAATGAAATGACGTACAGTCTCAGATTTTCTCTTACGCAGATTGTATTGAATTGCAAAAGATTATCGTTTGGCACGCTTCATATTTAGAAAATATCAAGACGATATGCAAAACTCACGTGACGTTTTGAAGAAGCCTCCCCAATTTAATAGATTTGTTATCTGTAGTTACCATGACAACCATTATTTTTTTAATACTTTTTTTTACGTACGCAAGTTGAAAATAGTTATTTAAGATGCAAGGGTCGTAAAAAGGTCAATAACAAACGAGTGACATTTGTGAGCATGAGCCGCAGGCGAGGGTTACCATCGTCACTGGTTTGTTATTTTCTTTTACACCCATGTATCATACGAATTTTTTTTTAAATACAGTTGTAAGAAAACGGAAAAAATAAAAAGACGACCGTGACAGAAAAACAAAATCTCACTTTGTTATTTCTTATACATACACATAAGTATATTTTTTATTACACATACATTATTTATTCATAATTTTATTCCTTTTCACAACTCACATATCGCTCATTTGGTACTACAATGACGAAAATGCACTTTTTGTAACTTTACAGGAGAGCGATTTAAAAAAATTTTCAACTTTCATCATCCAGTTAATGACCTTTTAATATATCAATATTGTATGATTTTAGACTTAAAACATGACATAAGTATTATAGTTTTATGAGTAGTCTATGTCAACTGTTAATCTATATAAATATCTATTTTATTAAAACAAAACTAGAGCGACACCCCTAATTTCGTCATTGTTTCGCCAGGATTCTTTTAATTATATGTAATGCTTTCATACAAAACGCAATATAAGGTTACAGAAGCAAATAGTTTTTTTTAATCATTTTTAATTATTCATTTGGTAACTTCTACAATACTTAGTTAACCAGAAAATCACATTTTGAAAAACGCAGTCGCTTGAATTTATTCAACTATCAGTCGTATAAATAACAACTTCTCAATAGGGACTAATTTTTAAGCCTAATACTAAATCTTTACTCATTATAAATATAAGTAATTCAATTCTGCCAAATTATCATAAATTATGATGAAATTAAGTATTTAGTTGACAAAAGCTAACCATTATTTTTAATCATCCGTCACTGTTAATATTTTTTGGTACCTTGTATAAAACTTATAAAAATTTGCCGTCACTTTCGCTAAACGCGCTTCTCCGAGCAAAACCTAATTGTGATTTGTTTGCGGATGGATGGTCGAAGGTAATGCGTGATTGTTTAGATTTCTGTGAGACGACGTATGAATGTGCTACTACGATCCCTGTGTAATGTATGACTTAAGTTATATGTATGACACAATGATAAATGTTAATTAAAGTATATTGTATTATAATTACTGTAATTGGGTAAATTACCCGTTGTAATTATTAAATAAATAAATAAATAAATAAATTAATCAACTTGCAATCGTATTACTAAGATTAATTTCACTTAAGCTTAAACAATCTCAACTTCTCGATTAGAATCAATTTTCAAGAGTTTCACTTACATACATTATCAACCGACTTCAAAAAGGAGGAGGTTCTCAATTCGACTGTATGTTTGTTACGCGATATCTCCGCTGATTGTGAACCGATTTTCAAAATTATTTTTTTATTCGAAACCGTCACCAAGTCAGGATCTGAGGATTGGATCTCAGGGAAATCGAGAACAACCCCCAAATTGTATAGGCACATATTACGTGTTGCATGTATTTCCTAATACTATTCAAGTTTTGGCGTCTATTAGTCATCATCTCATGCTGATGAGCTGATGAAGGAAGTTACAACTCCTTAACGGTTATGAGATTAAGGATAATTCTTCAAATATTTTGCGTAGATACGGTAAGGATAGACCGATAGTTGTATTCTTTCAGATTATTCAGATGATCTGATGATGGAAGATTTAACTCCTTAACTTTCATTCTGTTAAGATGATGATGGAAGCTACAGGAATCTGTATCTTTTAATGAAACACATGCTTTATGATTTAATGGTTTCTATTGGCGAGTGGGTGATTGGGTATAACGTTGTTAGATAGATAGAGTTATCACTAAAAATAAATAAAATAAAAATAAAAGTTTAAAAAACTTAAAAACCGACTTCAAAATGAAATTCACTCAAAAGTATGAAATAATATTATTTACTTAGATACACGACATTAACCAACAATAACGAAATCAAAGGTAGGTACGAATTAAATTAGGGGCCTAAAATTTTTTTCTGAGGTCGGTGTCAGCAATGCCATCGAATCTAAAACATTTGATATGAAAGTAGCTGTGTGCTGGTACCGCCCTCAAAAATAAATTGCCCAAAAAAAATGGAGAAAAAATTAAGAAGTTCCATAATTCATAATTTATATTATCGTAGTTTTCCCGCAAAATAAATATAATATCTGGGGAAATATCAACGTAACTACGCTTTTTTATCGCTGTTCCGCCGAGTGGAGATAAAAAAAATGTCACATTTATCTTTTGGTCATTGCTGCACACAAAATAACTTTATGGAAACAACGACGAAACTAAGCATTGTCGTCGCTGTTCCGCCAAGTGCAGATAAAACAAATGTCACATTTATATTCTCGTCATTGTTGCACACAAAATAAGTCCTCACTTTACGGAAACAACGACAAAATTAAGCATTGTCGTCGTTGTTCCGCCAGGAGGGGATAAAAGTGATGTCATATTTATCTTGCCGTCGTTGTTGCACCAAACTGACACCTCACTTCAAGGAACCCCCCCGCACAACTGACTAAATCGCCGTTGTAGCTGTAGAATGCTTGCGTTTTGGTATAAAAGTAACAATGACGTCAACGCCATCTAGCCGCAGTTTATGAAAATACATTACCGTCGATTTTACCCCGAAAGTAACCAACCTAAATATATCGTTTGACATACTTAACTCATTTTTGATAAAAACCTTAATTTCGTCATTGTAGTACCAAATGAGCGATATCAATTCAGTTTTACGAAAATTGCGCCATATTTTAGCTAGCACACGTACGCATGCATTAGTTTCTTTTTATTTAATATCATAAATAGACTGCAATAAGTCTTGGGATAATATTATTATAAGCATTAAAAATTCCTTGGTGTAACCTATGCGCTTCATTCATGTATATTCTCCTTTCTTTACAAAGATATAACCTAAAGAGAATCTATCAGTTAGTGTTATTTACTTACTTCACGGAGGAACAACCAATCTTTTTTAAAATTCTTATTCTATATCTTTGGTTATTATAAATTTTCGTTTGTTAGAAATGTCTTGTTCCTCCAAACTAGAAATAATAAAAGTGGTAAAGTAAATGCACGTGTGTAGAAGCAAGTAAAAGCACAATCAATTTCGCGCACACTTGACTAGCATATAAATCGATAGTCAATTTGACACTGCTGGAGAGACTGTAACACAGCCCAAGCTTTGGCCGAATCGAAGGCTTTCGCATAGTCCACGAACGACAAGCATAGTGGCCAATTGTACTATTCGGTGTTCTGTATAATCTGCCGCAGGGTATGTATGTGGTCTATGGTACTAAATCTTTTTCGGAAACTGGCTTGTTCAGGAGGCTGAAAGTCATCAAACCTGCGTGCGAGACGATTCGAAATGACTCTCGAAAACAGCTTGTAGACATGGCTTAGAAATGAGATGGGTCTGTAGTTCTTTAGCAGAGTATTGTCGCCCTTTTTAAAGAAAAGCACGACCACACTTCTGTGCCATGCTTAGGCGTTTGTCCCTCAAGTATAACAGAATTAAATAATTTCTGAAGAGGTTTAAGTACCGGTGTTCCACCTGCTTTCAGAAGTTCAGCCGTAATTCCATCATCACCCGGTGTCTTATTGTTTTTGAGCTGCTTAAGAGCCATTCTAATCTCGTACAAGCTGACTATTATCCGGATATTATCTTCGGTATAGTGTCGGGTAAGTCTTGCTCGTTGGAACGTATATTAGCTGAAATAATGAACCCAAATGAACCGTCCATCTGTCTGTTCGTTCAACTCAGTTTTTTTATTTGGAGCTGGCCCGAAAATTCAATTGTACTTAGCTCGTTTTTTTATTTGGCTTCGACATATTTAACAAAGGCGAGCGACCAAGTGTTTCCGCAACGACCGATCTTACGCTGCCCGTATCCTAATATGATGTGAAACTTACGAAGATATTGAGTTGTCTTCACCCCTTATATTATAGTTGAACTAACAAAAGCCACATTAGAATTAACATTGTGTGAATACGACTGGTCTATTGTTTTACGGTAGGTATACGCCTACAAACTTACATTTGCCTTCAAAGATTTCGCTTTCTATAACGATTTGTTTCTTATCTCCATTATTTGGCGGCAAATTAAACTTTGCCACGTGCCTGCAAAACAAACATAATTGCAGATGATTAAATCTTGTACAGTTGAAAGTGCTGCTTACCAGAGCGTTTTCGACGGCAAATCTAAGTTTGTGAACCCCGAAACCGAGTGATTTGATTCATACCCATTGAATTCTATTGTTCTTTTTGTCATAGCGTGTATAGAGATGTGAGGTATCCACAATCCACGTCCACCCTACTCAAGATTTGCCAACTAAATGTAGGGTTGGTAGTAAGTTCAGCGACTTTAGCGAGATCCTGATATTAATCAGTGATACAATACAAAGTATTATATTTCAAACTAGGTAGGGCAAGCCATCATCATCATCATCATCATATCAGCCGAAAATCGTCCACTGCTGGACAAAAGCCTCCCCCAAGAATTTCCACGACGACCGGTCCTGCGCTGCCCGCATCTATCGGCTTCCCGCGATCTTCACCAAGTCGTCGGTCCACCGTGTGGGAGGCCTGCCTACGCTATGTATTCCGTTGCACGGTTGCCACTCAAAAACTTTACAACCCCATCGGCCATCTGTTCTACAAGCTAATTGCTACTTCAGTTTAGCAATTCTGTGAGCTATGTCGGTTACTTTGGTTCCCCTGCGGATCTCCTCGTTTCTGATTCGATCACGCTGAGAAACTCCGAGCTATACTATTATAAAATAATATTAGAAACATAATTAATTGTCGGCTGAGAGAGATCCCATGGGATAAGTTTGCTATAATTCCTGATATTATGTACTTTTTACTTAAGTCTTTTTAGAAGCTTTTATTAAGTTTCACCTGTCCCGGTGTCTATAATGAAATCTTTCAAGTTAAATACCCACTGTCCGGTTTCCGATTGAGCTGAAACTTTGCATGCATATGTATATCGCGTGATAATGCAATATTAAAAGCTTGTCCTAAAAGTTTTTAGTTTTAAAAAAAATATTAATTGCAACAAATCCTTGCTAATATTATAAACGCGAGAATTTGTATGTATGGATGTTTGTTACACTTTTACGCAAAATACTAAACCTATCTGGATAAAATTTTGTAGGTAGACAGATTAGGGCCTGAATTAACATATAGGCCATTTTTTCTTACGCACTGCGCACCTTCGAAAACAGTCATAGAAACTATGTTCACGCGAGCAAAGCCGCTGGCAAAAGCTAGCCTTATAATAATCTACTTACTAAAATGAAATGAATCAACCTTAAGGTGAAATTCAAGGTATTTAAATATGGGTTTGTTTAGGAAAGAGTGTCTTGTAGAAGGTTAAAGGTAATATTTAACCTCGCGAGGATGTGGAGGGGTCATTTGGACCCCGTCAATTTTTAATCGATTTTTTTTCCGAGGTCGTTCGTATGATGTTGGACGTGGCAGTAGCTGCTGCTCAGGGACCCGCCCACACATTGCACACCACTGCTTAGTTGGCCATCGGTTGCGAGCAGAGACACACGTGCGCAAAGCCAAAAAGAGTAAATATCATACCAAAACCAGTGCAATCTAACATTTATCAGTATCGTCCTAAAGTTGATTATTTTTTAAACTTTTACTAATTTAATTTATCTAGGGTTCCAAAGTCAACCAGGACTTTTTTTTTTATTAACGTACCCTATTGTGTGAGGTATCGTTGAATAGGCCTTTCAGAACTACTAAGGATTTGCGAGAAACATTTTACGTTTCAGGGATCACTTTGCGATATGTTAAGCTTTAAAGTCAATGACTTATATATTACTGGCGTAAGGACCCGGCCAACGCGCGCGACTAATGCTCCTAGCAAATTGGTGCGAAAATCTAAAGTTTCGCACACTCGCGACTCAGTCGTCTGCGGGAAATTGTACAGTGCGGTGGAAAGATATTCCATATTAAAATGCCTTATTGTGTTGTTAGAGGCTGTAAAAATCATGAAAGAAAGGCTACAAAGAAACAAGGGATGTCGTATCATCGTTTAATAACCTTACATTGTATTTTTCTTGTAAACAAATTAAATAAACGAATTTTAAAAGCGACATTTCTACCAAGGTTCTTTTAACGCGGCACTGACGTCAGCTCTCGCCCATGCTAGTTCGTACGAGTTATGTCAGATGGCGCTACTTTTTGCTTGTATGAAGACAATCTGATCGGTTGGATCTGACGGGCGGATCCTTCTGTCCAAATCTGTGTTTAAAGTGCAGTTTTTTTTTAGATTCCAGTGTGCTAGCTAAACCACAAACTAAGGACAAAAAGTCAAAAGTAGGACATATAGTCAATTTAAAAGGAAAACTATCACGGCTAAGTAGACTTTCTTAGTTAAGGAGTAATAGTCGTCCAACTTAAGGTGTGCAGTTGGATTTGTTAAACGGTCGTAATTTTTTACAAAATGTTCTATTACCAACTACAAATATAATTTTGTTTTTTAGGGTTCCGTACCCAAAGGGTGAAAACGGGACCAATTACCACCAACGGGACCAACGGGATTACCAAAGCATATATTATATTAATACTAATATACAGTATGGACACTCCTGCCGCTCTCTAGATTTGACCCCCCCCCCCCGTCACCCAGATTGATACAGATTGGTTACAGTTTGGTTGTCGAATGTTCGGATTTCGCCGCCATTTTGTTTGTTTCGTCATGTCATTTCTGGCCTGTTGTATGAAGTGTCCAGGGTATGCTATTACTAAGACTTCGCTGTTCGTCCGTCTATCTGTCCGTCTGTCACCAGGCTGTATTTCATGAACCGTGATACTTAGACAGTTGAAATTTTCACAGATGATGTATTTCTGTTGCCGCTATAAAATAAAATGTTAAAAATTAGAAAAAACTAAAAATAAGAGGCGTTTCTATACAAAAAACGTATTGTTTTTTTTTAAATATGAAGAAACTAACGCCATCTAGTATGATGGTTCGGAACCCTATGTGTGCGGTTCTGACTCGCACTTTGCCGGTTTTTAAGATATACATTTATTTTTTAAAAGACTACGACGACTACTTTGCACTAGTCGGACTCGTACTTGGCAGTTTATTTAATACATTAATGTCCAACTAATATATTAATTATTATTAACCGCCTCCGTAGCTCAGAGGCAAAGTTCACTGGCTTTACACAGGAGGTCGCGGGTTCGATTCCCGGCGGGGTCAATTGTAAGACTCGGTTTGGTTGGTGGTAGGGCATTTTCTAAGCCCGCCTGGCTAGCTACCACCATCTTATCTAAGTCTTGCCGCCAAATATCAATGTTTATATCATTGGTGTGTTCCGGCATGAAAATAAGATAGCCAGTTCCCCATTGCGTTGGGGAATCTTAGTAAGCCCGCTTCCATCTTCGGCAACATCGTCACTTACCACCAGGTGAGATGTTGTCAAGGGTTTACCAATTGTGAATAAAAAAAAACAAAAAAAATTCAACTCTTTGTTTTAATAAATAAACATTTAGCCATTTAAAATGCATATAATACAGGGTCAAATATACTCTCCACAACTTCCACGTAACTCTTCTCGCCACATCCTCGCCGGGTTAATGTTCTTTGGACTTTAGTTAAATTTAAACTCTGTGCCCTGTATATAGCACCTCCACAAACTTAATTCGTGGGTTCTGCAAAAGACAAGTGAATTACATTGACCTCGAGGGGACGATACCCCTCACTTAGATGCCTTTGAAAGCTTGTCACACTATTTTGTGCACACCTATCTATATGTGTATACACGTACACGTGTATCCTGTGTGTATAGTATAAAATAATAATCATCATTATCATATCAGCCGAAAGACGTCCACTGCTGGACAAAGGGTTCCACCCGAGGATTTACACGACGACCAGTTCTGCGCTACCAGCATCCAGATGGAATAGATGGCGTCAAGTAGTTTCAAGTATATTAAAACTAGATGGCATTATAAATCAAACAGTTTTTTTCTTAAAACTAAATAATTTGGCCTCGA
Source organism: Coleophora flavipennella (assembly GCA_947284805.1). Lineage (NCBI taxonomy): Eukaryota > Metazoa > Arthropoda > Insecta > Lepidoptera > Coleophoridae > Coleophora > Coleophora flavipennella. The sequence goes on along the minus strand of OX369257.1, from coordinate 9,069,481 downwards.
AACTGTGTGATAAACACTTTTTATCAAAACTAATGTGATTTTGTCATTAAAATAGGAAAAAAAACAAGTATTTACTGATATCACACGCGAAAGTTTGTGAGTGTGTATGTTTGTTACTTCTTCACGCAAAAAGTACTAAACGGATGTGGCTGAAATTTGATAGGTAGACAGATTAGGGCTTGCATTAACACATAGGCTACTATTTTTCACGCTCGAAAGTCATAGAAACGTTGTCCACGCGGGTGAAGCCGTGGGAAACAGCAAGTTTATAATATTACTTATATTATGTTTTAGGTTCCTGATATGATAATGCAACATCTTGGTCCACACTGTTTGTTAACAACCCATAGACATCCCCACTTCTAGGGCACGGGTCTCTCCCAAACTGGGGAAGGTTAGGCCATACTCCACACATGGGGGCCAAGTCCGGGTTGGTGGAGGTTATAGGGCTAGTGGCGATACCCCCCACTGTCTGAAGTTTTTCAAGCCACCTATAAGGCATCTGACACGGCTTAACGAACGCCATCTAGTGATGGCAACCGGCACCATCGGCCTGACGGTGCAACCCATCCAGATAATGACGGTGCTTCAGGTCAGTTAACTACCCAACTATAGCGTGATCGACCCAACATTTTTACCCGACGGTCCAAAACAAGGAGTTAAGTTTTTACAGTCAGATTTTTTATTTTTAATGGATTCCTAAAGTTATTTATGTAAATTAACAAAAGCAAAAAAAAAGCAGATTTTAGTAGCAAAGCCGATTATTAGTTTTAATGTAAAAGACATTTCTTATTACAGTTCACCTGAATTTTTGATACTTTTATCTATCCACAATTGGTAAACCCTTGGCATCATTTCACCTGACGGTAAGTGGCGTTTTCACAAAAAATTGTTTTATTACAGAATTTTTAACTTTGACATATCCATTTTTTGTTTTATATGTAAGTAATAGAATCAGGTCAAGTTTCACCATTTTCAAGGTAGAGCAGGAACAAAAAAACACGAGAAAAAATTACTGCAATTTTTGGGTTCATTTTTATGGGGCTTGTTGACTTTTAAGGGTTCCATTCCCAAAGGGTAAAAACGGGACCCTATTACTAAGACTTTGCTGTCCGTCTGTCACCAGGCTGTATTTCACGAATCGTGATAGTTAATATATCAGCTCATATACGTCCCCACCGAGGGGCTCGAGCCTACCCTGAATCAGGGCGATTAGGCCTTAGTCGACCACGCGGGCCCAGTGCGGGTTGGTCGACTTCACACACAACCTTCGAGTTTCTTCGCAGGCGTGTGCAGGTTTCCTCACGATGTTTTCCTTCACCGTTAAAGCAATCGGTAATGATATGTACGTAAGTTTTTGAAAAACTCATTGGTACATTGGCCGTCCAGATTTGAACCCGGTTGAAATTTTCACTGATGATGTATTTCTAACTTTAGTGGCAACACGCTTTAACAACAAATACTAAAAATTAGAGAAAGTGAATAAATCCATACAAAAAATGTGTTTCTTTAAACATGAAGAAACTAGCGACATCTAGTATGATGGGACGAAACTCTATGTATGCGGTTTTGACTCGCACATGACCGGTTTTTTATCCACAATAGGGATGAAATCTTATCTTATCTTTATCTTCTGTACCCTGTATATGACAGCAATAAATTATTGAGTATTGAGTATTGATGACTGCTAGTAATTAGAGCTACTTTTTGTTATCTGTCAAAAAAAACATTTTGTTTTAAAATTGTTTAAAATAGCAAGGTGTGACGTCATAGTTTTTCAGCATCATTGACATTATGATTTTGTGAATTGGATATTTTAAAAATTGAAGAATTGATGGAAAACAAAATAAGTTAGGTCTGTTTGGAATTTCAGGAGCAGGGTAATTTAGAGAATAATATTTCATAATGTATTATTGAAGCAGTCAACTACCGTATTGGTAAAACCCTTGTCATCAACTCATCTAATGGTAAGTGACGTATCCACAAAATTAGTTTTATTACAGAACTTTTAACTTTGACTTATTCATTTGTTGTTTTACTACAAATATGTAATTGAATCAGGTCAAGTTTCACCATTTTCAAGATAGAGCATGAACTAAAAAAAAAAACACGGGAAAAAATAACTGCAATTTTTTGAGGTCATGTTTATGGAGCTAGTTGTTTTTTTTTTATTATTCGCGATGATATAAAATGTATGAATCAGTATGTTCGTTAACCAGATATTAAAAAGAATCCCAATGAACGATTTTAACTTGAGCATACTTTAAGAAAATTATTCAGTGTGTTTACTAGAAGCTCTACCTAAAAGCAATTAATTATATAATTATATGGGGTGACTTTAAATTAGTTCTTGATAGAAAAGGATATGAATGAACTCGTGATTACAAACAACTTTCCCAAAGAAACTATTATGTAAAATATGAAAAAAAATTTTGGTCCTTTATACATTTTTGGCGATTTCACTGTTCATAACTGATTTCATATCGAGGACCAAACATTTTTTTTTGATTTGACATATAGTTTCTTTGGGAAAGTTCTTTGTAATCACGAGTACATGCATATCTTTATTATCAAGAACTAATTAAAAGTCACCCTGTATAAGTACTAACATACAGTATTGACACTCCCTGCCGCTCTCTAGATTGCGACCTCACCCCCTCGTTACCCAGATTGATTTAGATTGATTACAGTTTGGTTCTCGAACGTATGGGAATCCGCCGTAATTGTGTGTTTGCTCCGTCATTTGTTTTTAGAAATGTCATTTCATGACCGTTTGTATGCTGTGTCCGGGGTGTGCTAAAAGGTAATGAAGGATTTTTTCCCACTCTTTAAAATGAAGTACAACCTGATGTTACTCCGGGCCGGTCAATTAGCAAAATAAATTATAATTCATTTCAATAATTCACAGAAGAAACTTTGCCCTTTGTCCGTCCCTCTCAGCAATATAGTTCGGTCTCGCTCTACCGTATCGTGGTGCAATTATTGTTTTCTCTTTCTAGCCTGTAGGGAGGATTGCCCAACTTGCTTGTTATCTATCTCCTTTACGTATTTTGCTGATAAATCCGTAGTAGAAGGTGCTCTACAATGGATTATATATTTTTAGCTACTATTTTTCGATATTTTTTATACTTTAAAAGGTTTAATAATTATCTTTTTAGCTGTTTAATATAAATTAATAAAATATTTTCATTATATTTAAATTAATTAGTCAATTTCATTATTTTTAAATTAATTAGTCATCATCATCATCATATCAGTCAAAGGACTTCCACTGTTGGACATAGGCCTCCTCCAAGGATTTCCACTATTAAATTTCCAAATTAATTAGTAAAAAGTTTGCAATTTTAATATTTTTCGTAACAATCCTTTTTTTACATTTTACGATAAGAATTTTGTAGGTTATTATAGACTTATAGAGTTTTTGACAAGATATGAATAAAATTGTTCGGGAATAAGTAATTATACACAGCACAGCAGCAGTGTACTAGTTTGTAAGATTGATTTAGATAGGCACCCGACACACATTTTATTGCAAGCCTTACTATTTCTGTTATTACTGAATCTGAAGGACTTCAATAAAAATATCACTAAATCAAGTAGAGCAACATTCCAGTCCACGCAGCCTCCCTTCGATTGGCTACGAATCCCCGCGTAGCTCGTAGCAACGTGAGCTCTGTTGTTCGGGATCCCCGCTCCGTAGCGGACGCCTACGTCGTAGGTCCTTAACAGCGGTTGCGATTTCGAAATTCGAATCCCAAATTTGAAATTTTGGATTTGGAACGCTTTTTTGTGACGAGGTATTGTGGACTTTCAAAATTGTTTGATTGGTTCATAGGAGAGATTGTGTTTCAATTTGAATTTATTGTGTTTTGTGGGCTGTGCACGTGGTTTTTGAAAAGGGTAAGTTTGCTGTTGTAGAATTATAGATTTGTGGCGAAAATATCTATACATGTTATAAAACAAAGTCCTATGGCGGCCACGTCTGTCTGTTTTTACGCGATAAACTCAAAAACTACCAAATGGATTTTTATACGGTTTTTACCAATGGACGGAGTGATTACGAGGAAGGATGAAGTGTATGATTTCCCAAAAGTCGCTTGCGGCTTGCGCACCGCACACGTTCTTGTAATTTTATATTTTTATTTTTTAATTATAATTATTACCGTATAGAAACTATAATGACTAAAGGATTTTTAATCATCAGTATTTTTCTAAGCTGAGCTGTTCATAATTTTCATTTAAATATAGTACTCACATTTAAAACTTTACAAATGTTTTTTAAGTGATAATCATTTAACTCAATGTACTGGAAGAAACCTTGGTTAAGTGTACGACCAAAATAACGCACTTACGCCTAAATTCGACACCAAATAGTTATTTATACAAAACACGGCGACCAACAAAAGAAAAATAAAATAAGACAGCAAAGAGTTCGCATATCAACCTTCGAGAAAATTGTTTTGTTGCTACCAACCTTACTACCAACGTGATGTATTTTATATATTCCGGTTTCTGTTGTTATGTAATATGTAAGTTGAGATGACAGATCGGGGTCGGGAGGAAAAAAATATGAATGGAACCACGGACGGAACTACTATTAGTACTAATATTAAACATGAGAAAGTTTGTGTGTGTGTGTGTGTTTGTTTGCTATTGGACTCGCGCACCAAGGGTTTTGTACTTCCACGAAACCCTAAAAAAATCAACAAAAAATACATTTCAATATAAAATACATCAAAAAGATCGACGATCTTTAATAATATTAAAAATTTTCATGCTTCAATACCGTGAACACAGATCTGGAGAAAAGTCAATTCCACGCGCGCGCACGTCGGCGTCGCAACGACGTAGCAACGTATTGAAGTGATTTTTTTTTGTATAGAATTGGTTGAGGGGGTGGGAAGAGACATAGACTGCTAATCAGAATATAGTTTCTGAGGGGTCCAGAAAAAACTCATGTCCACGCTCGCGGGCCGCTAGTGGCTCGCGCACACTCATGACAGTCATAAAAACGATGTGCATGTGGGCGAAGCCGCGGGCAAAAGCTAGTAAAACATATTTTGTCTTTTCAGGGTCCTAAGTGCAAGTACGACTTCATCATATCAGCCGAAGGAAGTCCACTGCTGGACATAGGCCTCCCCCAAGGATCTCCACGACGACCGGTTCTGCGCTGCCCGCATCCAGCGGCTTCCCGCGACCTTCACCAGGTCATCGGTCCACCGAGTGGGAGGCCTGCCTACACTACGCTTTCTGGTGCGTGGTCGCCACTCGAGCACTTTACTGCCCCAACGGCCATCTGTTCTACGAGCAATGTGCCCCGCCCACTGCCACTTAAGTTTAGCAATTCTGAGAGCTATGTCGGTTACTTTGGTTCTCTTACGGATCTCCTCGTTTCTTAATTCGATCACGCAGAGAAACTCCGAGCATAGCACGCTTCATTGCCCTTTGGGTGACCTTGAGCCTTCTTATGAGGCCCATAGTAAGCGACCATGTCTCAGTTCCGTACGTCATCACTGGCAACACACATTGGTCGAAGACCTTGGTCTTAAGACACTGCGGTATCTGGGACGTAAAGATATTGCGAAGCTTCCCGAACGCTGCCCAGCCGAGTTGGATTCGACGATTGATCTCTTTCTCGAAGTTGGACCTACCTAACTGGACTGTTTGTCCCAGGTATACATATTCGGTAACAACTTCGAGTGTAGAGCCTCCAACCTTCAGAGGAGTAGGTATGACACGGACGTTTGACATAATTTTCGTCTTGTCCATGTTCATTCGAAGACCCACTTGTTGAGAGGCTCTACTGAGGCCATCGAGCATTGTGCCTAAGTCGTCCATAGTCTCAGCCATGACCACGATATGGTCAGCGAATCGAAGGTGGGTGATGTACTCGCCGTTGATATTGATGCCGAGTCCACCCCAGTCCAAAAGCTTGAAAACATCTTCCAGGGCGGCGGTGAACAGTTTCGGAGATATAACGTCTCCCTGTCTCACCCCTCGCTGCAGCTGGATAGGTTCCGAGTTTTGATCCTGGAGGCGAACCGACATGGTGGCGTTTTCATACAAACACTTCAGCACTTCGATATATCGATAGTCAATTTGGCACCTCTGGAGAGACTGTAACACAGCCCAGGTTTCGACCGAATCGAAGGCTTTCTCATAGTCCACGAACGCCAAGCATAGTGGCTGATTGTACTCTTTGGTCTTCTGTATAATCTGCCGCAGCGTATGTATGTGGTCTATGGTACTAAATCCTTTTCGGAAACCGGCTTGTTCGGGAGGCTGGAAGTCGTCAAACCTGCGTGCGAGACGATTCGTAATGACCCTCGAAAACAGTTTGTAGACATGGCTCAGAAGTGAGATGGGTCTGTAGTTCTTCAACAGGGTATTGTCGCCCTTTTTGAAGAAAAGCACGACCACACTTCTGTGCCATGACTTAGGCGTTTGTCCCTCAAGTATAACGGAATTAAATAATTTGTGAAGAGCTTTAAGTACCGGTGTTCCACCTGCTTTCAGAAGTTCAGCCGTAATTCCATCATCACCCGGTGCCTTATTGTTTTTAAGCTGTTTAAGAGCCATTCTAATCTCGTACAGGCTGACGTCCGGGATATCTTCGGTATAGTGTCGGGTAAGTCTAGCTCTTGGGTCTTTAGCCAGATCGCTGACAGGCAGACGTGTGGTCGTGTACAATTGTCCGTAGAACTTCTCAACTTCTTCCAGCAACTCAGTCTTAGACGATATGATCCTGCCGTCCTCAGTCTTCAGCTTGGTCAGTTGGCTTTGACCAACAGACAGATCTCTAGCGAACACTTTTGAGCCGTTGTTGTTCTCAATCGCCTCTTTAATACAATTTGTATTACGACTCACACTTACTTGGTTTTTATTATAATTTGTTGTTAACTTCGGGGTTTAGAATGTAATCACATCTAGTTGGAAGTTTGTACGTCGTACCGTTTTTACGATAGAGCAAAAACAAAAAAACTTTCACAAAATACGTTTTTCTACTTCCATTTGGTAATTTGCTTAATACATAACCTCAAATCATATTACAAAATTATTTGTTCCTACAAGTCGTTTTACAATGATTATTTCAAAACGAGGTAACTGTACTACAATGAAACTTTTTGGATTATTTTTATGACTTTGGCTTCAAAAATTCAATATATGATTATGACAAAATTTCAATGTATTTTTATTTATTTCATGGTCGTAGAAAAAAAATTATATGCCCCTGGACGCAATTAGCTATTGTAACATCAGATTTAGTTTGTGCCACGAAGCGAAGCTGAGTGGCACGATAGACAGCACGAGTGTCATTACTTGGCAGTGGCATAAATAACTATTCTTGTATGGAGAGTTGGGGGACCCCCCTTAATTTTTTTTAACTTTATTTTTATTATGTTTTAGGACATCAGCTAATTAACATCACAAACTCTGTGAACTTTTCAACCGACTGCATATTACTACGCTTCAAAAACAGAGCGACGATTTAGGCTTAACATGGTCCCGTTAACAAAAGGACGGAATCGTAAAAAAATATTTTGATAGAACTTAATTTCATTAATTAGCCTGGCTAGCTACCACCATCTTATCTAATTCTTGCCGCCAAACATCAGTGTTAAGAGCATTGATGTGTCCTAGCTTGAAGATAAGATAGCCAGTTCCTTATTGTGTTGAGGAATCTCGATAAGCCCGCTTCCATTTTCGCCATCATCGTCACTTACCATCAGTTCAGATGATACTAAGGACTTATCAATTGTGAATTTTAAAAAAAAAACGATTTTGTTGCATGTCCTTTGCGCCAAATTATAATTTAATAACTTTAGGAATTCATCATTACAGCTCATATACGTCCCCACCGAGGGGCCCGAGCCTACCCGGAATCAGGGCGATTAGGCCTTAGTCGACCACGCGGGCCCAGTGCGGGTTGGTCGACTTCACACACAACCTTCGAGTTTCTTCGCAGGCGTGTGCAGGTTTCCTCACGATGTTTTCCTTCACCGTTAAAGCAATCGGTAAGTATGTACGTAAGTTTTGAAAAACTCATTGGTACATTGGCCGTCCAGATTTGAACCCGGTACCTCTGGTTAGATGGACCAAGTCGTTACCGGTTGAGCCACCGACGCTTCAAATGAACTTTAGGAATTAATTAATAATAAAAACCCGACTGCACAAAAACTTTAGCCCTATATTTTTGGCTAGTCGGGTAAAAATGTATCCTATGTCACTCACGGGATCAAGCCGAATCTAGCGACACCTCGCACTCCCAAATCCATCAAGCCGTTTAGTCTACAGAGCGTGCCAAAGAAATAAACAACCTCTTTGTTTGGCTAATCGGGTAATAATGTCACTCACGAAATCAAGCGTGCCAAAGAATATACATACATACATTCGAAAATAATCAGAAAAGTATAATAATCGAAAGTGATCGAATCAGAAACGAGGAGATCCGCAGGAGAACCAAAGTAACCGACATAGCTCACAGAATCGCTACACTGAAGTGGCAGTGGGCAGGGCACACATAGCTCGTAGAACAGATGGCCGATGGGGTAGTTAAGTTCTCGAGTGGTGACCGTGCACCAGAAAACGTAGTGTAGGCAGGCCTCCCACGCGGTGGACCGACGACCTGGTCAAGATCGCGGGAAGCCGATGGATGCGGGCAGCGCAGTACCGGTCGTCGTGGAAATCCTTGGGGGAGGCCCTTGTCCAGCAGTGGACGTTTTTCGGCTGATATGATGATGATGACACTCGAAAAACATAACCCTCCTTCTGGCGCAGTCGAGTAAAAAGGCTCTATGTAAAATGATAGTGTACTTATGAATATGAATGATAACAACCTATCAACATCCCCACTGCTTGGGAACGGGTTAGGCCACACCCCGACCCGGAGGCTAAGTCCGTGCCGCTTGGCTAGTTACCTCCATCTTACATACATACATACATCCGAAAAATCATTACCCTCCTTTATGACAGTCGGGTAACAATAAAAGCTTTGGTTACCTTTAATATCAGCGCAACTCTGCAAGGATCCTATACTGTAGCGAAAATAAATAAAATAGATTTAAAATGCCAGCTATGGTTTCGCTACCTAAAACGTAGAATTTGGATCTAGGTAAGCGCGATCGTTGCCTGACCGGCTTTTAACTAAATTCATAATCAAAAATTTTAAATTCTACCTAAGAAACTTAATTTTTAACTAACATACCTAAATTTTAATGTTAATTGTATATTCTTAGATAAACTTATCACGACCATCTCCTTTTAAAGCCTGTTTATCTTCTCTTTATTATCACATAACACTAATATAATAAAGGCGAAAGTTTGTGAGTGTGTGAGTATGTTTGTTACTTCTTCACGCAAAAAACTACTGAACGGATCTGGCTGAAATTTGGTAGGTAGACAGATTAGAACCTGGATTAACACAAAGGCTACTTGTTTTCACGCTCGCGAGCAGCTTGCGGCCATGGGAAACAACTAGTTAAATACATATTCCGATTTACCCCCCAAAATATTTTCTTTTCATACATTCGCATTTAGGCCCTAGATCCAAATTCTACTTTAAATCTACTTTATTTATTTTCGCTACACTACCTATAAAAACCCACGTCTCGTACTTACAAAGGAAATTTTTAATTCAAAAATAATGATGCAGTATCTACGCTACGCTCGACTCTAATCTATGTTGAAGAGTTGGTTTTGACAGATTCCATTTTGCCTGACATTGTTTTTAATCCTTTCTAATTTTCACCTTTTCTTATAGGTAATATTTTAATGAAAGAGCTCTTCATCGAGAATTAATTTTTTAGGGTTCCGTACCTAAAGGGTAAAAACGGGACCCTATTACTAAGAATTTGCTGTCCGCTTGTCACCAGGCTGTATTTCAGGAACCGTGATAGCTAGACAGTTTAAATTTTCACAGATGATATATTTCTGTGGCCGCTTTAAAAACAAACACTAAAAATTAGAAAAAGTTAAACAAATAAGGGGGGTCCATACAAAAAAAATATTTTTTTTTAACATGAAAAAACTAGCGCCATCTAATATGATAGAACGGAACCCTATATGTGCGGTTCTTACTGGCACTTGGCTGGTTTTTTAGTAAACTAAGAAAGGGATTGATACCTAAGCCTAGATAAAAAAACTGGCCAAGTAAGAGTCGGACTTTTTCGCCAGAGCGTAACTTGTTCTATTTTTTTAGGCAACTAAGCGTTGACTGTATCAAAACATAGTTTAGACTCGAAGAACTTCGCTCGCTTCGCTTCCTCGGTTAATTATTCGGTTACTTATTCCGGTTAAGTATAAATTAAAATTAAAATAAGTTTAAACTAATAATGTAAAGGTGTGTAGGCACTTAACTTACTGTGTCCTTTAAAAAAGGGAAGGATCTGGTTCCCAAGATATAATCTAATGGCTAGTTTGGGATTAAGAGATGCATCTCATTGTCTGTAACTTGTAAGTGCCAAATAAATTATTCTCATTTTCATTCCCTGCAAGCACTTAACCCCTACCGTTCTATCAAAAGAAAGGAAACCACTGAGGGAAGGCTTTAACCCCCGCGTAAAAAATTCAAAACGAACCTTGACTATAAACTTAGAAGCTTCAGTATAAAACCACGCGCGGGACGGAGGTTGATTGTATCATGAGAGCGAGCGATTTGGGATTTCATTCTAAGATTGGAAGAAATGTTATTTTATTTTAGTCATGTTTAAGCAAAGTATATATATTAGTACTAACATACAGTATGGACACTCCCTGCCGCTCTCTAGATTCCGACTTCACCCCCTCGTCTCCCATATTGATTCAGATTGGTTACATTGGTTTCAGTTTGGTTGTCGAACGTATAGGCACACCCCAGATACTTCATACCACGGACCAGAAATGACAGAAACGAATAACGGAACAAACAAAATGGCGGCGAAACCCTATACGTTCGACAACCAAACTGTAACCAATCTGTATTAATCTGGGTGACGAGGGGGTAAAGTCGCAATCTAGAGAGCGGCAGGGAGTGTCCATACTGTATGTAAGTACTAATATTTAAACTTTGCTATAGGATTTCGCCGCTATTTTGTTTGTTCCGTCATTCGTTTTTTGAAATGTAATTTCTGGCCTGTTGTATGAAGTGTCCAGGGTGTGGTTTAAGTATACTTTGTAGGTACATAGCAACTCTTAAGGGTCCCCAGGTAGCTCGAGTTTCCATACAAACGTTAGTTCCGTTATAATACAAAAACTACATACCGGATTGAATCCAAATTTTGCAAATATATTAGACACATATCGATGTTTGTAATTAGTTTTCGATGTACTTAAATTAAACATAAGAAAAACAAGAGCAGTTTCAAAATTTCAGTACAAAACTAATTTAAGCCTTAGTTTAGCTGTTTTTAAATTTGATCCGATGAAAACTAATTACAAAAATCGATATGTGTCTACCCAATATATTTGAAACGTTTGGATTCAATTCAGCATGTAGTTTTTGTATTAAGGCGGAACTACGTTTGTATGGAAACTCGAGCCTCATGGCACACCCCAGACACTTCACACAACGGGCGAGAGAGGACATTTCAAAAATCAAATGACGGAACAAACAAAATTACGGCGAAATCCTGTACGTTCGAGAACTAAACGGTAACCAATCTGCATCAATCTGGGTGACGAGGGTGTGAGGTCGCAATCTAGAGAGCGGCAGGGAGCGTCCATACTGTATGTCAGTACTAATATATAAACTTTGCTCATGGGGACCCATAAGGAAAAAGTCAAGCTTTCATTTTCGGCATCATCGTCACTTACCATTAGGTGAGATGATGCCAAGGGCTTAGCAATTATGAATAAAAAAAAGTGTACGGTATTATGACAAATTGTTACGGAAAACTGATAAATCAATGACACATATTTTAGTTTTTAGAACGTGTTTACAAAATTTTAAAAACTTAGATAGGTGAACATTCAAATAAAAAACCGGCCAAGTGCGAGTCAGAACCGCACACATAGGGTTCCGTACCATCATACTAGATGGCACTAGTTTCTTCAGTTCCGTATTATCATTTTAGATGGCGCTAGTTTCTTCACGTTTTTTGTATGGAGACTACCCTTATTTTTTTACTTTTTCTAATTTTTTTTAGTATTTTTTGTTGTAGCGGCAACATAAATATACCATCTGTGATAATTTCAACTGTATAGCTATTACGGTTCATGAAATATAGCCTGGTGACAGACGGATAGCGAAGTCTTAGTAATAGAGTCTTGGTTTTACCCTTTGGGTACCCTAAAAAGCACGAACTAATTTTGTACGGAGCGTGCTATGTACACGAACCCTCCTCTTAATGATATTTCTTGTGTACATCTCTCAAGTTCTCAAGTTACCAAGTAGAAGGGAAACTTTGGCTAGAAGCTTAAAATGTTACACCACTGAGGCTGATAGCAGACAGCGATAAAAAATAAATAAGTATTATGTTGCTAAACTTCTGAGAGTTTGACCTCTGACTGTAATCAATTTTCCTTTTTTCGTTTAAAAATATTTTTCAAGTTTTTACATAGATGAAGTTAATATTTTTGTATAGTATTTTTTTAAAGGGGCGTCGGTGGCGTAATAGAGCGTCAGTGGCGTAATGGCTATTTCATATGTACGTTTATCCGACGCTCTTACGGTGAAGGAAAACATCGTGAGGAAACCTGCACACGCCTGAGAAGAAACTCGCAGGTTGTGTGTGAGGTAGACCAACCCACACTTGCCCCGCGTGGCCCGATCGCCCTAAATTCAGGGTAGGCTCGAGCCCCTCGGTAGGGACGTATATGAGCTGATAAGGAGAAACAAGCATATAAAGTACCACTTTTCGAGCAACTGTATGGAAAAATCAATTTTGATTCACACTTAGGTGTTTCTGAACACAATACAAACTCAATAACTGTTACATTATTTTACAAAAACAGATAGGAAAGGACTTTGCCAAACCGGACAAAACGGTACTCAGGCGCAACAATGGCACTTAATTAATTTTCTGTTGGAATATAAAAGCTGCGAAGGAAAGAGACAATCAGTAAACAGAAGAAAAGCGGATTTTAACGGCTCCTGAATCAACGGGAAACGATCAAAAGAAAGTAGACTCTATTTTGGGTGTAAAAAGGCTGTTCGTTGTGAACTGCAAGTTTTAAAGGGGTGATTGTCATTTTTTAGTGTTTCGTTCAACGTAACGGTACCCTATTACCAAAGTATATTAAGGCCTTAAGCTAGGTCAAACGATAATATTCAATTTAAATTATTGAAAAAAATACTTAAAGTAATAAAAAAACGATTGAATTAAATACAATTTTCAAAATATTATCACTTTTGATGTTAAAAAATTATACCCTGCTTTTGGCATTAATTGCAAAATTTCTCGAAAACAAATAGTTAATGTTTAATTTAACCAATACACAATAATCGGTAAATTTAAGACCTTTCATTTTACAATTGAACACATTTTTTTAAAACTTATTTGAAAGTATAGAAAAGTAATAAAAAAAATGTAAAAATCGAGAATTGGGCGTTCGGTTTCAACGTAACAGCCGCGCTGAAGCCCGCATTGATTTGAACTTAAAATGTATAGACTTAAGTTCGATATTATTTTAACACGTTTCAATCTGTTCGGATTGAGACATCTTAAAGCCTTAAATATTACTAAGTACTATTACTATGCTTACGCTATCCGTCGGTCTTACCATCTACGTGTATCCCACCTTGGAAAGACTGTATCTTTTGAACTGTAACAGGTAGCTGGCTAGAATTTTCACATGATATGTATTATTATAGCAGCTTTGATGTCAAAATATAATAAAAAATATATAAAATTTATTTATTAACCACACAAAAAATCAGTCTAAAGTCAAGTCAAAAGTCTGGGCTACTACCGCTAGTTTTTTAGAGAACTCGATAATTTTTATAGGTCAATAATTGTGCTTTCAATAAAATCATTGTCAAGCGTCGGTGGCTCAATCGGTAACGACTTGGTCCTCTTAACCAGAGGTCCCAGGTTTAAACCGAACAGCCAATGTACCAATGAGTTTTTCAAAATTTACATTCTTATATTACTACTTGCATTAACAGCGAAGGAAAACATCGTGAGGAAACCTGCACATGTGATTCCAGATGTGTATGAAGGTCTCGTTGCACACGTCTGTAGGTGTAAATCTAATTGCCCTACACGTGACCGCGGGTAATGCTAAGTGTAAAACCAGGCAACCGGTGCCACCCTACCTCGCTACCCGCGGCAGGCCCCCGTCACTCGGTCGGTCGAGCAGGCGAGATAAGTACCTACACATTGACGCTAGAACGCCATAACACGAAGTAACTAGTATCTCATCTGTGACCATACTATCACCGCAATTCGCGCGCCCCTCGTGTATGCAGTTATAACCGCTAAGTCGAGCGCCTTAATACCCATGTTTCCGTGTGTGGGAAGGTGTAGGTGAATAAATGCGTAGGTATTTTCGTTTTATAAAAAAGACAGTGCAATATCTGTTACGAAGTAACTAGTATTTCATCTGTGCCCGCGGCTGCGAGTCGTGTCGCTTGATTGTAGCGCACGTACGGCGTCGTCTATCTTTTGGATAGCGCGGTAATTGTGCCACAAGATAAGAGAAGAGAATGATATCCTTGGCGAAAGACAGGGCGGAGTCCAAATATACATTTTTGTATTGTCGCGGAATATATCAACTCATATATACGGTATAAATTATTATTTTAATCACACCTGTTCGAGAAACGACTATTGGTGCCTCAATGAGTGCGAACAAAATTCTACTTTGCTCCCTTGTTACTCTCTTCTGAGTGGTCCGCGTTCGTAAAGGCAAAATGTAAAAAAAAAACAAAGGTTGTCTGGAAGAGATTGAAGACTGAACATTATATACAATATCCCTATGTATTAGCTTTACGAAATTATTTTTGGTGTACTATAGTGTAAATAAATAAAAATAAATGAATGAATTAAGTATGATGATAAACTCACTTTTGTGATTGGTTAGCTAGAAGTTTGTATCAAAATACTAACTCTTTGTTCATCAGTATAAAGTTAACCAAAGAGGTAGAACGCATAATGTATGAAAAAGATAAGATAAAATAAATTTATATCCTTTATTGCACAAAAAGATACCAGTCGGTTAGATTTGGCGGCAATGTGCACTGAAAAAAAACAGTAACGGTCATGTGCATTCTTGTTTCTTTTCATATGTTTTCCTCATAGATTGTAATGAAAATGTGTGTCACTCGGGGCCAAAATATTTTATTCTCGGGCAAGTCACGAAATACATTGCTTCTGCGCATTGGACGGTCGCACGCGCACTGAGACGAAAATCTCTTTACTACGCAACGGCGGCAACATGGACATAAATGCCTACTTGATGCTTGAAGCGGGCACAGAAGCAAGTCACTTTGTTGAGGTCGGTGTCAGCAATGCCATCGAATCTAAAACATTTGATACGTAAGTTAGCTGTGTGCTGGTACCGACCCCAAAAATAAATTTAGGCTCTAATTTAATTCGTACCCACCTTTGATTTCGTTATGAGTGAAACTTTTATTACATCGTCTCAATTTTTTTCGTCTGTGTGTTGCATGTCGCGTGACGGTCGCTTTCGTCTGACGGTATTATCGTTTCGTCCGTTGTACCGTAGCGACAGCAGCCATGATCGTTTCGTCCTCTGTAAAGTTTCACTTTTACCGTGGTTTCATAAAACCACACACTTACTTTTTGTTGGTTAGTGTCGTGTATCTAAGTATAATTATATTATTTCATACTTTTGAGTGAATTTCATTTTAAAGTCAGTTTTTAAGTTTTTTAAACTTTTATTTTTATTTCATTGCCAATTTTCTTTTACGACGTAAATGTTGTCGCGAACACGATGGATTTAACATCTTGTCGCGAATGAACTTCATAAAGATGACCTAACTTAAATTGATTAGTCTGTGACGAATCGGTAAACAGCAAAGAGTTTTTTATCCTCTTAGTCATTTCACTCGTTTTATATAGGAGCACCGGGCTCATAATTCATTTCATTTCGATTTCGCGTGTGCTTCGATCAACACCTCTTCGAGCCAACCACGAGGAAGGAAGGAGACACGAGCCAGCTGCTACTACTTCTGCGCCAAAGGACCCAAGTTGAGTATTATAGTTGATTTCATATCTTGTCGAAACCTCTCTTTGCTTCTAACTTGCTCATGTAACTATATCCGATGTAATCTTGATATTTACACAATGCCTGGTGCCGGTATCAGCCTGAAGGCTCCACAATCACCAAACCCCATCGACCTTGCACCATATTTCCACGACATATCATACACGCTGCCACAACTCGCACATAACCTATAATCATCGTGTCCTTTGACACATTGTTTTCCTAACACAGCTAGGTGGAGAGATGACAATTGGACGACGTGGCGCTGACGTGGCGAGCGCGCTGCAGATCCTGTTAAGTACACGGAACGGACAGGAACCCAATACCTTGGATGAACCTGAGACTGTTTATGGATATACGGAAGACAACATACTCGAGTATGATCTGTAAGTTACGGGAAGCCGCAGATCTTTCCGGAGTGCCGAATACCTAGATGTGGATCAATCGACGTGTGAGAATAGCGTGGTACCCGCTGATGCTTCGGTGAACGTGGATAGCCAGATGTCGCCTGGCAATGGGGAGATTAAACCTCTCCCCCGACGAGGGACATGGGGAATGAGTTTCTCCTCCAACGTGGGACATGGGGAACGCTACCTACTCCCCCAACGGTCCCCAACGACTCGCCAGCCCGGACGCGGGTGGGACGAGGGGACGGATAGCCAGATGTCGCCTGGCAATGGGGAAATTAAACCTCTCCCCCGACGAGGGACATGGGGAATGAGTTTCTCCTCCAACGTGGGACATGGGGAACGCTAGCTACTCCCCCAACGGTCCCCAACGACTCGCCAGCCCGGACGCGGGTGGGACGAGGGGACGGATAGCCAGATGTCGCCTGGCAATGGGGAAATTAAACCTCTCCCCCGACGAGGGACATGGGGAATGAGTTTCTCCTCCAACGTGGGACATGGGGAACGTTACTCCCCCAACAGTCCCCAACGACTCGCCAGCCCGGACGCGGGTGGGACGAGGGGACGAGGAGGTTGCTCCTCCAACGAGGGACACGAGGAATGAGGTTGCTCCTCCAACGTGGGACATGAGGAATGAGTTACTCCTCCAACGAGGGACATGAGGAATGAGTTACTCCTCCAACGAGGGACATGAGGAACGAGTTGCTCCTCCAACGAGGGACATGAGGAATGAGTTTCTCCTCCAACGTGGGACATGACTATGGGATCTTCCTTCTTTACCTTCCCTTACCTTCCTTACCACCGACCTATTAATGATTTATTTCTTTCAGCACTGTTGTTTGATGTGTGACTAACCATTGCTTTACTCATGCTATTGTGTTCATGTATTATGTAATATTCATTTGTATGCACACCTGACATCAAGCACACACACATAGAAAGGTGCCCCATGCAACACTGATTGCTTATTTCATGTGCATCCTCGTCCCGTAATTTAGCCATGGACGGCATGTCCATCCCAAGGTAGAACCCCACTCCTCACGACAGATTATGGGATCCGCTATCATACTCATGCCAGTTTAATTACAGGAGTTGGATGAACACCTGGCAGCACGGGTAGTCGGGTGTACCCTGCGGTGGTGAAGGACGAGAATTGTTGTGCAGTACAGCGAGTCACACGTGAGTTTAATCATAAGTGTACGAGACATTCGCGGTGCAGATGCAGACGTATACATCGCTCCGCGACAAATGTAAGTACATTTAGGTCGAAATGTGTTTATTATCTTTAGATATTATTTCAAATCATCGGTGAGAGCATGAGAGCGTCGGTGGCGTAATGGCAAAGGCCGCTACCTCCTGTCCGAGAGGTCATGGTTCGAATCGTGCCACGTACCAACGTGTTTTCGAATTTAAATTTCATATGTACGTTTATCCGACGCCCTTACGGTGAAACATCGTGAGGACACGCTTGCGAAGAAACTCGAAGGTGGTGTGTGAAGTCGACCAACCCGCACTGGGACCGTGTGGCCCACGTGGTCGACTAAGGCCCGATCGCACTAATTCAGGGTAGGCTCGAGCCCCTCGGTGGGAACGTATGAGTTGATATGATGATTTTAAATATGCCTTAGAGTGCTGCTTGCACTATCAACAATCGTTGACAATCCATAAACGTCGGCCACTGCTGGGGCACGCTGGGGCGTGGGTCTCTTCCTTAACGACTGTCATCTAGTTATAGCAGCCATCACCAACCAAACGGTCGAGAAAAAATCTATTAACAGTTAAACCCATCTTTGTAATAACCATGCTTTAGGTCAGTTAATCACGTAAGTCACACTGATATACGACCGCTTGCAGACAATAGTGTCTACGAGTATCTTATCTAATAACATAACTGCAAAAGTGTGTTTGTTTAATAGGGATCTTTTTATCATCTGTTAAAAATGACATTTTGTTCAAAAAAATGTTTGAAATACCTAGGCGTGACGTCATAGTTTTGCAGCGTCAATCATGCACTCATTTTGGGATTTTGGTGAGTAAAAAATCGAAGACTTGAAGTAAAACAAAACAAGTAAGGTTTTCCGAAGAAGGCAATTTAGTGATCAAGAGTTCATAATTAATTTCTGATGCTGTCGTCATCCCTATTGTAAGTCTGTCCTTCTTTCAAGGAACGGAGTAACGAATTGACGAGACTTTTTGCACAGGGATAGTTGATCGGATGGAAGTGACATAGGCTACTTTTTACCGGACTACGGAAAAAGAGGGTTATGCTTTTACACGACTATGAAAAAGGAAGAGTTATGTTTTTCACAGTCTATGTATGTATGTAAGTGTTTGTTCATCTGTTCCCTCGTATTTTGAGTTTAGATCCCGTAAAATAGCACAGATGGACGCCGTTCCCGAGAGGCTATTTTTAGGGTTCCGAAGTCAACAAGGAACCCTTATAGTTTCGTCATGTCTGTCTGTCCGTCTGCTTAGCTCAGAAAATATTATTACTAGAAAGCTGTGATTTGGTATAGGTATGTTTATTAATCACGCCAACAAAGTGGTACAATAAAACCTTGGAGAAAAAAAAATTAGGTTACCTCCCATACATACAAAGAGGGGGTGGTTTTTTTTGACGTACCCTGTCGTGTGGCGTATTATTGAATAGGTCTTTCAAAACTACTCGTTAAAACTATTTTCCGATTCAGGGTTCGTTTAGCAAAATATAGTGCTAATATAAAGTGCTAATTTTTGCTAGAGTCAATGGGGGGACCCACCCCTGTCTCTCTTACCAGCTAAACCGCTATCAAGTCATCTGAAAAATATTGACATTAGTAGGGCATATAATCAATTTAAAAGGAAAACTATCACGGTTAAGTAAGCTTTTTTAGTTTAGGAGTAACACTCGACCAAACTTACACGTGCAGTTGGTTGTAAAAAGTTCTCGGATTTTCCATACAAAATGTTCTATTACCAACTGCAATTAAAATTTTGTTTTTTAAAATATACATTTATTTTTTGATAAGACTAGGGAAACCTACTTTGCGCGAGTATGATTCGCATTCGGCTGGTTTTTTACGTATGGACGAGAGTCGGTGGCGTAATGGCAAGGGCCGCTACCACCTGTCCGGAGGTTGTGGTTCGAATCCTGCCACTTATTAATGTGTTTTCGAATTTCGATTTCATATGTACGTTTATCTGAATGACGCTCTTACGGTGAAGGAAAAACATCGTGAGGAAACCTGCACACACCTGCGAAGAAACTCGAAGGTTGTGTGTGAAGTCGACAAACCCGCACTGGGCCCGCGTTGTCGACTAAGGCCCGATCGCCCTAATTCAGGGTAGGCTCGAGCCCCTCGGTGGGGACGTATATACGCTGATATGTTTATATAAGACAGCTATTAAACAGAGCTGGTTGATGGAATGGGTAGTGATATGGGCTATTTTTTTTTCATAAAAACATTATCCTCTTTTTTAGGCAGTTGTGTAAAAAAAATGATCTGGCTGGAAAAAATCTAATTTTAACGCTCTTAAACCCTTGCTCAAAAACAGTTGTATAAAGGGATTGATTGATTTGTTTTGTTTGTGACAGTACTACGGGGTTCAACTATTCACGCGTTAAAACGTACAATTCCCTCTCGTATATCTACCAGATACGCTAAAAATACCAGGTTTATGACAGCATCCTCACTCACCGACAGCTAGGTCATATAGTAATGGCCGCTATTTCTGCCAACACCATAAGGTGAAGTACAGTCAGACGCAAAAGTGCATACATCAATAATTAATAGTTTAAAAGAACTTATTGGTTTTTGAATAATTTAATTAATTCAGCGTGCGCCCTGTAACTTACTTTCATTATTTGTAGCTTTAGCCTCATACTCACCGCATTTTACCCTCTTTTCCCTCATGAATGAATATTAATTCTCAATAATAAAAAAATATATAATATCCCATTTTAAAATTTGCTTTTACTCTATAAATGCTTGGAGTTTCTCTGCGTGTTCGAATCAGAAACGAAGAGATCCGTAGGAGAACCAAAGTAACCGACATAGCTCTCAGAACTTAAGTGCCAGTGGGCGGGGCACATAGCTCGTAGAGCGGGTGGCCGTTGGGGCAGTAAAGTTCTCGAGTTGCGACCGCGCACCGGAAAACGTAGCGTAGGAAGGCCTCCCACTCAGTGGACCGATGACCTGGTGAAAATCCTTGGGGGAGGCATATGTCCAGCAGTGGACGTCCTTCGGCTGATATGATGACTTTATAAATCATTAGGAGAATGAACTATATCATACGGATTAAGCAGTTATGGACGTACCCTTAAATCACATCTAAATACAATATATCAACTTCAATTAGGTATTTTAAAAACAGTAGTTCTCGATAAAATAAAAATAAAATTTAAAGACGATTATCGTAGAACCTTTTTACTATTGTAAAGTATTACCTGTTCATGATAAGATCATTTGTGCTCTACTGATTTAAAACTTCTTTAATAATGATTTGCAAAAATTGGTAAAACATAATAAGAGAAAACGAAGTGTTCGTAACTTTAAATTGGCTATACTTAGATTTGAGAATGATAAACGCGTTTTAAAGAATACAGTCCCATAATTAATTAACTGATCTGTTGATTTTTTTTTATTTTTTTTTATTAACAATTGGTAAACCCTTGACAACATCTCACCTGGTGGTAAGTGACGATGTTGCCGAAGATGTAAGCGGGCTTACCAAGATTTCCCAACGCAATGGGGAAACTGGCTATCTTATCTTCTTGCCGGAACACACCAATGATATTAATATTGATATTTGGCGGCAAGACTTAGATAAGATGGTGGTAGCTAGGCCAGGCGGGCTTAGCAAATGCCCTACCACCAAACAAACCGAGTCTTACAATTGACCCCGCCGGGAATCGAACCCGCGACCTCCTGTGTTAAGACAGTGAACTTTGCCTCTGAACTACGGAGGCGGTTAATGTCAAAACAAATATAAATATTAAAAAATATTTAGGAGAAACTACAACAAAATATCTGGAAATGCTTAGCACATAAATAATTCAATTTACGATAGGTTTTAAAAACGTTCTCTAACCTTTAAATATATTAATTTCAAATATGTTTTAATCCCCATTAGTATCTAACGGCTGATTAAAATTGCCAATGATAATTTCAGCAACTAACAATTACTTATGACGATGACATATTAAGAGTGAGTTGCACCATGTAACTATATAATATTATTAAACCGTAACCAGCCGTCAAATCGCCGTTATTTGACCATAAAAATAACCGGTCAAAATCAAGCGGTTAACGTTAGCGTTAAGGTATGACGTCATTTTAACCGTTGTTAAGGCGGTAATATTACAGATTTTCCTTATTTTTGACGTCAATTTATCCAAAACTCCAAGGTTGAAAAGAAATTCCCTTATTGTTGATGATGTTCCTTAAAGTCAAAAGCTAATAGGAACACGACTGAGCAACTTTGGCTCGATAGAAAAAATCCAAAAGATAGGTCTACACCGTTACTTTCAACTCTAGTTATGACTAATATTTCCGTTACTTTCAACTCTAGTTATGACTAATATTTTGAGGTATAAATTTTAAAAAATATACAACAATATTGTTTATTAAAATACAAAGTGAGTAATGTTATTATTTTTTTAAACTTTTATTGTAGTTTTTGATGGAAACGAAAAACCATTGAAAACGTGCAAAAGTGTAGTTATTTTCTTTACTCTTTACACGTAAAAAAAAGATAGAGACAACTGTTCCAATCAATACCTCGCCTTAAAATGATGCAACCCATATTTAACCGGCGATTTGACGGCTGGTTACGGTTTGGTTATCGTTATAGCTACATGGTGCAACTCACCCTAAATAACGCATAGTTCATCGCAGGCGCAAGGGGTACCTATCTACTAACCATCGCGCCGGCCACAACTACACTGAGATTTTTTGTGAGGGCCCAATAGTACTAAAAAATCTGTCTTTGTCTTTTTCTTTACGTGTAAAGAGGGAAGAAAATAACCACACTTTTGCACTTTTTCTATGGTTCTTCGTATTTACTTTCATCATATTTATCTGAAATAAAAATCCATTCGATGTTTTCCCTTCAATCACCTATGAACTTTATTTCAGTAAATAAATCATATTATCAAATTACTTATTTTAAGAATAAAACCGAAAATAGACGATAAAATGGCTCGAAAAGAGGTACCTTTGCGAAATTATTCTATCGAGCCAACTTTATTACATCGTGTTTCCAGTCGATATAGTCCCTCATAACTATTCTCATTAAAACAGTATGTTTTCCTAGAATTTAAGTTTACTGTTAACTACTTCAAAAATGAATTCTAAAAACCTGTTTAAGTGGATTTTTAGGTACCAAGGGGCCTTAAAAACTTGTAATAGGCGGGCACGTGCGCTGCG
The DNA here is from genome assembly GCA_947284805.1 of Coleophora flavipennella. Taxonomy (NCBI): domain Eukaryota; kingdom Metazoa; phylum Arthropoda; class Insecta; order Lepidoptera; family Coleophoridae; genus Coleophora; species Coleophora flavipennella. The sequence continues at coordinate 9,046,521 of OX369257.1, read as the reverse complement.
CTTGTAGTTATGACTGTAGGTTTTACGGTCAAAGTTGCAGGTATATTGTGTTGATGATAGTGCCCATCTTTTCAAATAGGTATACCATCAAGTTTTTACTTTATTTTTTAATCGTTGGATACATATTATATTTCATTATTATTTTAGTAATACTGATACATTTTCTTATTTATTTTTATATTTTAGATTTTTGCTAACGTAGGGTAGGTACCTTAATTTTGTGTCAGCAACGATGTTATTTAGTGCACGGATAAACCTGTAAAGGTTTTTGATGTATGTACTCGGTATCATAATTTTTGTAACTTTCTTTTATTGAAATCTATAAATAAAAGAAAGTCGTGTTAGTTACACCAATTATAACTCAAGAACGGCTGGACCAATTATTATGATTTTTTTGCATTTGTCTTCGTCGGGAATAGCATAATAAGTATTAAAATATAATAAACATCAATAAAAAAAAATATCAGTCAAAAAATAATTGGTTTCAGGGTAGGGTAGTGTAGTGTAGGTGTAGTGTAGTTAGGGTAGGGTAGGGTAGTGTAGGGTAGGGTAGCGTAGGCTAGAGTAGGGTAGTGTAGGGTAGGGTAGGGTAGGGTAGGGTAGGGTAGGGTAGGGTAGGGTAGTGTAGTGTAGGGTAGGGTAGTGTAGTGTAGGGTAGTGTAGTGTAGGGTAGTGTAGTGTATGTAGGGTAGGGTAGTGTAGGGTAGTGTAGGGTAGTTTAGGGTAGTGTAGGGTAGGGTAGGGTAGTGTAGTGTAGTGTACTGTAAGGTGGAACGAAGTTCGCCGCGACAGGTAGTAGGTAAATAAATAAAAAAAAGTACAAAAACCATGTACAAAAGAATATCGGCATACTATGTTATGTATGCACTTTTGCATCTGACTATACGCTTTGACACGGGAATAGTTGAATCCCACTCAACTCTCACACAGAAAACAAATCAAACTTTTGAATCTCGATGGCTTCACGGTGGGTACCTACTCGCAAGTCGTAACAAACGCTGGAAGTTGGGCCAACTCGACACCGTTTCATTTCAAGTGTTGTACGGGAATCTTGTGCTGCGTTTAGATGGGGTAGTAAATACAGGTGACTAGAAAAGCATTACGTCACATTCGGAACAATGGAATTTGATTTCTGATTTTAGATCAATACGTTTTTTATCAATCATGATTTGTAATTAGTTATTAATGTTAAGTCAGTCTTTATTTAATCGAAATAATAAAGATTTTGAAATTACCTTGTAAGTAAAGAGGCGGGATTAGAATATCCACTTTAATAATTTGCGGTTGTATCTCGGATACAACCCGCTGTTTTTTCAATATGCGCTAATAAATTTTTGTTTTGTAAAAATATAAGATGAATTTCAAATTCAATTCAAATTAAAATTATTATTTTTAGATAGTCAATCCATAAAGTGTCAGTAACAGACATTTTAAAACTAAGTAAGTATCAACAGAAATGCCAAATATATCAATCATAGCAATATCAAACCACAATAATATTCCAATTTAATAATATTCAATGTCAAATAATATTCCAATGTCAGTCAGTACAAAATGTCAAGTCACATGTAGTGAGTTCCAGTGCCTAATGATTGGGCACAATTTAATGTACTCTCTATTTTTAGATGTAAGAGTGCGTTTTACAACTCTTAGTTATCTTTTCAATGAGTATCTAATACACTCGCGAGCGTTAAAATACGGCAACGCTCTTTTCTTTGTAATACTTCATCTACCTAGGTCGTAATTAAATATTTGTTTTTAATTATTTGAACAAATTACTGTTGAATTAAAACATTGTTTGTCATTTATTATCTTGTGAATAATTATTAAATTAATGATTAAATTTCTATCCAAAGTTAGCGAGTGTAGTTCATTTCAAATCAATGCAAAATCCGACCAGTAAACGAGGCATCACAACCAGTAATTCACGTTCAAAATGCTAAAACTTTAGAGTTCACGCTACAGTGTTGTGCGACAAATAACTGTTCATTTGTTTTTCTTTTAAATCTCTCAATTACAATTGTCAAAACATGTTACGCTGAAGATAGCAGTTATGTGGAAGACAAAGGAGTTGAGATGGGAACAGTTCAGCAATCCTGTGTTTCTCTTCTACAATCATCACATTGTAGAACAGATGGCCGATGGGGCAGTAAAGTTCTCGAGTGGCGACCGCGCACCGGAAAACGTAGCGTAGGTAGGCCTCCCACGCGGTGGACCGACGACCTGGTGAAGATCGCGGGAAGCCGATGGATGCGGGCAGCGCAGGACCGGTCGTCGTAGAAATCCTCGGGGAGGCCTTTGTCCAGCAGTGGACTATTTGCGGCTGATATGATGATGATGAATCATCACGCACCATCTGGGGAGCCAAGTAAAAATTGAACATTACCTAAAAACCGGCAAAGTGCGAGTTGGACTCAAGCACCGAGGGTTCCGTACCACCACAGAGTATTATAATACTGGATGTATTCCGCCACACCTCTGAATAAGATTCAGGTTTAAACATTTAATAACACTACAACTCGACATAGAACAAGGAAAAAGTACAAGGAAATTTAATAAGAAACGCTAAATAAGTTAAAAACCCAACTTAAATCGCAACAAATTAGTACAATTTTGCATATATTTTTTGGTTTTTAATAATTATCTAAAAGTACTTGAACAATTTCGATAAAATTTATGTGGGACCAAAACTATGCCTGCAAAATTAAACAAGTAATATCTGATAGAACATAATCATGAATATCATTTTTTTTTGGTTTCTTCTCACCGGCTTTCAAAATCGCGGAGGAGGCAAAGGTGACTAAGACCATACAGCCAGGTCTGACGTATTTAAGCTTCCTTTAGTTTTTTGATTTGTAATGCTAGTGCCGGTGCATTACAAATCTTCTCTGAAGTTCTTGACAGCATTTGCAGCAGCTACATTCTGAGGTGGAACACCCAGTTGCTGTAAGGCGTCTATAAAACTGCACCCAGAGCAAGTTGGGTTCTCACGTCCTCTTTCGTTTTATTTTCTTGTTCTCCACATTGCTCACGTGCACTAGACGATTTTCTCCAAAATGCACCACTCTTGAACAAAATCCTAGCTGAAAACAATTAAAAAACAACAAAATAAAACTACGAATGCGTCTACCACAAATCCCGCCCTCATGAATATCAGTTTACAATCTGCGAAGATATTGCGTTAAACACGTACAAAAAATTTAGTAGAATTGAGAACTTCATCCTTTTTTTCGAAGTCGGCTGATAGGAGCATAGAGTACCTACAACAAATTATACCTATCCATTTTCATTATGTTTGTGTTTTTTATTTATTTCGGAATCCGGATGAGACACACTTGTCCGGTTCTTTTTATTTTTAAATTGAAATTCTTTTTTTGTCGCTTCGGTATAGGCCCGATTTTTAGCGAAAGTGCGACATCGCCCTGGTATTGCCGGTTTTGGGACTGCGTTGTTGATTGGGATCTCAAAAGACAAGTCTCTACGAAGGCTGTTAAATTCATTTTTTTTAATTGAAAACCGAAAAAAAATCATGTGGTTGTTTTTGCCCGGTTTCGGTCAGAGAAAAACTCATATCTCAAAAACGAAATGAGATATCGAAAAAATAAAAAAAAAACGCACTAGAGATATGACTTTGTGGTATATTTCAAAAATTATTGGAGATGCGTATATCATGTATGTGTGTATGTGTGTGTGTGTGAGTGTGTAAGCGTGTGTATGTGTTTGTGTATGTTTGTGTGAGGGCGTGTGTGTTTATGTGGTGTGTGTTGTAGGTACTTAAGTTTGAGCAAAGAGTGTTTAATTTCAGCAACCACTGTTCAATCTTTTTTGTAAGAGGCAATATTTTTAGATATTTTCCAACCTTACTGTACAGGAATGGTCCTGTAAAAGTGAAGGCTATTTTTGTAAATTGTGCTTTTATTTTTGCTACTGTCCATTTTTTCCTTTTAGCACAGCGTGTATCGGCTTGGGTTTCTATGGAATTAAAGTATAGCGGTACCTATTGCAGGCTGTCTTACAGTCATAAATTGAGTTTCTTGGTACAATTGTTCGGTAGGAAAACGATAGGGTTTACTAGGCTACTTTTAGTACAGCACGCTGTGCTCTTTCCAGTTTTATGATAGCTGTCTTTCTAGCTGATCCCCAAGTTGTTGCACAATAGGAAAGGTTGGATGGATTGACACATTTTATTTTTACAGAAAACGTAGTAATAATCGCAGAGCATAGAGCTATAGAGCGTGCCAAAGAAATAAACATACATACATACACTCAGGAAAACCAAAGTAACCGATATAACTCACAGAATCGCTAAATTGAATTGGCAGTGGGCAGGGCACACAGTTCGTAGAACAGATGGCCGTTGGGGCAGTAAAGTTCTCGAGTGGCGACCGCACACAGGAAAACGTAGCGTAGGCAGGCCTCCCACGTGGGGGACTGATGACCTGGGGAAGATCACGGGAAGCTGCTGGATGCGGGCAGCGCAGGACCGGACGTGGTGGAGGCCTTTGTCCAGCATTGGACGTTTTTCGACTAATATAGTAATAGGGTCCCGATGTTAGCATGAGAGCGTCGGTGGCGTACTGGCAAGGGCCGCTACCTCTTGTCCGGGAGGTCGTGGTTCGAATCCTGCCACGTACCTATGTGATTTCCAATTTAGATTTCATATGTACGTTTATCCAACGCTCTTACGGTGAAGGAACACATCGCGAGGAAACCTGCACACGCCTGCGGAGAAACTCGCAGGTTGTGTGTGAATTCGACCAACCAGCACTGGGCCCGCGTGGCCGATCGCCCTAATTCAGGGTAGGCTCGATTCCCACGGTGGGGATGTATACGAACTGATATGATAAAAAAAATAAAATTATTTATTATCCACATCATACACTACAACAGTATGCCAACCACCGAATTCAATTCCAAACCTTTGCCAAAGTATAAATATATTAGTACTGACGTACACCTATGTTCTGTTAAATATGTGTGTGCTGACAACACTGTTAGTATCAAATAACGTTATTTAAGGCAGGAGTTCGGAATTTTCACTTTATGTGTTTGTTTCAGAGTTTCATTGGCAGTATGTTCATGGAATTTCAGCGCAAAGCACTTTTTGTAAATTGAATTGTGAAGTGAATGTAACTAAAAAGTGACAACAAAAAGAACTTAATTATTATTTAATGTATTAAAAACTCTTTGTTTGGTAATTAATTACGATTTATTCCCAAATGATAGTGTAAAAGATGGTAAACAGGGGGTATAAATTGTCAATTTCTTTTTTTTTGTAGTGATGCAATAAAGAATATTGTATTGTGTTGTATTATGTTGCATAAAGGAGAATTCATATTTTTATATAATTTGTGTAAATTTATTAATTTAATAGTTTATTGCGTACAAACACAAAACATAACAGGCGTAATAGATAGTTATACAATGGGTATTACTCATTTCATCATAATTGAAACATCCTACAGTCTATACACGTTAAAAACTGACTTCCATCGCAACAACTTAGTAAATTTTTGCATTATTATTTTTGGTTTTTGTTAATTTTCTAATAAAATACTACACCGGTTTTGATAAAATTTATATGAGACCACACGGTAAGCACTACCTTTAAATTAAACAAGGATCACAAAATCGGTACACCCAGTTCAAAAGTTCTGAGGTTACACACACAAAAAAACATACAGTCGAATTGAGAACCTCCTCCTTTTTGGAAGTCGTTTGAAAATCTTTAAAAAAAACGTAAGATAATGCACTATCTAACTCAGGGCTGAGCTTAGTAGTAATATATATACTTTGGCTGAGCTTAGCCAAAACATGATTTCTCGTCATTGTCTTGATAAAAATTCGCAGTTACCTGTATTTTTTTTCCAACTGTGCCAGAAGGAGGGTTTATTTTTTTCGAGTGTATGTATCATCATCATCATATCAGTTGAAGAACGTCCACGGCTGGACAAAGGCCTCTCCCAAGGATTTCGACAACGACCGGTCCTGCGCTGCTTCCCGCGATCTTCACCAGGTCGTCGGTCCACCGCGTGGGAGGCCTACCTACGCTAGGTTTTCCGGTGCGCGTTCACCACTCTAGAACTTTATAGCCCCAACGGCCATCTGTTTTACGAACTGTGTGCCCTGCCCACTGCCACTTCAATTTAGCGATTCTGTGAGCTATGACGGTTACTTTGGTTTTCCTAAGTGTATGTATGTATATATATTTCTTTGGCACGCTCTATAGCTAAAATGGCTGGATGGATTTTGGAGTGCGAAGTTAGATTAGTTTGAATCCCGTGAGTGAAATAAGATACATGTTTACCTGACTGAGCAAAAAAGGGGGGTTAAGTTTTATGCAGTCGGGTTTTTAATTTTTAATTAATTCGTGTACCCTAGTTATTTTATTCACAACTAGTAACATATAAACATAAAAAAATAATAAGAAGTTACAGTGTCCGAGTATACCATTTTTGTTTTAAGTTTTACTAATATACCATTTTTTGTTTTAAGTTTTGCGTTTTTAACCTATTCAATAAAAACTAAATTTTTACAGCAGCGGCTGATAAGCCGATGGAGTTAGTATGGGAGAACCAATTTTTTTTTGCGATTGACTATGGGTTCCATGGGGAAAGTTGTTCAGTTTCATGGGTAGAAGCACCAGTTAAAATAGTTTCAGCTAATTTTGTTACACCTTATATAGGAGGGTATCTCAAAATCAATCGGTTCTAACTATTCAGATGAAATTTTGCACTTGGGTAATGTTTTACTTCGAACAAAAAATAATCACTTGTCTCGCCATTTGTCTCGGTCTCTCTCCAGTCTTGCCCAACATAACGATGCCATCTGGTGTAATAGTTCTTGTCCACCTTCTTACTTTATGATATTTTTTTATCACATTCCTACCAAAACTCAAAAAAATATAAACTGCAATAAAGATACCTCAGAGAAGCAGAAAATAGAAATATCAAGTGTGAATAACATCTCGTGTAAGAATTTTCACTATTGTGTGGAATTAATGGCGTATAAGTAAAATACAGCGTAAAGATAAAATATAGCAAGGGAGGGATGAAACCTGAAGGTACGGAGATGCTTTGACGCCAACGACCAACTTTGTAAACACTTTTCTTTCAATTATGGATTTTTTATCGAAAAAAAAATGTTATTTACAGGATATGAGGAGTGATTTTAATTTCCTAGAATCCTATTATCAAAATCGAAAAATATTTGTTTTGAATAGGTGTTACACACACTTTTAAATAGTCAAAAAAAAGTTGTTGTCTATTACAAAATAATGTGAGTTCAAGAGACTAACATCCTCTTTAGGCCACTGAGCCAGTGACGTATTACAAATAATGTCATGATCTAGACACGCGGCAGCGTGTCAAGCCAAGTTCAAGCAAAAGAACTGGCGAACATCGCCGTGTGTAATATTACACGAACCATTTGGAGCAACTTTTGACCCCTTTATAACTCAAAATCTATTTAACACAAACACACCAAACTTGGATAAAGTTATTGATACCAATAAGATTAACTAGGACCCCTAATTTCATACATACAGCTTTAACGGTTATTGAGATACAAACTTCTAAATATCGCCATTTTTCCATTGACTCACTGACTGACATATAGATCAAAAACCTAAACCACTTCCAGATGGCCTAGAAAGTTCAAATTTGGCATCCAGTTAGGTAATTGCGTGTATACAAAGGAAAAAATCAGAAAACAGTATATTTTTTTAGATTAAAAATATTTTTAAACAATCGATTTTATTAAGTGGCACCTAGCGCCTGTCAAAATTGTAAAGCAAAAACTTCTTCTTTCTTTTTATTTTTTTCGTAGGGGAAATACGATCAAAGTATTATGAATAAAGGTTGCTGAAGAAACATCGCTTTGTATAGGTAGATACTTACTAGATCATTCATAAAACTTAGACGCTCAAAAATAACGCAAACTGCAACTAAGAACGCCGTTGCCGACTCAACGATTAAACAGCATAGCGGACAATAAAATTGTGTTACGAAAGAATAAACTCTTTAACAAGTCTATAACATAGAAAAGCTCGGATTCAATTCCTGTAAGAATAAAAAAAAGTGCAACCGGAACCAACGACTTAACGTGCTTTCCGAAACACGAAATCATTTTACTTGTCGGACAGTCAGGTTGTTCAGCTGGCAATGTTCATATTCTAATCAGGCTTCACCTAGTAAACACAATATGGGTGGTCCCCGCAGGAATCGAACCTGCAACCTTCGGATCGTAAAGCCAATGCTTACATCATTAACCCACGGAGGGAGTTTCATTTAATCATTTATCTAATCTACATTCATACAAGAATGATTAAAACGATTTATAGCCAAGACAGATCTTAAACTTCAATTTAACATAATGAGTTATCTAATTTGTCTAAATTATTCGACAGTTAAATTTCAGAATTCATAATTTTAGTTATCAAACACTGCTTTAGCAGAGAAAACATACAAATAGAGTTTTATATTTGTTTATAAAGTTATTTATTCTTATAAGTAGATTTCAGGAGTATCTGCAGAACTTGGCACTCTTACAAGTAGTTTTCAGAATTATCTGCAGAACTGGGCACCCATCTAGATCTCAATCCTTTTGTCGGTGTAGTGTACAACCAAGCATATTTTTAGTATTGAACTTGGCTAACATTTTTCACATTTATGTTTTTGGTGGGATTCAGATTACAGTCTCAGGTAATGGTATTTGTTATAGAATAAATATATAACCATATATCTTTGTCATTTACATAATCTATTTTTTTATAATATCCTCTCGAGCACGTTTGTAATGAGTCTTAAATTTATTATCTGACAAACTAGTTATATTGTCTGGAATTTTATCGTAGAATATTATACACTGCCCTATATCTTATTTTATTGACATTTCTTAAATTCAAATTATGCCTGTCACTGTTTTTAGGAAATAAATGCGAATTCTTACGAACGTGCATGATGTATTTATATATGAATTTACTAGTAGCAGTTAAAATATTGATTTTATTGAACTTATTCTTTAACGACTCACGTAATCGCATCTGATAATAAACAGAAATTCAGAAAAAATATCCCAATGCAAACTTTTTGTTCCAGTTCCAACCATAAAACTGCTGCAATTTTAATCAAAACATTATGTTAATTTATGAACTTCTTAACAAAACAATATAAAATGATATTGTTTTCTTACTTTAAAAAAATATATTTTTATTGTAGTTATAATGAAATAAAAACCACAATTTTCGCACGATTCGTCCGCAGCGATTGACGTAACAGCCACGTTGCAGTACGAGCAGACACGAACTTTATTTCCAAGCTATTTTGTTCGATGTTTGAAACATCGTGAATCGAGTTGCTAATTTTAGGGACGGAAGAGCCTTAACGTGGGCTTGCTCTTATCAAACTGAGCAACTTTTGTTTAAAAAGTTTGCTGAAAATGCAATTTTTTAGGAGCTTTATACAAATCCGTCGGCTGATGGCTGTGGTTTTGTATAGGAAGAAAGTTTTTTTTTAATTTGAGAAACGGAAGCCCACCGTTAAGAACTTATATGAACCCCTTTATATTACACCCTGTATCATCATATCAGCTGAAGGACGTCCACTGCTGGACATAGGCCTCCCCCAAGGATTTCCACGACGACCGATCCTGTGCTGCCCGCATCCATCGGCACACACACACCCTGTATACTATGCTTTTATTCACAAAACGACTTGCCTGACTCTACTCTGCGTTGTACGGTGTTTTTATTACAAAAGTTTTTACGAGCTCCAAATTTTTCAGAACAAAATGTGACAATGCCAAATCTTGTTCAATTTTTTAGATTTTCTTTTGCTTTGTGCATGTAGTCGTAAAGTTTTCAATGTTTTGAGCTTTCCAGCAGTGTTAATAAAACAGGGAGCAGAAAACTTTCTAGATCATGTTGTCATAATGTTCTGAGATAGTGCTAATCGAACAACTTTCTAGATTAAGTTCAAGATCTTATTATTTTGCGCTCCTATTGTATGTCACCTGATTTTATAAATTCTTTTTAATTGATAGCTTATGCTTCCTAGTTGGTCCCCAAAGCAATTTCATCAAAATCGGTTCAGTACTTTTTTTTGGAAATTAACAAAAATGTGCCCTACTTTTTGTTGGCTTTTTAATCCACAACTGGTATCCCTTGACATCATCTCACCTGATGGTAAGTGAAAATGATGCCGACTAGCCGAACATGGAAACGGGCTTACGAAGATTCCCAAACGCAATGGGGAACTGGCTATCTTATCTTCAAGCTGAAACACATAAATTCTGTTAACATTGATGCTTGGCGGCAAGACTTAGATAAGATGGTGGTAGTTATCTAGACGGGTAGGGAAAATGGTCTTCCACCAATTAAACCGAGTCATACAAAGTTAGAGACTCCGCCGGGAATTGAACCCGCGATCTTCTGATGTGAAGATAATGGACTTCACCATTACGCCACGGTGGCGGTTAAGGCTCTTGCTGTCACTACTGAAGTCGGCTTTTAAAGCGTTATAAGTTAAAAGTTAAATGTTCTAATGAAGTTACTTCCACTATCTCACCGCAACCACACCCCGGACACTTCATACAACTGGGGAGAAATGACATTTCTAAAAACAAATGACGAAACAAATTAAATCACGGTGAAATTCTATAAGTTCGAGAACAAAACTTAAACCAATCTGTATTAACCTGGGACATGAGGGGCTGAGGTCGCAATCTAGAGAGCGGCAGGGAGCGTCCATACTGTATGTTAGTACTTATATGTATACTTTGCCGCAACTGTGTTATTTATTAGGATCTTTTTACACGCAGGACTTCCCATAACTCTCGCAGTAATCTCCTTGCTAATATTCCATTTTTAGGGGTTCCGTACCCTAAGGGTAAAACGGGACCCTATTACTAAGCCTCCGCTGTCCGTCCGTCCGTCTGTCGCCAGGCTGTGTTTCATGAACCGTAATAGCTAGAATTTTCACAGATGATGCATTTCTGTTGCCGCTATAACAACAAATACAAAAAAATAAGGGCGGTCTCTTGTTTTTTTCAACATAAAGAAACTAGCGGCATCTAGTATGATGGTTTTTTTAACATGGAATTAGCGCCATCTAGTATGATGCTACGGAAACTTATATATGGGGTTCTGACTAGCACTTGGCCAATTTTTCAAAATTTCTTTAGGCAGAGAAAAATGAAGTTTTTATTCATTTGTCAACGCTTGAGAGAATATATATGAAACATATTGTTGGCTAAAACACCAAAATTCTGTGAAATTTCATATTTTGTGGATTTTATACCAGTTCCCTGGCCGCTCTCCTAGGGTCCCTTTGGAGCTTCTGCCGAAGCAAATGGATCAGGCACCGCGACCCGAAGACCACCACCTGTAGCCAGTGATTCACAGATCCTGCGGCACACTACAACTTCCTCCAGGTCGCTCGGAGGCTGGACAGCCAATCACGTGCGGGATTGCTCTGCTGCCCTTCCTGATCACCTCAACTACTATGACCGCCCAGTGGTCGAATACGTTGCCAGGGCACTATCTAATATTTAAGTTATTTTCGCTCTCACTTCGATCGCGGCTCCAGGATTCTTAAACTTGTTTTATAAGCCTGTGGGGATCTTGGTATCACCACTAACTGTACGGTAAAAATACTCTGTCCGTACGTATGTAGATCTTAGGTCCGGATCTACCTAACGATTTCTATCACTCCTTAGGGTCAGAGGAGGGTGTTCAGTGAAACAGGATTTACGTTTTTACCTTGTATTGTTACACAAATAAAATGTCTGTTTTAATTCTACTAGATAGGTACTAGTTATACAATTAGAGTAGGTACTGATCACCGGTTAACTTGAGCGCGGACGGGAGGCAACTGCCAGCTCTGTATGTGAAACGGGCGAGCCTCGCCTTGCTACAAAAAGTGCTGACATTACTGTGTCCCTACAAGCCTAATTTTAAGTTCATTCTTTAGTATGAAATTCAGTTCTATAGTCATAATTATTTTTTGGCATGCATTACTATTTATTATATGATACACGGCAGATGCTGCCACGTACGTACGGGGTAGCTGATTATTTACTATTACTTATTTGCTGAAATTTGTAATTTAAAATGCCAATTACCACTATCCTATTTGTGTCCATTCCCATTTGTGTAAATTCCCGTTTATACTTCCTTTGTTATCGAGCGTTGACAAAATTTGTACCATCTTATTTAATTTTATAATTTTAAGTTTTTAGTTTAAAATACATTTTTGACTATAATCCTAAAATTTACTTGCTGTTTTTCCTCTTTTAATTTACAAAAAATATTTGTAGCAATCGGGTTCCCCTATTTTTTCATTCTTCGTTTTAACCCGAGTTTGCTACACTACCTACTAGTACCTATGGATTTTAAATACTAAAACACTACACTAATGCTTTTAAGAACTTATCTCCACTTTTTAAAGTAACGGTCACGTCTCCTATAGTCTGTATTCCAAGCCCATAACATCTTAAGTGTGTGCAAAAGTACACTTAGGTAAGGCCATTATCCGTCGTGTTATCTGTGTGAAAAGCGGTTTCGTAAACAAAGACAATACGAAACAGACAATTATTTCCCTAGGTGTGCGTGCACCCTTATCTGTGTTCCAAGCACAGAAGTATTTTCACCTTACTAGAAGGAGCGTTTCCTCTAACGAGCCATCGAAAAATTGAGACAAATAAAATACGGTAATTTAAAAAACCATAAAAACCGACTGCGTTTCTGTGTAATTTGGAAATGAAAAACCCTAAAACAAGAAAGTCGTCATACCCGATTGCACTTAACTTAAGAAATATTAAGTTAAATGCAATACTTATTATACTAGACGGCTGACTTTTAAGAATGGGTCCCGACTGCTACAATTTTTCTTAAGTTAAGTGCAATCGGGTATGACGACTTTCTTGTTTTAGGGTTTTTCATTTCCAAATTACACAGAAACGCAGTCGGGTTTTTTAGTTTTTTAAATTACCGTATTTTATTTTGCAATAAAAACAAAATAAAATATACTTAATATCATTATATCAGCGATAAGTCCGCCTAATTGTACGTCTCTTAGTTTTAATTTAAATTTTGCATATGTATTTTGTATTTTGATGTACAATATAAAGTTGTTTGAATTTGAATTTAAATTTATATCAGCTGAAAGACTTCCACTGCTGAAGAAAGGCCTCCACCAAGTATTTCCAACCCGACCGGTCCTGCGGTTCACGCAAAAACTACTGAATATATCTGGCTGAAATTTAGTAGGTAGACAGATTAAATAAATAAATATATAAATATTCTGGGACAAATCACACATGGTCATCTGGCCCCAAAGTAGGATTCCCTGTGTTATGGGAACCAGAGACTGATATATACTTATATACGTTTTAAATACATACATATAATATAGATATTTAACACCCAGACACAGAGCAAACAAATCTGCTCGTCACACAAATGTTTGCCCTGGGTGGGGATCGAACCCACAACCCTCGGATCAGTAGTCATGAGCACAAACCACTGAGCCACAAAGTCAGTTATGACCTGGATTAATATATATGCTAATTTTTTTCACGCTAGCGAGAAGCTTGCGCCTCGTACACTGCGCACCCTCAAAGACGGTCATAGAAACTATGTTTACGCGAGCGAAGCCGCTGGCAAAATCTAGTTATGAAATATACAGTAACAAAATTGGTGTAGCTCCCGTTAACTGAGGATTCTACTTGTCATACTGAACAACGTCTTCCTCCAAGGAACCCATAGTCAATTCTTAACAAAAACTTTGGACCCTGCATACTATAAAATGCACAAAATTCGTCGATTAGCTGATCGATTTGTATGATGAGAAAATTTTTTTTTTACGTTTTCAGCAAAGTCATAGAACAAAAGTTGTTGAGTGTGATGAGTAGAAGTCCCAGTTAACGGGACCTACACCAATTTTGTTACTCTCTGTATACTTAGAAAACATTTATTTCGTCAGGCAGAAGTGATGTCATCTTCCAGCGTATCTTGGTCTTCCGTACTTGAGGGGCCAACCGTTCGTATTCTTAGGTTCCGAGACTTTGCTATTGTTGTTTCTCCCCTTCAAAAACGTGTCGAATTTTCTTTGGATACCTACTAAGTGTGTTGGTTTCTCCTTCACAGAAATGGCTCTAATGATTTTCTTTCTTTTATTAAGTGGTTAATGGAAGGAAACACACATGAAAGTACAACTTCTTAGATTTTGCTTTTTAAAACTTAGGAATTGATGTCAATTATATATTATTATGGATAAGCTTAAAATTATTGAGCTTATCAGTAGTTTAAAAGTAGATGAATCTAGTTGAATTATTTGATAATTTTTAGATGAAACATTAAAATGTCATCAAGATGTATGAGATATATGATCAAATAAAATAATTTTAAACCAGAAAAAACACGACTGCATAAAAATGTTACCCTCTTTATTTCATCATCATCATCATACCAGCTCATATACGTCCCCACCGAGGGGCTCGCGCCTACCCTGAATTAGGGCGATCGGGCCTCAGTCGACCACGCGGGCCCAGTGCGGGTTGGTCGACTTCACACACAACCTTCGAGTTTCTTCCCAGGTGTATTGCAGGTTTTCTTACGATGTTTTCCTTCACCGTTAAAGCAATCGGTGAGTTTATGTACGTAAGTTTTAAAAACTCATTGGTACATTGGCCGTCCGGATTTGGACCGAATTGAATTTGGATTTGAAGAAACATACATATTGGTACACACAACATTAGACCTAAAAACAATGAACTCCTTGTTGTGGGCAGTCGTGTAATGAGTTGCTTATAATTACAGTTGCTTACACTTAAAACTCGGTGGCTCAACCGGTAACGACTCAGTCCTCCTAATCAGAGGTGCCGGGTTCAAATCTGGACGGTCAATGTACCTACCAATGAGTTTTTAGAAACTTACGTATAGTATTAACTCACCGATTGCTTTAACGGTGAAGGAAAACATCGTAAGGAAACTTGTACACACCTGCAAAGAAACTCGAAGGTTGTGTCGACCAACCCACACTGGGCCCTCGTGGTCGACTAAGTCCCGATCGCCCTAATTTAGGGTAGGCTCGAGCTCCTCGGCGGGAACGTATATGAGCTGATATGATGACACCTATGACTCGAACCATCATCATCAACACATCAGCCGAAAGACGTCCACTGCTGGACAAAGGCCTTCTTGCCCAGGGATTTCAACAACAACTGGTTCTGCGCTTCCTGCATCCAGCGGCTTCCCGCGACCTTTACCAGGACAGCGGTCCATCGAGTAATTGGCCTGCTTAACGTCTTCAGGTGATATGCGATTAAATCGAATTTAGTAGATCCGTAGGAGAATCAAAATAACCAACATAGCTCTTAAAACCGCTAATCTTAAGTGGCAATGGGCGAGGCACATAGCTCGTAGAACAAATGGCCGTCGGGGCAGTAAAGTTCTCGTTTGGCGACCATTCAGTGGAAGATATAACTTAAATATACCAAGAAACATATTTAATCAATGATATGTATATGATAGATACACCTTTAATGCTATTGGATTTATTTGTTACTACAACAATAAAAATATATCAGGTATTATCTGGACTTAAAAAAACAACTTAGATAATTTTGTTACTAAAAAAAATCGTTTTTCAATTCATTCTAAAATCCCGGTTTACACATGTAGTTAATTACTTATCCTTTAACATTTATATGACTATAATCGCAAAAACATTTGAAACATTCAAAATTTTTAGTCCACTCGTTGCGATGTCGCATTTTTAATAAATTTTGTTTTTCTTTTCTCGAATTGCTTTCCGGTGAAATGTTCTGGAACAAAATCTTGATTGGCCTCATGATTGCCTTTGTGATGTATTTCATTCGTGAACTTTTCAAATTCTTCATTCGTTTCAGGTTTCGCTTTTAATTTATTTTCATCTGCAAGTAAGTTTTCATTTTATACCCTTGTCAGTATTTGTGAAAAGCTTATGAACTTTGGTACTTGGATGTAAATGAACTATAAAAAAAACATTATGATTTTTCTGAAGACTGTTATACTTATGTGTTTAAAGATAAATATAATCAGACGGGGAATCTTAGTTTACCGTAAGTATATTAAATGATTTTATGGTTTTTTATGTTTTTTTTTGATGATGTTTTAATTATTATATGTCATGAAACTGATTATTTTTCTAGCCATATATGCACAAGTTCTTTCTTATACCTACTTGAAAATATCTAACCATATAATACACAGGGGTCTTCTAATAACTATCTGAAATGTCTAACCATATAATGCACAAGGGTGTTCTAATACTTATCTGAAATGTCTAACCATATATTGCACAAGCTCCTTCTAATACTTATCTGCAAATGTCTAATCATATAACGTACAAGGGTTTTCTAATATTTATCTGAAATATCTAACCATATAATATTGGACAAGGTCCTTGTAATACTTATCTGTAAATGTCTAATCATATAATGTACAAGGTCCTTTTAATAATCAACTGAAAATGTTTAACGATATAATGCACAAGGTCATTCTTGAACCTAACTGATAATGTCTAACCATGTTATGCACAAGGCCTTTCTATTACCTTCCCGTAAATTTTTAACCATTTATAATATACAAGGTCAGCTCATATCAGCTCATATACGTCCCCACCGAGGGGCTAGAGCCTACCCTGAACTAGGGCGATCAGGCCTTAGTCGACCACGCGGGCCCTGGAAATCACTCTAAAATCATATGCAAGATTTTTACATAAACAAACTAACATACAAAGATTAAAAGTCAAAAATAAAGGCTTGTAAAACGTAATTAATTCTATTGCACCTCTTTTATTTTCTACCCGTTATACAGGATGAAGGCAATAAATCCTTTGTTTATTCTTGAAAAAACCTTTACCCTCGAGCGCTCTGCATGTTGTAATTTTAACCTACGTTACGTATACACATTATATCATACTTAATAACATATCCGGAACCCCGGTAGGGACTAATTGGATTCTTTAAATGAAAATGTTGTCCCTTTCGTCCGTATGTACCAACATAACTTGAGCCCCCATCTCGGTCCAGCAGAAAGAATAATCCTTGTACAAAGAGACATTCTGGTTATCGTAAAGTGTCCAGAATTTTTGGACTGTTTAAGCCCTGACCCTTACGCTTGTTTTGATGAAAGCGGGTCTTCTGTTTGTTTAAAGACTTATTCTGAACAAACGTAATGAGTTATTACACCAGTTGAATCGTGTAATTAATTTGGAGCTAGCTGAGTAGAGTAGAACCAAAGTATATAAAAAAAGACTTAAGACATAAAAAAAGACAAAAAAATTGTATTTACGAAGTTATCTTATCTAATAAGTACAAGTTAACTGTGACCCCACACTAGGCTAGGCCTGTCTCGTGGCGGTCAAAAGAACATTAACATAAAACAAATTTAACAGGTGGCGGCCAAGCAACTTAACAGAAACTAAATGATTATTACAAGAAGTGGAAAGCAACAAAAAGATTAAAGAAAAATAATATAAACAAAGAACATATAACAGAACATTGTATGAACAGTGTATGTATGTGTGTGTGAGTATGTGACAGGAGGCTACTATGTATTTTACTGAACAATTCTTAGAAGGCTCTCCACATCATCATAATTGATGTCTTGAAGCAAACCCCGAATAACTATTTTTATTTTGGTTGGTGTCAAATCTTTCACATTGCAAAGCTTAACAATTTTGTTATAAATATGGGGAAAAAGAAATGGTCTAAATCGTTTTGCGAAGGAAGTCTGCACTGAGACAGTGTTGTTTTTTAATATTCTTTTACACAATAAGGACTGTTAGCAAGGAGACTTCATTGTTAGTATATGTGTGAATGTAACTGACCTCAAAACAAACAGCTTCCGCACAGTGAGAACCTCTGCTTCCTTGTAGAGAGACATAGTGGGGTATCTGCGAGATTTTCTTAGAGCAACCTTAAGAACGGCTCTTTGAGCTCTTTCAACAACAATGAGAGTGGTTTTACACATTATATAAGTACTAACGTACAGTATGGACACTCCCTGCCGCTCTCTAGATTGCGACCTCACCCACTCATTACCCAGATTGTTATAGATTGGTTACAGTTTGGTTGTCGAACGTATAGCATTTCGCCGCAATTTTGTTTGTTCCGTCATTAATTTTTTGAAATGTCATTTTTGGCCCGTTGTATGAAGTGTCCAAGGTGTGGTAACTCCGCTCCATTATTACAAGTTAAATTTTAAATACGAAAAATGTCAATTTATAAAGGCATCCAAGGATCCCCCAAAGGGCTATGGAGCAAGCTATGCTCGAGTTTCCCTTCGTGATCAAATCAGAAATCATGAAATCCGTAAAAAAATGGCGAACGCGCAGCGCACGACGTAACGACGTTATGTTATGTTCTCCCACAGGGTGGACCAACGACTAATGGTCACGGGAAGCCGCTGGATATGAGCAGTGCAGGACTGGTCGTCGTGGAAATCCTTGGGGAGGCCTTTGTCAAGCAGTGGACGTCTTTCAGCTGATAAAATGATGATGTCCATCAGTGGATAAAACCTATGTTCAATATTGTAAGTCATACTCGCGCTAAGGAGTCCGAACTGAATGACAAAAAAAAGCATATTTTTGTCACTCGCGTTGATGTCTTTTGTATGTAATGTGAATAGGTATCATAATCGTTATGCTAGTGAAAATCACAACTTTTTTATACTTTTACTAATACCATGGAAAAAGCTAACCAATGGCACAGTGTAAGAATTTATACAGTAGCCCAAACCCTTTGATCTTTGCGTCAGAGCCAACATCACTAGTAACTGGGTACATCTGGCGCTGTACGTAGCGCTGCGCTGGCGCTACTAATGATTTGTCCCGAACGGTAACTAGGGAAATTGGGGCTCGACCTCCCATCTCGCCCATCGGCCCCTACGTGATTTCCCTAGACGTCTCCGTTGGACGACTGTATGGATTATTTAGACTGTGCCAATGGCATGATAGTTAAACTATCTGATAACTTAACAAAAAAATATTTGACAAAAATATACATGGGATTGTTACAACAAGCCCTTTCATATGATAAGCATGTCTCAGAATATAGTCTGCAATTATATTTTTATTTTCTAATTTACCCCCCAAAAGTGGCTCCCGTTTTTAAAATTCATTTATATACGTTACGCGTCCGTCTTTTGGGCACCGACCTACATATATGTACCAAATTTCACCTTAATTCGTTTAGTAGTTTCGGAGTAAATTGGCTGTGACAGACGGGCGGACGAACAGACAGACAGACACACGAGTGATGCTATAATGGTTCCGTTTTTACCTTTTAAGGTACGGAACCCTAAATTTCACCCCCACTTTACATGTAGGGGAGGTACCCAATTGGGTAAAAAAATGAAATATAATCTATAAAAAAAAAATATAGAATTAATTCCATAACTTTATAGGAGTCACGGACTTATTTAATCATATCAAATTTAAGCTCTATAGCTGTATTATTCTTTAAGAAAAACGGACAGATAGACAAACAGACACACAGACGGACTTGGCGAAATTATAAGGGTTTCTATTTTGACTACGGAACCCTGAAAATGGATCAGAGAAAATTAATCTAGGTTATAAGTACATCACAATCAATTTCAATATACCTACCTACCTCGAAATTGACTGCCGAAATGGGAACACCTGAATAAAGCTAGGTTTTAAATTCGCACCGGGTTCCATCGGACGGTAATCCGCACTTTTTGATCCCAAAACACGTAGTGAATGGAACAGTAATGGAAAACAGAACCACCGCGGATTTCGATTTAATCCAAAACGAAGGCAAAGTATGTTCGAACGCTGATGAAATTTGATAGGAGAAAAGCCTATGAGATTAAAGTACGTTGTTAACCTTAGAGCGAGCGCGCCTTTCCACGAAACGTGAGTGGGTGCGTGGTAAGCATTTTTTAGTCAGTATTTTTTTCGCATAAAGTAAAATAGGTCAATAGAAGTTGATGAATGTGTTTATACATAATTTTGAACAAAAAAACCGACTTCAAACAGGAAACTAAGGTTCCCCTCGATTTCTCTGAGATGCGATCATCAGATCCTGGTTACCTTATCATGGCACCACCCTTGGGATATATCCGCCAACACACATAAAAAATAATAATATATACGGTCGAATTGAGAAACCTCCTCCTTTTTTGCAGTCTGTTAAAAATTTACCACTACAAAAACTATTGTTTCTGTAACATTAAGTCTTTCTTTCTTCTTATCGTGTGGCACAATAAACAGTGCTATCCAAGGAATAGACGGCGGTTGCCTGGTGTTGCACTTAGCATCACCCGCGGTAACGTGTAGGGCATTTAG
Organism: Coleophora flavipennella; assembly: GCA_947284805.1. Lineage (NCBI taxonomy): Eukaryota > Metazoa > Arthropoda > Insecta > Lepidoptera > Coleophoridae > Coleophora > Coleophora flavipennella. The sequence goes on along the minus strand of OX369257.1, from coordinate 9,026,164 downwards.
ATTTACACCTACGGACGTGTCCAACGCGACCTTCATACACATCTGATATCAGATGTGCAGGTTTCCTTGCGATGTTTTCCTTCACCGTTAAAGCAATCTGTAAGTATATGTCCGTAAGTTTTTTGAAAAACTCATTGGTACATTGGCCGTCCGTTTTTGGGAAAAATATCCTTATTTTCAATCGAATTCCGAAAACGAAAAGAGTTTTAATTAGATTTTATGTTTTTTGTTATATGTTTGTTACGCTGTATCTTCGCAGATTTTTAACAGTTTTTCATGATTCTTTTTTTATTTGATGAGGTATGCTACTAGGTTTTCCCATATAAATTGTGTAGTACTTTTTATACAAAATTAACAAATAATAAAAAAACAATGTAAAACTGTACTAAGTTGTTGCGATGGAAGTCGGTTTTTGCGGGTATAGCGTTTCCAATTATAAGAAGAAGATCTCATAAACTATGCAAAATCAATTAAATCGAAAAAACTAAAAACTTATAATTTTTTAAGTTTAGCTTATAAATCGATAGAGTTTGAAATATTGTAATCTCAATTTTGGAGTATTTTTGAGTGTCTTTTGCTTACAAATCGACAAAAACAGTCTGAAGTAATGTAATCCTAATTTTGTAGTACCTAGGTATTAGTTTTCAATATACAATTTACTCTCATTAAAAATGAGAGTGAAAAATTGCCATAGAGCGCAACTAATCAACTCCTACTTCTGCCCACCAAGAACTGATTGAGTAGAAATTAATGGCAAATGGAGTTGAAGAAATTTGAGTAAGGTTCAGAAAAATTGGCATTGAAAGGTTTCAGATGATAATTTTTTTTTTTTACGCAGGCGGCAAAATGCTCATGGGGCTAGACTAGGGTTAAATTTTAAGGCTCTTTTGAAGCAGCAAAACAGAAACTACAGAAACTTTGATTCTTTCGATTAATTTTTAAACCTTTAATGAGATTAGCTTCAAAAATATTAAACCTTAGAAAGTAACTAGTATATCATCTGTGCCTAATGTTCATTTAGACGTTTATTTTTATGTCATCATATCAGCTCATATACGTCCACACCGAGAGGTTTAAGCACACCCTGAATAAGGGCGATCGGACCTTAGACGACCACGCGGACCCAGTGCGGGTTGGTCGACTTCACACACAATCTTCGAGTTTCTTTGCGGTTGTGTGTAGGTTTCCTCACGATGTTTTCCTTCACCGTAAGAGCGTCGGATAAACGTACATATGAAATCTAAATTCGAAAACACATTGATACGTTGCGGAGTTCGAACCACGACCTCCCGGACAGGAGGTAGCGGCCCTTGCCATTACGCCACCGACGCTCTATCTCATTTTTAAGTAACCACGCAAAACAAGGAACTCGCGGTCATAGTTCAGTGCAACACGCGTGGTTGCGCATTGAATTGGATGCGGTTGCAGCTGACGCAAACGCGGCCCAGCAATGATTCGTAGCGCTTTCTCGCCAATCTAAAAATAATTTCTTTATGCTCCATGATCCATGCATTTCGACCCAGTGACAACTTGCTGTTTTGTAATGCTAGGGCATTGGATTGGATGCAGTTGGAGCTGGCACAAACGCGGCCCAGCAATGATTCGCAGCGCTTTCTCGCCAATCCAAAACGCTTTCTTTGAGCATGTCTAGTGAAACTTAGGTACAGTTACGTTAGTACTAATATATTAATATACTTTGGTACAGTCCTACAAACTTATCTGGCCCGGTGACGGCGTCGCTGTCGGTTGCAGCAAACTGACGTAATCAAAGTGGTATCATTAGTTCCATTTTTCACCACCGGATCAGATAAGTTTGTGGGACTGTACAGCTGTTGGCCGACAGTTTTACTTCAAAATGAAGTTTACCTATTGCTTCATGTTGTAAGGATTGACTTAGTCACTTTATATACTTGTAGTTGATGTTTTAAAAAAGTAGGACCATCTAATTAATACATTTTTAAAAAAAATAGTTTTATGTCGTCCCATTTGACAGAAATTGTTTTAATGAAATATTCCTTGTAGCTTTCTTGATATTTTAAGGCAAGAGTTATGTGATTCATCTATAAATTTCACGACTTTCATAGAATATTGCTCTTAAACTAACTATATTGCTCACAAAGGTAGTCGTAACCACCTCGTCACGATGCACACTATTATGAACGTTATTTCGGCGTAATTTCGATCGACATTTGCACTGACGCGAATCTGAGGTAGGTAAACCCCTAATGGTCTAATGTAGGGAAACAAATCTTCGCTACGTTTTAAGTCATACCGGAGGCTTTGTCCAACCCTGGAATAGATATTTGAACCATTTATAGGTTTTGCTCAGCCTATTAACAGTATGATGATTTTATTCACAGAAAGAAGTTAATTCGAGGATTAAGACGATTAGACTTGGTCTGTCGCGTCTGTCGAATGAAAAACTGGATCAGGCCACGCGTTTCTCTTGTACAATTTGCATTTTATCGTCTTTTATTTCTGCTTCTGAGTACGATTCAATGGGGACTGCGACATTTTAAGAAATAATCCGCCATTTGTTCAAGAAAAACGAAACAGCTTACAGCTTCTATCAAGTAGATTAATAGAAGAAAAAGGCTTCCAAGTGCGAGTCGGACTTGCGCACTGATGGTTCCGTACACGCCAACAAGTACAACTACAAGTACAACAATGATACTTATTAAATTAGTTTAAAGAGCACCAGAAAATGTAAAGCTATTGCATAGCTTTTATCGCGGGCTTTGAGCGCGGCGACCGAATCAAGAAATTCCGTAACGAAAAAAAACCTAAAACTACCGCGTTCTAAAAAAACTTACAGTGCCATCTATTAGCGATTTGCGGTACTAAAAGGACAGTCAATTTTACTGGCTCGGCCGAGCTTGACGTAATGTTACCGCGTTCTAAAAAAACTTCCTGTGCCATCTATTAGCGATTTGCGGTAAAGACTTAGTCAATTTTACTGGTGTAACTTTTTTAGTGTTAAAAGTTGATAAAAATGCTATGTAATAGCTTTACCGCTGCAGTCCCCGAGTGCCACACGTCTTTTTAAAAAAACAAAAACAATCGGGACTCCTTAGCGCAAATGCGACTCCTTGACTCCTTTTTTTGTTATACTCTAGCGTTAAAACTATAATCCTACCAAGTTTCACGTAGAACTAAAACAAAAATATACTTTAAAAAAATATATTGTGTAGGGACCCCCTTATTTTCTTAAACCTAAACTCTTGTTATTTTTTAGCAAATACCTGATAAAAAAAATGTAAAAATTTTAAGCCAGCTGACTATAAAGGTTCAAAAGATACAGCCTTTTAAATGTTGGACAGACAGACGGCGTAGACTTAGTAACTGGTACGGAATCCTAATAAGGATAAAAGGCAGACGAGATAATGGTCAGTTAACCCAAGTGATCGACGCGGTCACATAAGTTGTACTAAGCTTCGGCCGCTTCTTATGTAGGTACATCGTAATTAATCAACTTATCTGTTTGACAGTAATCAGATTACACGGTAGGCATTACAGTTGATAGAATGAAAGGAGATTAATTACCTATTCACTATATATTACATAATGTATATTAGTACTAACGAACAGTATGGACACTCCCTGCTGCCGCTCTCTAGATTGCGACCTCACCCCCTCGCCACCCAGATTGATGCAGATTTGTTACCGTTTGGTTGTCGAACCTATAGGATTTCGCCGCCATTTTGTTCATTCCGTCATTAGTTTTTTGAAATGTCATTTCTGGCCCGTTGTATGAAGTGTCCAGAGTGTGTTATAGGTAATCTACCATTAGCAGCAGATACCTATTGATTTGTGAATAAGTCAAAGAAAATTCTAAAAAACTTTAAGCTTATAATTGAAAAGAGTTTATATGTTCAAAAGCCAAATGCTCACGGTGCCAAAAAAGGAATTTTCTATTTCATTAATGTTTTAAAATTTAAAAAAGCTAGCACAGTATTTCCAAAGATTCTTTCGAAAATAAAACACGTCTTCGGATCTTGATTTAACCTCCAAAGTTCATCATCAGATCAACTTCAAAATACTAAAAGGATCTTTATGTAAAGTAACGTAGGTACCCATTGTGTCGTCTTGAGGGTTAATAGCTGAGATCTTAACCCGTTAGGTTTGTGCACCTCCATTTTGTTAGCCTTGTTGTTTGTGGTTGAAGTTTCCTTTGTGAGCAACATAATTGAAGTGAAACCTTTTGGATGTCATTCCAGGTGTAATTTTCCGAGATTTTATGAAATTCTTTTTTTATACTTTTTAGTTTATGATTTTAGCCGCTACCGTATCGTAATGTTTTGTCCATTAGCTTCTCATCTGGAGGTCGCAGGTTCGACTCCCGGTGGAGTCTTACTTTGTAAGACTTGGTTCGGCGGTGGAAGGGCAACTTCTAAGGCACGCTTGGCTAGATACCACTATCTAATTCTTGCTACCAAACATCTAAGTTAACAGAATTGATGTGTATCGGCTGAAAGATAAGATAGCCAGTTCACTATTCCGTTAAGTTGATCTGATGATGAATGGCGTAATGGTAAGTCCATCCTCTTCACACCAGGAGGTCGTGGGTTCGATTCCCGGTGAGGTCAACTTGTAAGACTCGATTTGGTTGGTGGTAGGGCATTTTCTAAGCCCGCCTGGCTAGCTGCCACCATTATATCTAAGTCCTGACGCCAATCATCAGTATTAACAGCATTGATGTGTTCCTACTAGAACATAAGATAGCCAGTTCTCCATTGTGTTGAGGAATCTTGGTAAGCCCGCTTCCATCTTCGGCACCATCGTCACTTACTATTAGGTGAGACGATGCCAAGGGCTTACTAATTATGAATAAAAAAAAATGGAACCAAGATCCCAGGATCTTCTTTTGTTTTCAATAGAATCGTAGGAAATATTGTGCTCGACTTATTTGAATTTGGAAACATGTATTTATAATTCACATTTGACACTGTAAACCACTAAGAATTTGGAGTTTTTGAGCATAAAAACTGTTTTCAAATAAAATCTTGAACCTAAAAGTTTTTTAGGTGTTTCGATGTTACCTGCTTTACTTCCTCGTTAGAGGCCAATGAAAGTAGAGAGCTATTTATTGGCTGTATTTTGAAGATTTATTTCATCATATCAGCTCATATACGTCCCCACCCAGGTGCTCGAGCCTACCCTGAATTAGGGCGATCAGGTCTTAGTCGACCACGCGGGCCCAATGTGGGTTGGTCGACTTCACACACAACCTGCGAGTTTCTCCGCATGCGTGTGCAGGTTTCCTCACGATGTTTTCCTTCACCGTAAGAGCGTCGGATATGAAATCTAAATTCGAAATAACATTGTTACGTGGCAGGATTCGAACCACGACCTCCCGGACAGGAGGCGGCGGCCCTAGCCGTTACGCCACCGATGCTCTTAAAGATTTATTTATTTGGAATAAAACATTTCTACTCAATTATCCTTCCAAAGTAATTAAATCAATACTTATTTACTATGCAAGGCTGTAAAGTTGTTCCTTGGCGCAAGTTAACTCTATTGAAACCTGAGCAACCGAAGGATTCTGGGATTAAACCATTCGCTTCCCTCGTAAAAATAGAAATAAGCTATTTTAACGTACAAAAAATAAATTAAAAAACACTATTCACCAACTAGCATTAGTTCTAGAATAGCAAAAACACTTGCTGATTAGAAATATTAAACAATGCTTAATTTTATATTTATTAAAAACAGCAAAGTAGTTCGTAAAAGACTGTGGCACCTATGACGTTACTATGTCAGTAACGCGAATTATCTTTCGTTTTTGACAGTTCATAAAAAATAAAAAGTTACTCAAATGGCTAGTTGTCGAACAGTGGACGTCTTCCGGTTGATATGATGATGGTGATGAGGATAACTCTGAAGTTTCTGTTTAAAATAAGTAGGTACTTAGATACCTACTTTAAATAAGGTAAGTTACGTAGGGAATTATTGTAGGTATCCTTAGAATGTTGTGCTTTAAGATATTTTTTTTATCCACGAATCAAAGCTATTGATACCACTATTTGTTTCATTTTAGTTTTCTTTATTTAAATAAGTAATCGTGCTTATTTAGAGCCGCCTTTTCTATGAAAATGTATTGTGAAAAATTAGATGGTGCAGTTTTTTTGTCGCTGAGTTTACAATAAAAATGAAGTAAAACAAAATAACCTCGTATAACGACAATCTGTGTACAAAGGCCAGCACATCAAGCTAGACACTCGTAGCGTGATTCTGATCCATACGCTTACGGCATAAGAAGGTAAAAAGTCCAAAGTGTACAGCTTGATTTGCTGGCCTCTGTACATCTATGTAAATACCACTTTACTGTATCAAAAAATAAATTCTAAATACTTACATAAACAAAAAAACAAAAAAACGAGACCTACAGTACTCGCATATGATGTGTAACATGTGACAAAATACTTATGAAATTAATTAATTATCGGGTCGTACATTCACGGGCCGACCCTTCGAATAGTAGTATGTCATCTTTGCCTTTGCCATCACACTAGGCGGCATGGCTATGACAACCTTAGTTTTCGAGAATTAAAAAACGTTCGCATTTCCTGTTACAAATTTCCGTCCCATTTCACGAAATCACTCCCACAAATTGCAGGAAAGCGAGAGCAAAGATATTACACATCAAAAATGCTTGTTAGCAAAGGCGGAAACAGCTGCCTTTTGACTGTTCCCTAAGCTTCACTGAGTCAAAGATTTGTACCTCGGTTGACCTCAGGCACGATTTACGGGGTCAATGATTTCACTCAAACGTTCGATCGATGATACAGCACAGCATACTAAATTAAACAACCCCTTGCTAGTACATGTACATGTGTTCTTCTTTGATCTATTTAATAGGCAGTAGCTTTGATGAAATATAAGTTAGTAAGAAAGTTTAAAAGCAATCAACAAAGAGGCCTTATAAATTCAGAAAATGAAAATTACATCGATATCTCCGATAGAAAACACGGACGAATTATTTATTTTGATGTAATAATAAGTAGGTCTTCGATGATCAGGACGGGGACAAAACCAGGCTCTGGCGGATTAACGATAACGAATATTCAACTCATTTTAATCAAAAATTGGCCCGGGCAGTATGCAACATAGTAGTAATATATATACTTGGATGCAATACTACGCCTCTTCCTTCCCCAGCTGAAGCTCTAGCGACAGCTTGGGCTGTCCGGATTCCAGAGATCATCGGATTACCGCGGGTCCGGACTATCAAGGCCCTACTGTATATTGATACCTCGGTTACTTCCTACAGACGAGCTGCGGAAATACTCGAGACACCTTATTTAGTTTCTACAATAGGGGAAGACGTCTTTAGGTCCTAGGGGAATGGTTAGGTAATAGATACAGAATTTCTCCTAAATGTAACTGCACAAGATTGGGAGAAAATTAATTTAAGGTAGGTAGGTATCTTTAAACAAACATTTGCGATAAGCACAGGGAAGGGTTTGTTTGTGAACTCTTTATTGTACAACAAAATATACAATAATAAATACAAAGGCGACCTTATTCCAGTTGGGATTATTAAGAAAATATAAATTTAAAATATTAAATAAGTTTCGTCAAGTGATTTTTTAATATTTTTTGATGTTTTCAACGGGTCAGTTATGAGGTCACTCTTTAAGATACTTTAAACTAAAAACTCAAAGGCATTTTGTCTTGAAATACTCTATGAATATTCTTAACTATAAATATTCATAACATCTCTAGACTTTAATTAACAAAAGTGTTTCCTCGGAAAACAAAATTTCCTGGTATATCATTTTACAGTATTATGGAAGTGTTTTCTAAAAGTTTAAAAAAACTTCGACTTCAAAATGAAATTCACTCAAAAGTGTGAAATAATATTATTATACTTCAATACACAACATTAACCAACAATAACGAAATCAAAGGTGGGTACGAATTAAATTATAGACTTAAATTTTTTTTGAGGTCGGTGTCAGCAAACCATCGAATCTAAACCATTTAATACTTATGTAACTGTGTGCTGGTACCGACCTCAAAAAAATTTTAAGCCCCTAATTTAATTCGTACCCGCCTTTGATTTCGTTAGTGTTGGTTAATGTTGTGTATTTAAGTATAATAATATTATTTCACACTTTTAAGTGAATTTCATTTTGAAATCGGTTTTAAGTTTTTTTAAACTTTTTTTTATTTTCTTTATTTTTAGTGGTAGTGCTATCTATCTAGCAACGTTAAATTCAATCACCCATACTCACCAATAGGAATTATCATATCATAATACATGTGTTTCATTAACAGATACAGAGTCCTGTTGGCTTCCATCATCATCTCAGCAGCATGAAAGTACAGGAGTTAAATCGTCCATCATCAGCTCATCTGAATAACCTGAAGGAATACAACTATCGGTCTATGCATACCTACGTATATATCTATGTATAACTTTAAAAACTATAACTATCTTTGAAGATAAGATAGCCAGTTCCCCATTGCGTTGGGGAATCTTGGTAAGCCCGCTTCCATCTTCGGCAACATCGTCACTTACCACCAGGTGAGATGTTGTCAAGGGTTTACCAAAAGTGAATAAATAAAAAAAAATTAACTACCTTTTTTATCTATGTTTCACTTTTTTTTAATCTTTGAAGATAAGATAGCCAGTTCCCCATTGCGTTGGGGAATCTTGATAAGCCTGCTTACATCTTTGGCAACATCGTCACTTACCACCAGGTGAGATGTTGTCAAGGGTTTACTAATTGTAAATAAAAAAAAAAAAAAAAAGAATGTTCCTGCAACTCCTAACCGTTAAGGAGTTGTACCTTCCTACATCAGCCTAACAACATGAGAATATGACTAACAGACGCAAGTATATTAATAGCTTTAGAAAACATATGAATCACGTAATTAGTGCCTTTAACATTCAAATTTTTCATTTTTTTTTAAGGGTTGCCCTCGATTTCCCTGGGATCCCATCATCAGATCCTGACTTGGTGACAATGGGACCCCCTCGGGAGTATACTCTTTCGAATGAAAAAAGAATTTTGAAAATCGGTCCACAATTGACGGAAAAATCGGTGACAATACATCAAAAAAAAAATACATACAGTCGAACTTAGTACCTCCTCCTTTTTGAAGTCGGTAAAAATACAATTCAGCTCACTAGGGCACATTCGAAAACTAGCGCTGTGGCTCTGGCTGGAGCACATGCTGAAATGGGTCCTGTTTGGAATCACACTACAGTCAAACGCACTCAAATTTTTAATAAAAAAAAAAAACTGAACAGTCCACTTGTGTACTTTGTTGGAAGAGTCTACAATTTTTTCTCATCCTTGTGTAAAGTTGTACAGTTGCCATTTGATGCGTTTCAGCTACTAAAAAGTCACATGGACTCGTATGTAATTATTATTGGTTTCCATAGTACAGTCAAAGTATATAATATTAGTAGTAACATACAGTATGGACACTCCCTACCGCTCTCTAGATTACGACCTCACCCCCTTGTCACCCAGATTGATAGATACAGATTGGTTGTCGAACGTATAGGATTTCACCGCCATTTTGTTCGTTCCGTCATTCCTTTTTTGAAATGTCATTTCTGGCCCGTTGTATGAAGTGTTCAGGGTGTGCTACAGCGCAACGTATTTTTTTTTTGTTCACAATTACCTACCTCTCCTACGTGGCGACGTCAGGTAGGCTGTTGATTTTTGTTTAATTTATTTTTTACTTTGTTTACTTACATGTCTCTTGTTTCATCATATCAGCCAAAAAATGTTCACTGCTGGAAAAAGGCCTCCCCCAAGGATTACCACGACGACGGTCCTGTCTCCTGTTTACTCTTGTAATATTGTTTTTTGGTGTTGAGTTGTAATATTTGAAATGGCAACACCGAAAAACGTCAGAATTTCGCGGAATAATAAAAACAATTTTGAGTTGGACTCACACACGAAAGGATCCATACCATCGTATAAAAATAAAAAACAAAAACCTAAACACTCCAAGAGTGCCGACAGAAGCAGCGGTGTGCGGCACTTATCAAAGGTGCAGCTAGTTCAGCTTACAAACTTTAAAGTACCTACTACCAGGCCTGTCGCACTCTGCGCTGAAAATGTTAAAAATGTACCTACGCCGCCCCTTTCAAGGTGCAAATTCAGTAGTCAGAAGAGATAAGAGTTACGCGATAGAAAGTGAGGCAACTTGTAGGTGAATATAACTTTAGGTAATAATTAGCACTGTGCGACCTGAATTTGACTTTATTGTGTCGTAGCAAGAGTCGTCATTCATTCAAATTATTTTGCGGAGTTAACCTTCTTTTACGTAGTAAATAGTCTTTATTCTTTGCTACTACGTAAACGAACGATGGAGCGATCTCTGCTCGTTAGTTCCCTTAGGTACACTATCAAATCAGAAATCAGGAGATCCGTAGGATCGCAGAATCACTAAACTTAAGCGGCAGTAGGCGGGGCACATAGCTCGTAGAACAGATGGCAGTTAAGGCAGTAAAGTTCTCGAATAGCGACCGTGCACCGGAAAACGTAACGTAGGAAGGCCTCCTACTTGGTGGACCGAAAACCTGGTGAAGGTCGCGGGAAACCGCTGGATGCGGGCAGCGTAGGACCGGTCGTCGTGAAAATCCTTGGGGACACCTTTGTCCAGCAGTGGACTTCTTTCAGTTGATGTGATGAATGTAGGTACGAGTTTTTTGGACCAAGGAATACGATATTCAGAAAAATGCCAACAAACGTAGGTTTAGGTGGTTTGGAAAATCAGAGACAAAACTTTTGCAACGACTGCACAGCACATATAGTATGGGGAATGGATCCATTTAACCGTAAGGTATTCCTGGCATGCATACGGGTTGTCATGCGAGTACGAATCTTGTTTTGATTCAAAGTAAGCGGTGCAGAAATGTTGGGTGTCTGTTTTAGTAAGCTTGAATCTGTTGAAAATGAAGACTTTAATTTACCTCTGTTTGTCGCTTTGCAAGTACCAAATGCATGAAGCTGTAGCAAAGAGGAAAATATTCCTGAGCTTAATAGAAATTACCTTAAGAGGATTGTGAACCTACGGCGAAAATTAGATTTTTAATAAAAACCGCGACCGATTTTGACTATTTTTTGAAAGGTCAAAAACCGCGACCGATTTTGACTATTTTTTGAAAGGTCATCAGTCAGAACAAAAGCTAGGTTTATAAGTTTTGTTTTAAGGGTTCCGGAGTCAACAAGGTACCCTTATAGTTTCGCAATGTCTGTCTGTCGGCCCTTCTGTCTGCGGCTTAGCTCAGAGACTATTAGTATTAGAAAGCTTTAGTTTGGCATGGATATACATAATTTTAACGTTAACAAAATGGCATAATAAAATATTGTGAAAAAAATATTTTAGGGTACCACATATATAAAGAATTTTTTTGCAACTCAATCGTGTAGGGTATCGTTGAACAGGTCTTTCAAATCTACTGAGGGTTCGCAAAAACCATTTCGATTTATGGATCTTTTTGCCAAATTAACTTTAAAATGCTAATTTTTGTTAGAGTAGAGCTTACCCTTACCAGCTTAACCTCTATTTTAGGACATTTGAAAATAAATAGTAAGACATATAATCAAATCGACATTTAATCATGGAAAACTATCACGGCTAAGAAGGCTTTCTTAGTTTAGGAGCCTAAAAATCTACCAACTTAAGATGTACAGTTGGATTTGTGATAAGTTAATAGATTTTCCATTAAAAATGTTCTATTAACAACTACAAATATAATTTTGTTTTTTAAAATATACATTATTTTTTTAAAAAGACTGCGGAACCCTAATTTACGCAATTCCGACTCACACTTTTCCGGTTTTTTAATTTTTTAATTTGAAACGCTGAACACGTTAAAAAACCGACTTCCGTCGCAACAACTGAGTACAATTTTTCATTATTATTTTTGTTTTTATTAATTTTCTAATAAATTACTACATTTATTTTGATAAAATTTATATGGAACCACACTGAAAGCACCAGCTTTCAAATAAAAAAAGAATCATCAAAATTGGTTATCCCAGTAGAAAGTTTTGAGGTAACAAACTTATAAAATACAGTCGAATTGAGAACCTTAGGTCAGATCAGGGGTAACCTATCAAAAATGGATCAAAATCGATTTACTTTTATATGAGGTGAAAATCGCTATCGCCATATGAGGTGAAAATTGGCAGGTTCACAATCCTCTTAATATATATATTTATGATCTTTGTGGGGTTCCGTACCCAAAGGGTGCAAACGGGACCTCCGCTATCCGTCCGTCCGTTCGTCTCGTCTGTCAGCGGCCTGTATTTCATAAACCATAAAAGGTGGACAGTTGAATTTCCAGAGTATATCTGTCGCAGGCATATATAGTGTAATTCGTCATTTTACAAATGGTCAGGCAAATTTTAAAATGCCATACGCAGATTTCTGCTTCTCAGAAGGTGAGTCTCGCTTCGATCGCTCATTTACAATCTGCATACGGCATTTTACAATTTGTCTGGCTCGGCATTTTACAATCTGCGTACAGCATTTCACAATTTGCCTGACCGTTTATATACGGACGAACTATACAATTTGCATGACCATTTGTAAAATGACTAATCATACAATATGCCTTGCTCATTTTACAATCTGTGTACAGAATTTTACAATTTGCCTGACCGTTTATATACGGACGACTTGTACAATTTGCAAGATCATTTGTATAATGACTAATCATACATTTGTTTGGTCATTTTACAATATGCGTTGTTTGTGATTTATGTGTGCTGCCAACGACGGTTTATCAGTTTGATAGGCAACGTGTGCTCGAGCAGGTACCGATCGTACCCATCGAATGTTATGTACTATCGTACCACAGCAAGAAGGTACCTACTGGAACTCAACAAGCGATTGTTGAGACAGTGCCTACTTAAGTGTGCAGGCTGGAGGGCGACAATTCGAGCCGTAGGTACCTAGAGGGCCCCATACACGGTACGATTCGTCTGATGGAAATCAGATCGATCTGATGAAAATCGTGACGATTGATCGCAAAAATGAGTTCTGAACTCCCATACACGAAAATATTGGTTTTAACGATCGATAATTTACTTGTTTGGAACTGATAAAGACGTGTTCAAAAAACCTGTGGCCCATAAAAATGGAAAATGAACTTTTTTTTCTTACCAATGTGGCCGTAACTTTAATTCGAATCATCATTACTCCATGTAGCCATTTTGTTTCACTTCTTCATCGAGTGTAGGTAGTTACGAGTACGTAACGCGCTAGTCAAGGCGTGCGATGCGTGCGACGACCGGCGTCAGAATGAGACAAAATCGAATCGTTGATCGTAAAAAGCCATACACTACACTGTCGAATCAGCGTTACGATATTCATGATTGTATGGGTTTTTGTTGCGATTTCCGACATCGTCTTCGATGAAGTAAACCGTTAACGATTTCGACATACACTATCGATTCGTCGTTTTGATCGGTCTGAAACGACAGATCGTACAGACAAATCGTACAGTGTATGGGCCCTTAATGAAATGAGACCAGACAAAAATTTAGGTAAGATGTATTCAAGCATGTCCCTGAACCCTTAGACCTAAACCACAGTATTACAATATCGTAATACTGTGCCTAAACCCTGTTTACTAATGACCCCTAAAACGATTTAATTTGTAAACTGCAGTTCAACTGCGCAAAATCTAAAAATTCTATAATTGTAAACATTGTAAACTTCCGTGCCGCCCGCCTCACTCGCCGGGCGTCTCCTCACTGCGTGCCCTGGTTGGTCGCACTGCTGCGTAGTGACATATTTTCAACCGAATTCCAAAAAGGAGGAGGTTCTCAATTCGACTGTATGTTGTTTTTTTTGTTTTTATATGTGTGTTACCTCAGAACTTTTGACTGGGTGAACCGATTTTTATGATTCTTTTTTTATTTGAAAGCCATTGCTTCCCGTGTGGTCCCATAAAAAATGTATAAAGATCGGTGTAGTACTTTATTAGAAAATTAACAAAAACCAAAAATAAGAATGCAAAATGAATGGAAGTCGGTTTTTTAACGTGTTTAGCGTTTTCATTTTATCGTTATTTGCGCCTTACATTGTGAGTCGAAAAAATGTTTTTTCCGGTAAAAATAATACATAAAAAAAATGTCTTAAAATCAGTGTAGTACTTTATTAGAAATTTAAAAAAATACAAAAATAAGAACGATGGCCTGAATCCACCCTTTCAGTATTTGCCTATCCGTCACTTACACCCTGTATAGATATAGATATTCGACAACAACTTTGATACTTCTTGGACTTTTTTGTTATAGTTCAACTCACATTGTAGATTTCCATGTCAGCAATTAATGATGCCAGTTATGTGGGTAAACTAAACAGTAAACTTTCAGCCTTTCAGTTCAAGTTCTAAGCTTTCTGTTTGCGAAGTTTTGTTATGTTATAACTTCACCTGAACCTCAAGCTTGTAACTGATGGCTATAGTTTAACATGGGATTTAAGTTTGGTAACGTCTTGGTAACGTATTGGTGATTTGTAGGTGTAGATTTATACAGGATGTAACAAAATTGGTGTAGGTCCCGTTAACTGAGGCTTCTACTTATCCATCATACTGAATAACTTTTGTTGTATGACTTTGCTGAAATCGCAAAAAAAACTCTTCATACAAATAGATCATCTGATCGACCAATTTTGTGCATTTTATGTTGTGTATGTAGGTCAGTGAACAAAAGACGGACGTGTATCTTCAAAAAATTAAATTTAAACATGGAGGCTACTGTTTTTTAAAGTCTTGCAAACTATAACGTGTAAAATATCAAATGAAAGGGTTCGTTGTGAGAATCATAAATATATATTTTTTTATAATTTAAAATAAATACTTTTAAAGTTATCTAAGAAAATAGACAAAAATTAACCATTCCCCTTTGAGCATTTAGCCATTCCTTTATGCCCAAACCTACTAGACCTTATATTAAAAAAAAAACAGAAAATAGTTATTTAATTACCTATAGATTTTAGTAATTGTTTGCAAAACCTTTGCATCCGCTTCATTTTCGGTCTTGTAAATTTTACCATGTTTCTCATTTTCGTGCTCAAATTAAATGGCTACCTATTCCCCGTCGGCAGGATTCACAAATCTTGTCTCTCCTACATAACATCCTTTTTAATCCAGTCACTCCTTCTTACCTCAAAAAACGCTTTGTATTTCGTTCATCTACATTAAACCGCAACTTGCAAACATCCAGCACCCTGATCCTTGATATCCCCATCCACTTTTCCTCTGTTTATTCCAACTCTTTGACAGTTCAAGCAATCCGGCTGTGGAATTCGCTGCCTGAGTCTATCAGGCGTGCGCCAACGCTATAATGTTTTAAAAGGCTTGTGAAAGCTCATTACTTAACTTAATAATATCACTGTTCTCTGTTTTTAAATTCTTTTTTCCATCTTCCTTACTATCTCATTTTCCTTTCTTTACCATAAATAGATAAAATGTATAATTTATTTATGTATATGTTTTTATTTCTTTATGTGTAATATTTATAATTTTATATATTATTGTTATAATATTTAAGTATTTAATTTATTTAAGTATTTTATGTAACTGTTTATTTACAAACTTTTCTGTTTTTAATTATTGCACCGCCCCTTAACGTATTCTATCGCTGTTTCCCTACCCAAAGTTTGCCTGGAAGAAGTTTTTACCCAGCAATAAGGCCGCCTATTGTATATTGTTTTTTCTTCTATATTGTTTATTTCTTTTTTTATGTTTTTATGTATTATACAGTAAAATCTATAGGAAGTCTATGACATTTAAAGTAACATAGGAAATTTCTCAATCAAAGTACGAAACCCTCTCACCGCTCGTTTAACTCGCTCCTGTCCAGTTTTTTTTTGTTCTTTTCAACACATTCATCACCGAAAGCTCTCCAAAAACATTTGGTAATGCAATAAAAATCCACGGTCTTGTAAGTACATGCACTTGGCAACTGGATGTGTGCGGACTTTCATTCGGCTCAGCCAAATGTTAGCATTACTGCACAGGGATGTACCTAGTGTTTTGATAGGAATTCTTAGGTACGTTTTTAAACCGCATATTTGGCGTAACTAGTCATTAGGAGGTCGCGGGATCGATTCCCGGCGGGGTCCACCTTTGAAAGACTCGGTTTGGTTAGTGGAAGGGCATTTTCTGAGCCCGCCTAGCTAGGTACCACCAGCTTATCTAAGCCTTGCCTCCAAACAATAATATTGACAGTATGTGCGTTCCCGCTTGAAGATAATATAGCCAGTTTCCCATTGCGTTGAGGAATCTTGGTAAGCCCGCTTACCATTAGGTGAGATGATGCCAAGGGCTTACCAATTATGAATAAAAAAATGTAGGCTGGCTCAGCGACCCAAACATACCAAATCACCTCACTTTCTTCTGCTGTAGACCACCCCTTTATGACTCTTTGGACGACATTCAATTACTTTTGTCTTTCTCTTCTTTCTAGCGGTATCATTATATAATTGGCTGCAGACAGTAGAAAAACGTAAGTCAACGTAATAAAAGCATGCTAGGAGTTTTTCTGCGTGATCGAATCAGGAATGAGGAGATACGCAGGAGAAACAAAGTAACCAACATAGCTCACAGAATCGCTAAACTGAAGTGGCAGTGGGCAGGGAACATAGCTCGTAGAAGATATGGCCGTTGGGGTAGTAAAGTTCATGAGCGGCGACCACGCACCGGAAAACGTAGCGCAGGCAGGCTTTCCACGCGATGGACAGACAACCTGGTGAAGATCGCGGGAAGCCGATGGATGCGGGCAGCGCAGGAACGGTCATCGTGGAAATCTTTGGGGGAGGACTTCGTCCAGTTGTGGACGTTTTTCGGTTGATATGATGATGATAAATAAAGGCATCAAGGTTTATTGAAATATCCTAGGTATTCGCTACCGCCGTAGGATACTGTAATACCCAAGCGATATCCCACCAGTTTTTTCTATCGATTTCAAAAAGAGGAGATTATCAATTTGACTCGTATGTATGTAATAAAGTTAGAATTGCGCAATATTCGTATATTGACGTGATAACGTCTTATAATTCGATGGAGCCGGCTGCACGCACGAAAAAACATGACGCATGCGTCGTTACCTCGCTCTGAGGCGTTCCGAAAAATGCGTCGTTACCTCGCTCTGAGGCGTTCCGTGAGGCGTTCCGTTTTAGGCTTTTGACGTGATAACGTCTTATAATTCGATGGAGCCGGCTGCACGCACGAAAAAATGCGTCGTTACCTCGCTCTGAGGCGTTCCGTCGTTACCTCGCTCTGAGGCGTTCCGTGAGGCGTTCCGTTTTCGATGGAGCCGTATTTTCTTATGACGTTGTCACGTTCAACTATCGTCAGTAAACCGACTTTACAGACAACCGTTTTTTTTTTCTTATGACGTTGTCACGTTCAACTATCGTCAGTAAACCGACTTTACAGACAACCGTTATTTTTTTAGTCTAAGTGGGTTTATAGACAGACAGGTGTGACAAATTTCATAAGTGTGTGTTTCTTTGTATGTATGTATGTTTGCCCACGTATTTCTCAGAAACTAGAGATTGCAATGCAACAATTATTTTTTATTAGATAGAGTACCCTTCAACTTAGGGAATAGTCAAGTTTCATCAAAATATGTTCAGTAGTTTTGAAGATATGGACCGTTAAGTGTGCACCAATCATTGAAAAAACGCGTCATCGGTTTAACGCCGAAATTTTGTGAATGAAGTTGGTTGTTAGCGTTGTCAATTAAAATTATGTACTATAGCGTTTCTGCAGCCTGCCGAAAACCGGATACTTTCTTGGTAATCGTACACGGTAGTATAATACGCGTTTATCGAAATTCTTCATCAGCCTCTCTGTTGCTGGGATAACGCTATTGCAGGCGGTAGCGAATACCACTCTGCTTTGAACAGCTCGTTATTTATATATTGGGATAACGTGGTGGTAGCGGATACCACGCAGTTTTGAATAGGCCTTTAACAACGCGACGTCTGCCGAACAGAAAGTCTGAAGGCCACCGAGTCGAGTCGAACGACGAAAGGGCTTTTTGCTACCGCGGCCTGATTCCATTCCTTAAGTATAAATGTGGTAAGAAACAGTTTTTTTAACGTGTTTAGCGTCTCTTAGATCCTAGTTCCGCCCCTGGTGGTGATATAACGGTACATTAGGTCCCGTGCAGACAGACTCCGTTGGCTGCTACTTAAATGGACCGTGCTCTTAATGCGATGTGAATAAGGTACGCGAGTTATAATGTTCCCTTTGTCAAGTCGCCTTGTTGGTTTGTGATAGTATTGATCTAAAACAAGAAGTTCATATTATCTAAGGTTATTTGTTTTTGTGATTATTTAAAATTCCATTGTATTGTAAACTTAATCTTATATTAAATCTCTCTTATAGGCTTTATTATTTAAGCGACGTGTCTCAGTTCAGTAAGTCATCCATCAATGGCAACACAGTCAAATACCTCAGTAGTTTTCAAAATCTTATTTTATTTTTTATTCGCAATTGGTGAGCCCTTGGCATCATCTCACATGATGGTAAGTGAATCAAAGCATTTATTTAGAAAAAATTACATAAAATATGGAACGTCTACTAAATTAATGCATAACCTAAACAAAAAGTTTAAAAAATCATTCTTGGCAGTCGGCACACACTGGAACCGTATGTTCCCCGCAAATCGCCGTCTTGCAGCGGCAGAGGACTCTCTAAGCTTTAGCCGTCCTCTAACTGCTTGGTGAAAGCCAACATTAGTATCACACATATTTATTATTAATTAAAATCAATCAATAATTAGTTATTACAGTAAAATCTAAAAAAAAATTAACTTACCTTTATAATTTTTGTGGCGTAATCACTAAACATTACTCTGAGAGACTAACATTTCGTAAAATCTGCAGAACCAGGAAGCGTGCGAACGCATTGCGTGTGCACTGGTCTCTTATTGGCCGAATGAGGAAGGTACTGAGTGGCCGGGAGTGGTGCGGTAACGGGAACATACCTAGACAGCGAATGCGTCAGAGTCGTGTTGCCTGTGAGACTAATGTGTAGTGATCTCGGGATAAAGCTTCTCACACAAAGTATCGCTAAGGTACTATCTTACTTATTATCATGGTCACGCATATCGCGCCACAAAATGAATTTTTGTAAATGCTTTGTGTTAACCTTTAAACCATTTGTTCCCAACTAGGCCTATTTCTAATCTAGCTACTTCAGACTTTTACTTTGAATTCCAGTGTTGCCAACTCGTGCTTACCGCACTATTTGTCTCCAGAGCGCAATATATAACCGTAATTTCCCATGTAGAGGGAAACATTCCGCCGCTTTTAGCTCTCCAACCGCTAGGCGAGCCTTATTTCATATGCTTTTAAATTAGCCCAATTTATATTCTCAGTGCGAACGTAAACATTTCGCGGCACCAGGCAAGTGCGCTACTCTTATTATTTACTCCAAGTCTCCTTTTGAATTTGGAATCGTTTTTTTGGTTGCCCTTTAGCTACACTGACGATATAATGTTGGGCAAGAGAAGTTAACGAGCTAATATACCTTTGAAATCTATAGTTTATTACCTCAACATTTCGACTATGCATTTTCGCGAGCAGACTGAAGCCGCGGTGTCATCGCCGCCGGCGCGTCGCATCAACAACTCTATCTACCCTCACTTTATTTTTTGGTTCTTTTCATTATCAGAAGCAGCGGTTGCAAATAATTTTATTTCTATTATCTAGGTAAGTAGATAGGTAAAAGTATAATCTGTTTCAAGATTGCTTTGTAGGAAAGGAATAATGCGATCACTTAAATACATGTCTCGCTACTTCGGAAAAAACCTGGCCAGAGAACTGCGAAGGAATACTCAATACTTGCAATGTTTCAGTGACGTTAAATGATTAATTAATATCATATCATATAGCTTTACAAGTTTGCATATTACCCACTGTCGATGATGTATCTTTCGCAGGTATATAGCGTGATTCGAGATTTTACAAATTGTCAGGCAAATTGTAAAATGTCATACGCAGATTTCTGCTACCCAGGAAGGCTTCGCGAGGCTACAGCGCTAGCTACGCTCGCTCATTTACAATCTGCATACGGCATTTTACAATTTGCCTGCATGGCTCGGCATTTTACAATCTGCGTACCGCATTTTACAGTTTGCCTGACCGTTTATACAGGGTCTTCGGCAGATGGTTGAAAATACGAAAATGGGGGATAGGTGGGGTCGCCTCCCACCTATTTTGAGAATTAAAAAAAATCTAGGACTTGTAATTTTTTTTACAGGATGTTTTTTCCTTTTTTTAGAAATTTTGCCATTTTTATACCTTTGAACACATGTAACTTTTTGTTTTTTAAAGCTAGTTCCAAAATCTTTTTTTTAATAGACTTTTATAAGATTGTCGGCTCTAAAAAAAATTATGTTTGTTTCAAGTTATTGCTAAAAACAAAAATGTGGGCCCCCGAACTTAAAAAAAAAGTTGAACAAAAATT
Organism: Coleophora flavipennella; assembly: GCA_947284805.1. Classification (NCBI taxonomy): domain Eukaryota; kingdom Metazoa; phylum Arthropoda; class Insecta; order Lepidoptera; family Coleophoridae; genus Coleophora; species Coleophora flavipennella. The sequence continues at coordinate 9,005,697 of OX369257.1, read as the reverse complement.
TAAAAGTCAACTTTGCGATGCATTTAAAAAAAAGACCGCATCAATTGTTGTTTTGTATTTCGTTGTGCTAAAATTGCGATCATTTGACATAGTTAAACCAAATTCATTATTTAAAAATTCAATTAATGATTGATTTTTATCCTCTGCAAAAAAATTCTCGACACTAGGTGGCGTAACTTTTGTGAATAAAAAATACGAGTACGTAAAGTTCCGCATTGGTATATAGTTATAATCATACGTGGATACTGAAAATTAAAGTATACAATTAAACCTGAATACTTTTTAGTCGCCAAAACAGTACTTTAGTGATTTTTATAATTATATTGTAAACAGGCCGCCATCTATCGTCAACAAGAACAACTATTTTCAACGTACCAAATATCCAGGGCCGTAATTAGATTCAAATAATTTTACCGAATAACACACGGCTATGGTCAGTAATGAAATAACATTTTCATAGCAAATATTTTCAAGTAACAAAGATCTGAGTTGTATACATACTCGTACTATTCTCCGTGACTGTTCATGAATTGAAAGAACTTCGAATGTTAAATAATCATTTTATTCATATTAAGATAATTTACCACCTAGTTAATTTTATTTCTTTTTGTTTGTTTTAGATTTCCATCCGATGATAATTTAAAACAACAATGGATCACGAAAGTGAATAGACCGGATTGGACTCCGACAAAATATACAAAGATTTGTTCTTGCCATTTTAATGATGCAGACTTCATAGTGACAAAAAAAGGCCATAAAAAATTAAAGATGGGCACTTTACCTAGTTTAAAACTGGATTTGTCGGTTGGTTTCGGTATTGTTTGTATAACCGAGTTTCAATTATTTTAGGAGAATAAGTATGTATTTCATTTTATTTTTTAAATTACAGCTTTGACCAATCACCGACTGTAAATCATATTATACTGCTGATTAAATCTTTATCAGAAAAATATATAGATATTCGTTTTAAGCATTTCGCAACCATTCAAAACGATAGGGCAACGAACCGACAACAACTAACTAAAACTGTTATTTTCGCAGGTAATTGAATTTTGTAAATAAAATTATGTTCATAATAATAATTTGTCTATTATTTTGTGCTAGAAATTTTTAATACGTCAGTACACATACAAAACAGTAAAAATGTTAACCCTCATTTTATTCATTTATTACACAAACTTTTTAAAGCTCATAGTTCTGAGTACGTCCCATTACTTTCTACACTTATTGACATCTAGTGTGAAATAGCTGAACTACGTAGTGACATCAATATGTCGATGTTAGGTCGCTAGGCGAGTAGTTTTGCTACTAACCGGCAGATGGAAAATTGAGAAAAGCGCCCTGTGCTGCCTAAGCGGAGCAGCACACTCAGGCACGGTAGAAAGAGTGGGAGATACTTGTTCCTCTCCCTTCCCCTCGATCTTACGCTTTTTCGATCAGCATCACGTGACCCTGACGCGAGTTTGGAAGTTTTTACCCATCCAACAAAAAGTGCTAAGCGCCGCTAAAGAAGTTTTCACTTCAAAAAAATAATGGGGCTGGAAGGCTTCTGTTTTTTTTAAAACATCTCTAAAGCTTAGGCTTTTGAATGGTATGTAATTTGTTTCGGTATCTTTTTTGTAACCGGAGTTGTTAATTTTTTTTACTCAATTGGACCATGTTGACGAAATTCCACTAGTTACATGTTTTGTGAAATGTATCAAATGCAAAGTTGAAAATAATGTAAATACTTACTGTTGGGACGCTTACAAAGAGCAGGTACGTTTTTTTACATTCTTGCACACACATAATGGCTATCTTTTGTCATTTATTGGCATATTGGAGTTAGCACTTCCATATGCCAATAAAATGTCCGCATATTCCGCATTGGTAAATTGAGCCATTTTAAACCACAACAAAGTCTTAACAAAACGTCTGATAATAACAAAAAGTGACAAACAACAAAAAAACTTAACAAAATCCCAAACGTTAATAACGTTAACGTTTTTTTTTGTTTTCGTTAATTTCACTTTGCTGTGTTTGTGATTTTGTTAAGTTTTTTTGTTGTTTGTCACTTTTTGTTATTATCAGACGTTTTGTTAAGACTTTGTTTTGGTTTAAAATGGCTCAATTTACCAATGCGGAATATGCGGACATTTTATTGGCATATGGAAGTGCTAACTCCAATATGCCAATAAATGACAAAAGATAGCCATTATGTGTGTGCAAGAATGTAAAAAAACGTACCTGCTCTTTGTAACCGTCCCAACAGTAAGTATTTACATTATTTTCAACTTTGCATTTGATACATTTCACAAAACATGTAACTAGTGGAATTTCGTCAACATGGTCCAATTGAGTAAAAAAAATTAACAACTCCGGTTACAAAAAAGATACCGAAACAAATTACATACCATTCAAAAGCCTAAGCTTTAGAGATGTTTTAAAAAAAACAGAAGCCTTCCAGCCCCATTATTTTTTTTTAAATGCATCGCAAAGTTGACTTTTAAATTTTTGTTCAACTTTTTTTTTAAGTTCGGGGGCCCACATTTTTGTTTTTAGCAATAACTTGAAACAAACATAATTTTTTTTAGAGCCGACAATCTTATAAAAGTCTATTAAAAAAAAGATTTTGGAGCTAGCTTTAAAAAACAAAAAGTTACATGTGTTCAAAGGTATAAAAATGGCAAAATTTCTAAAAAAAGGAAAAAAAATCCTGTAAAAAAAAATACAAATCCTAGATTTTTTTTAATTCTCAAAATAGGTGGGAGGCGACCCCACCTATCCCCCATTTTCGTATTTTCAACCATCTGCCGAAGACCCTGTATAAAGAACGTTTGTATACAATTTGCCTGACGGTTTATATACGGACGAATTATACAATTTGACTGACTATTTTTAAAAAGACTAATCATACAATATGCCTGCCACATAACAATCTTAGAGTTTGGGAACTAGGTAGAAGTTGTCGGTTTGATTTGGTTGCCCAATGTGGAGGCTCACTTATTTTTCTTCGTAATAACTTAAAAGCCAAAGAACGTTAAGACATGCTCAAGCTTTCGGTTGAGAGAAATGTTGAATTATTCTGTGCTGAATTGGAGAAACATATCATATTATGTGTGTACAGAGCCCCAAAGGATTAAAATTTCTTAGTTTTCGAAAATGTATGAGAATATGCCTTAAGCATAATATTAAGCAAAGGTAAAGCAAAGGGACGAAACCCGAAAATACACATTTTACTTTGACACATCAGTTTCGGATCAACGCCATCTATTGACGTTGTCTGTATTTAGCATAATACTCTCTTCATTCGCTTAAATCAGCAATTTCACCAATGTGTGTAAATTGAATTTACTGGTTACTTGTTAGGTGAACCTTATTATCGATTCTGTTAGTGCTGAGTATCAATAAATTTGATCGTAATTTCGTGTTGTGGATACGAAAATAAATTTTTGAATTTATTTACTGATTGCTTTAACGGTGAAAGAAAACATCGCGATTAAACCCACACATCTGAATTCAGATATACAGGTTGACTCATACATAACTACAAACCTCTTAGTTTTTGATTCTTCGTATGAAACTGAACAACTTTTGTTTTTCAAGTTGCTAAAAGCGATTTTTTTTTGATCTACCTATCATACAAAATTAGGTTTAAGATAATATATTTTTATACACAATGGTAAGCCCATAGCATCATCTCACCTGATGGTAAGTGACGGTAATGCCGAAGATGGAAGCGGGCTCACCAAGATTCCCCAACGCAATGGAGAACTGGCTATCTTATCTTCTAGCCGGAACATATCAATGTTGTTAACACTGATGTTTGGCGGCAAGACTTAGGATAAGATGGTGCTAGCTAGCGAGGCGGGCTTAGAAAATGCCCTACCACCAACCGAACCGAGTCTTACAAGTTGACCCCACCGGGAATCGAACCCGCGACCTCCTGGTGTGCAGCGAATGGACTAACCATTACGCCACGGAGACAGTTAAAAGGCGCTGAAGTTCTTTAAAATACTCAAATTCCATAGAATTATAATAAATTGACTAATGAAACTACAGTTTTCCCTGTTTCCATTATAGCGCAAAGCACTAATACACAATTCACATTCTGTTTCGCTTGTCCAAACTTTGTGCTAATTTAAGTTTAGTTGCAGCCAAAATTTGGCTGCTCGCTTCATACAACTAAAGCTTGGCTGTCATCCCAAATACAAGCCGGAGTTAAACCGAATGTTACTCGTTTGCTAATTTCAGATATGAATTCATTTGCTGGATAAGTGTGCAATAAAATTTATACAATTATTCTGGCGCTTTAAGATCGCAGCAGTGATACTCCCAGAGATAGATTTATAGAAAACTTTTATTGTTATTACATAACCGTAATAAAAGTGAACAATATAGATAGGTACATAAGGTTACGTCCATTAACTTTACATAGGGAGGTCGCGGGTTCGATTCTTGGCGCAGTCTTATTTATCTTATTTGAGTCTTACTGCTAAACATCAATGTTAAATGTCCCATCCGAAAAGCCCGCTTCCAAGTTCGGCATCATCTTATCATCTTACAATCAGGTGAAATGATACCAAGGGATTATCAATTGTGGATAAAAAAAACCACGCCAAGTGCGAGTCAGAACCGCACACATAGGGTTCCGTACTATCATTTTAGATGGCGCTATTTTATTCAGTACCGTACTATCATACTAAATGGCGCTAGTTTCTTTACGTTTAAAAAAACACGTTTTTTGTATAGAGACTTTCTTTTTTTCTAATTTTTATTACTTGTTGTTATATCAGCAACAGAAATATATCATCTGTGAAAATTTCAACTGTCTAGCTATCACGGCTAATGAAATACAGACAATAGTGACTGACGGACAGACGGACGGACGGACGGACAGCGAAGTCTTAGTAATAGGGTCCCGTTTTTACCCTTTGGGTACGGAACCCTAAAAAGTGCAAACCCATTAAGGATAAAACAATTTTCTAAAAACCTTAACAGGTACAAGCTTTAATTTAAAAAGTATTTTAGTTATTTCGTATTCTTTCTTCTCAGTAAACCCTTTCATTTGATACCTATATAATGGGGGTGAATAGAAAAAACAACTGGTCCGCCACATTTGGGAGTCCACCATATTGGATTTAGAATAACATCACTTAGCTAACCATGCATTGTTCACCAAACTTAATGTGTATGCTAAATTTCAGCTCAATCCTATACCGGAAATGGTTCTAATTTAGCTTCTAAGATTTGTCCCAAACTAACAAACTAACTGACACGACAAGCTAATATCATCATCATTAACATTGTATCAAACGTCCACTGCTGGACAAAAGCTTCCATTAAGGATTTCCACGACGACCGTTCCTGCGCTGCTAAGCTAATATACAGCTTCTAAAAACAGACTCGGATTTTTAGAAAATCTTTTTTGTTTATTTTTGTTAAATTAAATAAAAGTTAACTGCTCAGATAGGTGCCACAGTGAATTTGCGTATTCAACTGTTATTTATCATCAGGTAAATTATTATTGATTGAATTCATAATAATAGAAATCGATCAGCTGATGTAATAAATCAGGTGAGATGATGCCAAGGTCTTATCATTTGTGGAAAACGACATGCCAAATCAAATACATCATATCAGCTCATATACGTCCTCACCGAGGGGCGTGTGCCTACCCTGAATTAGGGTGATCGGGCCTTAGTCGACCACGCGGGCCCAGTGCGGGTTGGTCGACATCACACACAACCTGCGAGTTTCTTGAGATGTTTTCCTTCACCGTAAGAGCGTCAGAAAAACGTACATATGAAATCTTAATTCGAAATCACATTGGTACGTGGCAGGATTCGAACCACTACCTCCGGGACAGGAGGCGGCGGCCCTAGCTGTTACGCCACCGACGCCCATTGTGGAATTAACAAAATCTATTTTGTATGAAGGTCCAGTTCTTTCAGAGTTAACAAGCTATTTGATTATTACATAGTTGTTTTATGACGTGTGAATTTGAATATCCTACAGAAAATTGATTTCTCCATAGTTAATTTAAGCTTAGACAATCATTTACAAAATAACCGTTTATCAGAGGTTCATTCATTTCCTACTTAAAGATTACCTCAGCGGGTAGCTTTGAGATGTGAAAGCGATTAGGCATCGAACTGAATAACAATCTTATCACAAATTATTCGGAACACATTCAAAGGCCTATCTGTGTCTGTGCGATCTCTTTGAACAATACCTTTCCCTTCAGGCATGATAAGTCAACTCAATAATATATATAAGAGCCGCGTATTTACTAACTATGCCATCTTTGTTAAATAATTCTTATATCAAAGATTAAGTTACAAAGCCCATGGTTCAAAAACCCAGCTAAGTAAGAGTTGAACTCGCACACTGACTTGAGCGTTCCGTACCAAACATCCTATGAAGCAAAACACCCATGAAGATACTACTTATCGCACTAGATTTCACTAGTTCCTGTAAATGTGTTTTTGTATGGGAGCCCGCTAAATTTTTATTTATTTTGGTTTAACGGCAATAGAAATACACACTATGTAAAAATTCAACTGTCTACCTATTACGGTTCATGAAATACAGCCCGCCGAATGGAAATGGACAGTGCACATATCCTTACCGGTAGAAGTAAAAACCCGATGATTTCTTCTTCTGTGAAGCATTCTGCTGTCAAGCGGGGGGAGCCCTACCCGGAGGGGACATCCTCCTTTCGCGAGGCTCTTTGATTGTATTATCAATCAAACCTGACCGAACCTAACATCGCTCGCTTCGTTCGCCACATATCCCTACCGGTAGAAATAAATCTACTAAAACGTGTACTTATCCCAACCATTAGTGATAGCTCTGTTGGGATAAGTGTACCAGGCTGTTTTAGTTCGAGTTTTAACAAAGGCATTTGGTAAAAGTAGTTCTAACTAAGGAAAACGCGATTTATCTAAAACTAGTTTTAACTGTAGCATATATAACTTAAATTACTAATAGGTAGATACCACAAATCATTCAACTGGAGACATAACATTGTAATAATATACAAAGAACTCACGGCTCCACCCGTGTTTTTTTCCGATCGCTTCCACGACGATCACGCAGTGTGCTAAATGGTAAATCTGATTCCTTGAAAATTTTATCAAAATTACTCCAGCCGTTTCGGAGTCTATAGGGGAACATACTTTTATATTATAATAGGTACCTATGAAATTGCCGATTCAGTTTTTGAAGTTCAATGCCATTTTTTATTGAAAATAAAAAGTTATTGTTTTTTATTATTGACCTTATGGTTACGAAGTAACTATTTAGTTATCTGTGCTTATGGTGACACTACTTATGGACTTTTATTAGTAACTAGTGGCATATCTTTCATGTTTCAATCCCCTGAGCTATGTACCTTTGAATGGAACAAAGGCGTTATCTAAGTGGTCAAATAGGGCAATTTTTTGGACTAGTTAATTTTCTTGAATTTTCCTGAAAGTGACGAAATCTTATGTGGGGTATTCCCAAATATGACATTAGTAACCGTAAAACTGCTAGATAACTTTAGAGCTTTAAAATTGAAAATTTGTATTTTTTGCCTCAATAAGGGTGATTTTCAGGTGAAAAACCCGACTGCTATGTTGAGAATAAATTTTGTTTTAATACCTAACTAATTTTCATCTTTAAACTTTTTTATACAATCGGTAATTTAATACGTAAAGACATAATAATATATAGAATAAGTACGTGCATACGTCAGACAACTATCAAAGATGATCCCGTCCGTCCCCTTCCAAAGAATAATTTTATTGGTAGTTGAGCCGTAACAAGCAAATTCATTGGAAGAAATCCCTACGTATTTGGTCTGACCCCAATTTTCCCTCCGTAAGTCTTCGGAATAGTCCCACTAAGGGGAGCTAGATATAAATTTATTCACTTATGGCTGATAGTAACGTTTGGTGAATCAACTATGTTGAGAATCAACTGTCCTCATAGCTTTCATGTTTAACTTCCGATGGCAGTAAATAATCCTTACTAATATTATAAATGTAAAAATATATTTGGTCACTTACTAATGGCAAAGTATATATAACAGTACTAACATACAGTATGGACACTCCCTGTCGCTCTCTAGATTGCGACCTCACCCCCACGTCACCCATATTGATACAGGTTGGTTACAGTTTGGTTGTAGAACGTATAGGATGTCACCATTTTGTTTGTTCCGTCATTCTTTTTTTAAAATTTCATTTCTGGCCCATTGTATGAAGTGTCCAGGGTGTGCTATGGGCCTCATAAGAAGGCTCAAGATCACCCAACAGCGGTGGATCGAGCTATGCTCGGAATTTTCCTACACGATCGACTCAGAAATGAAGAAATCCGTAGAAGAACCAAAGTAACCGACATAGCTTACAGAACAGTGATTGTTAAACCTATCTATGGCCAATTCGCACAATCAAAGGGTTGCGTACGACCACACCTCTCTACACAAGTACTTACAATGATGATAGCTATTCATGTCAAACAAAATACATCAACGGGAGCAACAGCAAAATACATTTTTTTTCATTCAATTCGTACTCCTTAGCGCAAGTAAAATTCTTACATGGCCGGTTATCTTTATTTTATTGTTTTACTTCAGTATTGGTACTGTAGTCACACGAAGTTCACGTTCTTTTTGTATTAACGTTTTTACGTTAGAGCAAAATAGAAAAACTATTAAAAAAAAAGTTTTTTTATGGGGACCTTTCATGATTTCTGACTTTTAAATTGTTGTTTGTTAATAAATTCCCAATCATCATTACAGCTCATATACGTCCCCACCGAGGGGCTCGAGCCTACCCTGAATCAGGGCGATTAGGCCTTAGTCGACCACGCGGGCCCAGTGCGGGTTGGTTAGGTTAGGTTAGGTTGGTCCCAATAATATCACACATTCTGTGAAAATTTCAGCTGGCTACCTATAACGGTTCACAACGCCTTTTAAAAGTCGGGAAGATGGACGCACGTACAGACAGACGCGTAGGCTTTATAAAAGGGTTCCGTTACTTGGTAGGGAACCCTATAAAAAGAACTTTTTCCTTCAAAGTTGGCCTATTAGCTGACTGATATAAGTAATATAGAATTTAAAATTCTTATGAAACTGGGCTCCTTGAGAAATGTTAATTGTTTAACTAAAAAAAGTTCTATAACTATACTACTATTTTCATAACGCAAAATTCGAATTTTAAACTACGAGTACAAAACGAGTTTATATTGACATACTTTATAAACATAATACAGAAATTATTTAAAAATCAAATCATATTACACACTTACACTCTTTTTCTCTAACAAAATAATGTTTTATAACATTTTTTTTACCAATACGATTACAGTGGGAATTCCAGGAGATTCTATCAATCATTTTCTTTTAATGGAACGCATACGTGGAGCGCGCCATTTTTATAGTATTACGAAAAAAAAACCAATTTTCAGCTGTCTGTGACAGCACATGCGCGGTAATGTGCTGGGTTTTGGCGCCATTAATACGTTTTATTGTTCTGAATTTCGTAGAATTTACTTTTCTCACTCTTTCAATAGTAAGTTCAATCCAAATGTATGAGATTAGGTAAAATAGTATATGAAACTGCACCTAACTAGGTATTAAAACACTCGTGTGATACTATAAAAAAACTCCTTAAGGCTTGGTTTTAATACCCCTCCATTAAGCAACAGTTTCATAACCTACTACTAACGTTACTTACGATAATATAATTCGAGTATATCTTTTATCTAATCTTTATTGCACTCAACAAGTACATGTGCGCACACAACGCTACCACACTCTCTAATTTGCCACGGAGCTTAGACCGTGTATTGTTCGTCCAAATCCCCAGGTCCAGCTTACTGCATCTGTACACTGCGGAGCGTGCAGCGAAATCTATTGGAACTAATTGCAGAAATTCAGGAGGGAATAGAGACCGCTTTTGTATGAACCCTGTTCTAAAAAAATTGTTAGCAAAGGGTAAGAAATTTTGTGGAATAGTAGTGAGAATATCCTAATAATATAATAAACGCGAAAGTTTGTAACGATGTATGGATTTGCTCTGTGTCTGGGTGTTAAATATTTATTTATGTAGGTATGTATTTAAACGTATATAAGTATGTATATCAGTTTTTGGGTCCCATAACACAGGGAATCCTACGTTGGGGCCAGATGACCATGTGTGATTTGGCGCAGAATATTTATTTACTTATGTATGTTTTTTACTCTTTCACGCAAAAACTCCTGAACGGATCTGGCTGAAATTTGGTAGGTAGACAGATTAAGACCTGGATTACTTTTTTCCTACACTCGCGAGCCGCTTGCGGCTCGCGCACTGCGCACCCTCGAAAAGTGATAGAAACGTTGTTCACGCGGGTAAAGCCGCGGAAAACAGTTAGTTATTTCATTAATTTTTTCTCCAAGTCTATCGCAGACGATTGGACCTATACTTTTGAAAGGGATTCAATTACGAACAGAAAATGTACTAGGACATTTTGGCCTTAAGCGACACGTTACTGAGATACTTTATGAGATTGAGAGAGAAATTATTGTAATGACACCCGTTAACTCCAAATATCTCAGCAAATAGATGCTTTACGCCAAAATGTCCTAGTATTATTTTGCAATCCATTTCGAAAAACATAGGTTCAATCGTGCGCTGAAAGATTATGGCAAATTAAATGAACATACAGTGTATTTATTTGGAAATGGCCAAACATGTAAACAAAACATTTTATCATTTTAGCCTAATCATTTACATATGGACATCGAGCATGTTCCTACAAGCATTTTATTCACTTATTAAGTACGAATTGCAACTGGTAAAACACTTCACGTTTTGTTTACATGTTTGGCCAATTCCAAACAAATAGATTTTATCTTGTCACTGTGCCACGCTCCATACAAAAATGTTGCAACCCTTGCGAAAACCGGAAATAGTTCGAGGTTAATAGGTTAATTGGATTTTCCGAGGCACTATGCCAGCGCACGCGACGTCAATGAAATTACTATCAATAAACTAACCAATTGTATTAAAAATTGAGAACCGGACTGTAAAATAATAGTACCCCTCTTTTTTTGGCAGACGGTTAAAAATGTATCCTATTTCACCCTCTCACTCCAAAATCCATGAAGCCGTTGAGACAACAGGCTCAGCTAAAGAAACAGACTATACATATATACGAACATACTCTTTTTGTTTTTAAAACAATAATATGTACCTTTAGAGAAAGTATATAATATATATTAGTACTAACATACAGTATGGACACTCCCGCCGCTCTCTAGATTGCAACCTCACCCCCTCGTCACCCAGATTTATACAGATTGGTTACAGTTTGGTTATCGAACTTATAGGATTTCGCCGCCATATTGTTTGTTCTATCATTCCTTTTTTGAAATGTCATTTCTGGCCCGGTGTATGAAGTGTTCAGGGTGTGCTTTAGATTATGGTATTTATGACAATAATATACCATATTATGGTCTTAAAACTATTTAAGTGTAGCGCGGTAGTTCTTATTTCATTCGAACTTTTTTTCATTCCATCTATTTGTTCTTTTACGCATACGCTGTCATCTATGTGACAGTATGATTCTAAAATCAAAATCCAATCCATCAATATTGTACACCAAACTGTTATTTCGCTATCATAATACAATTTAATACTTTGCATATCTGTTTGAATATGAGAAACCTGATTTTCTTTTAGACCCATCTCGGGTAAGATATAATTATGTTTTTGTTGGTATATTTAATGTGTGTAGTATTATTTTCTAATCCTTATGTATTTACTTTTTGGGTTTTTTATCTCCATTATATATATCTGTGAGCACGTAACTTTTTTTAACCCTCGCCTTTACCGTAACTACCTACCTGTCGTACGACATTAGTACTCATATTTTTTAAATACTCGAGCATCGGTGGCGTAATGGCATGTGCCGCTACCTGCTGTCCGGGAGGTCGTGGTTCGAATCCTGCCCCTTACCAATGTGTTTTCGAATTTCGATTTCATATGCACGTTTTATCCGACGCTCTTACCGTGAAGGAAAACATCGTGAGGAAACCTGCAAATGCCTGCGAAGAAACTCGAAGGTTGTGTGCGAAGTCGACCAACCCGCACTGTGCCCGCGTGGTCGACTAACGCCCGATCGCCCTAATTCAGGGTAGGCTCGAGCCCCTCGGTGAGGACGTATATTAGCTGAAATGATGATGATTTTTTAAATTTTATAAAATTTTGTCGGCTATGCAGACACTTATGATCCATAGTGTAGTCGTAGGAGGGCTTAGACCGGGTTTTTCGGATCTGGCGTTTGGCGTCAAGATCAATATGTGCACGCTTATAGTTCACTTTTACTTCAAAAGGGACTCTTTATTGTGTTTCCTGCAACAGCACTTTCAACAAAAAGTTTGGCTTTGCTAGTCACGCTCGCGCCCATGCAAGGGCTCAGGCCAACATGAACTAAGGGTTTCGCCATCGACGGATACATCTGGGAGGATATCACATCATCATCATGATCCATAGTATGTACCTACGCCCTTAAAATGATGAAAATTAGTATATATTTCTATATTTTTATATTATTTCTACATAATAAAACTACATGTTATAATTTGTCAGAGACCGGTTTCGAACACGTCGGTGTTCAAAACCGGTCGCAGACAAATTATAACGTGTAGCTTTATTCTATTTCTGTGGAATTAGTGTAAATATTGTATACCAAAATGACTTATCATACAATTTGCCTGCCACAGACATACCACGTTCTTTTTCACTTTTTAAAAATTTTGAATAAGTATAAAAATAATAGAAACAATATTCGACCCGACGTGTTCGAAACCCGTCGCTGACAAATTATAACGTGTAGTTTTATTCAATTTCTGTGGAATTAGTGTAAATATTGTATACCAAAATGACTAATCATACAATTTGCCTGCCACAGACATACCACGTTCTTTTTCACTTTTTAAAAATTTTGAATATAAAAATAATAGAAACAATATTCGACCCGACGTGTTCGAAACCCGTCGCTGACAAATTATAAAGTGTAGTTTTATTCAATTTCTGTGAAATTGGTGTAAATATATACCAAAATGAGTAGTATAATGTTCCACCAAGAACCTGCAATCAAAAGTATTAACTGTATGATTAGTCATTTTACATATGGTCAGGTACATTGTATAATTTGTCCGTATATAAAAGGTTAGGCTAATTGTTAAATGCTGTAGTTCGTTTGTAAAATGAGCAAGCGAATGTATGATTAGTCCCTTTACAAACGCTCGGGCAAATTGTAAAATTCTGTACGCAGATTGTAAAACGTCGAGCCAGGCAAATTGTATTAATTCGTCCGTATATACACGGTCAGGCAAATTGTAAAATTCTCTACGTAGATTATAAAACGCCGAGCCTGGCAAATTGAAAAAATGTCGTACGGCAGATTGTAAATGAGAGAACGCAGCGAGCGATGTTAGGTTCGGTCAGGTTTGATTGATTAAACAGTCAAAGAGCCTTGCGAAGCGAGGCTCCCTCCCCCTCTTGCAATTTTATAATTTGCCTGGTCATTTGTAAAATGACGAATCATACAATATGCCTGCGACATCTCTACCACGTTCTATTTCACTGTCTTAAAATTTACTACAACTACAACACAAAAACATGCAACTTAGGTATGAAAAAAAGTCAAATTAGGCCATAGTGTAAAAAAGGAACGATTGAGAAAAGAAAAAGAAATTAAAAGGTAGAACAGAAACACAACAGAGACAATTGAAACATTTCACTGAAAGGGCCAATTGTTTCAAGTATGCAAAGAATCCGAATTAATAGCCAATATCCTTATAGTGGCACAGGATGAGGGTCTCGAAGAAGGACCCTTTTCCATATTTTTATTAGCTCTTGAATATTGGTCGAACAAAATTGGGGCCACCGGGAAAACTCGGGTCCAAGCCAAGGAAAAAAGAAATATAACAAGGAATATCGGGACGGGATTGAATTTTTATTGGCAATAACGAACTTGTGCAAAGTATTTGAATTGGACTCGATATACGCAAGTAGTATGACACGTAACGAAAAACAACATTGCAAATGTGTCGAATTGAAGCAATTAATTTTAACAGGGCTCATCTTCATTATCATATCAACGGAAAGACGTTCACTGCTGGACAGAGGCTTCGCCCAAGGATTTCTACAACGACCAGTCCTGCGATGCCTGCATCCAGCGGCTTGCCGCGACTTTAAAAAGTTCGTCGGCCCACCAAGTGGCATTCACCACTCAAGAACTTTACTACCCCAACGTCCATCAGCTGCGCTACGAGATTGCCCGCCCCCTGCGTTTGTAAATATTTTTTTATTCACATGTGGTAAGCCCTTGGCATCATATCAACTGATGGTAATTGACGATGATGCCGGAGATAGAAGCCGGTACCAAGATTTCCGAACGCAATGGGGAACTGGCTATCTTATCTTCAAGCCGGATGTTTGATGTTTGACGGCAAGACTTATATGAGATGGCGTTAGCTAGCCAGGTGGGCTTAGAAAATGCCCTTTAACCAACCAGACCAAGTCTTACAAAGTTACACTCCATCGGGAATAGAACCCGCAACCTCCTGATGTGAAGCTAATGGACTGAACTATTATGCCACGGAGGAGGTTAAAACTAAAGTTTAGCAACTCTGAGGGGATGTCGGTTACTTTGGTTCTTCTACAGCTTAAACAGGATTACTTGTACTTTACCTGAAACCCCTTAAGATAGTATTCACAAAATCGTTTCCCATATAAATTTAAAATAACTACTGTTTGAAAATGTATGGGCCGATTCTAATGAAACTTTATACACATAAGTAGGTCATGAAATGCTAGTTTGTGGATAGATTCATCATATCAGCTCATATACGTCACCATCGAGGGGCTCGAGCCTACCCTGAATTAGGGCGATCGGGCCTTAGTCGACCACGTGGACCCAGTTCAGGTTGGATAGATTACATTTTCGAATTACTTCATTTTTAAAAAGATTAGCGAATTTTAAGATTATTATGAAAAATTTAAATCACTATTAGTAAAAACATTTTTTTTTAGAATTGTAATCTATCCAAAAATTATAATTTCATGACTTGCATATACGATTAAAGTATCATTAGAATCGGCCAATTCATTTTCAAGAAGTAGTAATTTTAATTTTGTATGGGAAACGATTTTGTGAATACGTTCTTAAGAGATAACTATACATAATGAAGGTTTCGGATATTTTAAAAATAAGCTTGTATTTTTCAAATGAACAGTGCATTTAATTTATGTAATGATGATATTAAATATTAATAGATGATGAAATTACAATTTAAATAGAGACACGACATACATATGCTAAGAGAATTATTATCTTAAATAAGTCCAATTTTTCTAACACTTTTGTTTTTCTTTAAACAAAAATACACATACATTCAAATTTATTATTTAAAAATACACAAAAAGCACATTCCTTTCGACTTGAAATCAATCATTAAAAATACACATACAACCCACTCCTTTCGCCTTCAAATCTATCATTTAAAAATACATATACATCCCATTTCTTTCGACTTGAAATCAATCATTAAAAATACACATACAACCCACTTCTTTCAACTTGAAATCAATCATTAAAAATGCATTAACAGCCCACACATTTCGACTTGAAATCAATCATTAAAAATACACATACAGCCCATTCCTTTCGACTTGAAATCAATAATTAAAAATGCACATACAATCCACTACATTCGACTTGAAATAAATCATTAAAAATGCACAAACAGCCTGTGGGCTTTCGACTTCAAATCAATCATTTGAAAATACACATAGAGACCATTCCTTTCGACTTGAAACCAATCATTAAAAATACACAAACAGCCCACACCTTTCCCAAATCAACCATTCTTAGCAAAACATTCTTTTAAAAAAAAAACAATTTCTTTTTGCGGTTAACGACAGCCTTCGGGGTTGCTACAGTTAAAAAATTCCGGTCACGAGTCCTACAAAGCGTCAAGTTTGGGCGGAAGACCCGATTCTAACTGCTAACCGAGTTACCGAATAGCCGCACGCCTGCAAACTACACAATTAAGTTAAATAAATTTTGCATGGCCCAAGTTTTGAATGTGTTAGAAGTTTTTATTGAATTATTCATGTTAGTATTCTTCGCAGGTTTGGCCTTCATAAAAGACTAGATTTTTCCAGAGGCTTCGCTCATGTAAACATAGTTTCTATGACTGTCCTCGAGGGTGCGCAGTGCACGAGCAGCAAGTAGCTCGCAAGCATAGAAAAAAGTATCCTTAAAGTTAATTCAGATCCTAATCTCTCAATTTACTAAATTTCAGCCAGATACGTTCAGTAATTTTTGCGTGAAAGAGTAACAAACATCCATACATACAAAATTTTCGCGTTTATAATATTAGTAGGATGTTAGGTAAATCCCTACTAATATTATAAATGCGAAAGTAACTCTGTCTGTCTGTTACGCTTTCCCGCAAAAACTACTGAACGGATTTGGCTGAAATTTGGTAGGTAGACAGATTAGGACCTGGATTAAGACATAGGCTACTTTTTACCACGCTCGCAAGCCGCTTGCGGCTCGCGCACTGCGCACCCTCGAAAAGTCATAGAAACGTGGTCCACGCGGGTGAAGCCGCGGGAAACAGCTAGATAGAACATATATTTTCTACTCATGAAACTAAAAAACTTTAGTTCTACAACATAGCTGAAATAAAAAATAAATATAGTTTAAAAAAACTAAAAAACACGCTCTAAAAGCACATCAAAGTGAAAAGTTAAAAATAATTCTTAATATAAGCTGAAAACAATACTTGAACGAAAAATACTACTATTATTGTGAAAAAAGCGTGGGTTGCTCGATATACGAAAAATATGACACAAAGCGCCACACGCTTTTTTCTAATATTTTTCGTTCATTATTGTTTTCAGCATATATAAAGAATTATTTTTCACATTTTAGTTTGATGTGCTTTAAAGCGTGTTTTTTATATTTTTTAAACTGTATTTATTTTTCAATTTTTAGTTCAGGATAATGAAATAAACTTAGGAAATTATTGTATTGTCACTGATTCTTGATAAATTTAAAAAGTTTGAATTAAATCTGTCCGTTTGAAGTGGGTCAAAATCGAGTGCAAAGGAGTCGGTTACAAACATACGTATATAAATACAGGTGAAGCTAATAAAAAAGCTTGACTTTTAACACAAATGGATCAGTTGGTTTAGCAGCTAACTTTCTATAAAAATTTCAAATTTTTTAGGGTATCGGAGCTAAAATGGCTGAATCTTATAATTTTCGTCCGTCCGTCCTCACTTCTACCTTTTTAGCTGTATAATATTAATATTTAAATGCGCAGACGAAAATTATTTTGGTGATGAAAAACACATTTTTGACCTCTCCCTCCCATACAAATGAAAGTTGTTTTTGACTGCACTTACTCTTTTCGAAGATCTACGATTTAAAATTATAAAACAATACGAAAATTGTCCGTTTTTTCTAACAAAACGGAAAAAAAGTAACACGGAAAAAATATTTTTGTAAACCTCCTCATGTGGGGTATCATTGAATTGGTCTTTTTAAATAGTGCTTTCTTATAAAAAAGTGTGCTTGTCCGCTCGGACGCGTGACTGGAGTTTACTCATCAAACTTTTTTCGGCCTCCGACCTCCGGCCTTCGGACTAGTACGGAATGCGCCGGGCTCCACCCTACGTGGAGCTCAGCTTTCGGCCTCGCAAGGAGCGCTCCGGGCTTCGCCATACGCGGCGCTCGGCCTCGTGGCTTGCGCGGAACGCTCTGAGCTTCGCCTCCGGAAACCTACATAATGCGTGATACGACACACACTTTGCCGATTTACTTAAGTTTCATGAGAAGAAAACTCCTAAAAGATATGCTGTTTTTTGCCTAAGCCATACTCACTACCTTAAAATGTTATGAAACTAAAGAAGTAGATATAATGTCCTCAGTAAATTATCATCATTATATCAGCCGAAAGACGTCCACTGCACGACAAACGCCTCCCGCAAGGATTTCCACAACGACCGGTCCTGCGTTGCCCGCAACCGGCAGCTTCCTCGGTAAATCTGAAACACTCATCATCATCATCATAATATCAGCCGAAAAACGTCTACTGATGGACAAAGCCCTCCCTCAAGAATTTCCACGACTACCGATCCTGCGCTGCCGGCACCCATCGGCTTTTCTTCACCGGGTCGTCGATCCACCACGTGGGAGGCCATGCCTACCTACGTTTTCCGGTGCCCGGTCGCCACTCGAGAACTTTACTGCCCCAACGGCCATCCGTTCTACGAGCTATGTGCCCTGCCCACTGCCACTTCAGTTTAGCGATTCTGTGAGCTATGTCGGTTACTTTGGTCAAAGTATATATTAGTACTAACATTAAGTATATGGACTAATGTTAGAATAGAGATTGATACAGATTGGTTATAGTGGTTGTCGAACGTATAGGATTTCGCCGCCATTTTGTTTGCTCCTTCATTCATTTTTTGATATGTCATTTCTGGTCCGTTGTATGAAGTGTCCAGGAAACCTTGAGCCTATGCTTCTTACGAGTATGAGCGATAAATCTGAAACACTATCGATCGCTTTGTAAAATTGAGAACATCCTTAAACTAAATACAATGTAGAATAAGGAGCGTGTCACGTTACTCTTTCTAAGAAACGTTTTGATTGCTTCTCAGTCGAGTTGTTCGAGGCAAGACTTAAATTACGAATGGTTTACGGAGTTCACGAAACCCGAGCACCTTTTGAAAACCTTCGCCTTTTATATTGAAAGGAAAGTGAAAGCGGTTTCGAGAAAGATAAAACGATTTTATTGTGCGAATGGATTACAATGAAGTTGTGAAGATATCCTTCTGAGCATGTAAAGTTAATGACATACAGAATTAATTGGAACAACAACGTGTTTGGATCTGAAAATGGATTAAGTAAGTAATTTTAGGGTTCCGAAGTCAACGAGGAACCTTTATAGTTTTTTTTTTATTCACAATTGGTAAACCCTTGACAACATCTCACCTGGTGGTAAGTGACGATGATGCCGAAGATGGAAGCGGGCTTACCAAGATTCCCCAACGCAATGGGGAACTGGCTCTCTTATCTTCATGCCGGAACACACCAATGATATCAACATTGATATTTGGCGGCAAGACAGATAAGATGGTGGTAGCTAGCCAGGCGGGCTTAGAAAATGCCCTACCACCAACCAAACCGAGTCTTACAATTGACCCCGCCGGGAATTGAACCCGCGACCTCCGGTGTAAAGTTTCGCAATGTCTTCCTGTCTGTCTGTCCGCGGCTTAGCTCAGAGACTATTAGTACTAGAAAGCTGTAATTTGGCATGGGTAAACATACATGTTTCCTCCCAAACACAGGGAATCCTAGTGAGGGAATCAGGGTTCTTTATTTAAGTTAAGCATTGTAATAATTATTGTAATAAATTCAAAAAATAAACTATTTTGTATTTGTATTGTATTTATACATATTAATTACGCCAACAAAGTGTTCCAATAAAAAAAAATAGGGTACCTTTTTTTTTTATTCACAATTGGTAAACCCTTGACAACAAAACCTCACCTAAATGTAATGAGGGGATGTTTTTTTTATCGTTAAATAGTAATTTCAAAACTACTGAGAGTTTGCTGAAACCATTTTTCGATTCAGGGGCCGTTCGCGAAATATGAAGCTTTAACGTGCAAATTTCTGTTGGAGTCAAGTTCCCCCTCCCTCTACCAGCTAAACTGCAATTTCAGGTCATCTGAAAAAAAATGAAAATAGTAGGACATAACATAATCAATTTAAAAGGAAAACTATCACGACTTTCTAAAATATACATTTCATCATCATATCAGCCAAAAATTGTCCACTGCTGGACAAAGGCCTCCCCCAAGGATCTCCACGACGACCGGTCCTGCGCTGCCTGCATCCATCGGCTTCCCGCGATCTTTACCAGGTCATCGGTCCACCGCGTGGGAGGCCTGCCTACGCTTTGTTTTCCGGTGCGCGGTCGCCACTCGAGAACTTATATATATACATTATAAATATACATTTACTTTTTGAAAAGACTACAGAACCCTACTATGCGCGAGTCCGACTCGATTTGGCCGTTTTTAATATTTTTATCTTGGTGATCCCGCTTTCATATTAATTCTATAACAAAATTATAGATAAATTCTGTAGATTTAGATTGAGGCAATATTATACAATAAAGCCCCCTTTTGTACGAGTATACCTATAATATTTATTTTATACTAGCTGTTTCCCGCGGCTTCACCCGCGTGGACAACGTTTCTACGAATTTTCGAGGGTGCACAGTGAGCGTGAAAAAAAGTAGCCTATGTGTGTTAATCCAGGTCCTGATCCTAGTTTTAGCCAGATCCGTTCAGTAGTTTTTGCGTGAAAGAGTAACAAACATACATCCATACATTCTTACAAACTTTCACGTTTATAAATAAAGTCGCCTATTGTACGAGTATCGAGTACCTACCTATAATATTTATTTTATATTGTTTTTTTTTTCTACATGTCTCTATGCAATAAAGAATATTGAATTGTATTCAATTCAATTCTAAAATTCTCATTTTTATTTCATCGACAAACGTAAGCTATCTCAGCCAACACTTTCTTCCAATATTTTTTGTAATAACAACACTAAAGCCTCTTTCTTCGCATCTTTTTCTTTTTTCCTGCTATACAATTTCCATCTAGCCCCAATCGATGCTAGCTTATCTTGCCGATACAGATTTGCCAATTGAGTGAAAAATTTAAATTCAGCCCGGTATTTCGGCCCGGATAAGTCGAGAAAAACTGGGCTTCAGTATGAGGCTTTACTGAAAAAGTCTTTAGATATTCCATGATTGTAATATAAAAAATACCTATAAAAACGTTTTATCTATTGATATCTATTGCTCTAGTGTTGTTATTACAAAAAATATTGGAAGAAAGTGTTAGCTGAGATAGCTTACGTTTGTCGATGAAATAAAAATGAGAATTATAGAAAATTAATAGTTGAATTTAAAAGCGTCGGTGGCTCAACCGGTAACGACTCGGTCCATCTAACCAGAGGTACCGGGTTCAAATCTTGGACGGCCAATGTACCAATGAGTTTTTCAAAAAACTTACGTACATGTACTTACCGATTGCTTTAACGGTGAAGGAAAACATCGTGAGGAAACCTGCACACGCCTGCGAAGAAACTCGAAGGTTGTGTGTGAAGTCGACCAACCCGCACTGGGCCCGCGTGGTCGACTAAGGCCTAATCGCCCTGATTCAGGGTAGGCTCGAGCCCCTCGTTGGGGACGTATATGAGCTGTTATAATAAAAATAGTTGAATTATGAATTTCTGTTGAACTTCGATGTCTCGTTAGTGGATAATAACCCACAGTAAAACTTTGTTTAATGTTTATTTGACCAAAATAGAAAGATAAGAGATATAGAGGAAAGAGATCAAGAAAAAATCGGGCAAGTACGAGTGAGACTAGCGCATCGATGGTTCCGTACCTCTAAACCTTAACATATTCATTTCAATGTGAATAAATAAAAAAAAAACATCAAAGATAGGGACGGTTTTTTTTATTTTAGGCCGGAATCCTTAGCGCGAGATTTTTTGTTATTTTATTTATTTATTAGCTATTCCAAAGATTTACAGCTAAATATTAAATACAGGATGACTGGTGAGTAAGAAAAACCATTATAAGGGGATAAACTACATCTATTTTTTCTAATTTTTCTGTAGTGAAAAATTAATTTTAACTGGGGATCGGAAATCAACGGTTTTCGTGTTGAGGCCCGTTTAATTTTTAAATTTTGTATAAAAAAACGCATTTTTTAAAATGTTTTGTGATTGTACAAAAAAAAGTTATACTACAGTTGTCGTGCAAAATACAGTAAACTCTTCATCGTTTTATCTTCATTCCAACAAAGTTAAGTTAACTCAAAAGCTGTGAAAGGTGAAACGCTCTCAATTTTAACATCGATGTTAATTTGATACTGACAAGTTTGACAGTTTTACTGAGTTGTTCATCGATAGGGTCATTTATTAGTTACTACAAGGTGTCATTTCAGAGTTTCAGAATTTAGATTCTCAGATAGAAAAGAATATACCTGTTAATTCTGTTATATATGTAAATTTTGGTATTTCGTATATATTTCACTTTAGTTTATTTATTATAATTAACTATTTAAATACAAGCACAATACAACAAACCACCATAGATTATCTGTCACAAGACATTTCGACTAGAGATGTGCCGTGTCTACTAGGGATGTGACAATCACAGTATTACAATATAGCGGCTTACAATAGCGCAACGAATGTACTTTAGCAGTGCAACGGAAGGGTACTTGCGGGGAAGCGGGCGGCGGGGCAACTCGCGGAGTTTGCCAGGCGCTGCAGGCAAGTTGGGCTAGTACCTACGCCCGGTAGCGCATCGTGCGACATCAAAGGCGTAGCGCTACTGTAAGCCATATCGTAATACTGTGCCTATGTTCTACGATATACCGTATTGCAATAGACTAGATAGAAGAATAATGATATTTTCTCGTGTTATGACATAACACGTAAAAATTTATTTCACGACTAAAACAAGAATTAGAGTGCATATGACGTCATGAACTTTTTGATGAAACGCACTCTGACAGGTGGGGGGTAAGCAACTTACCTGAAACTAAATCATTTTTGTTCTTTAACATTTACTAAGCGGTTGAAGTGGAAGACAATCATGATCATGAAGAAAATAAAAGAAATTAAAGACAATTAACACAAACACGTAGCGTAGGCAGGCATCCCACTGTCGACCGACCACCTGGTGGAGATCGCGGAAAGCCGTTAGTCGTGGAAATTCTTGGGGGAAAGAACTTGGGGAGGCCATAACACAAGAACAAAAACAAAATCTAACAAACGTTAACTAAACCACCAGGAACTTCCTGTAAACTTTTTTTGTAAAAACTAAAAATTGCTGAAGAGCCTGTTAGCTGCTTTGATAAATAAACCCTGCTACGCACAGATAGTAAAAACAACGGCAACAAATTAAAAAAAATGATTCATGCAACAAAGTAAAAGCATACAACACTCCTTTTTAAGGTAATGAAAGGTAAGGTAGGGAGAAGGAGGTCTAAAATTAAACGGTAACCTAAGGGTACAATAGAATAATTCATCATCATATCAGCTCATATACGTCCCCACCGAGGGGCTCGAGCCTACCCTGAATTGGGGTAATCAGGCCTTAGTCGACCACGCGGGCCCAGTGCGGGTTGGTCGACTTCACACACAACCCGCGAGTTTCTTCGCAGGCGTGTGCAGGTTTCCTCACGATGTTTTCCTTCACCGCAAGAGCGTCGGATAAACGTACATATGAAATCTAAATTCGAAATCACATTGTTACGTGGCAGGATTCGAATCACGACCTCCGTTACGCCACCGACGCTCTTAGAAAAAAAACAAAAGAATAATTCATAAAAAAATTAAAATCACAAACCTTGGCGAGAATGATTTGTTTATGAAGTGGGTGCAAAGACATTATAAATTTTCTACGAGCTCCAGATATAGGTAAGCACGAGTTAGTATAGTTTTTTACTTTCTCGACCCCTTACGGTACGTACGTACGTAGGGTAGAGGAAGTATTGTTATCACGAAAAAAAACTAATTTCCAATTTTCATAAAAATGTGTTCTATATCATAAACACATACCGAAAAACCGAATATCTCAATAGGGGATCGGACTGCTAGTCATTTGAGTTACTGTATATGATATGTCAAAGTGACATCATAGATTTTTTGCGTCATTGAAGAACTTATATTGTGAATTTGATCAATTAAAAATTGAAGACGTGATGGAAAAACAAAACAAGTAAGGTTTTTTGAAACTTCAAGAGGAGAGCAATTTAGGAAATCATATTCAGATATTATTTTTGATGTAGTCCTATTTCCTATTCCGTCCGTCCGTCCGTCCGTGCGTCCGTCTGTCTGAGCGTCCGTCCGTCACGCTTGGCAATCCTTGGTTCGTTGGGAATAAATTTGGAACTTAATAGTTTTCAATAATTTTATCGGGGGATTATCAAAAATTTCTCCATACCGTCAAACCGAAGAGTAGCTGTCAATCGACAAAATCTGTTTTTTTTTCTTAAAAACGGCTCTAACGATTTTGATGAAACTTTGCAGTGAAACTTTGTAGTTGTTTATGTTTGTCTATTAAAAAGTACCCATTGGTCTGGGAAAAAATGTGTTTTTATGGTTCTTCTACAAATTAATTTGAAGCTTGCGATTTACTCAATAATTCCCTGACTTCATCATCATATCAGCCGAAAGACGTCCACTGCTGGACAAAGGCCTCCCCCAAGGATTTTCATGACGAGCGGTCTTGCGCTACCGGCATCCAACGGCTTCCACATTCGTCACTAATACACTAATAGATGGATCTGTTGAAGTGTCATATGTTATGAAAAAATATCTAAGGTGTAACAAAATTAGCTGAAACTATTTTAACTGGTGCTTCTACTCATGAAACTGAACAACTTTCCACATGAAACCCATAGTCAAATCGCCAAAAAAAAATTGGCTCTCCCATACTTACTCGATCAGCTGATCAGCCAACATAATATGGTAAGTTCAATAATTTTTTTTGGAGATTTGACTATGGGTTTCATGGGGAAAGTTGTTCAGTTATGGGTAGAAGTACCAGTTAAAATAGTTTCAGCTAATTTTGTAAATTATATATCCGGTCATGCAATATGTTTTTTTTTTTTTTTATATAGTTACGTGTAGTTTATTTTTATAGTCAAACTGGTGGTGGCTGTTGCAAATGTTGTGATGTGGTCCAAAATGTGCTTTCATTAAAACTTAATACTGAAAAAAAACTGGCCAAGTGCGAGTTGGACTAGAGCAAAGTAGGATTCCGTAGTCATTCCAAAAAAAAATTTATATTTAAAAATCTATATTATATTTGCAGTTGGTAGTAGAACATTTTGTATGAACTTATTACAAATCCAACTGCACACCTTTAGTTAGTCGATTATTACTCCTAAATTAAGAAAGCCTACTTTGCTGTGATAGTTTTCCTTTTAAATTGCTTAAATGTCTTAATATACAAAAAAATCAGGTGTCCTAAAATATCAGTTTAACTGGTGAGATGGGGGGGACGGACATACTTGACTCTAACAAGAATTAACACTTTAAAGCTTAGTATTTCGCAAACCGATCCCTGAACCGTAAAATTTGTTAGCAAACCTTCTATTCCCACCAGGTGAGATGTTGTCAAGGGTTTACCAATAGTGAACAAAAAAAAAAAAGTAAAAAAAACACCCCTTATTTACATGTAGGGGAGGTACTTTGTCGGCGTGATTAATATGTATACCCATGCCAAATTACAGCTTTCTAGTACTAATAGTCTCTGAGCTAAGCCGCAGACAGGCGGACTGACAGACAGTGATGGCGAAACTATAAGGTTACCTTTGTTGGCTTCGGAACCCTTAAAAGAAAAATATTAAATCTAGCTTTTATTCTGACTGATCACCTTTCAAAAACTGGTCAAAATCGGTTAACTTTTAAGGGGTGAAAATCACTATCGCGTTTCTAAAAAGTCTAATTTTCGCCGTAGGTTCGCAAATCTTCTTAAGGTGTTTTCCATTAAGCTCAGGAATTTTTCCTCTTTACAACAGCTTCATGCATTTGGTAGTTGCAAAGCGACAAGCAGAGGTAAATTAAAGTCTTCATTTTCCAACAAATTTAAACTTACTAAAACAGACACTTAACATTTCTGCACCGCTTACTTTGAATCAAAACGAGATTTGTACTCGCATGACAACCCGTATGCATGCCAAGAATACCTTTCGGTGAAATGGATACATTCCCCATACTATATGTGCTGTGCCGTCGTCGCTAAAGTTTTGCCTCTGATTTTCCTAGCCACCTATACTTACATTCGTTGGCATTCTTCCGAATATCGTATTCCTTGCAGCAAAAAACTCGTACTACCCCAAGATTTCCACAACGACTGGGCCTACAGTACCCTCATCCAGCGGTTTCCTGCGACCTTCGCCAACAGAAAGATGTGGCGAAACTATAAGGTTTCTTGTTCACTTCGGAACTCTAAAAATTAAATTGATTATATATAATAATCTGAATCTCGGAAACGGCTCCAACGATTTGTATTGGGGAATCTTAGTAAGCCTGTTTCCATCTTCGGCATATATATATCTATAACAACAACTATAACAATAAATATAAACTATATTCTGAATCTCGGAAACGGCTCCATATATCATATCTCAATAAAAAGAGAAGAGATAAAGAAAAGCTCAGCCAAAGACAGATACATACAGGTTAAAGTAGCCTATCTTACCTCTTTCGCCCAAGTGTTTATATTAAATGAAAACAAGTCGGTTTACTAATGAAACAATTTTCTTTTCAGGTAAGACGGAGAAAATTATGCACCATAACTTCTTCGCTATAATCGTTAGAATTTACATCAATTCTGTAAGTGAATTTCGTGTTTCTCATTAAATTGAAAGCACATATGAACTCCGTTTGTGCCATACCACTCAACTCTGCCGTATTACCGCGGTTTTCCATATTCATAAGTGGAAATATAAAATGAATATTTACAGTGGGGTTTATTGAGGAGAACATTGTTAAAAATATATTGTATTGTTTTTTTTTATTCACAATTGGTAAGCTATTGGCATCATCTGACGTGATGGTCAGTGACGATGATGCCGAAGATGAAAGCAGGCTTACCAAGATTCCCCAACGCAATGGAAAACTGGCTATATTATCTTCAAGCCGGAACACATCAATGTTGTTAACACTGATGTTTGGCGGCATGACTTAGATAAGATAGTGGTAGCTAGCCAGGTGGGCTTAGAAAATGCCCTACCACCAACCAAACCAAGTCTTTCATTAGCATAAAAATTACACCATGGAGGCGGTTAAAACACACTAAAACTCGCTAAAGAGTTCAGAGTGGTTGTGTTTTGATATGAATTTGATAAATGTCTTACTCATCATCCTATCTCATCATCATCATTGCAGAAAAAATCCGACATAATAATTGGGAATGCAAAACACGTTAAAAAAACCGACTTCGTACTATTTTGTACAATTGTTTTTGATTTTTGTAAAATTAATTTTCTAAAAAAGTACTACTCTGATTTTTACAAAATTTATATAGGACCAACAAAAACATACAGTCAAATTGAGAACCTACCTCCTTTTTGGAAGTCGGTTGAAAATCAAGTACTTTCGAGGGCTTCGTAAAGATAAACTAAAGCAGAAAGAAAATAATAATTATACTGACAAACAAATCTATTTTATCATCATCATCAATCATATTAGCTCATATACGTCCCCACCGAGGGGCTCGAGCCTACCCTGAATTAGTGCGATCGGGCCTTAGTCGACCACGTGGGCCGAATGCGGGTTGCTCGACTTCACACACAAAACTTCGAGTTTATTCGCAGGCGTCTATACATTTTCTCACGATGTTATTCTTCACCGTGAGAACATCCGATAAACGTACATATGAAATCGAAATTCAATAACACATTGGTACGTGGCACGATTCAAATCACAACCTCCTGGACATGCCCTCTCGTATATCTACCAGATACGCTAAACTACCAGGTTTATGATATAGCGTCCTCACTCACCGACAGCTAGGTCATATTGTGAGGGCCACTATTCCTGCCAACGCCATGTGGCGAGGGCAAGGGTCAACTACGGTAGGTCTTGCCGCCAAGATGCCTGGAATGTTACTCTGCAAGGCCAAAGCCTCGTGAAAGAGAACCACTACCTACTCTCCAGGTAGGTCCCGGAGCTGTAGGCACGCTCACCTCCCGCGGCTTTTACTGTGGTCGGTTCGATCCCTGCTCGGGACGCCAGAGAAGCTGGCTCTCACATCGCTAGTGTGAAACCGGAGCTGTTGGCATGCTCACTTCCCGGCGCTTATCGCACCTGTCGAGACTTACTCCTACGCGGCTAGATCGGCCGGAGCAGTATAAGCTTAGCTTTACTTGCTATCCAGGCAAGTGCCGGAGATGCTTCCCTGCCAGTAAACAAACCAGCAGTTCCGCGTAATGGACAACTCACGTGCCCCGCGTTGTTTTCGCCCAGAGCCTACGTGGCCAGCTACAACAACATTAGTTGCGCGCGGGAGAAGACGCCTGGACGCAACGTGCTTGCCAGGCAACAAACATTGCCCTGCCCCTGCAACTAACCACATATCACTACGAGTCCTTGATTCAGTCGGGAGACCGACAAGCCTAAGTGACGAAGGCGATAGATCCAACATCAGGTAAGCGGTGGGCTACCCCCGACCCCGTAGTACCCTGATCCAAACAGCCGGACCCGTATTTCCGGCATCGACCTCCACCTAGCCGCCGAATGCAGGCAACGCTGGACAGGTCGTCGTGGACATCCTTCGGGGAGGCCTTTGTCAGCAGTTGAACTCTTTCGGCTGATATGATGTTGATGATAGGCCCAACGTGATCTTGAGCTCGTACGGGTGGCACCGACGCGGGGGCTCACGGAGAGCTGTGAAGCCAGCTATGGTACAGGGAAATGGGGCCAAATATAATACAATACATTTTATTTTGTTAATAACTTATAAACGCTAGGACACGGCTTGCTTCTCAAATTCGGGAAGTAAGAAAAGTATTTTTTTTTTCTCATTCCCTTCGTTTTTACACATAAACACCCTCTATAAACCCAAGATAGGCATTGGAACAATCAGCACGATGTTTAAAATGTAAAGCGCGTTCTTCTGCCGCCTGAGCCTTGAATTTGTTATCATTACGTGCTGAAACATTTAAGACGGTGCTCGAAAATTGTTTGGTAGGATTTTAAGAATTTAAGATGAAAATCAAAAAGATTAAATAAAGCAATGACGGAACAAAAAAAATGTAGGCGAAATCCTATACATTCAATAACCAAACTGTAACCAATCTGTATCAATCTGGGTAACGAAGGGGTGAGGTCGCAATCTAGAGAGCGGCAGAGAGTGTCCATACTGTATAATATGCACTTTGGCTAAAGGTTCTGTACCAAAACGCAAATCTCAACGATAAACTTAACTGGTAGATAGTTAATTTTTTTTACTTCACAATAGGTAAGCCCTTGGCAAGGAGTAATTTTAGTAATTAATTAAAAATTAAAAGTCCGACTTCATAAAAACTTAACCCCTCGCAACTACAAAATACATCAAACCGTTTAGGCTAGAGAGCGTGCCAAAAAATACATAATCGATCTTCTTTCTTTTACT
The DNA here is from genome assembly GCA_947284805.1 of Coleophora flavipennella. NCBI lineage: Eukaryota > Metazoa > Arthropoda > Insecta > Lepidoptera > Coleophoridae > Coleophora > Coleophora flavipennella. The sequence goes on along the minus strand of OX369257.1, from coordinate 8,976,430 downwards.
TGCTTGCCAAAATTTATTCATTTTCTTTTTTTCTTTGTTTCTTCTTTCTTCATTTTTCTTTCACCTTTGCGCACGCAACGCTTTGCTGGCGCATTCATTGAGCGCACTGATACGGAGTGTATTTCTATGCTAAAGTGTTTCCCGAGTCGTATAATTCAAGACGAGAGTGAATAGGCATTGTTTGGGATTGCGTGTTTCACCTTCGACCTCATCGTCATTATTACCAGATGAAATTAAAATCACACGCTCTCACATCTGCATTAGTAAAAAACAGGCCAAGTGCGAGTCAGAACCGCACACAAAGGGTTCCGTATCATCATAATAGATGGCGTTAGTACAAAGGGCTCCATACCATCATTATACTAGATAGCGCTAGTATCTTCACGTTTAAAAAAACCTCGTTTTTTTGTATACACCCTTATTTTTAAATTTTTTTAGTAGTTGCTGTTATAGCGGCAACAGAAATACATCAACTGTGAAAATTTAAACTGTATAGCTATCACGGTTCATGATATACAGCCTGGTGACAGACGGAGAGTGGAGTCTTAGGGTTCCATTTTTACCCCTTAGGTACGGAAACCTAGAAAATCTTACCTACTCTAAATCTTCTAACGTAGGAAGATAAATACAAGTTTTCAACCAAAACGTCTAAAGGGTAGAATAAAAAGACCAAGTGCGCCTTGACGGTATCGCCATTGGAGTTGCACCACAGCGTCAATTTCAAGTCGTTTGTGGTCCGAGTCCTGACTGGGCACCTGGAGTCCTACACTAGGGAGAAGTTCTGGCCGAAGGGTGTGGTGTTTCGGAGATTCCGCCGAAGCTTGCCGATCACTAAAACGCCAATACAGCACTAACGTTACCTCGTGCTAATTATTTTAAGTTATTTATAATTTTATTCTATGTATATATTAGTTTTTATGTATGATATGCGTCCGTACGTTGTACAGAGGCCAGCACATCAATCTGGACACTTTGTATTTTTACCGTTCTTATGCTGTATGCATAAGGATCAGAACCGCACTACGAGTGTCTAGCTTGATGTGCTGGTCTCTGTACTTTGCTACCTGACATAAATATATAACACCTGTCATTAAAATATTATCCACCTAAAATAATTTATCTAAAGTTGGTTGCCAAGACTCTCAAGTTCATATTTCTTTCAGTGTTAAAAATTTAAAAGATCTTTTGTAGAGCCAAAGACCCTAGATGAGCTCCGATTGGTGCTGCACATCATAGCCCACGGGGCCTGTCTCAAGTCAAAAGTATAAAGATCTGAAGAACTCTTGACTGTACCACATTTATAACTATTAGGACTGACTAAGCGTCGGTGACTCAACCGTTAACGACTCGGTGCTCCTAACCAGAGGTCCCGGGTTCAAATCCGGACGGCCAATGTACCAATGAGTTTTTCGAAACTTATGTACATATACACACCGATTGCTTTAACGGTGAAGGAAAACATCGTGAGGACACCTGCACATACCTGCGAAAAAACTCGATGGTTGTGTGTGAAGACGACCAACCCGCACTGGGCACGCGTGGTCGACTAAGGCCCGATTGCCCTAATTCAGGGTAGGCTCGAGCACCTCGTTGGGGATGTATATGAGCTGATATGATGATAAGCGCTGACTCGACATCTCGAGCTTCTACATCTCGACAATCGTTTTGTGATTATCGCAAATACTATTTACATTACATTTTATTCCTTAAGGACTAAAATGTTATGTCACGATATAGTTTCACAAACATATCAACCTTCAGGTTGGACAGGCGATCGGATAGAGAGACGGCAAAGGCTTATTAATAGCAGTAATAGGGTCCCATGTCTAAGTAACAGAACCCTTAAAACTTAGTGTAACATTTCTGCTTTCTAAGAATTAATTCCAGTAAACCTCTAAAGCTTTTGTTGGAAAATTTTAAGGAAAGGAAAGCGTTCGATGCTTTTATTAATAAACGATGCAAACCCTGGGGCTTTAGAAATTTAAATTCAATTCGAAGGGCTTCTGTGACGTCACGATAAAAATAATTGATAGAGAGGCCTTGGGTTGTAATATGAATATACAGGATGTTATATTTGTATGAGACCCGTTAACTGGGGATTCTACTAATCGTACTTGCGGCGGTCGGCGCACCCTCCGTCTGCACAGTCGCTCGCACGAGATGGAAGATGAATAGTTGATGATGGAGGGAGGGTCAGGGTTCTTTATAAAATATATAAATCCACTAAGCTAAACTTAGTATATTTTATTCTGTAAATATTTCAAGCGTCTACCTGTTGCCGTTATCAATATCGAACAAAAACGAGCAAAAAAAAACACGTTTATTGTATGGGAGCCCCCTTAAATATTTGTTTTATTTTAATTAAATTATTTATTTTTAAAGTAATTATAACTAAATATTCTGTGAATATTTCAAGCGTCTACCTGATGCTGTTATCAATATCGAGCAAAAAAATCACGTTTGTTGTATGGGAGCCCTCTTAAATATTTATTTTATTCTATCTTTCAGTATTTGTTGTTATAGCGGCAACAGAAATACATCATCTGTGAAAATTTCAACTGTCCAACTATCACGGTTCATGAAATACTGCCTGGTGACAGACGGACAGCGAAGTCTCAGTAATAGAGTCCCGTTTTTACCCTTTGGATACGGAACCCTAAAATACATTTTTTGATGCTCGCCTTGATGTCTTATCTTTGTAATGAGTTAGTATTTTGTCTGAGTCGCCCTTGGTCATTGTTTCGAATTTTGTATGAAAATTTTCTTTCAATACGTCGTCGGTCGTAATGTACTTAGAAAGCTGAATCTTTGTTAAGGGGTTTTTATTACAATTTAGATGTCGCAGGCGTACAGTGTAATATGTCATTTTACAAATGGTCAGGCAAATTGTAAAACGCCGTACGCAGACTTCTGTTACCCAGGAGAGGGGGGGGGGGGAGGGGGGTTGACTGTATAATCAATCAAACCTGACCGAAACTAACATCGCTCGCTTCGCTCTCTCTAATCGATTTCGCTAACTCATTTTACAATCTGCGTACGGCATTTTACAATTATACAATTTGCCTGACCATTTGTAAAATGGCTAATGATACAATATGCCTATGTGGCAGGCAAGAAGTAAGGCCGGATTTTTCGAAATTCCCACCGGATAGGAAAGAAATCGGGAAAGAAGTCACGGGCAACACCTAGTACCTAATGAATAAGACTATAGATTCCAAAATTGTCCATCTAATGTAAGGTATCTAAAAAGCAAACTTTATTGAGTGGCAGTCCTTTTTTTTATTTATTTATAATTGGTAAGCCCTTGGCATCACCTCACCTGATGGTAAGTGACGATGATGCCGAAGATGGAAGCGGGCTTACCAAGATTCCCCAATGCAATGGAGAACTTGCTATCTTATCTTCAAGCCGGAATACATCAATGTTGTTAACACGGATGGATGTATGGCGGCAAGATTAGATAAGATGGTGGTAGCCATCAGCCAGGCGGGCTTATAAAATGCCCTACCACTAACCAAACCGAGTCTTACAAGTTGACCCCGCCGGCCGGAATGGAACCCGCGACCTCCTGTTGTAAAGCGAATTGACTAACCATTACGCCACGGAGGCGGTTAAAAAAGTCAAAGTTTACCGTTTGAAGTCTTCTTTTTTAAAGCTGGGAGTAACCTTTCAGTTGTTTCTACAATTAAGCGCTCAGAGTATCTTCTTTTATATTTAAGTATTCACAAAGAAGATGAGATATGCACTGTGTGTACCAATTTTACATGAAAGTGTACTGTAATCTGAATCATGACATTATTTGTAATTTTATTTTTATTGTATTTTTTTTTGTTTTGACTATTTAAAAGTGTGTGTTAACACCTATTTGAAATAAATTGTTTTGAATTTTGAATTTTACATTTTGATCTAGCTTAGAGACCTAAAACATTGAAAAGGTACTTACTTAATTTAGGTATTAAGGGCCTGGTTTTGAAAAAAAAACGACCAAGTGCGAGTCAGACTCGCTAAAAGTAGGGTTCCGTTTTATTGAAAAAAACCGGGCAAGTGCTTGACAGAAACGCACACAAAGGGTTCCGTACCATCATACTAGATGGCGCTAGTTTCTTCACGTTTAAATAAATCCGTACCTTCATATTAGATGGCGCTAGTTTCTTCACGTTAAACAAAACTTTTTTTTTTGTATGGATAAGGGGGTTATTTTTTCACATTTTCTAATTTTAAGTATTTGTTGTTATAGCGGCAACAGAAATACATCATTTGTGAAAATTTCAACTGTATCACTCTATCACGGTTCATGAAATACAGCCTGGTGACAGACGGACGGACGGACAGCGGAGTCTCAGTAATAGGGCCGTTTTTATCCTTTGGGTACGTAACCCTAAAAAACGAGCGCGCCTTACAGAAGTCGCATAAAATTATGTGTAACATTTGACATAAGTAAAAAACCCTACCGTTCTTCCATCCACATGAGACGGCATGGACATGTTTCTTAGCTTTCGTGACTGAAAAAATAACGCATCATCCATGTTTCCTTAGCCTTCGTGACTGAAACAAATAATAATTTCCTGTTACTCACTTCCATCCCTTTTCACGAAATCACTCCGATTGCAGTGAAGTGAGAGGAATCATGTTACACATCAAAAAGAAAGAAACGCGACTTGCTTTCAGAATCGTATAATGGCAACTGAATATTTGTAAACCACTCACATGACACTTACTCACAAGTTTTCGAATCTTCAAAGAATGTAGGTACTTACGTAAATAAAAGACACAACCAAAACTTCAACGAACTGATGTGATGATGTAGGTGAAATCATCATCATATCAGTCGAAAATCGTCCACTGCTGGACAAAGGCCTATACCAAGAATTTCCAAGACGATCGGTCCTGCGCTGCCCGCATCCAGTGGCTTCCCGCAATCTTCACCAGGTCGTCGCGTCGGTCCACCGCGTAGGTGAAATATTTTGATTGAAAACTTTCTTTTCAACTGACTGCCAAAAAGGTAGATAATGTTTTTCGCGTGTTTGTATGAAGGTATGTACTTATGAATGTGTATATTTAGTATGTCTGTCTGTTTTTTGGCTAAGCCTCAACCCTAAACAGCTTGATGAATTTTGGATTCTGTTCGTCTGTATAACCGACTTAGACTTCCGTCATCATCATCATATCAGCCGAAGGCGTGCACTGCTGGACATAGGCCTCCCCCAAGGATTTCCACGATGACCAGTTCTGCGCTACCCGCATCCAGCGGCTTCCCGCGACCTTCACCAAGTCATCGGTCTACCAAGTAGGAGGCCTGCCAAAGCTACGTTTTTCGGTGCGCGTTTGCCACTCGAAAACTTTACTGTCCCAAAGGCCATCCATTCTACGAGCTATGTGATGAGATTTCCGTAGATAGATTTAAAATGAAAAACTTTATCTAAAAACAAAATTGCATCTAAATCATTAGAGCCGTTTCCTATAAACTAACTAATTATATTGCTTACTTAAATAATAAGATTATAATGATAACCTCACGTTCTCATTAACATCAGACAAGCATAAAGTGACCTTTTAGTAAATGTCGGCACTCCATTCCACCGAAAAGGTTTTATTTATTCGACTCGCGACTATGCCTTAGGAGTAAACCCATACCGAACCCGACTCTATAAATATGTATGTGTTGGGACCTTACTTGGACCCACTGAGGGGACAGACGGACCGACACCTGCGGTATCCCTTATCACAGAAACACGTTGTTTTCCCTTTCAATAACTGTTTCGCATCTGTTGTTTTGAATTACAATACTCGTGCATAAATAGATAAAGAGTTTTGGAAAAAAATATGTCGGGAACTTGCGGAAAACACGGAATTAACTTTTTTGTTTACTGTTTTTCGCAAGTGGTGTGTGAAGCCGACCAACCCGCATGGTCGACTAAGGCCCGATCGCCCTAATTCAGGGTAGGCTCGAGCCCCTCGGTGGGGGACGTATATGAGCTGATATGATGATGATGATGCTGAACTTTTTTGTTAGTTTTAGTACAAGACCTCCCTCTTGAATGCCTAGACCTCACTCTTGATTCCCTTCACACAAGGAGGTCGCGGGTTCGACTCCCGGTGGGTTCAACTTGTAAGACTCGGTTTGATTGGTGATAGGGCATTTTCCAACCCGCCCTGAGCCCGCGTGGTCGACTGAGGCTCGATCGCCCTAATTTAGGGTAGGCTCTCGGTGGGGACGTATATGAGCTGACATGATGAGGGCGTTTTCTAAGCCCGCCTGGCTAGCTACCACCATCTTATCTAAGCCTTGCCGCCAAACATCAGTGTTAACAACATCCATGTGTCCCGGCTTGAAGATAAGATAGCCAGTTCTCCATTGCGCTGGGGAATCTTGGTAAGCTTGCTTTCATCTTCGGCATCATCGTCACTTACCATCAGGTGAGATGATGCCAAGGGCTTACCAACTGTTAATAAAAAATAAAAATATAGAAAAGCATTATCTGGTCTATTAACTACTTACTTTATAACCAACTAACTAAAAGCGTCGGTGGCTCAACCGGTAACGACTCGGCCCTCCTAAGCGGAGGTCTCGGGTTCAAATCCGGACGGCCAATGGTCCAATGAGTTTTTTAAAAACTTACGTATATATACTTACCGATTGCTATAACGATGAAGGAAAACATCGTGAGGAAACCAGCACATCTAATTCCAGATGTGTATGAAGGTCGCGTTGCATACGTCCGAAGGTGGAAATCTAAATGCTCTACACGTGACCGCAGGTGATTAAGTGCAACACCAGTCGACCAAGTGGGCTCAGTGCGGGTCAGAAAATAATATATACCACATATATATATATATATATATATATATATATATATATATATATATATATATATAGGTTCGAGCCCCTCGAGTATCGAAGCTGAGCGGGGTTTTACTTAGCCTATATCCATCCTGAAAATCCATACTAACTATTGGTGAGAGAATCTTTTAAATCGGATGAGTAGTTACAAAGATTACCTCCTACATACGTACAAACATACAAACTTCACTTCTTTATAATATTAATGTAGATTTCTTGACTATTCAGCGCTACTCTGTTTGGTGGAGAGCACCGGGGGCACCACTCATCACGTCATCATTATATGTCATTTTGACGTAAATTCGATGAACGTTTTAAATTTAGACATACCTAACTAATTTAATTAAAAATTTTAAACACACATGGGGTTCCGTACCATCATACTAGATGGCGCAAGTTTCTTCAGTTCTGTACTATTATACTAGATTACGCTAGTTTCTTCACGTTTCGAAAAACCATGTTTTTTGTATGGAGACTTTCACATTTTCTGCTTTTCACATGTTTTTTGTATGGAGACTTTCACATTTTCTGCTTTTCACATGTTTTTTGTATGGAGACTTTCACATTTATTTGCTGTTATAGCGGCAACAGAAATACATCGTCTGTGAAAATTTCAACTGTGTAGCTATCACGGTTCAAGAAATACAGCCTGGTGACAGACGGACAGCTAAGTCTTAGTAACAGGGTCCCGTTTCTACCCTTTGGGTATGGAACCCTAATAAAAAGCCCGTAGCCCGTAGTCCGTAGCAAGCCAGCTTAAAGCTTGGGGAGCGTAGCAGCGTTTTCTTTCTTTGTAGTAGTTGTATTTGGTAATAGAACTTTACCACTAAGTTCTGACTGGTAGGTCATTCTTGCTTATTCCTGCCGCCAAGCAACTTGCTGTTTTCCAGCGAGTGGAGCGAGATAGCCAGCTGCATTAACCTACTGGGTTCCGAGGCATTCCATTTTAGTCCTTCGGGGTATTCTAAGAACTGATGACCCCCCTACGAATAAAATAATAATATAATACTGAGCCCCTGTCACAGTTGTTTATAGGCGACGGTAGCCACTTTTTATCCGACTATCCAAAAAGAGGTTAAAGTTTTTAGGGTGTAAATATGGTATGTATACAGCGTGTAACCAAATTGGTGCAGTTCCTGCTAACTGGGGCTTCTACTCATCATTCTAAACAACGTTTGTTCTACGACTTTGCTGAAATCGCAAAAAAATGAAATCTTCACATAGTTTTTTTACGGAGGGTGCAAACTTCTTTTAAGAAATTACTATGGGCTTTTTTAAATTTTAATTAAATAACTTATTAAATTATTAATTAAAAAGGTAGCCTTGCCAGGTCACTTCCAAAAAAATGTTTTTGTTATTAAGTTTATAAGTTAATAAGCGTTCTTTAGGCATTTTTTGTCATTTATTTATTTTATTGAATAGATTTAGGCTTTGAAAAAAACTACAGAGCTTAGTTTTAATGTCTCAGATTTCCCTTTAGACAATACTTATTACAGGAAACTTAAATTTTAAAAACACTCTTATTGGAAATTATTAATTCAAAACATTTTTTTTTTGCAAAAAATAGTTAAACAGTTTCGCGATAGAAAATTAATTGCTTCGTATCATTCTGTTCAGTGTTTGAGAAACAACCAATCTAGTCTGTAATGCCTTGTATGAAGTAATAAAAAAAAACACTAAGGCCCGCTTGCCCTAATTCAGGGTAAGCTCGAGCCCTTCGGTAGGGACGTATATATGAGCTGATATGATGATAGAAAACAAAAAACCTTTGATCACATCACATCACACTAATATTATAAAGGCGAAAATTTGCGAGTGTGTGAGTGTGTATGTTTGTTACTTCTTCACTGAAAAAACTACTGAACGGATCTGGCTGAAATTTGTTAGGTAGACAATTTCGGACCTGGATTAATACATAGGCTACTTTTTTTTACGCACTGCTCACCCTCAAAAAGTCATAGAAACGTTGTCCACGTGGGTGGAGCCGCAGGAAACAGATAGTAATTCATATTTTTGAACCGAAGTAGACAGTTTCATCTTCATCATATCAGCACATATACATTCCACCGAGGGGTCGAGCCTACCCTGAATTAGGGCAATCGGGCCTTAGTCGACCACGCGGGCCCAGTGCGGGGTGGTCGACTTCATGCACAACCTTCGAGTATAAAGTTTATTAAATAATCATGTGAGATGTTGCCAAGGGCTTACAAATTGTGAATTTAAAAAAAAACATATATCATGTCGTATACCTATATTACAAGCAGCTCGCAATAAACAAAGCTTACATGGACCCACAATTTTAACACAATGTATATTTAATTTAATTTTGTGGTTATATTATAGTCTTAAAATATTCTGCTGGATTAACCAACCTCTCCTGCTAATTTGTATAATTTAAAGGAATATAAAAGGGATACCGTGTCTTAATAAAAGCAAACAATTATTTTGTGAAACAAATATTCGAGGTGCTAAAATATTTTATGTGCTCTTTGGAATTCTTTACGATTTATTGTGCATTTGGATAAAGTAGGTATTAGCGAAGGTAGCGTTGGCAGGCCTCCCACTCGGTGGAACGATGACCTAGTGAAGTTCGCGGCAAGCCGCTGGATGCGGGCAGCGCAGAACCGGTCGTCCTGGAAATCCATGGGGGAAGCCTACGTTCAGAAGTGGACGTACTTTGGCTGATATGATGATAAAGTAGGTATTTAAAAAAAAAACTTAGAATAGGGGATTGGATTGCATTAAAAATAAAATCTGAAATATGATTTCATGAATTGCTCTCCTCTTGAAGTTTCAAAAAACCTTACTTGTTTTGTTTTTCCATCACGTCTTCAAATTCACAAAATGAGTTCGTCAATGACGCTTAAAATCTATGTCGTCACTTGTGGGTATTTCAAACATTTTTAGAACAAAATTTAGTTTCTGGCAGATCATAAAAAGTAACTCAAATGACTAGCAGTCCGATCCCCTATTACCCATTCCTCGAATCGAACTGCAATTGTATACAATCCAAACTTAACTATGAACTACTCAACATTCCGAAAGCATGTTGGATCCATCGTAAAAGTGTACACGAGGGGTCCGTTCGTTAATTCCACTGGTTTACGAGTTATACTCAGCGTTTCCGAATGCCCAGGGTAAGGGTGTATTAACACTATCCGATAGGAGTATCGACAATCGTCCACTGAGGTGACGACAAAAATATATTAGCTAGTAAAGGTTTGTCTAGAAAAGATCATCATATCAGCTCATATACGTCCCTGCCGAGGGGCTTGAACCTACCCTGAATTAGGGCGATCGGGTTAAATAAAAGTTAACTGCTCAGATAGGTGCCACAGCGAATTTGCGTATTCAACTGTTATTTATCATCAGGTAAATTATTATTGATTGAATTAATAATAATAGAAATCGATCAGCTGATGTAATAAATCAGGTGAGATGATGCCAAGGTCTTATCATTTGTGGAAAATGACATGCCAGATCAAATACATCATATCAGCTCATATACGTCCTCACCGAGGGGCATGTGCATACCCTGAATTAGGGCGATCGGGCCTTAGTCGACCACGCGAGCCCAGTGCGGGTTGATCGACTTCACACAACCTGCGAGTTTCTCCGCAGGCGTGTGCAGGTTTACTCACGATGTTTTCCTTCACCGTAAGAGCGTCGGATAAATGTACATATGAAATCTAAATTCGAAATTAAATTGGTACGTGGCAGGATTCGAACCCACGACCTCCCGGACAGGAGGCGGCGACCTTAGACATCAACGAAAATATAATCGTGACAACTTAGTTAAGTATTAAACTACCCATTAAATGAAAATTTGTTTTTAAAGCTCATCGGTGGTATAAAATTTGTATTACCTGGTTTGATTGTGAATAAGTTGTTTTTCAAAAATGTTCATTTTATAGTGAGTATTTTAAAGAAAAATAAATCCTGTTTTATCCTTATTCATGGAAGAACTGAAGCTCGCTCATAAAGAAACCCCTTTGATTATTAAGATAGGTATTTATTCTTTGATCGGGCTGTCGTATGTTTGATATTGCCCTATGAATGTCGTGTCGTATCGGATAGTATGTAACGACCTAATCCAGGCCGGTAGCCAATAAATATGACAGCGGGGAAATTGAACAGAATTTCTGCTTACTCACCATCCGTTCGAGTTCAGTTATTACAAACTTTCAGGGTTGCAGCCACATACGAATATGTAGCACAAAGTTGGCCGCATAATGTGATGGCAAATGGAAATGAGAAAGTTTAATGGTATAGGGATTGGTGTTCGATAGATTACTTTGGATTAGTAAAAATTACAGTTTGCTTTCTGTTCTTTGCAAATAAACGTATTGTATTGTGTTGTATTGTAACAAATCAATTTAAAATAATTTGTTTTAAATAGGTCACACAAATAAACACACACTTTTAAATAGTAAAAAAAACTTATTACTATATTATATTATATTATATTATATTATATTATATTATATTATATTATATTATATTATATTATATTATATTATATTATATTATATTATATTATATTATATTATATTATATTATATTATATTATATTATATTATATTATATTATATTATATTATATTATATTATATTATATTATATTATATTATATTATATTATATTATATTATATTATATTATATTATATTATATTATATTATATTATACTGTATTGTATTGTAGCACTTGCTTGGTTTCAGTCCTATTTGATGAATAGAATTCAGGCTGCACGGCTGTGGGAATAAGACATTTGGATGAAAACATTGTGTTACTTCAACCAATTCTGAATTTTTGGTAAAGAAATGTGGTGTGCCTCGACGAAGTGTACTTGGTCCATTGTTGTTTTTGCTATACGATAATGACCTTCCTGAGGTAACACCACAAAAAAGTATTTTATTTGCAGACGATATTTCCATCATAAAACCGTATAATATTAAATATAATAATTACGATACAATTTAGGATGTAATTGATTGGATGGACCAAAATAACTTATTTGTAAATTTAAATAAAACAAATTATATTCATTTCCGCGCAAACAGACATAACAAATTAAAACTATACACAGCAATGAATCACCTATACCAGAGGTTAAAATTTCTAGGTGTTGCGTTGGACGATAGCTGTAGCTTGTAAAAACATACAGAGACTCTGAGAGAAAAAATTAATCGCTATGTATATGTCTTAAGCAGATTAAGGAATATTTCAACGGTTTAGACTACTCGTTTGGCTTTTTATGGTTATGTAGCCTCTATTTTGAAGTACGGCTTGTTACTCGTAATATGAGAAAATTCTGTTCACTTTAATAATGTTTTTCATTGCACAGAAGAAATGCATGCGAGCTATGTGTGGCAAAACATCCCGTGAGTCATGAAGGCCATTATTTAAGTCGTTAGGACTGTTATCCTTGCCCTGCATGTACATTTTGTAGGTAGCTACTTTCGCAAAAAATAACTTTCATTTATTTAAAAAGACGAGAGATGTACACAACAGAACTGTAAGAGGCCCAAATAAACTGGTTTTAAACTGTATACCCAATAGACATTATATCATCATCACCATATCAGCCGAAGGAAGTCCACTGCTGGACATAGGCCTCCCCCAAGGATCTCCACGACGACCGGTTCTGCGCTGCCCGCATCCAGCGGCTTCCCGCGATCTTCACCAGGTCATCGGTCCACCGAGTGGGAGGCCTTCCTACACTACGCTTTCCGGTGCGTGGTCGCCACTCGAGAACTTTACTGCCCCAACTGCCATTGGTTCTACGAGCAATGTGCCCCGCCCACATATATCAATGTGTATTATAATTTATATTTCTCTACCTACTGACATGAAATCAATGCCTAATAATATATTATTTAATCGCAAACTTGTGACAGTTCATAAAGAACAAATATTTTATTCCGTAATTGAACTAATAGATAGGCATTTTGACAATTACATTGACTATGAGACATGTGATTTTATCTGTGACTTTATTTTGTAGTATAAGTCATCATTTCAGCTCATATGCGTCCCCACCGAGGGGCTCGAGCCTACCCTAAATTAGGGCGATCGGGCCTTAGTCGACCACGCGGGCCCAGTGCGGGTTGGTCGATTTCACATACAACCTGCGAGTGTATTCGCAGGCGTGTGCAGGTTTCCTCACGATGTTTTCCTTCACCGTAAGAGCGTCGGATAAACGTACGTACGAAATCGAAATTCGAATCACATTGGTACGTGGCGGGATTCGAACTACAACCTCCCGGACAGGAGGCGGCGGCCCTAGCCGTTACGCCACCACCGCTCTTAGGTCTCAGTATTTGCTGTAAATTTCAAAAGTAATAATTATAATAAGATTTATATTTGCATGCCAAATCTGGTGAAATATGAGGACTTCCTAAATAAGGTAACAGCTTTAAAACCATGTTTTATTGACAAATTGAAAGCGGGACTTGACGTGATTTTATTTAACATATGAACAGGTATTGATGTTGTTTTTACCTCAACGTTTCGACTATGCTTCGATAGCCGCGGTCAATCACGTCAAGTCCCGCCTTTAATTTGTCATTATCGCGAAAGTTTAAAGTGTTAACCATGTTTTATGCAAATAAATTTTCATTTTCTATTTTCGTTGGATTGTATTGTTTTGTATTGTATTGTATTGTATTGTATCGTATCGCATCGTATCGTATCGTATTGTATTGTATTGCATTGCATTTCATTGTGTTGTATTGCATTGAATTGCATTGCACTACATTGGGCTGCATTGCACTGCACTGCACTGTACTGTATTGTATTGTTTTGTATTTTATTGTATCGTATTGTATTGTACTGTATTATTTGCTTTGTACGTAAAACTATAAAGGCGTATCCGCTGCGCCATGTTTTGAACAGAACATTGTTCTTGAACTTTTACTTTCCCCCTGCCCGCAGACGAATGGGTTATTTTCCACAAACTCCGCCAAACACGACGTTTTCGAACAATGTGCTGTTCAAAACATGGCGCAGCGAAACCGGTTTTAAGGTAACTAATAGAGGCTTAATAATTGAAGTATGATTTTTCATCAACAATATTCCAACATTTTCCGTTCCGTTGAAATTTTACATATAATAGACGAGAAGTTAGTAAGGTATTAGATTGAAATTTGAATTCTATTCCATTCCTATTGCAACTTGAATTACAAAATCACAAATGATAATTTTTAAAGTTAGTATACAGGAGCGTGATCGAATCCGAAACGAGGAGATCCGCAGGAGAACTAATGTAACCGACATAGCTCACAGAATCGCAAAACTGAAGTGGCAGTGGGCAGGGCACATAGCTCGTAGAACAGATGGCCGATGGGGCAGTAAAGTTCTCGAGTGGCGACCGCGCACCAGAAAACGTAGCGTAGGCAGACCTCCCACGCGGTGGACCGATGACCTGGTGAAGGTCGCGGGAAGCCGATGGATGCGGGCAGTGCAGGACCGGTCGTCGTGGAAATCCTTGGGGGAGGCCTTTGTCCAGCAGTGGACGATTTGTGGCTGATATGATGATGATGATACAGGATATTACAAAATTGGTGTAGGAGCCGTTAACTGGGGCTTCTTGTCATCATACTGAACACCATTCCCTAACGAGCCCATAAAAAATTGAAAAAAAAACACTACACAAAAAGGCACAAAATAGCATATTATAATTACATTCAGTTATTACAAATGAACGAATTTAAATATTATGTCAGTACTGAAACCACAGATAAGCGAATTTCTGCTGAATCTTGACTGAAAAAATATCTTTCATTGACTGCTCTTCAATATTTCCGTGTTGCTAGTTTATATAAGGATGCAGCTGTAACCGGACTCCATTGAAATGCATCTGCACTCGCAGAATGGCTAAACAAGCATTCACGCTATGATGAATAAATACTTCAAGGATACTATCGTATGCTGTAGCAAACCAAAGATATAATAGTGTGGCGACAACTGCAGTAACCCGCCACTGAACCTTAATACAAGCGACGAGAGGGCAAAAGAAATATGACATCTAGAACGCGCTATTAACATTTCTTCAGCACTGAGTATAATAACAAGTACCAATCATCAACGATTGGTCCACGGCTGGACCCCAGGCATACCACCTCGCCTGGCTTGGGTATCTCCCTTTGATCTCGGAGAGTAGGAACACACCGTTCCTACAGTGGTGACCCCGACTTGATCTCCTACGATATTAATTATAATACTAGCTGTCCCGGCGAACTACGTACCGCCTTACATTACAGTACACTGCCCTACCCTACCCTACCCTACCCTACACTACACTACACTACCCTACCCTACACTACACTACCCTACCCTACACTACTCTACCCTACACTACACTACCATACCCTACACTACTCTACACTACCCTACACTACCCTACCCTACACTACCCTACCCTACATACACTACACTACACTACCCTACACTACACTACCCTACACTACACTACCCTACACTACACTACCCTACACTACACTACCCTACCCTACCCTACACTACTCTACCCTACCCTACCCTACACTACCCTACACTACCCTACCCTACCCTACACTACACTACCCTACCCTACCCTACACTACCCTACCCTACACTACACTACACTACCCTACCCTACCCTACCCTACCCTACATAAGAACCTTCTCCTGACAATAACGAACTCAACAAAAAAAGAATTAGCGGAATCGATCCAGCCGTTCACGCGTGATGTGATGACCAAGGGAAATAGAGATTCATTATTATATATAAAGATTAGCTTTTGCCCGCGGCTTTGCCTGCGTGGATATAGTTTTTATGACTGTCTTTGAGGGTGAGTGTTGCGCGAGGCGCGCGGCTCGCGATCGTGGACATAACTTTTCTCCAGATCCCTATCCTAGATCGGGTTACACTGATTAGCAGTCTATATAATTTCCCACTCCCTCAACCATCTCTGTGCAAAAAATCACAACAATCCATTGTTCCGTCGCGATGTTAAAGAAATAAACCAAAAAAGATCTCTCAGGAACTGTATTGGACTTTGCTATTTTCACGGGATAAAAAGTAGCCTATGTCCTTCCCCGTGACACAGGCTACCTGGATGCACAATTTCACCAAGATTGGTCAAGGTGTTGAAGCGTAACAAACAAACAAACAAACACATTTTCACATTTATAATATTGGTAAGCATAAGGATTTATTCTGCGTAATCATCAGGTGTTCGGTGTTCAGAAAAATAATGTTTTACATAATACTGAAGGCAGGTAGGTTACGGTATACGAAAAAGGGGTAATCTTCACAACTTAATTAACAAAATTAATTATCTCAGCATCCAAAAAATAAAAAAGCTCTTGATGTATATTGTGCAAAAATTTTCTTATCAAAACCTTTTTCCTAGAAAGAAGCTTTCGTTTGTTTTGCTTCAGAAGAATTCAAAACGGCTTCCAGGAAAGGCGAATTAAAAGTCAGGGGCTAAAACAAACTTGCTTAGATAAGGAAAGGCGGGTAAAAATAGCACCCATCTTAGATAGGGGCTCCTAAACCCTGTCTTTGTAAGGCAAGTAAGATGTATGGTTTAAGTCATGAGCTTATATCACGACTAAGAAACACAGATTTAGAATAGGTACTTGGTAGTACGAAGAAAATAATTCAACTTTGACATTTTAAAAACAAAACTTTTAGAGCCTTAATTTCCACTTTTTTAGAGTTCCGTACCCAAAGGTTATAACACGACCCTATTACTAAGACTCCACTGATCTTCCGTCTGTCTGTCTGTCTGTCTGTCACCAGGCTGTATTTCATGAACCGGATAGCCAGACAGTTGAAATTTCACAGATGATGTATTTCTGTTGCCACTATAACAACGATAGTCTCCATACAAAAAACGTATTTTTTTCTAAAGTGAAGAAATTGGCGCCATCTAGTATGATTGTACGGAACCCTTTGTACGCGGTTCTGACTCGCACTTTACCGGTTTTTTTAGAAACAAGGTGTTGGTGTTTATAATTATTTTGATCTCTAGAATAAAAAAAATGTTTAAAGTTGGGAAGAAGATAAAAAAAAATCCAAATATTTTAAAAATAAAATCGTTCGCAAGCAAAATTATTCTTATTAAAATAGAATAGAATTGATATTTCACCTTGTATTTTGATTAAGATATTAAAATAAGCTATAAAATTGCTAGTCGATCTATGCACAATATGAAGCGCAGGTCCTAACGTTGAACCTTGAAAAATTTGCAAGGAGTAGGAACTTTGACATATTAAAAATAAAACTTAGAGAGACTTTCCACTTTTTTCAATAAACAAAGAGTTCGTGTTTATATTTAATGCTCTAGAATAAAAAAATAGTATAAAGTTGGAAAGAGATTGAATAAATTCCACATATCTTTAAAATAAAATCGTTCTGAAGCAAAATTATTCTAATTAATATAGAAAATTGATATTTCACCTTGCATTTTGTTTAAGATATTAAAAATAGGCAATAAAATTGCTGGTCGGTCCTATGCACAATATAAAGCGCAAGTTTTAAGGTTGAACCTTGCAAAACTCGCACGGAATATGCATACTATTTCCTTTGACATACGCCATCAGCTCGAAAAACAGATTTAGCCCGCAGCTATTGGCAATTATAACACCCTATCACACTTCAAAGAGATAGGAAAATGGGGGAGAGCCTTTCAGTGAGGAGATGAAGGCATCGTCGGAGGCCTAAGAAAAAAATGGTCAGTATATCTTTATTCACAATGTACCTAGTTAAGAACTGTAATGAACAGCATTAAACTGACAACATGACAGCGCTAAATTTATATTTAGATCAGATTAAAAAAAAAACTGAGTGCGTTTGACTGCATCTCACCTGATAGGAAGTGACAACGCAGTCTAAAATGGTACACGCAAACTCAAATAAAGCCTATACAATTTACACTCTCCAAAATTAAGAAATCATAAAACACTCACGCAGGCAAGAAGGACGTTAAGAATAATACATTTTTCTCTTTTTAAACAAAAAGTGAAACAGATGCAGAGTAATAATACTGTGTCAAACACAAATTATTTTAGAGAAAATTAATTCAGAACAAAGTTGTCTGTGTATTTCTTTTAAGTGACAGGTGTTAGCTCTAGATCATTATATTATCTTAGTTGTTTTTTTATCCGAAATGTATTTTGATTTTAATAACATAATCTGTTAAGTAGATGTCAGACAGGTCACAGACGGGCACCTTTGCGATGTTATCGAATGCCGTGTATATACTTACTTATAAATAAATGTGATCGTCTTTTTCTTTTCTGGAGAGTTTGTTGACAGGCAATATCTTATCTTAACATATTGCCAAGCCGAGTATATCAAAATATCTATTAATATTTATTGTCGTAGAAACCAATATCTATAAGGGGTGACTATGTAGGTGGCTTAGAAAATTATGAAAGAGAGAGAGATTCGTCCCTTCAGGCTCTATTTATCTCCAGGGAAAACAAAAATATTAAGCACTGAAGAGTCAAAAATAATGAGAAAAATAAATAAGCCCCTGATGTACAAGATATATTTTGATTGTGAGTATAGATACACTGAAAATTATTAAAGTCGCCTAAAATTATTAAAATTAAAATAAATAAAAAATATTTATTCCCGTCCACTGAAATCCATAGTATGTTAGTAACAATATAAAAATAAGAAAGAAACATTTGAGCATTGTGCCCCGCCCACTGCCACTTAAGTTTAGCAATTCTGAGAGCTATGTCGGTTACTTTGCCTATACCGAGGGCAATTATCAATAAGATAAGATAAGATAAGATAAGGTCCGGTCGTAGTGGAAATCCTTGGGGGAAGCCTTTGTCCAGCAGTGGACGTTTTTCGGCTAATATGATTAAGATGATGATGAGGGCAATTATAACCGTCCGGACCAGGTACCTTAAATTTCACCACTTAACTGAATTTGAACAGCAACAATGGCAAGCAAACAAGCCACAGTTCGAGTGAGCAAGCTTGCAGCAGTGAGATGATCCCAAGAGGACCAATCAGCCGTCTAGGACCCGACCAAGTTTCATGCAACAGTGTGCTAACTTGCCACCAAATTCAGGAATTGCTTTTGGAATTATGAATGAGTTTAATATAGAAATAATTTAGTTACTTTGCACACCGTTTTAGTGTCTTTTAAGTGCTTACGTAGGTCCAGAAGGTTTTAAAATTTCATAGCAATCTTTATATTGGACACCTTTTTTAAAATTTGCTATTGTGCATTTTTTTTTAATACTTCAAGCAAGCATCTATAACTTGAAATAAAATAGAACTTAACTACCAAGCTACCAATCGTCGTCCGGTCATTCGTACTAAATACTTCTGTTAAATAGCGAATTTTTAGTGGCGGTAATTTTTATGTCTGAAAATCTTAAGTTCTATGATGACTCGATTGCCACTCTCTTTACCGATTAAGTTTAGAGAATCAAGTAGAGCGTGGTGATAAACTGGCAGCGGGAGGAGCACTTACCTGGTAAAATAGACTGCCGTTGAGGGAGTAAAGTTCTCGAGTGGTGACCGCGTACTGGAATACAAAGCGTAGGTAGGATTCCCAGTTGATAGGCCGACGACCTGTTGTAGTTCGCAGGAAGGCGATGCATGCGGACAGCACAGGACCTGAGTAAAGTTCTCGAGTGGCGACCGCGTACTGGAACACATCGCTCAGGAAGAATTCCCACTCGATAGACCGACGATCTGTTGAAGGTCGCGGGAAGGCAATACATGCGGGCAGCGCAGGACCGTCGAAATCTTTGGTGAGGCAGTGTACGTTCAGATTCTTCCGTTTAATTTAAAATTTAAAATTAAGCGTAAAACCTGAAAACACAAAATTACCAAACCTTATTATTATGAACTTTAAACTCACGACACAAGACCCAAAAGAAATGAACCACAGCTTCTCGAACACCCATTTATATAATCACTGCCTAATCCAGAATCCACCTCAGCTTAATTTCACTCGTGCAACTTGTACGGAGCCCCAACGAGGCCGTGTACGGGACCCTCGGGGATCCAAAGCTAATTGGGGTTCGTTAGGCAACGATTGTTTGTTTGTGTGTTGGCTTCACCTGGGATGTGTAGTTATAGTCGGTGAAACGAAAATTGAGACATGGTGGATAAACGGCGCAGTTACCGCTTTGAAATTTATACATTGGGGGGGTGTATAGGCATGACGTACTGTGCATTTTATAGTTTCAATTTTTTTTTTAATAAAATTTATAATTAGTTCACTAACGAATAGTTTATGGAATTGGCACATTTTACCGTGCATCAAATCCGGTAGTTCAGTTTTTTTATATATTTTAAGTGATGAAGTAGTAATGACAAATCCAAGTTTTCGTTCTCGGAAGCACCCCGCATCTTTTTTTTATAATTATTAAACCGTGTGATTAAACGTGTAAAATACTTGAAAAACCATTAAATTTTCTGACTTTTCTGTTTATATCAATTTTTACAAGCAAGGGCCTGTGTTACGGCACAATTTAGTAGGTGTTAAAACCAAATTTTTAAGTACACTAAATTTTTAACAAAATTCTATTAATTTGATCTTAATAAACTTCACTTGACCGGTCGTCGTGGAAGTCCTTGGGGGAGGCCTTTGTCCAGCAGTGGACGATTTCCGGCTGATATGATGATGAAACTTCAATAGTTCTATAAGTACTCCATTCTATTCAATAGACTTCAAGATATAGTTTCCAAAATATATCTGTTTAAAGAATTGCAAAATTTCTAATAAAATGAAAATTGGGACTTTTTTCTAGTTTTCGTTAATGAAAACCACTAAGGCAACACCCCTTTACTGGTAAGATTCCCATGTACTCCATCTTACCTATGTCTTGCCGCCAAACATCAACCGCCTCCGTAGCTCAGAGGCAAATTTCACTGGCTTTACACAGGAGGTCGCGGGTTCGATTCCCGGCGGGGTCAATTGCAAGACTCGGTTTGGCTGGTGGTAGGGCATTTTCTAAGCCCGCCTGGCTAGCTACCACCATCTTATCTAAGTCTTGCCGCCAAATATCAATGTAGATATCATTGGTGTGTTCCGGCATGAAGATAAGATAGCCAGTTCCCCATTGCGTTGGGGAATCTTGGTAAGCCCGCTTCCATCTTCGGCAAAATCGTCACTTACCACCAGGTAAGATGTTGTCAAGGGTTTACCAATTGTGAATAAATAAAATTAATGTTAACAGCGATGATATGTTCCAGCTTAAGATAAGATGGCAAGTTCCCCATTGCGTTGGGAATCTTGGTTACATTTTTTATTTACTTCAGTCACCAATAATTTCCTAATAAAATGAATTAAATGACATATGCCCGACGGTCTTTTCCGTTATCTATAAGTCTTGCCGCCAAACATCAATGTTAACAGTATTGATGTGTTCCAACTTTTTCTTAATAAAAGGAATTATAATATGACATATGCCCGACGGTCTTTTCCGTCATGCATAAGTAAGTCATACCGCCAAACATCAATGTTAACAGTTATGATGTGTTCCAGCTTAAGATAAGATGGCGAGTTCCCCATTGCGTTGGGAATCTTGGTTACAGTTTTCATTGACTTAAGTCACCAATCATTTCCTAACAAAAGGAATTAAATGACGTATGCCCGACGGTCTTTTCTATATGCATAAGTCATGCCACCAAACATCAATGTTAACAGTGATGATGTGTTCCAGCTTAAGATAAGATGGCGAGTTCCCCATTGCGTTGGGAATCTTGGTTACACTTTTTATTGACTTTAGTCACCAATCATTTCCTAAGAAAAGGAATTAAATGACATATGCCCGACGGTCTTTTCCATCATGCATAAGTCATGCCGCAAAACATCAATGTTAACAGTTATGATGTGTTCTAGCTTAAGATAAGATGGCGAGTTCCCCATTGCGTTGGGAATCTTGGTTACACTTTTTATTGACTTTAGTCACCAATCATTTCCTAACGAAAGTAATTAAATGACATAATTATGCCCGACGGTATTTTCCATCATGCATAAGTCATGCCGCAAAACATCAATGTTAACAGTTATGATGTGTTCTAGCTTAAGATAAGATGGCGAGTTCCCCATTGCGTTGGAAATCTTGGTTACACTTTTTATTGACTTTAGTCACCAATCGTTTCCTAACAAAAGGAATTAAATGACATATGCCCGACGGTCTTTTCCATCATGCATAAGTCATGCCACAAAACATCAATGTTAACAGTTATGATGTGTTCCAGCTTAAGATAATATGGCGAGTTCCCCATAGCGTTGGGAATCTTGGTTACACTGTTTATTGACTTTAGTCACCAATCATTTCCTAAGAAAAGGAATTAAATGACATATGCCCGACGGTCTTTTCCATCATGCATAAGTCATGCCACAAAACATCAATGTTAACAGTGATGATGTGTTCCAGCTTAAGATAAGATGGCGAGTTCCCCATTGCGTTGGGAATCTTCGTTACACTTTTTATTGACTTTAGTCACCAATCATTTCCTAACAAAAGGAATTAAATGCATATGCCCGACGGTCTTTTCCATCATGCATAAGTCATGCCACAAAACATCAATGTTAACAGTGATGATGTGTTCCAGCTTAAGATAAGATGGCGAGTTCCCCATTGCGTTGGGAATCTTCGTTACACTTTTTATTGACTTTAGTCACCAATCATTTCCTAACAAAAGGAATTAAATGACATATGCCCGACGGTCTTTTCCATCATGCATAAGTCATGCCACAAAACATCAATGTTAACAGTGATGATGTGTTCCAGCTTAAGATAAGATGGCGAGTTCCCCATTGCGTTGGGAATCTTCGTTACACTTTTTATTTACTTGAGTCACTAATCATTTCCTAATAAAAGGAATTACATGGCATATGCCCGACGGTCTTTTCCGTCATGCAATGATTTCTGTTACTTTATAAGTACAAATACTCACTATTTTTAGAAGGACTTGTGCTAATTACAGAGTTATACATAAGGCGCACATACATAGGTACATAATATTACAGATTTTCGTTGTTTTTGACGTCGATTTCTCCTAAACGATAGAAAACCCAAGGTAAATAAAAAAAGAAATACCCTTATTGTTGATGATGTTCCTTAAAGTCAAAAGTTTTTAGAAACACAATTGAGCCGTTTTGGCTCGATAGAAATAACCCAAAGATAGGTCTACACCGTTACTTTCAACTCTAGTTATGACTAATATTTTGAAGTAAATTTTTTAAAGAAATATACAACAATATTTGTTATTATAATACAAAGTGAGTTATGTTTCTTTCTAGTTTTTGAGTGAAACGAAAAACAATTAAAAAGTGTAGTTATTTGCTTTACTCTTTACACGTAAAGAATAAGACAGAGACAGTTTTTCCAGTCAATACCTCGCTATAATTTCGTTTCCTTCCATACACAACATATACTACTCATTAATAAGTTTAGTCGAATTAACTATGTTGTTTACATATTTCTCCTGCAGGTTCTCTAAATAAACTCTTAATAAAATTATATTAGATTAGTATGTAAAAAAAACTATTCCTATAAAAAATATTGAATTTAGGTAGTAATCGAGTTGTCTTAAATTTATTTATTTATTTAATAGGAAGACTTACAGCTAATGTAACATTATAAAAATCAAATAAAAAACAGAAATCCATTCAAAAGTCCTCACTAATAGAAACATTATAAGATGATCAAAACAGCAACTTCGAAAGTTCACGGTAACACGCAAGCACCGGTATTCAACAAAAAGAAGATAGGCTACAATCAAGGTTAAACAAAATAAAAAGTAAAAATACAGCACCTTTATGGTCAGCTGGCTAGTCCTCGAAAAAACGCCGACTAATCATTAGTCTCGCCACCGCCACACTTGTACAAAATAGATCAAGTGGATAATCCTTACACAAATTGTTGAAATTATTGCTTGCTCGTAACAGATATGAATTCTGCCTGAAATTGGTAGATGCGGGGGGAATGAATAATAAATTATTGTACTTTAGGTTCTTTTTTTGAGCTCGCAAAGAGATAGAAGTCAATTTAGACAAACACACTAACATAAAGTTCAAAATTTTTTCAGAGGCTATATTTACAGTGTTGATATTGATCTATTTTAAGAGGGAAAAAATCAAAACTTAGCTGGGTTAACCTGATTTAAGGTTGCATATTCAACACTTTTACTATCTTGCATTTTTCATTTCAAAAGCGCCGGTGGCGTAATGGCAAGGGCCATTACCTCCTGTCCGGGAGGTCGTGGTTCGAATCCTGCCACGTACCAATGTGTTTTCGATTTCGATTACATGTGTACGTTGAAAGATAACATCGTGAGGAAACCTGCACACGCCTGCGAAGAAACTCGAAAGGTTGTGTGTGAAGTCGACCAACCCGCACTGGGCCCGCGTGGTCGACTAAGGCCCGATAGCCCTAATTCAGGGTAGGCTCGAACGCCTCGGTGGGGACGTATATGGGCTGATTTGATGATGATGGATGACAATTCAAAACGGTTAGGCTTGCATTACATTATCTAGTGGATTTTTATCAACTTTATTGATAGGTAACTACATTTTTTTTTATTTACAATTAGTAAACCCTTTATATCATCTTACCTGATGGTAAGTGACGATGACGCCGAAGATGGAAGCGGGCTTACCAAGATTCTCCAGCGAAATGGGGAACTGGCTATCTTATCATCTAGCCGGAACACATCAAATAGTTGTTGTTATTGTTAGTCTTCCTATTACATTAGAATATAAGTAATATAAATTAAGAAATAAATGCTGTTAAAGTGTTAAAATTGACGCTTGGCGGCAAGACTTAGATAAGATGGTGGTAGCTAGCCAGGCGGGCTTAGAAAATGCACTTCCACCAACCAAACTGAGTTATTTAACAAAGTTAGTTTCCGCCCGGAATTAAACTAGTGACCTCCTGATGCTAATGGTTTAACGCCACGGAGGCGGTTGTTTCCGAGCCAAAAACAAATTAGCCGAAAATGTATTAACTAAAATCCACTATCGGCAACAAACCTATCAATATTACACGTTTGACGCTCCACAGATAGCCCAAATTTATGAGATGATAAGGACAGCTATTCAACTAATGGATTGGACCGTTACTGGTAGGGATGGATGATTGAGTTAGTATGCTTCTCCGAAATGAGGTGGTTTCAAAGCACAAAGCCTACTATCACACTTAGTACGTTTTTTTACATCTCGACGAACTGATAAAGTGATTAAACAATGATTATCGAATATTGGATTTAGTCACACTAGTGTGACGAGCTGGTGTGATGACGAATGGGGCATGAAATTTACACTGGTATTCGTATTCAAAAATCATATTTGCAGTCAGAATATTATATGTATAGAAAATACAGGGTTCTTTCAGATCTCTAAGGCTTCTACTAAAATAAAAGTATTTTCAAATTTAAGTTAAGAAAAAATCGGCCAAGTGCGACTCGGGGTCACACAATTAGGGTTCCGCAACAAAACTTTAACTACCAACAGATCAAGACCTCTCAGTAAAAACTTTGCTCTAGGTAAATAGGGGTATACTTATTCTGGACTTTAGAATAATCATTTTTCCTGTAAGAACGAAAGGGCTTGAGATTGTTTCATATATATTCCTGTAATCTATGCATTCAACCTCATATACTGTGATTTTTTAAATATTTTTAGGCCCAGTAGTTTTGGAGATAAGGGGGGGGAATGGTCAATTTTTGCCTATTTTCTTAAATAACTTCGAAATTATATGTTTTAAAAATATATATATTATAATTTCATTTATGTCACACAAAATATTTATAAAAACTTTTTTTAAAGTTTCGAATTTACCCCCGAAAAGGGGTCCCCATGTATAAATTCATTTATTTACGTTACACGTTCGTCTTTGGGTCACTGATTTTCATATGTGTACCTAATTTCAACTCAATTGGCCCATTAGTTTCCGGACAAATTGGCTGTGACAGACAGACACACGAGTGATCCTCTATAATGGTTCTGTTTTTACCTTTTGAGGTATCTTCACCCCTCTAAAAATACTATACTAAATACTAAAAATCACTAAATGCGTGTCGGATCCCGCATGGTAGGGTTACGAAAAAACTGTTCGTCTTAATCGTTTTTCTAGGTGCAATAGTTTAGAAACACCAGGTACACGTTTTTACGGACTTTGACAGTGTTGTTTCAAAGCACTACTTCATTTAAAAATTATATTTCTGTGACACACACCAAGGAAATCACAAAAATATTTTTTTCGTGCCGCTTTTATTTGTATAGGTGGCAGCCCTAACACAAGAGCTCTATTTTTCATTAAGCGTTATAATTTACAATCTTCTATTTAAATACTTTCAACTGTCCTGGTCTGTAAGTTCAATTAGACCCGTTTCCTGGTTTCCGATTGAGCAGAGATTTTTCTTGCAATGTAAATTGGATGACAATACAATATTGTTATGACATGGAGCTGATCTGATGATGGAGCCGGAAGGTGGCCATAGGAACTCTGTAATAAAACAAGGAAACCTCGTCGAATTTAGGCTCGTTTGATTCTTCTTGACAAGGACTCTGATCCTAGATGATATCCAGGGTCTAATGATGGACCCAGAAGGGGGACCCTGGAAGGCGGCTAAAGGCTTGTACCTAAAAATTCTAGGGTTTACTTGGCTTGTTTAAAATGTCGCTACAACATTTAAAACGTAGATCTTATAACACAAGAAAGTAAAGTTAATTTTTACAACAACATTAATTCGTAGGTACGACATTTATTTTATTACCAAAATAATTTTAAAAGTTAAATTCGTGCAAAACTGTTGCTTTAGTTTTACAATTATATATTTACTAGATGTTGCCCGCGGCTTGGCCCGCGCAGACATTTTTTTTGCCATTCTCGTAAGAATTTATTAAAATTATTTCTTTGCGGATGCCTACGTCATAATTGCTATTTGTATGCCAAATTTCAGCCAGATACGTTCAGTGGTTCGAGCTGTGAGTTGGTAGATCAAGTCACTGTTTCTTTTTATATATACGAATTTGTTAAACTTAAAAAAATACGAGTGTGCTTTAGACCACATCACTGAAGTAAAACTTCTTTAGTTCCATCTATATATGTTTGAAAGTAAATATTATTAAGTATCTTAAGAAAATAATCTAATCTTTTTTGTCATATGGAGGTATAGACAGTTTACGAAAAGAGTTTTATTATCCTCTGAAAATGATCGAAGCTTTTTTATCATATTTTTATGTTTGTTTTGACAACCGATATTGTTGGTAAACAAAAATAAATAGTATCTCTCTTTCTATCTTCACTAATTTATATATCCCTCTCTAGTTCCGATCGCCTCGTCCGACCACACCTCCGTAACGCTCTCGTCACGCATCCACCAGCTTACTCCCCAAGTCAAGCGTGCGTAAAGAAGTTTTACTTCAAAAATATATAAAATAGGTACCAAAGAAATCCGTAGTCAAGTTCGGTCTCCCAACCCTATTTACGTGTCTAAAGCTGCCACCCAATGGGGGAAATAAGGTTAATTCTATTTCAGGGGGACAGGTAGCCGGTAGATAAATCGCTGGGTAAATACGACGACGACTTGGTTTGATGAGATACACTCTGATTGGGTGATCCGTGTTAGCTGCCTCCGTGGCGTAATGGTTAGTCCATTCACTTCACCCCAGGAGGTCGCGGGTTCGAGTCCCGCCATAGTCAAGTTTGTAAGATTCGGTTTAGTTGGTGGTAGAGCATTTTCATAGTCCGCCTGGCTAGATACCACCATCTTATCTAAGTCTTGCCGCCAAACATCAGTGTTGACAGCATTGATCGTTCATCGCGACCCAGAACGCACTGTCCGACCGACAGTACGCCTACAGGAGCGGCCGAGCTACCACTGACATGGTACGCGAAGTCGTGCGACTCGTGTTGAGCGCGTGCGAAGCCAACCAGCATGTCGCCGTGCTGTTCTGCGACCTCTCCCGCGCGTTTGACAACGCAGACCACGCTCTCGTATCTGGAAAGCTCGACTACTACGGCATACGAGGACCAGCTCAATCACTTCTGTTTTCTTTTATGTCTGATAGAAGTCAAACGGTCGTGGGCGACAGAGGTCGCGTCGTATCATCTGAAATTGAAAACAATATGGGAGTCCCGCAGGGCTCGTGTTTATCGAATACTCTATTTAATTTGCTGATGAACGATCTGCCAGGTGCGATCCAGGATGCCGAGATATACATGTACGCCGATGACGTGGCCGATGTAGTCACGGCCAATACACAACAACGGCTAGAGCAGGCACTGAACAACACAGTCTCGCATCTCGAGAGCTGGTTCACATCGAACGGCCTACTGCTAAACAAAGATAAAACCTGTTTTATGACCTTCTGCCTGAACGGGAAGTTTCCCCATTCGTATAAGGTACTGTTAGGCGATAGGCAACTGCACCAGGTACGATTGACGAAACTGTTGGGTTTCCATGTGGACGGCGCTCTCACGTGGGAATCACACATTGATGAGCTCTGCACGAAGCTGGGTCGCGCATGTTTCGCCCTCCGACGCCTTACGAGCACTGCATCGAAAGAAGTGGTGCGGGCATGCTATTTCGCCACGGTGCACTCTAACTTAACGTACGGCGCTGAGCTATGGGCTCGAGCCGCGGACGCTGATCGAGTTTTCGTGATGCAGAAGCGAGCCGTACGCGCAATGGTGGGTGCGCCGCTCGACGAACCATGCCGACCACACTTCAAGGTGCTCGGGATTCTCCCCTTACCCTGCGAGTACATCTACCAGGTGGGAGTGTTCGTGCACACTAACCTCGAGTCGTTTCAGCGTAGGTGTATAAATGAGACGTACAACTTGCGCAACAACGCCCACAAAGACCGACTAGTCGTACCGCCACACAAGCTGGCCAAATCGGATCGATCGGTCTATATCCAGGGACCTAATGTATACAATCGTATACCATTAGAGATAGTAAATGCAGCCTCCCGCCAAACCTTTAAAAGAAAATTTAAAAATTGGCTATTATTTCGTCAATTTTATAGTTATAATGAATTTATGGAAATGCCATGTGTTTTATAATTTACTATAAAACATTTAATTAATGTTGACATTTTAATCTAATTAATATTTTTATTAAATATATTTTTAATTTTTTAAGCTTAAATTAGCTTATTTTTTGTAATATAGACTTTGACTTATAACAAAAAGTTATCAATAAAGAATTGTATTGTATTGTATTGTATTGATGTGCTCCGGCTTGAACATAAAATAGCCAGATCCCTATTGCGTTCCATCTTCGGCATCATCGTTACATACCACCAGGTGAGATGATGCCAAAGGTTTGTCAATTGTGGATTAAAAAAAACTTTAACTGTAAAGGCAGAAATACCTGAAGGCAATAGGTTAGTCAACTGCATCAATAATAAATTATGAAATGTTATTCCCTAAGTTGCCTTCCCATTGAAATTTAAAAAATCTTACTCATTTTGTTTTGCACCGCCTTGCCTAAGGCAAGGCATTGATTGGAACAGTTGTCTCTGTCTGTTTCTTTACGTGTAAAGAATAAAGAAAATAACCACACTTTTTCAATGTTTTTTCGTTTCTGTCAAAAACTGCAATGAAAGTATATAAAATAATAACATTACTCGCTTTGTATTATCATAACAAATATTATTGTATATTTTTAAAAATTTGTACTTCAAAATATTATTCATAACTAGAGTTGAAAGTAACGGTGTAGACCTTTGGATTTTTTTTCTATCGAGCCAAAACTGCTCAACCGTGTTTCTAATTGCTTTTGACTTTAAAGAACATCATCAACAATAAGGGCATTTTTTTGAACCTAGGGTTTTCTGTGGTTTAGGAGTAATTGACGTCAAAAATAACGAAAATCTGTAATATTATTATATCTTTAATATTAACAGTTAAAAAATGTGCTTGTTAGGAGTTTACTCATTAAACATTTTTTTTCGGCCTCGCATGGGGCGCTCCGGTCCCGTTTCGTGTCGCTTTACTGTAGCGCACGTACATTGAGCCGTCTCATAAAATCACTTGTGAGACCATTTGTTAAGAAATTAAAATATTTGCATATCTAAATATATATAACTCAAAGGTGACTGACTGACTGACATAGTAATCTATCAACGCACAGCCCAAACCACTGGACGGATTGGGCTGAAATTTGGCATGCAGGTAGATGTTATGACGTAGGCATCCGTTAAGAAAGGATTTTGGAAAATTCCCACGGAAACCGCAAAAATCGGGATCTGCGCGGGCGAAGCTGCGGGCATAGTGTAATATATGTAGCTTTTGCCAGCGGCTTCGCTCGCGTGAACGTAGTTTCTATGACTGTCTTCGAGGGTGCGCAGTGCAAGCGTGGACAAAAGTAACCTATATGTTAATCCAGGTCCTACTCTGTCTACCTACCAAATTTCAGCCAGATACGTTCAGTAGTTTTTTCGTGAAAGAGTTGTAAACATCCATCCATACATACAAACTTTCACGTTTATAATATGCATAAGTAAGATGTGCTCGTCAAGACCTTTCTTTAGAATCCAAACAATTTTTTTTTGTTTGTTTAATTCACCTATAAAATCCGCCATGTTGATTTTTTAAAATGTTTTATATCCTATGACACAATGGCGCAACTCTAAAGACACTTCATTTGTCAAGATCGCTTAAGAGGTTTAGGAAATACGAGGGAACAAAAATTAACATCCCTCCATCCATACATACATACATAGACTGTCAAAAACATAACCCTCCTATTTTCGTAGTCGGCTAAAAACTCGCACAGCTTTAAAACCCTGATTACCAATACCTTCCTACTCTAAAATTATTAAGCAACGCATACATATTTTCTGATAAATTAAGTATCCATAAATATTCCAAAAACATCCCCTGAAGTCACTGAATCGAACCGTGTTTAATCAACAATGGTTAATTCGCATAAAATCAAGAGAACCCTCCACGCAAGCTGGTGCGTAGCAACGCTAATCAGGTTATAGACGCATCCACCCCGAACATCGAGTGCGTAGTGTTTTTACCGATGTATGTCGATAAAATTGTCGATAAAACTTATGTACCAAAAGAGCGTCGGTGGCGTAACGGCTAGGGCCGCCGCCTCCTGTCCGGGAGGCGTGGTTCGAATGCGATTTCGAATTTAGATTTCATATGTACGTTTAACCAAAGCTCTTACGGTGAAGGAAAACATCGTGAGGAAACCTGCACACGCCTGCGAAGAAACTCGCAGGTTGTGTGTGAAGTCGACCAACCCGCACTGGGCCCACGTGGTCGACTAAGGCCCGATCGTCCTAATTTATTGTAGGCTCGAGCCCCTCGGTGGGGACGTATATGAGCTGATTTGAAGATGATGACCAACTCGAACTTACAAACTTTTTTATGGATAGAGCGGTTGTATTATATTAAATGAATGTTGTGTTTTATCGTTGAAGTTGCTGCTGTAAACATGTTTTGTATCTAGACACGAAGACACTCCGATTTTTATTTCAGAAAATCTGACCGCCAAAGCATCCAGACTGCATTTCCTGGCACGAGACTTGGCAAAAACAAAAAAGTACAAATTCTGTTGGACTGCCTACGGAAAAGTTTACGTCAGAAAGGA
This sequence comes from Coleophora flavipennella, assembly GCA_947284805.1. Lineage (NCBI taxonomy): Eukaryota > Metazoa > Arthropoda > Insecta > Lepidoptera > Coleophoridae > Coleophora > Coleophora flavipennella. Next base: position 8,944,996 of record OX369257.1, on the reverse strand, counting down.
CGAGACCACGACAATAATTAATATAAAATCTGAGGCTCAATGTCACCACCTTTTGAACTCTACCTGACTATACTCAGCACGTCTTCTTGTGGATAGAAATGGCCTAATTATTTTAATTAAGTATTGTAAAAGATACACCCCACACACACGTAACAACATACACACAAAACTCAACCGCATTAAATATGTAATATATACAAAACTCAACCGCATAAAATATGTAATATATACAACTACAGCTATTCTACATACATACCTCTCATATATGTTTAGAACTATCTTAAATCTACAGCTACTGTCATGCCTCTCCTACTTTGGATTTAGTTACAGTTATGTACACATATCAATTCGGTCTCCCATACTTACTATTCCCCATGATGGATAGCACTTTAAATTCAATAAACGAAATCGACAAACTTGAATTAGCTCACTCGGTACAATGTGACCTTGATGAACTATCTCAGCATATTCATATAAATAAAAACGACCTAACACTTTTTTCTCAGAATATAAGGAGTATATACAAAAATGTTGATGATTTTTCCCTAATTTTACCTTCTTTGGCATTTGATCCGGATATTATAACACTAACAGAATGTCAGCTTAGCCCACATAAACCTGTCCCTCAACTTTTAGGCTATACTTCATATAAAACTATGAATCATTTAAACCAAAATGATGGAGTAGTGGTTTATATAAATGGTTCACTCGAACCAAGTGTAAAAGAGGTAAAAATGAAGCATGCATCATGTCTACAAGTGGAATTATTAAACCATTTAATTTTGTGTATCTATCGCTCACCATCTAATACAAACGCTGAGATATTTATAAATTCTTTAAGCGAATATTTAGAGACCCTAAAAAGTAAAAAAAATATTATTATTGCCGGGGACATAAATATAAACACAATCGTTAAAGAAATCGAAAATACATATGAACGTTCTAATCGCCAAAACTATCTTGATATGCTGGCTTCACATGGTCTCCTCCCCGGTCATAATTTACCAACGAGGGATAAAAGTTGTTTAGACCACTTCATCCTAAAACTGGATACCAAAAAGGTTTCTGCTTTTATAGCTATTCTAAATACTTCTGTGACTGATCATTTTACAACATTTCTAACAATTTCAAAAGTAAAACAGAATAAAACGTGTTCAAAATCAAAAACTGTAATTAACTATGAAAATGCAATAAAATCATTAAAACAAAAAAATATCCCCGAACTTCTATTCTGTAATGCTCCGGGGCTGGTAACTAAATCGCTAATTCAAAAATTACAACAATGTATTGATGAAAACACTACAACAACTTACTTACCTAAAACTAAACGTAATATAAAACCGTGGATAACATCTGGTGTATTAAAATGTATCAGAAATCGAAATAAACTCCAAAAAAAAGTTCGAAACGACCCTACCGACGAAATACTTAAAATAACATACAAACGGTACCGTAATTTCTGCAACAACCTTATAAAAAAGCTGAGACGACAACATGAACGAGACCAATTAACTAGTTCGATGAACAACACAAAGCAACTCTGGAACAACATTAAAAAAATTACTTACACACAAAAAAACAAAAACTCAAATAATGAACTCCTAAACATTAAAAATTCCCCTCAAGAGAGTGTCAACTACATTAATGAATTCTTTGTTAACATAGGGAAAGAACTGGCATCTGAAATTATGAATAATCCTGATAATCACATAAACGCTGACAGTTTAAGAATCTCTAGTACTCAAATGGCATCTTTTGTGCTTTTTGATGCTGACTGTGATGAAGTTAATTCTATTATAACAAATTTAAAATCTGACAGTGCTCCAGGTTGGGACGGTATCTCAACCAGTTTCTTAAAACTTGTCAAACAAGATGTTATTCCAGTTATAACACACCTTGCTAACATTTGCTTTAAAAATGGTGTATTCCCAGAACAACTGAAGCAGTCTATAATTACTCCAATATACAAGGGTGGGGACAGAGATGATATCAATAATTATCGACCAATTTCAGTGTTGCCTTCAATTTCAAAAATTTTAGAAAAATTAATAAATAATAGACTAATAAAATACTTCGATACTTTTAATATATTATCCGAGTCCCAATATGGCTTCAGAAAAGGAAAATCTACTGAGGATGCTGTGGCTGCTTTAAGTTCTGTAATTGTCGATAATCTAGATAAAGGTAGAAAGTGCGCCACAGTATTTTTAGACCTAAAAAAAGCATTTGATACCGTCTCTGTCCCAACCCTCTTGAAGAAACTAGAAGCATATGGTATCAGGGGTACCCCTCTAGCACTCATACGGGATTATCTCTCCGATAGAAAACAGAAAGTTAAGGTGGATCAACATATTAGTTCTGAAAAGGTTATAGAATTTGGTGTACCTCAAGGCAGCGTATTAGGGCCAACATTGTTTCTTGCATATATAAATGACCTCTGTAATTTAAAATTAACTAATGCACATATATTTGCTTACGCCGATGATACAGCGGTAGTCTTCGAAGGGACTTCTTGGGACAGTCTTCGTATAGAAGCCGAAAAAGGTATGAAAACTATTGCTAATTGGCTTAGCAAAAATCTGCTAACCCTAAACTCAAACAAAACTAATTACATTTGTTTCACTCTAAATAAACGTACCCAACCTAGTAACGATTTTAATCTAATAATTCATAAATGTAACGGAAATCTGCAATCTTGTACATGTCCTGTAATAGAAAAGGTGTCAAACACCAAATATCTAGGAGTCATTGTAGATCAAAGACTGTCCTGGCATAATCAAATAGATCAAATTTCAAATAGAGTGAGGAAACTGTCATGGATCTTTAAAACTTTAAGGCATGTGATCCCTGCCACTAAAAATGAAAGCTCTACAACTGCAACAAAACCCAAAGCTAACTTACTAAACACTCTGTATATTGTTTTAGTGCAATCAGTTTTTACCTACTGTCTCACTATCTGGGGTGGTGCCAGTAAAATAAAATTTCTGGAATTGGAAAGATCACAGAGATTATTGTTGAAAGTGATGCATTTTAAGCATAGAAGATTTCCAACTGATGAATTATTCACCTTATGTAAAGTGCTTTCTATTAGAAAACTGTTCATCTTACAGATAATTTCAAAAAAACATAGAAGTTTAGGCTATGACCCTAACATACTAAACAAAAGACGAAATGATATCGTAGCATCCTCTAAATTTACAAAAACATCTTTTGCACAGCATCAATATAATTATTTATCATCGTATTTATATAATAAAATAAATAGTAAGACTAATATATATCCCCTGAATATGCACGATTGTAAAGATACTATAGTTAAATGGCTCAATACTCTTCATTATGAAGAAGTAGAGAGTCTTTTAAAACACACAGCCTAAGATATACGAACATACACTTCTTAAACATACATTGTACATACAAACATAATATAATTGCACATAAATACAAAAAGCCACACGCACAACCCACACGCATAACACACACACACACACACACACACACCACTCCACGCACATACACTCTCTCCACACGCACAACACACACACACACACACACACACACACACACACACACACACACACACAAATTCACTCAATCACATGCACACATAAATACTTCGCGCGCGTGCTTAATAATACGTAGCGCATATATTTTGTAAAGTATTGTTGTTTTAAATTATTTTAATTTTTTATACTGTATCTCTGTGTTGTTTATTAGTTATGGAAGCGCGGATTCTTCTGGCACAAGTATTCTTATACTTAAAAGAAGTCTCCTGCAACATGTATTATTTTTCACAATGAGATACCGCAATAAACTTTTTTCATTTTCATTTCATTTCATTTCGTATTCATCGACATTTCTAGAATACATACTTGTACATGAGCATCGGTTCGGTCGTGGTTCGAATCCTGCCACCTAACAATGTGTTTTCAAATACGAGCTATGTGTCCTACCCACTGCCTCTAGAGTAGCGACTTTGTCCAGTTTTGCCCTTCGAAACATATTCAATTTCATATGTTTACGTTTATCCGATGCTCTTACGGTGAGGGAAAATATCGTGAGGAAACCTGCAAACGCCTGCGAAATAACTCGAAGGTTGTATGTGAAGTTGACCAACCCGTACTGGGCCCGCGTGGTCTACCAAAGCCCGATCGCCCTGAATCAGGTAGCGATAAATATTAAGAAAAGTTAACAGAGAGTTACAAAGAAGATTTTAATTTTATCTCCTCTGTAGCGTAATGACTGATCCACTCTTTTCGCATCTGGAGGTCGCGGGTAAGATCATATATTTCATATTTATTTATTCCTTGTAACAATGGGTATTGTATAGGAAATTGAACTTACAAAACTACAGCAACACAAAGTACAACAAAAATTAAAAACTAAATCTCATGTATTTTTTTTCCTTAATAAATTGTCACCCTTATCTATAAAAATTAATGTCAGAAAATACATTTAATTTAAACAAATAACACAAGACAGAGAATCTGAAACAAGTCACATTAGACGAAAAGCAATATAAAAGTTTTGAGGCTACTTATTATTAATAAAGTCTTCAATTTTATAAAAGCACTTTTCCATTAAAAACTGTTTTAATAACATCTTAAAATTTTACTGATTAATTGCTAATTTCAACCTTGCTGGAAGTGAATTGAACATCAGGACCACCTGATGTCGTGCACAATGTCTTGCAACGACTAATTTGGGTACTCTTGGGTGTTGCATGTTTTTTGTTCTCTTTTCTAGGCGTCTATCTCTTTCCTGCAATGTTTCATATCTATCAGGGTGCTTCGACAGACCCGTTAACAAGACTAAAATGTAAAGGCTCCCGGGGGTTTGATTAGTTCTAGGGCATTTTTAAGCCCACCTGGCTAGCTACGACTGTTTTATTTAAGTCTTACCGTAAAACATCAATGGTAACAGCATGGATATGTTACGATAAGATAGATAGCTAGATAAACTGGAAACGCCGCTTCCAACTTTGGCATCATCGTCGCTTACCATTGGGTGGGATGATGCCAAGGACCTAACAATTGTGGATAAAAAACTTGAGCAAGTGCGTGTCAGACTACGTGCATAGTAGGGTTCCGTAATCTTTTAAAAAAAAAAAATATAGTATGTAGATAGTATGTATATATTTTATTATTATTATATCAGCTCATATACGTCCCCACCGAGGGGCTCGAGCCTACCCTGAATCAGGGCGATTAGGCCTTAGTCGACCACGCGGGCCCAGTGCGGTTTGGTCGACTTTACACACAACCTTCGAGTTTCTTCGCAGGCGTGTGCAGGTTTCCTCACGATGTTTTTCTTCACCGTTAAAGCAATCGGTAAGTATATGTACGTAAGTTTTTGAAAAACTCATTGGTACATTGGCCGTCCAGATTTGAACCCGGTACCTCTGGTTAGATGGACCGAGTCGTTACCGGTTGAGCCACCGACGCCAACATGTACTTGTACATATATAAAATAATGTTTTAAAATAACTTTTTTACAATTAAGATACAGGACAAATCCAAGAAGTTAATATCACCAAGGAGATTCGATGTTTTTTTTTTATTGGAATGCTTTTATAGCATTACAAAAAGTTTTTTTTTCCATTTTTACCTGTCTGTGATAGCGTTCGAAACAGTTTCATAAACTACTATTAACAAACCCTCCGTAATTTTGATATAACTATTAAGGGTCCCCAGGAGGTTCGACTTTCCATACAAACGTAGTTCCGCTTTAATACAAAAACTACAATCCGGATTGTATCCAAACTTTGCAAATATATTGAGTAGATACATAGTTTTCATCGAAGTAAGTTTAAACATAAATAAACGAAGGCTTCAATTAGTTTTATACTGAATGTGTGAAACTACTCTTTTATTTTTTCCGTTTTGTATTAGTACATCAAAAACTAATTACAAACATCGATATGTGTCTACTCAATATATTTGCAAAGTTTGGATTCAATCCGTCATGTTGTTTTTGTATTAAAGCGGAACTACGTTTGTATGGAAACTAGAGCCTCCTGGGGACCCTTAACGATACCCTTTACAACAGGCTTCGCGAAGGAAAACAAATTTCATTATTAATATACATGTAGGGGAGGTAACTTTATAGAAATTTGAAGAAAGCGGTGTGACGGACAGACATACAGACAGACGGACATTGTGGAACTATAAGGATACCTAGTTTGACTACGGAACCCTAAAAAGGTGAGATCATGTTTATCAATTTGGATAAAAAAAATCTTTGTAAAGCGTAAACATGCTGTCTCAAGACAATATGTAGGCTTTTTATGACTATTTAATTTACAAAACAATCATCGTAATCACATCAGCCGAAAGACCCACTGACTTCTAAACGAAGGCCTTCCACAACGACTGGTTTTGCGCTGCCCGTATCTAACACCCTCATTACTAATCAATATTTTTTTAATAAATAATATGAATATGATTTTTTTAAAAGTAAGTCACTAAAACATTTTATACTGTTTTGTTAAGAAGTTCATAAATTGTCATAATGTTTCTATTAAAATTGCAGCTGTTCTATGATTACCACTAGAAAAAAAAAGGGTATATAAGTATATTTTTTTCTTTAGTTATGTGTATTAAAACAGAGTTCGAAGAAATCAAAACCACTCCTTATATCCTGTAAATTACAAAACATTTTTTTCTATAAAAAATCGCTTAACTGAAGTAAAAAGTGGTTACAAAGCCTTAAGTTGAACAACATATTATTATGATTTGAATTTGTGTGGGGGAACCCATGAATGCAAACATCGATAAAAATGAAGCACCCTTATTACAACCCCTACAAAACTACAGGTGAGTGGTTGTAAACATCCCGATAAGTGACAGTGTTGCCATTTGCGCCCCTGTAGAATTGTACGGCTTTTGGGTATGGAAATTTCGTAGAAATGGAAAAAGGAATTTTTCGACGGATTTTGTTTTTGTTGTCGAACAATACATGTTATCATGTTTGAACTTTTCTGAGGGTGATTATACTTACTTACCCCGCTGGTTCAACGAACCGAAGTCCTGGGGGTGATTATGATTTTTTTTTATAAAGCTATCGTAATAAATTTAAAGATTTTCCCTAGGTATCACGAAACTTTATTTTTGTGTTAACTTTTTTAACAAAATACAATAGTTTTAAAAAACATGTTATAAATTTAATGTTTACTAAAAATATAGATAAGACATTCTTTGGTTATCATCCTTCGAATAGTTCTTAACAAAACTATCGTAAAAACATTCTGATTGGGTCGTTATGAGGTGTTTCGTAGAAAATAAGTAGTTGGATATGCTAACTTTTAAAGAAATACCTTTCCCAATCATTGTAACTGAACATAGGACAAAACTTTAACGAAGTCGTATCTTTACACTAAATATTTTTTTTAAATAACAACCGTGGGGTGCATGTATATCGATGTAGAAATCCAATAATCCAACGCATCACCCCTATCCAAACGAAACGTTGCGCTTCCTCATATAATATGCGGACAACGAAGGAGTGGAACTCTTTGCCTGCGTCCTTGTTTCCCGATTCCTACAATTTGGGGACCTTCAAGGCGAGAGTGAATAGGCATTATTTGAGTTTACGTGTACCATCCTCGACTAAATCGTCACTTCCTATCAGGTAAGTTGCACTCAAACGCCCTCAAACTATTAATTTAAAAAAAAACCGGCCAAGTGCGCCTCGGGGTCACACAAACAGGGTTCCGCCGCACCAAAACTTTAACTACCAACATAACAAGACCTTTCAGTACATATACTTTGCTTTAAGTAAATATCATTTTTCCTGTGGGAATGGAAGGACTTTAGATTTTCTCATAGATTTTCCTGTAATCTATGCATAAAACCTCATATACTATGATCTATTCAAGATTTTAGGCTCAGTAGCTTCGGAGATAAAGGGACGGGAATGGAAAAGGAAGTATTTATCTTAAAATTATTAAAAAAAACATATTTGAGATTCTCACAAAAAGCCCTTTAATTTGTTATATCATACAATATATTTCTAAAAACTTTTTTTTTAAATTTACTAACTAATCCCCCAAAAGTGGCCCCTGTGTTTATTAATGTGTAACATCTTTGCTCTCGCTTTCCTGCAATTTGTGGGAGTGATTTCGTGAAATGGGACGGAAATGTGTAACAGGAAGTCGCGTTTTTTCAGGCTTTAAAAGCGCGGAAAAGGCAAAGGTATCTATGACCATACAGCCTAGTCTGCCGTATCTTTGCCGTCCTTTTATCTTTTTTGATGTGTAACATGCTTTCCTGCAATTTGTGGGAGTGATTTCGTGAAATGGGACGGAAATGTGTAACATGGGACGGAAATGTGTAACAGGAAGTCGCGAAAGCGCGGAATTCTACTTTACGAGAGTCCGACTCGCACTTGGTCGGTTTTTTTCGTTACTGTCAGATCCGCCACCCAGGTACAATATCGTCATCAAATCTAACTAACCTAAAGTATTTTGTCACATGTTACACCATCATATGCGAGTACTGTAGGTCTCGCTCGAATTTTTTATATATTTATTTAAATTTATTTTACAGACAACAAGATCTACATATGTTAGTAATAAGCATAACCTATGATAATAATTTATAATTAAAAGAGATTTAGTACGATTGATCAACGTCCACACAAGTGAACTGTCGAATCTATTGGCTAATGCCCGCAAGATTGTGTTGGGGCTGACGCGCAACCTGCGAAGTAGCGAGGTGTTATCCAACGTGTTATTCAACTGAGTGGTCTCCTGTGCGCTCATACTCCTCATAAAAGTGTTCCCTTTATTTTGACCAACCATAGGTAAAGTTCGTTCACTGAATTAACTGCATCTTTGATTAATGCCGCGAGCTGACAGCAGCGAAAGTGAAACCCTCTCGTCAGTTTAATCGCGGCGCCGACAAAGTTGCGGCGCGGGTGGCGGCGCGATTGAACTCAGAGCGGCCCCTTTGGCGGAGTGTGATGATCATTCACCTAATAATCATATCAGCTCATATATATGCCCCCACCGAGGGGCTCGAGCCTACCCTGAATTAAGGCGGTCGGGCCTTAGTTGTGCCTTAGTCGAACACGCAGGCCCAGTGCGGGTTGGTCAACTTCACACACAACCTTCGTGTTTCTTCGAAGGCTTGTGCAGGTTTCCGTACCGTAAGAGCGTCGGATAAACGTACATAATATGAGATCGAAATTCGAAAACACATTGGTACGTGGCAGGACTCGAACCACGACTTCCTGGATAGGAAGTAGCGGCCCTTGCCGTAGCGCCACCGACATATCTAATAATAAAACTAATAAACTTACAATAGCTAGTTTCTCACACAAACTAAACTTTTCATCTCCATTAAAGGCTTTATCCAAATCAAATGCATCAGATCCGCATCCAAACTTCGCAAATCCGGTAACAATGCATTAGACCGGACGTCTGTAAGACAAACACTGTTTGTTACACAAATTGACTTAGAGTTTTGATACTTTGCCTAGCTCTCATGGAGGTCCACACAGCGCATTCGGCATTGAGCTTTAGAAAAGAAATAAGTACCTACGTAGTTCACGTAAAAGTGATGTAAAATCTTGTGTTTTTTTTCTTATTTTTAAAATAGCTATGGTTTAAATAAGCAGTATAATATCACCATTTTGGCCAGTTTAAAATAAGATTAGGCAACTGATTATTCAGCCAAGTGTGGGCGGTTGAATAAAATGTTTTTATATTGGCAGTTCCATACTTACAACAATTTATTAATTCAATAAATAGGCTGTATCCATTCCAAATTTTTGCAGTTACACATGGGCAGTAACAATTTCAGGTTTAGGCAGAAACACATGGGTGATTCAATGACTAATATGTATGATTTTATTAATGATTTGGTCAATTTGTTAAAAATCCATCGTGGCTCACTGAGGCTTGCCCTAACCCCACCAATGTATTCACCAAAATATTAAATCCAAAAAAAAACACTTTCTATTTTAAATTTTCTCAGTATTTATATTGATAATCGAAGTACAGTTAACATTTACCTTTCAATTTACGATAAAAAAAAGAAGTTTCTGTTAAAATTATCGAAATACCTTTCCTACGAAGCTCGGCAAAGTACAAACAGGTAATTAGGTATGTCACAGGATTCACAGGCAGTTTCAATTTGTTGAAAGCCGTCTAAGTGAATATCAGCGGCAAAGCGTAACCATTAGATACTCGAAATAATTTAAGGCTGCAAAGAGTAATCTTGAATTGAATTTACTAAGTAAATTTAAGTTGAGGCACTTGTAGTAGAATTGGCTTCAATAAAACCGGTCTTTGCTTATTGGTTTTTCTACCTCGGCGCTCGACCGACTATGAAGCGTAACCATTATTTAAATTTACTTAAGGCTGTAAGCGTAACCATTACTTAAATTTACTTAGAGCTGTAAGCGTAACCATTACTTAAATTTACTTAAGGCTGTAAGCGTAATCATTACTTAAATTGACTTGAGGCTGTAAGCGTAACCATTACTTAAATTTACTAAGGGCTGTAAGCGTAATCATTACTTAAATTTACTAAGGGCTGTAAGCGTAACTATTACGTAAATTTACTTAGGGCTGTAAGGGTAACCATTACTTAAATTTACTAAGGGCTCTAAGCGTAACCATTACTTAAATTTACTTAAGGCAGTAAGCGTAACCATTACTTAAATTTACTAAGGGCTGTAAGCGTAACCATTACTTAAATTTACTAAGAGCTGTAATCGTAACCGTTACTTAAATTTACTTATGGCTGTAAGCGTAACCATTACCTTAATTTACTTATGGCTGTAAGCGTAACCTATACTTGAATTTAGTTTGAGCTGTTATGCGTAACCTTTACTAAACTTCATTTAGGACTTACATTGTATGCTATATTTAGTGTCATAACTAGAGTGGTGTTACAGGATTCCCAGAATCTGAGCACTTTGATTGAAATCTATTCATGGTTGGTTTGGGGATTATCTAATATCTATTAGGATAAATTTGCAGACGATGTATATTTGTTTGCTAGTTGGAGATGATTTTGGAGAGGTGCACAGGAAATTAACGAACTCATACCCCCCTTTTCCATTCCATTACCAAACGACCAGGCACCAGGTAGGGTTACCACTCCTTATTCGTTCATATTCCAGTAAGCGTTTACATCGTCGTTTGTCATGCGAATAGTCAAAGAGCGAAATTCTCTGCCGGCGTATGTGTTCCCCGATTCGTATAAAGTAGGAATATTCAAAGCGAGAGTGAATAGTCACTATTTGAGCTTGTGTGGTAAAAACTCGGCAGTATCGTCAGTGTTTAATTTACCTTACTTGAATATTTATCTTACGGTGAAGGAAAACATCGTGAGGAAACCTGCGAAGAAACTCGAAGGTTGTGTGTGAAGTTGACCAACCCGCACTGGGCCGACGTGGTCGACTTGGGTCCGATCGCCCTAATTCAGGGTAGGCTTGAGCCCCTCGGTGGAGACGTATATATGAGCTAATGTGCGATTTAATTTGAAAAAATCTACTATGCTAATGTGTGTTAAGAAAAAACACAGGTAGGTACAGCACAAGCTGTGAATGCTTATGAGAACTTATAAGTAAAGTGTTGTTGTATAGCCCAAAAATAAAATATTAAAATACTCAACATGCCCGGTTACATTTTTTACATAAACTTTGATTTTTGCAACTTCGGGTACAGTACTCAAAAGTTATCAAGGAAATTCAAAGAGAAACACACATGATACAACCAAAGCTTTAAATAATTCATTAGCTATTAGAGCACTCAAAGTTATATCGTATTGGCTGCAGGTTAAGCCTCACTATACTCTGATACGTTGCTTGCAAAATTTTAAATTGGAGCTAGCTAGCCGACCTAGGAGTGACCTACAAGTATATGTAGAGCACAATATTTTTAAAGTGAAGTGGATTGGGTAGAGAGCCCGTAGAGAGCTGTTTGTGAAATTGCAGTATAATATTTTACTTTCGAACAGGAATTCTGTACAGGAAACAGTTGAACACAGATTGTTATGCCTATTATTAAACTTATAAAATCGTTTATCCTGACTGGTGTATTATCAACTCACAGCTCAAACCACTGGATGGATCGGCCTAAAATTTGGCATACAGATAGCAATTACGGGAACAGCAAAAAAAAGGGATCTGCGCGGGCAACGCCGCTGGGCATCTACTATTACTATTTATAGATAAGTTGAAAATATGTACAGAATGATTTTTAATGACGAATAAGAACATACCCACGTTATGAAATGTGACGACATAATATGTTCTACCACTTTTTAGAAAAACAAAAAAAAATCTCCACAAAAATGATTGATCAGACCAATTTTTTAATAAGAGTTAAAAAAAAATTGTCGTTGTTAATGATCTTGTTGCACATTAAAGCTTTTAATACTTAGTTAGCCTCAACTTTTGGTTCTATTAAATACCTACACGTATACTACCGAATAATATACTAAACTTCCGAAATAAATAGTGATTTACCTAAAAATAATGTTCTGCTTTTCAGTGGGGATCAAGTTGGAGGGGTGGTTAAGTAGCGAGTAGCGCAGCAACAAAGGGTTGATTAGACCTTAGTGGCGGATCCGAGTTGAGCGAGCGAAGCGAGTGTTACATGTTGCCATAGGTTCGTAAGGTTTGCTGATGATACAGTCAAAGCGAAGACTGATCCACAGCACAACAAAAAGTCACGTCTTGACGTTTTAGGAATTCTCAGTACTTATTTTATTAATTCGGTAGTTTCCGTATAATTTACAAGAACAACAGTTTTCGGTAACTAAGTATTTAAAATTTATTTGTTTTGATTTTTGTATTTTATATATTTAATATATATTAATATATATTATATTACCCTTTTACCTGTGAGCCCGAGCCGCAGGCGAGGGTTTACCATCGTCAAGAGTTTGTTTTTTCCACCCATTTACACCCATGTATCATAAGAAGTTTTTCAATACAGTTGTGGGAAAATAGATAAAATAAAAATACGACCGTGACAGAAAAACAAAATACATGGGTAGGTACATACCTATCAAGGTTTCAGCAACCAAAGTTCATTTTACCATCGTCAAGAGTTTGTTTTTTCCACCCATTTACACCCATGTATCATAAGAAGTTTTTCAATACAGTTGTGGGAAAATAGATAAAATAAAAATACGACCGTGACAGAAAAACAAAATACATGGGTAGGCAGAGATTTGTTACCATATATGGGTTATGCACTAACAAACAACATTTGAAAATCGAAGCCATTTACACACACAATGTTATAGGTAGTTCCCTTCTATTGCACTGAATGTTACTAAGAAAAGAGATGCCAATTGGCATCTTTTTTTTGCTTCACTTTTTAGACGCATGTAACCTATCTACCTCCCCTTATATATAGCATATCTCTGTGGGTAGGTACATACCTATCAAGGTTTCAGCAACCAAAGTTCATTTTACACGACTTGTGGCTTATTTTAAATTTCCGGGGAGTAATCTCACTTTGTTTTTTCTTATACATACACATAAGTATATTTTTTATTACATATATATTAACTGTTCTTAATTTTATTAGTTTTCACAACTAAAACATCTCAATTCAGTTTTACGAAAAATGCGCCATATTTTAGCTAGCACACGTACGCATGCGTAAGTTTTTTTTTATTATCATAAATAGTTTTTTTTTTCTTCGCCCTTTTAGGGCAGGCTAAGGCTCATTGGCCATACCGCCTAGTCTTCAGTATATGTTTTTCAGTACTATTCACTTGTAGAATTCACGTCTTCAGTAATTTTCAGTAGTTTCTTCACGTTCACATCAAATTATTGTCTATAAACTAACCTAACCTACATACTCTAGCAAAATTATAGTACTTTTGCTAAAGCTTGCTCGGACTTCTTGTGGGAACTCTAAACACAGTATACACACTTTTATTTCATTATCCTACACAAGAAACACTTATATGATCCTTCGCTGATAAATACACTATCAATATTATACATCAAAAACCACTAAATGTAATTTTTCGGATAATAAAAGAAAAATGACAAACTGAACGCTACAAATTCCCGCCAAAAAGTCCTATCATAAATAGACTACAATAAGGCTTGGGATACTTAACCTTTTTGGTAAAGATGGCCTATTCCTTGGTGTAACCGGTTCCACTTCATTCATATTTTTTCTCTTTTCTTCACAAAGATATAACCCAAAGAGAATCTAAACAGGTTGCGTTATGTACTAACCTCGAAGGAACTACCTATCTCTTTTAAAATTCTCCTTTCAAAAGTCTTTAAGAAGATTCTGTATGTTTGTTTATTATTATTTTTTTGCAAGAAATAAAAAAAATGGTAAGTAAAAGCACGTGTGCAGTAAAATCATTTTTGCGCACACTTGACTGGCATATAATGGAGCACTTTTCGAGCAACTGTATTGAAAAGGATATTTATTATTATTATTTAATTATTATACACTTTTAGCTACTCTGCTCACTTGGCACGAGGCGAAGTGGCAGGAGCACCTCCAGCGGATGCACAGTTGGCTGTAGTTCAGTGCGACGGGGAGAGAAAGCGTCAGACTATCCGGGCATTGTCGAAGAGGACTGCTTTCTGCATTGCTGAAATCATTTTATTATTATTAATACACTAATATTAAATTACCTTACTTAATTTTCAGAGATTCGGAGGATTTTCTACTACCCTATTCTGATCACGATAAACATTACGGTCAATAAGAAAGAGTCTACATTTAAGGACGTAAATAAGTTAATACAGTACCTAGGTACCGTGAGTAAGATATGCTCACAAAGATAATGATATAAAGTAAAGCGTAAAACGTATAGCTGAGTTTACGGCCGTTGTAATTCGCTTCGTAACATTTATGAGAATTTATAATGACACAGTTGAGATACGAGTATGTAGGACGTGGGTGGGGTGTGTTCAGTTACATAATTAATTTGTAGACACTTCAGATGTTTTTGACGTGATAACGTATTATAAATCGACGAACGCCGGCTGCACTCACGAAAAAGTGTCACGTCCTTGTCACGTCCGGCCTGAGCCGAGCGTGCGAGCGAGAGCGCTGAACAAGGGATAGAGAGGCACGATTGGCCTAAGCGTTCGGCGTTGTGACACGGTATCACGTAAAATTATCGTCCGTAAACCGACTTTACAACAAACAGTTAATTTTTTTATTTTTACCATCTTTCCTCTCCCTTTCCTGCACTTTGACGACAAAATCGAAACGTTTTTTAAGTCACAAAGGCTAAGGTAACGTGGCCATGCCGCCTAATGTGAGGCCGAAGGCAAAGATGACCTACTATCCGAAGGCCCGGCCCGTTAATTGATAGTTACATGTTACATAGGTACACATCATATGCGATAACTGTAAACATTTCTTCTCTAACCACCATTGTAACGTAATTGTTTAGTCCGTTAGCTTCACATCAGACGGTCGCGGGTTCGATTCGCGGCGGAGTCTTACCTACTTTGTAGCTCAGATTATTTTTAATCTGTTTTGAATTTTGAATTTGACGTAGAGTCCATCAAAAAGTGAAAGACATCATCCAGCAGAATTCAATGGAATTAGTGGTTTACTAACAGTATTTTTTGTGCACCTTACACTTCAAAATCTATCAAGCCGTTGCGTCTACAGGCTCAGCTAAGAAAACAGATATACATACATACATAAACCCAAAAAATATTACCCTTCATTTTGGACAGTCGAGTAAATATGAACCTATGTATATAGAAATATGTTTTAGAAGCTCTACAATTTTCCTGTAAAAAGCATTTATGTAACTCTTACCGTTGATTTTCGTAGCGTAGGCAGGCCTCCCACACTGCGGACTGACGATCTTGTGAAGGTCGCGGGAAGTCTGTGAATGCGGACAGCGCAGGACCGGACGTCGTGGAAATCCTTTAGGAATGCTTTTGTCCAGCAGTGGACGTCTTTTGGCTGATATGATGATGATGATTTTCTTATCCTTTTTTATTTTTACCCGTCTACCCAAAAAGGAAGGTGTTTTTTTGGATGTATGTATCAATGATGTCAGCAGGCGTATACATTTTTGCTGCTCTCTTAAGCGAGTCCAGGAAAGTTTTTTTTGGCTTTTAAAACAAAAATTTTGCTCATCCAAACCCTTCTGTTACCGCTGCTCGATTATGCAGATGTCTGTTACTGGACGCTCCTTAATAAGCTCGAGCGCAATCAAAACCTCGCCATCAAGTTAGCATTTGGCTTGCGAAAGTTCGACCATATATCTGAATATCGCTCTCGGCTTAAGTGGCTCCCTGTCCGCCAGCGTCGTTATCTACACATCCTCACACTCCTCTACAAAATCCTTCCATTTCTGAATATCTCCGCTCCTGTTTCCAGCTACTATCTGTGCCTTCCCCACCCAGACGTAAATACGTCACCAGAACTCTCGTAGTTCCCCGCACCAACACCAAATTCTTCTCCAACTCCTTCATTGTTAAAGCTGAGAACCTCTCAAATAATTTACCCGCAAACATTCGCGACTGCCCCTCTGTTAACACTTTCAAAATTAAACTCAAAGAGCATCTTCTTTCCCTACAAAAAAACCCAAGTTTATTTATATAAGTATAAACAATAATTACTTAATTTTTAGTTATGTATTATGTATGAAATTAAATAAATTATTTATTATTAGTATGTGTTATTTATGTAGGTAGATTAGGTAAGTTTATACTTAATTGTATTTTATTTAGTTTATATAATTATTAAGTACACACAGGTTTGCCTTCCATACTTTAAAGTCTCCTAATACCCGGTAAGGTTGGCTGGAAGCTATCTCTTATAGAGATAAGTCCACCTTTGTACACGTCCTCTCTAAGTTCTATGTTTGTGTACAATAAGGAATAGTACCGATTTTTCGCCCCCAAAACTCCCCGGAAACTAATTTTCAAGCAAATCGTTGGAGCCGTTTCCGAAATTCAGATTTTATATATACACACTAGCTGTTTATCGCGGCTCCCGGTGAAATATTTTTTTAAACCTATTCTCAGACCTACGGAATATACACAGAAAATTTCGCGGAAATCCGTCCAGCCATTTCGGAGGTGTATGGCAACTAACACTGTGACATGAGAATTTTTTACTTAAACATGTATATGTCGCAGGATTTTGATAAAATTAGGTTTTTGATCAAAAATCTAGGTTTTTGATCAAAAACCGGAAGATGACAAATTTAAAACAAATTTTATCATAAACCTGTAACAATCTAGGTTTTTGATCAAAAACCTGAACTAGTTTGGGTTAATGATCAATCTGATGTAGATTTCCGTTGACAGGGACTTCAGGAATTCCCCCGCTCCCGCTTCCATTTAGAACTCCCCGTTCTACACTCTTCCTACAGTGTTGAGTGGTCGACGGAGCCCCTTCGGGGCTCCTACTTCTGTGTTCTCATGTCAAACCTAACACTACAACTGCGAGCTTAGCTCGCCTCCCCGCACAGTCTCCGAACCTAACGGATCCGAGTCGGGGTGCTCCGCAAGTCCGAGCTCGCTTCGCTCGCTCCCGCTTCCATTTAGAACTCCCAGTACTACACTCTTCCTACAGTGTTGATTACATCGATTAATTTGTCATAAAAGTAAGCCAACCCATGTTTTTGACTAGAAATGTATCATAAACCCAAACTAGTTCAGGTTTTTGATCAAAAATCTAGATTGTTACAGGTTTATGATAAAATTTTGTTTAAATTGTGTCATCTTCCGGTTTATGATCAAAACCCTAGATTTTTGATCAAAAACCTAATTTTATCAAAACCCTACGACATATACAAGAATTGTTCGATTAAAGGTATTATTATTAGATAGATATGTATTTTTGTATGACTGTTTCTTTGGCTGAGCTTGTAGTCTTAACGGTTGGATGGATTTTGGAATGCGAAGTGTCGTTAGGTTCGTCTCAATCCCGAAAGTGTTAACAAAGAGTGTGTTAATATCAGTGTTAACAACATTGAAGTGTTCCGGCTTGAAGATAAGATAGCCAGTGCTCCATTGCGTTGGGGAATCTCGGCAAGCCCGCTACTATCTTCGGCATCATCGTCACTTATCATCAGGTGAGATAATGCCAAGGGCTTACCAATTATGAATAAAAAAAAAACGAGTGTGCTTTAGACTACACGACTGAAGTAAAACTTCTTTAGCTCCATCTATATGTATAAAAGTAAATACTTAGACTTCAGAAAATAATCAAATCTTTTTTTTTTTCATATGGAGGTATAGGCAGTTAATGAAAAGATTTTTATTATCCTCTGAAAATGATCAAATCTTTTTTATCTTGTATGTTTGTTTTGATTGTTTTGACAACCGATATTGTTGCCTTGGCAACCGATATTGTTGGTAAACAAAAATAAATAGTATCTCTCTTTCTATCTTCACTAATTTATATATCCCTCTCAACTTCCGTTCGCCTCACCCGAACACGCTTCCGTAACGTTCTCGTCACGCATCCACCAGCTTACTCCTCAAGTCAAGCGTGCGTAAAGAAGTTTTACTTCAAAAAGTGACATATGATACATTTTAACCGGACTGCCCAAAAAAGAATGGTAATATTTTCATGCGGTAGGGTTTTAAATTTTTAATTAAATTGGTTATTTGATACGCACAAGTACATACAAAGTTCCTATCGCTCGGAACTTGTGCGTATTCCCAACATTTCGGTGAGTAGCTAATGTAGCATCTGCGTATGAAACAACCCTTTAACCTTAATTAGCTGAACGTATCCCTTCTATCCTTGTCTTAACCTTGAGACAGCCAGACCAATTTACGAGGCTGTCTTCATATAACTTAAACATCCATTCACGAAACACCTACTGAACTTTGATATTGCCAAACTTTTGAGTTTTATTTGTCACTTGAAGGACATAGGTACCTATTTTATGACCAGTGTCTATGTCTCTTTAGCGATTTCTGTTATGATCAAATTATTTTATATCCAACCACTACCTGTAAAAGCACACATATTTATGATTCTTCTTCTTTCGTGTTATCGGTGTTCTACAGGATTCATTTCGGAGATTGTGCCCTGGAGCTTCACGACCTCATTCCCTCATCTACTTTCATCATCGGACGACCAGGCGCGGAGGGCGATTCCACCCCTTTGTCATTAATGTTCCACCTTTACGCACGAAGCGTTTTGCTTCTTCGTTCATTATGCGAACGGCCATGTAGTGGAATTCCCTGCCGGCGTCTGTGTTCCCCTATTCTTTAATTTAAGAATCTTCAAGTCGAGAGTGAATAGGCACTATTTGAGCTTGCGTGATACATCCTCCGCTGCATTGGCACTTACCGTCAGGTGAGGAGCAGCCAAACGCACTACAATTTTTAATAAAAAAAAGTTCGATGACATGTCATATCTCTCCTTCCCAGTATGTGGCCACCTAAAAGGCACATTGGACATGCAATTAGATGGTCAATTTTTTGTGGAGCACCACACCTACACCGAAATTCCGACCTACCTGTGAATCCCCACCTGAACCGTTTGTTTTTGTTCCGGTCGACTTGAGTATGAATTCTATAAATCGACTTCCAGATAGGCTTCGCCGATTCGTGTCCTAGGGGGAGGTACTCCAAAATCGGAACAAACGGGGCGGACTGTGAGCATTATTCACGCCTGAGTTCGCATTTTACTGGGGTGGTCGCACCGTCAAATTATACTTTAAGTGTTACCAATGTTAATAACGTAATACCATAAGCCGTTAATTTTCCAATAAATTAAAAAAGTAATAAAATAAAAACAAATTAACTTATTTTTCTTCTTGGCGAGTCCATCCTTTGATTCAATTTTTTCCAGATGTACTCTTTCAGCGGCTAGGGCAGCCGCCTCCTGTCCGGGAGGTCATGATTCAAATTCT
Source organism: Coleophora flavipennella (assembly GCA_947284805.1). NCBI lineage: Eukaryota > Metazoa > Arthropoda > Insecta > Lepidoptera > Coleophoridae > Coleophora > Coleophora flavipennella. The sequence continues at coordinate 8,925,146 of OX369257.1, read as the reverse complement.
TCCGCATACCAATGTGATTTCGAATTTATATTTCATATGTACGTTTATCCGACGCTCTTACGGTGAAGGAAAACATCGTGAGGAAACCTGCACACGCCTGCGGAGAAACTCGAAGGTTGTATATGAAGTCGACCAACCCGTACTGGGACCGTGTGGTTGACTAAGACCCGATCGCCCTTATTCAGGGTAGGCTCGAGCCCCTTAGTGGAACGTATAAGATGATGTTTTTTTCAAGTTCGTCTTGTGGCATATCAAATGAAAAGGCTTGTTAAAAGAAACAGAAATATTATATTTTATTAATTACTAGCTGTGCCCGCGAGGAGGTTTTGAATTTTCCCACGGGAACCTTTAATTTCCGGGATAAAAAGTATCCTAAATGTTAACCCGGGCTATAAGGTACCACCATATTTTTTTAATCAAAATCGGCCTAGTAGTTTTTGCGTGATGCGCGAACATACAGACAGACAGACAGACGAAAATTCCAAAAGACGTTGTTTTGGCCTCTATATCATTAGTAATGTTCATCACGTTATTATTTTCCAAAAATATTTCATGCACAGACACGGCCCCTTTACAGTTTTATTATTATGTAGATTTCAAAATGCATAGTTTCGAAGAAAATAAGGAAAATATTCGAAAATCGATCATAACTCTGAAACTACTCAAATTAAAATAAAAATAAAATAGGAGATTTATAAAGGGCCTCTCTTATAGTTTACAGAAACTCTAAAAGACATTTCTAAGTCTTAATGTTCTAACAGAAAACAGAATGGTGCGGAACCCTCTCCACGCAAGTTCGACCCGCACATGACTGTTTTTAGGGTTTCGTGCACCCAAAGGGTGAATACCGGAACTTTATTACTAAGCCTCCGCTGTCTGTCCGTCTGTCTGTCAGCGGGCTGTATTTCATGAACCGTCATCTACCTAGATAGTTAGAAATTTCACAGACTGTGTATTTCTGTTGCCGCTTAAAAGTAGAAAAAGTTAAAAGGAAATAAGTAAAACGTATTTTAAAGGTATTTTAGAGGTATTTTTATAAAATTAGCTACCACCATCTTATCTAAGTCTTGCCGCCAAACATCAATGCTAACAACATTGATGTGTTCCGGATTGAAGATAGTATAGCCCCATAGCATTGAGAATATTATTAAGCCCGCTTCCATCTTCGGCATCATTGTCACTTACCATTAGTTGAGATGATACCAAGGGCTTACCAATTGTCAATAATAAAAAAATTAATCCAATTAAAAAAAAATTAAAGCCGGCCGAGTGTTAGTCGTACTCGCGGTAAAGAGTCCGAACTGAATAAAAAAAGGCATATTTCTGTCGGTCGCGTTGATGTCTTTTGTTTGTAATGTGTATAGGTATCCTAGTCATAGTTGTGTGGAAAGGTGTGGTGATACCGAACCCTCGGAGCGTAAGTTGGACTCGCACTTGGCCGGTTTTTTTGTGGTGCGACACCCTGTACTGTGTGTTTTTCAAAACTTTCTAATCTATTTACTTATCTAGGTTTCTACATCATACCAAAGAATATATTATATTAGTACTAACATACAGTATGGACACTCCCTGCCACTCTCTAGATTGCTACCTCACCCCCTCGTCACCCAGATTGATACAGATTGGTTGCAGTTTGGTTGTCGAACGTATAGAATTTTGTTTGTTCCGTCATTCCTTTTTAGAAATGTCATTTCTGGCCCGTTGTCCCTTCGTCCAGGGTGTGACCATATTTCGATATAAATACACATAAAAAAATAATTGTAAACTAATTTTAAGAGATACGAACATAAAACGGCCGAAAATAAAAAAGCTCACCCGCACGTTTTGAGTACGAGTATGTCTGGCCTCGGGTCAGCCATTTTTCTCCCAAATTAATGGTGGGCCTTGCTTGCTATGAAATAATAATACCTGGGCGACCGAGCTTTTCTCGGGGCGTAGTACCCAGAGCCGTTAAAAACATTTAAAATTAGTCTTTGCGCGGCATACTCCAGTGCGAAAATTTCGGAAAATAGCGTTTTCCCAGACATGATACCTATCTAAACCGATTTTTCGCCCCCAAAAAGCAAGCAAATAGTTGAAGCCGTTTCTGAGATTCGCATTATAATATTACAATTTTCACCTTTTAAATTTTTACCGATTTGAACCATTTTTTGATAGGCTGTCAGTCAGAACAAAAGCTAGGCTTATACATTTTTGTATTTTCGATAAATTTAATAAGTTTAATTTTATTGTCGTTCACGTGTTTTTATACAAATTAATTTCGGTCATTTATTAAATTTTAAAATCGGTAATTGAAAAAAACTAAACGTATAAGCCTAGCTTTTGTTCTGACTGACAGCTTATCAAGAATTGGTCCAAATCGGTTAACATTTAAAAGGTGAAAATCGTTATCGCCGTTTGTATGAAAAGTTGCAGCTTCACAATCCTCTTAACGCAACCTTCATACACATCTACAATCCGATGTACGATGTTTTCCTTCACCGCTAAAGCAATCGATCGGTAATATGTAAATGTAAGTACGTAAGTTTTGAAAAACTACATTGGCCGTCTGGATTTGAACCCGAGAGCTTTGAATAGGAAGACCAAGTCGTTACCTTTAAGCCACCGACGATGTGACGCTTTAAAATTTTACTCTAGTAGAGTAAACGAGCTCACTAAAGCCAATGTAACTAAAGCCAGATTTTATGGACCCCAGCGATATACTAATCATGCGTCGGGTGAAAAGGTCGGTCATAGTTAATCGGAGTAATCTATTCAGTAGACAAGTTTTATACAATGACCACCATAAATTGACCTGTATCTTTAAATACTTCACTTACTTTTGATAGGTCAGCAAGGGCAGATTTTGCAACCACTCTATGTTGGCCCCTACTGCTGTACTCTGCAGTTACTGTGGAAGGTATGAGGGGATTTATAGGATGACGTGAGGGGTCTAGGTTCACTGGCTGTTTTATCTGGTCGTAAATTTCTACGGGTATCTGGTAAAACGTCAAAGAGGGCAACGTAACGGAAATGCAGGGTTGCTACGTCTTCCTGTTGACTTAGCTTAGCCTTTATTTAGTTTTCTTCAGATTTTGTTAACTTTATAAAAGCTTTGTAAGTATTTTTAGGTGTTCAATATAAGTATAATTAATCAATGTTAATATATAATATTGTTAGGTGTAACAATTGTTACCAATAAAATTTATCTTATCTTATCTTATCATTCTGTTGTTGATTTATTGAAAGCACAGAATGCGTAATTTTAGTTACCTACTTTTTGTCATCTGTAAAAATCTACATTTTATTCTAAAAAAGATTGAAATACATAATTGTTTCGTTATAGCTTTTAAGCGTCATTAAAGTACTCATTTTGTAATAATAAGCAATTTAAATTTAAAGACTTAATGGAAAACAAAGGTGGTAATGTATAATATTTTATTGTATTGTATTGTTGTATTGTAAAGTTTATTGCAATTCAAAAAAAAAAGGGGGGGGGGGCAAATTAGTAATCAACAATACAGAATTTATTTTTAACTAGCTGTTTCCCGCGGCTTCACCCGCGTGGACCACGTTTCTATGACTTTTCGAGGGTGCGCAGTGCGAGCGTGGTAAAAAGTAGCCTATGTCTTAATCCAGGTCCTAATCTGTCTACCTACAAAATTTCAGCCAAATCCGTTCAGTAGTTTTTGCGGGAAAGCGTAACAGACAGACAGAGTTACTTTCGCATTTATAATATTAAAGTAGGGATTAAAGTAGGGATTATGTCATCATCGCAACTTTTTATCTTACCTAAAAATATTTAGAAACCAAATATTTGGGTAGTGTTACAAATGCTGAAAATCTTCCAAAATATTCTCAAAAATGTCTGGCTGTGTCCATATAACAACGGCCGGCGCGACGCTGTACCGAAAAACGGTGGCGGTGCCACGCCAGATCCGGTGCACGTCCTATCAATTACACGATCGCACCGGATTACGGCGAGGCGCCGTACAGGCCGTTTTCATGGCACGGTGCCGTATCATGATCCGACGCATGGTAGTACAGCTCCGCGCCGGTGGTGATGTGGCCAGGCCATCTCGTAGTGATGGACACGACTTGACTGCTGTGTCAGAAAATTAGGAAATGGAGCGCCAAAATTATGTAGTTTCTTGTTTTCTGAAACACATTAATTACACCTCGGACACTTCATACAACGGGCAAGAAATGACATTTCAGAAATCGAATGACGGAACAAATAAAATTACGGCGAAATCCTATACGTTCGAGAACCAAACGGTAACCAATCTGCATCAATCTGGGTGAAGAGGGGGTGAGGTCGCAATCTAGAGAGCGGCAGGGAGTGTCCCTACTGTATGTTAGTACTAATATATATACTTTGCATTAACTTATTATTAGTGTATTGAACGTGTTACAAATTTTTGGATTTTATCAAATGGTGGTGGACAAAAGTGGTTCGCCACAGATGTGTGGTATATCTAAAATAGGAGCACTTCAGTGGCTGCAGGCTGGTGATCGTCCCGTCAAAATCTGGCCCCGGAGACTTGAGATATCTGCTGCCCAAGCCCACGGTGACGACTCGGTTCTTCTAACCATAGGTCCCGGGTTCAAATCCGGACGGCGAATGTACCAATGAGTTGTCGAAACTTACGTACATATACTTACCGATTGCTTTAGCGGTGAGGAAAACATCCTGAGGAAATCTGCACATCTGATTCTAGATGTGTATGAAGGTAGCGTTGACACATCCGTAGGTGTAAATGTAAAAGCCCTACACGTGAAAGCGGCTGATGTTAAGGGCAACACAAGGCAACCGCTGGGTATTCCTTGGATAGCACGGTTTATTGTGCTACTGGATAAGAGAGATAGATGAGAAGAGAGAGATAGAATTGTTGGTAAAAAGTCAACGTTTGGACTGGTTTAACAATTATTGGCCATGAAGAGTGTGTCATCATCATCAACATATCAGCCGAAAGACGTCCACTGCTGGACAAAGGCCGCCACTAAGGATTTCCACGACGACCGGTCCTGAGCTGCACGCATCCAGCGGCTTCCCGCGACCTTCACTAGGTCGTTGGTCCACCGTGTGGGAGGCCCGCCTACGCTACGTCTTCCGGTGCGCGGTCACCAGTCGAGAACTGTATTGCCCCAATGACAATCTGTTCTACGAGCTATGTGCCCTGCCCACTGTGTATGTGCCGGTCGCTTAGTATGGGCCTCATAAGATGGCTCAACGGCTCAAGGTCACCCAATGGGAGTATGTTATATGAATGAATTATAAATTAATGGCACGCTCAACGAAGACCTCATGTCGTGTTAGATTGAAAGTTTTCTTTTTCCTATGGGTGGCAGACCTACGTTAACAAGGATCTCCCTGATCCCTGAAAAATTAATTCAACAGTGTTCTATAAATTTTATCGCAACAGGCCCCGATTTCATGGAGTAAATTAACCAAAACTTTATATAATGTTCAATGCCTCCCTTTTGAATAAATAACAGCCCTCTAAATCCAAGAAGTTCGCAGACAATGTGACATTAAATATTTATTCCGGACCACAATGATGTAGATACCTAACCTAAAGTACTTTGGGGCTCGGAAGGGAATGAAAATGGGTTGATGTTTAGTTGTCACACAGAAGTGGGTTGTCTGAAAAGGGTTGTAAGAAGTAAAACGAGTGTAAAATTACCTCACTACTGATAACTGAATCAAGTCGTCATCATATCAGCTCATATACGTGCCCTCCAAGAGGCTCGAGCCTAACCTGAATTAGGGTAATCGGGCCCAATGCGGGTTGGTCGACTTGACACACAACCTTCCAGTTTCTTCGTAGGCGTGTGCAGGTTTCCTTACGATGTTTTCCTTCACCGTAAGGGTGTCGGATAAACGTACATAATATGAAATTGAAATAAGAAAACATATTGGTACGTGGCCAGATTCGAACCATGACGTCCCGGACAGGAGGCAGTGGCCGTAAACCATACCTACGCTTCTTTACGCCACCTACGCTATTTAAATCAAGTAGAACTTTATAATTTAAACGTTATAATATTAGGCCCTAATTTACCAGCAGTCGTAGCTCAGTGCAACTTGCGTGGTTGGTCGATCATGCAGGTTAACTGACCTGAAACACGGTTATTACCTGGATGGGTAACATTTTTCTCGGCCGTTTCCCTACTTCACAAGGCACGTTAAGCCGTTGGTAACGACTGCTATCAATAGATGTCAGTCGTTGAACCGCTGGCATCAGATTTTTTTGGGATTTGATCCTCGGAAAAAAATGTTTGAGATGAATGTTTAATGAATGGTAAACCAATTTTTTGAAATCCTATACAGGGTGTAACATAAAGGTTAAGTGATACTTTAAGGTGGGCTTATACTCATCAAACTGAAAAACTTTTGTTTTACAACTTTCCAGAAGTCGCGAATTTTTTTCATACAAATCGGTCATCTGATTGAGCGATTTTGTATAGGAAGTCTTTTTTTTTGCGAATTGATCATAGGTTTCTTAGGGAAAGTTGTTTACTTTGACGAGTGGAAGCTTACCATAAAGCATCATTTCACCTTTATGTTACATCCTGTATAGAAAAGAATATTTTTTTATTCAGTGATATAGCGTAGTTTTTAGAATACATAGTTTGTACCTATCACTGATAAGGTAGCAGCTCAGCTTCTGCTGTCACAGCGCTGATTTTCAGGTACTACCCCTTCAGGGAAGGGGGGTAGATCTAGACGAAGTAAAACACATATAAGTAACAGAGACATCGTTAAAACTTTGTCAAGAGCTGTTAGAAATTATTATTCTGATATTATTGTTCTATGAAGGTTATTATTACCTAACTTTTGACATCTCTTCGTAATAAATTGTTACGAGTATACTTATCTAGAGTATAATACATCGTTGTAAACAACCCATACACATCCCCACTGCTGGGGTATGAATATCTTCCCAAACTCGGGAAAGGTTAGGCCTACTCTTGTCAAAAGCATTAACGACATTCAATGTTTTTTACGTATAACTTTTCATGTCATATTGTTTTCATGTTCTAATGACATAATCTGGTTTATTTCAAGGATTGAATTTAGACGTTATTAACTAATGATTGATTTTTTCTTGATTTTTTACAAATGACTTTATGTTATTATTATTTTATGACCATCAGAAAGAGTGTGATTCACACCTATTTTAAATAAATACCTTGCATAGGGATGACGACAACATCAGAAATAAATTATGAACTCTTGATCACTAAATTGCCCTCCTACTTAAACTTCGGAAAACCTTACTCTTTTTGTTTTCCATCAATTCTTCAATTTTTAATTCACCAAAATCACAAAATGAGTATTTATATGACGCTGCTAAACTATGACGTCACGCCTAGGTGTTTTGAACATACCCTGTATAGGCACTCCAAAACTTAACCTTTACCTGCAAATAAAGCATGGAACAATTATAATATAGACCTCCGCACTTCCAAGGGTCAAACTCTTTTACCTGTCCCCTTCACATATACTTCATTCCATTATAGCCGCTCCCATAAGGGCCACTTTTGCAATTTGTGCTCTAAAAGGGTCCCACAATTTATGTGTTACCTGTCCTCCGCAGCTGAGCGGGCCCTATTTCAAAACCCTATGGCGTTGGGCCCTTAACCGCTGTAAAGGGATGACTTCAAAAGGACACCTAGATTTTTTGGAAGATAGGCTTCAACTCATGGGCCTTATAACCAACGATAGTATGATGATGATGATCTATCCGACCGATTTCGGTCATGGCGACCACTTCGACTCCTAGTCGGTTTGCCGCGCGTGCACTTAAAGATGGTTATATAACAATGACTTCTATATTACTGTCAAATCTGTGTAAAATAACAATATTATACTTCATATCCAAACTACAAATGAAACTGAATTACCTACCTGCAGTAGAAGAGTTGAAAAAGGTTAAAATAGTTGAAAAAAAGTTTATTTGGCACTTATAAGTTATAAGTAGTAATTACGAAGTCCTAATTTCCAACTAGTCCCACCCCTTTTTTATTATTTTTTAAAAGCTTTTATTTAAATTTATTTGTGTGCCCTAGAATTTAGCAACCAATATTTTACCCGCTTCCACTTAAGCTATCGTGCTGAAATTTTACACTCACGTTTTTTTTTGTAACAATGCACGATTATTAAACAAATAAGTTTTAAAAGCTTTTTTTTAAAAAAAAAGGTTTTATTTATTTCCCTTGTCAATATGTCTTGGAACTTAGCAATCAATATTTCACCCACTTCCACTGAAGCTATTGGGCTGAAATTTGACACACAAGTTTGTTTCTCGTGACAGTGCACGATTATTAAATAAAAGCTTTTAACTACAAGTTTTTAGGTTTTTTACCTATACTTGTTTACATTGTTTACATTATTAGTTTGAGATTGTTTTGAATTTCAGTATTCTTAAATATTATGATTTAAAGAAATATGGTGTGTGTATATATTAGTTTTGTATGTGTGTGTGTATGTATGTGCGTATATCTGCGTGCTAGCGTGTGTGTGTGTGTGTTTGTGTGTGTGTTTTTGAGACCTACGTAATGCAAAGTAACTTATAAAATATTTTTTCACGATTTTTCGTAATGCAAAGTAATTCATTAAATATTTATTCACAATTATCCGGGTCGATTGTGATAATCATGAACATGCGGGAATCGGATGTCACTTTTAGATCTTTTTTTTAAAAAAATGTCACACCATCTAAATAAATTCAGGTCTTTTTAATCCAACACTGAATTAATTTAATATAATTTTATGGGTTTTATTTTATTGAAAGTCATGTTTACTATTTTAATTCCTTAGTGACGCCTGAAAATGATTTTTAAGCTTCCATTCTGTGATCTCGCTGATAATGTTCCTGTATTTTTTTGTATGTAACTTTACTATTTTCTATTTTGCACACCGTTTTTTCTGAGTGAGGGCCTGGTGACAAGATGTTTTTATCTTAGCTTATGCTTACGTTTATGCGTCATTAAAACTCTGGTAGTTCCCCGCTGCAATACCAAATTCTTCTCCAACTCGTTCGCTGTTGAAACTGCGAACCTCTGGAATAAATTACCCGCCAACATTCGCGACTGCCCCTCTGTTAACTCTTTCAAAATCAAACTTAAAGAGCATCTTCTTTCCCTACAAAACGTGTAAGTTTATTTGTATATATTTATTTTAGTAAGAATAGTAAGTATCCAATTTTTAGGTATGTAATTAAGTATATTATTAATTTATTTACTAACGGTATGTATTATTTAAGTGAGTAGATCAGATTAGTTTACATTATATTATATTAGGTACACATAGGTTTGCCCCCCGTCCTTTGAATTCTCATAACACCCGGTAAGGTTGGCTGGAAGAGATCTCTTATAGAGATAAGTCCACCTTTGTATATGTCCTTTCTAATTGTTTTTCATGTAAATATTTGTATGCACCAATCTCCAACAAGCAACTGTATAACTGACCTTTAAAATTGCTCCATTAGTTATCTACATTTTGTTGCTTTGTGGTGAAATATGAAATTATTTATTTATTTATTTAATTGGTATAAACTGTTGATAAAACGAAGAAAAAAAAAATTAAAATTTAGTTACAAATTTTTAACAGCTTGAACTTTTTAAAGTTTTTCACAAATTTATCCTTGGCTCCTTTAAAATGGGATCCATTCAGTCATGCCACCTACATTTACGTCGCCATTCGTTGTATTGTGAACCGGCCCTTACGCACCTTTATCCCTAAGGTTATATAAAGGGTGCTTTAGTAAAGGGTTCGTTCTTTGTGCGTACACCGATTTAGGGTTTGGTGGAAACGTGCAATACAGGATATTTCGTATTCCGTAACCCAAATGAGGTTTTATCGAAGAGTTGGCAAAGAAGATTTAATAGCTTATAACCCGAATAAGAAAAATTGAATTGCATTGTTACTTTTTTTTTAAATTTTAGTAAGTGGCCTTCTATTGCAACTTTAACAAGTATTTCTAGGGTTCCGTACTTAAACAACAAATCCTTATAGTTTCACCATTTCTGTCCGTATGGCTGACCGTCTGTCCGCGGCTTAGCTTGGAGACTATTAGTATTAAAAAAACTGTTATTTGGCACGGGTACAGGCAATAGTGTCTACGAGTATCTTATCTAATAATATAACTGCAAAAATGTCTTTGTTTATTTGTATGTCTGTCCTTCTTTCACGGAAAGGAGTAACGAATTGACGTGACTTTTTGCACGGGAACAGTTGACCGGATGGAAGTGACATAGGCTACTTTTTTACCCGACTACAGAAAAAGAGGGTTATCTTTTACCCAACTACGAAAAAGGGAGGGTTATGTTTTTCACAGTCTATGTATGTATGTAAGTGTGTATGTTCATCTGATCCCTCGTATTTTAAGTTTAGATCCGTAAAATCGACTCCGTTCCCGAGAGGCCTTTTTTAGGGTTCCGAAGTCAACAAGGAACCTTATAGTTTTGCCGTGTCTGTCTGTCCGTCTGATTAGCTCAGAGACTATTAGTACTAGAAAGGTGTGATTTGGAATGGGTATTACATATTAATCACGCCGACAAAGTGGTAAAATAAAATAAAAAAATAAAATAAAATATTGCGTTGGGGAATCTTGGTATGCCCGCTTCCATCTTCGGCAACATCGTCACTTACCACCAGGTGAGATGTTGTCAAGGGTTTACCAATTGTGAATAAAAAAAAATATATGTGTAGGTTACCCCCCCCCCCCCTACATGTAAACCAAGGGTGTTTTATTGTTGTGTGAAGTATTGTTGAATAGTTTTATTGTTGTGTGAAGTATTGTTGAATAGTTTTATTGTTGTGTGAAGTATTGTTGAATAGTTTTATTGTTGTGTGAAGTATTGTTGAATAGTTTTATTGTTGTGTGAAGTATTGTTGAATAGTTTTATTGTTGTGTGAAGTACTGTTGAATAGTTTTATTGTTGTGTGAAGTATTGTTGAATAGGTCATTGAAAACCACTGAAGGTTTGCTAAAACTATTTTTCTGTACAGGGTTCCGTTTGCGAAATAATAAGCTTTTTTAAGTGCCATTTAAGGAAATCAGAAAAAAAATGTAAATAGTAGGACATTTAATCAATTTAAAAGACAACCTGTGTCAGTTAACTATGCAGGAGTAATAGTCAAGGAACCTAAGATGTGCAGTTAGATTTGTAACAAGTTCTTAGATTTTCCATACAAAAAAATAACTAAGTGAAAAAACAATTTCGTTTTATTAAAATTAAATTTTTGAAAAGACTACCGAACCCTGAAAATGTAAGTTTTTAAATGACAATAAATAATGACTTTATCTAAAAAGTAATAAACGTTTAATAAATCATAGTTTACGTTTAAAGTTATCATCCATTTTTTCTGTTTTTGCTGCACGCGTACTACCTGACTCCTTGCTTTTTGTCCGAGCACTGGGTCATCATCATTACAGCTCATATACGTCCCCACCGAAGGGCTCGAGCCTACCCTGAATCAGGGCGATTAGGCCTTAGTCGACCACGCGGGCCCAGTGCGGGTTGGTCGACTTCACACACAACCTTCGAGTTTCTTCGCAGGCGTGTGCAGGTTTCCTCACGGTGTTTTTCCTTCACCGTTAAAGCAATCGGTAAGTATGTACGTAAGTTTTTGAAAAACTCATTGGTACATTGGCCGTCCAGATTTGAACCCGGTACCTTTGGTTAGATGGACCGAGTCGTTACCGGTTGAGCCACCGATTCTTTGAGCACTGGGTGTCTGGTAGAAATAGCTTTGAGCGATAAGATCGCCCATATTGTACATCTCTTAGTTGTTACTTATTTGTTTGTACATGACAATGTTTGTTTATTCAGATTTACAATAAAGAGTTATTTAATTTTGTGTTTGGTTTTACGAATTTTACCTATATTTAAGCTGTGAGACCTTGCTTTATCCAAAATATTATGATTCTAGGTCAACAGGAAGTATCCTACATTTTTGATGAGTCAGACTGCGAGTTTTTAAAATATTTGACAGAAACAGTCATATATCTTATGATTTCAGTGACTTAGAAGCTTTATTTTTTACACATGTATGAGGCCATAGACTTTAGTATTTGATATTGATACTTTACACCCGTTGCTGAGAAAAAGAATTTTGATAGACGAATAGACAGACACAGAGACAAACAAACAGACAACAATGTGTTCTGTCTTTTCCTTTTAAGGTACGAAGCCCTAAAAATAAAATTAGAGCAACCATAATGGCACTTGTTACTCTTTTCGGCAAGGTCCGACTGACCACTACCTATCGCCAAGCAGTTATAGCGAGCGAGATAATACTGACATACGAGGCATTCAATCTTAGTCAATGAATTTCTTTACCTCCAGAGGGAAATTCTATTTCACGTTAATGGCCCCAAGTTGGTGTACGACTCACGGCATAACGGCAGTGAGAGTGAGACAAAAATTACCTTCGTGTGCATTGAAAGTATGCACATGCTTGTTAACTTAATTTTTTTTATCAAATTTCTTTTTGAGTTTATTTTTATTTAAAAACCAAAATACAAACACACATTTTTACATAAACAATATGCGTTAATTTAGTTTAGTCCTGTCAAATAAGTTACATCGTGTTACACCGAATCGACACTACTATATACTTTCATTTATTAATCAATTTCATTTTTATAGCTTTCAAAATGTAGCATGACATTACTTTTCTTGGTTTTTTACATTTTTAGTTACCTATATGGATGGATTAGGTTTTCAGATTTGGGCTCTACATGAATTAAGGCAAAAAAACAATGTTTTCAGTTTTCTCATTTTTTTAAACAAGCTTTTGAATTTAAGAAAATAAAATAAATTTTACAATATCCATATTTTTACACTCAAGTCATTGCTCGGAAAGTATCCCAGAATACTTAACAGAGTAATCACCATGACACGCTTTCGCTACAATAGGTACCCCAGCTGTAGCGAGCGAAAAAACATTTTAAATATTAACATAGTGTAATTTTCATACAATTTACTTTTCTTAACTCAGTCTTAGAATTGATTACTTAAAACTCCACTTTTCGGTCGAGCCGTGAAAAGACATTGCTGCTCTATTATAGGATATAGAACCTCATCGAAGTTAGTCCTCGAGGGTTGGCCAAGATGGATGACTACCCTGGTACATTATTAAGACTACGAATCGTCATAGCATAATACTCTGGCACTAGAGTCATAGTCGTTTATAAGGTAGTCACTTTTCCTCAGTGTGTCGTCAGCATTATCTCACCTTTTACAATAATAATAATAAAAACACTCAAGTGCGAGTCAGACTAACGCATCGATGGTTTCGTACCTTAAAATGATTAAATTAGTTATATATCTTATCTTACTACTTTACGTTAGAAATTCTAGTATAAATATAAAATTATTTTTTTTCGGAAGTGGCTCTATTTGGATGAAATTTTGTATAAACGTATCGTTTTATATTCCAAGTCTATCTAGACAGGTGTGATTTCTGAGAAAATCCGTTTTCACACAAAAAAAAGTTCACATGCCCATAAGAGACTAGAGAGCATCGCTCAGTTATCAAGATACTACTCATAATATGTAATTAGAACGCAATAAATTTCATTTTTAAAAACGCATAACTAACTTTGTTTGTAAAAGGATTTTTGCTAATTGAAAAAAAAATGAGCTAGTTAGAAGCATTCTTTGAGTTTGCGTGTACCATCCTCGACTACATCGCCACTTACCATCAGGTGAGATATAGTCAAACGCACTCGAATTAAAAAAAAAAGACGTGTGGCACTCGGGGACTGCCGCGGTTAAGCTATTGCATAGCATTTTGTATCAACTTATGCAATTATAATTATTTATTTATTTTATTCATGCAGTATTTCTTTTTCTTTGATATTAATTCAAGTTACACTTTTTGAGCGTGGTGACCGATAAGAAAACATTTTTTTCTTTTATTAAATAAATAACAATATTTAGAAGTGATTATCGAATTTAGCGCGATGTACATTTATATAGATATAATATCATATATACTTTCTCTGCGCGGCATTCATGTGCATTATCTATACACCAAAAACAAAGGTACTGAATAGTACACGTGCTTGGTTTGATGGTTTCTGTTATATACATAATGAATGAATTTATTTATATATATATATATATACATATTGAGAATCTAAATTGAGAATTTAAACTATACGCGTGTGTGTGTTTGTGTGTATAAAAGAGGGCTACTTTTAATATCGCTCATTTTAATATCAAAAATTTAGGTCACCTTTATAGCAGTATTATATTTTCAATTCAAAATTAATACTGCATTTGTGATAATAATAAAATGTATGTATATAGAGTACTCACTCATTTTCTTTCACTATTTTTTCGTGACTTTCTTCATTAATAATAAATGCACTTTGTTCATTCATATTTATTATTTATTTTCGCTTACAGCTCGCGTATTGTAAAAATAACGCTGGGCGCGGTGGTGGGGGAGGGTTGTTGCATCCTTAAAGCGTTGTACATTAGAGTTAAAATTGATTGCGCGCGTCCAACGGTCAGCGTTATTCTTACGTTACGCGCGGTATAACCGCGCTTTTTTACATCTTTGTTTTTTTTAAGCAATGGTAGTTGGAACTATACAGCCAAATATGGAATAAAATCTTTTTGTACTTTTTTTTAAGCAATGGTAGTTGGAACTATACAGCCAAATATGGAATAAAATCTTTTTGTACCTATCTCTATAAATACAAACAGCTGTGTCTTAAATAAAATCTTTTTGCATTTGATAAATAAAAAATAATCAAATCTTTTTTGTCATATGGAGGTATATACAGTTTATGAAAAGAGTTTTATTATTCTCCGAAAATGATCAAATCTTCTTATATGTTTGTTTTGACAACCGATATTGTTGCCATGGCAACCGAGCGTCAGGTTTTTCTTCGTTACGGAATTTCTGGATTCGGTCCCCGCGCTCAAAGCCTGCGATAAAATCTATGCAATAGCTTAAAAACGACGGGTTGCACTCCGGAAGTGCCGGCAGAAGTGAAAACTTGAATATTAACGTTGTGCATTTTTGATATTTTGGAATGGTTAGGGAATAATTTTGCACGAATTGCTTTGATTATCAGTATAAAAGTACTATCATTTATGTGGTAGAATACAATATTTATTTATTGCGCTATCGTACACAAACATGACAATTTATATTACATTAAAAAGTTTATATCTCAGAAAAATCAACAAATAATCAACTCCATCCGTCTTACGAATTTTCGATCAGGTCACGTGTCCTGACGCGAGTTTAACATTTTTTACCCATTACAAAAAAAGTGCACAACGCCGCTAAAGAAGTTTTCACTTCAAAAAAAAAATGTTTTTCCTGTAATATATATTTACATAAACCTGCGCTTAATTCAGTTGTTTCGCTGTATATACTTCGGAGATAAGGGGAAAATGGTAATTTTTAAACATATTCTATCATAAGTTGAACAGTCAGAAACATAATAAATACAAAAACCTATTTATTTCGGAATTTAAAAGTAAAGACTTCTCATATGATGCCCTTTGACTTAGTAAACACACTTTAATATTTTAAACCCCACCTTTCGGCACACATTTGCAATGAAAATAAAAAATATAACTTCTATTTTTTATTTACAGTTAGTAAACGCTTGGCACATTTCGCCTGATGGTAAATGACGTTGATGCCTTAGTTTTGAAATTAAGGTAAACAAACATTATTTAAAACGAATCCAAATTATTTATTTTAAAAAGGTGTTTACTTACACATACTTTTAAATGGCAGTCTCAGGTTTTGGTATTTGCTGGATAAAAATACAATACCTTACAATACAATACAATATGTCATTATCATTTACATAATCTTTTATTTTATAATATACTTTAGAGCACAGGCATTTTTTGACACGAGTCTTGAATGTATTCTCTGGTAAACCAGTTACAATTTCTGGAATTTTATTATAGAATTATTTAATTGCCCCACAAATGACTTTTTAGTTGATAGGATTAGACATACAGGCATACGGACCAACTAGCATCAGAAATGTTCCGTTTTTCAAGCGACTTCCAAAAAGGAGGAGGTTCTCAATTCGTCTGTATGTTTTTTTTTATGTATGTTACTTCAGAACTTTTGACTGGGTGAACCGATTTTTATGATTCTTTTTTTATTTGAATGCTAGTGCTTCCCGTGTGGTCCCATATAAATTTTATCAAAATCGGTTTAGTACTTTAGTAGAAAATTAACAAAAACCAAAAATAATAATAATAAAATGTACTAATTTGTTGCGATGGAAGTCGGTTTTTTAACGTGTTTAGCGTTTTCAATTATACTATTTTGATACGAAACAAATAAAAACTAATAAAGTCTTCAAGTTGACAATAATACTTGTATATTCGGCATCATCGTCACTTACCATCAGGTGAGATGATGCCAAGGACTTACCGATTGTGAATAAAAATAAACTATTTTAACCGATACCGGCAGATGTTAACTTAAATACACATTCTTCTTACCGATAATCCCGATCAATTACAGTAGAAACCCCTGTACTATCCATTTTCTAAACGCTCCACGCTCCCGACTCCGGGTCTATCGGGACTAGGGTTACCATCTAACAGGCATTTGCCGCATTTGACAGGCATTTTGTGGCTTAGACGGGCGTGCGGCTGGCGCTAGGCTGAGTCAGGCATTTTTGAATTTCGCGGGTCTCAGTGATATCTAAAAGCTCGCATACGTGCTCCAATCACACAAGATGATGAAACTGACTAAAAGTCGAGCTGCGCGGGCAAAGCGCTGCGCTGCGTTTTAAAAAGTCGATTTAAACTTATTACGAGTACCTATCATAATTAAAATTATCTATTGTGTACAGAGATTTGTTACCATAGATGGGTTATGCACTAACAAACCACATTTGAAAATCGAATCCATTTACACACACATTATAATAGGTACCTACCGAATGCTACTATGAAAAGAGATGCCAATTGGCATCTTTTTTTTGCTTCACTTTTAGGATGCATGTAACCTATCTACCTCCCCTTATATATAGCATATCTCTGATTGTATATTATTTATTTTTAGACTTGCAGTTTTGTTACTGTAGACAGGCATTTCTCTGAAAAACCAGGCATTCTGTGTATCCTAGACAGGCATCTCCTTGTACATAGATGGTAACCCTAATCGGGACTAATCTAAGTTTAAAGTTAATTGGAAAATGTTTGCAGCGTCGAAATCCAAACGGTGAAACACAAACATAGACTTTGCCTTGCCCTTTTGATTAGGTAATGTATATCGAAGTTTTTTAATGAATAAGTTTCCTTGTTTGCTTGGAAACTTGCCTTTTAAAACAATGTTTATTGTTCGCCCTTTCTTATGATCTCTAAAGTATTAAAAAAATATATTTCCTATCAGCTCATATACGTCTCCACCGAGGGGCTCAAGCCTACCCTGAATTAGGGCGATCGGGCCTTATTCGACCACGCGGGCCCAGTGCGGGTTGGTCGACTTCACACACAACCTGCGAGTTTCTTCGCAGGCGTGTGCAGGTTTCCTCACGATGTTTTCCTTCACCGTAAGAGCGTCGGATAAACGTACATATGAAATCTAAATTCGAAATCACATTGGTACGTGGCAGTTTCGAACCACGACCTCCCGGACAGGAGGCGCCGGCTCTATCCATTATGCCACAGACGCTCTTTTTTATGTATATTTTTTTATTAAATCCTTCAAAATACTTACATATCCTGCTTAGTGCGAACGGTCAAGGAGAGGAATTCCCTGCCAGCGTCCGTGTTCTCCGATTAGTATAATTTAGGAATATTTAAGGCACTATTATATACGCTTTGGTGTTACATCCTCTGCTGCATCGACACTTACCATAAGATGAGGTGCAGCCAACGCAATTTATTTATTTAGAAATCTTTTGGTTAAATCGCTAAAAAATATATTAAGGCTACCTATACAGGCGTAACATAAAGCTGCTGTCAAAGTATATAATTATATTAGTACTAACATACAGTATGGCCGCTCTCTAGACTGCGATCTCACCCCCTCGTCACCCAGAATGATACAGATTGGTTTTAGTTTGGGTTCTCGAACGTATGGGATTTCGCCTTGATTTTGATTGCTACGTCACTTGTTTTTAGAAATCTAATTTCACGAATGTTTGTATGCAGTGTTCGGGGTGTGGTGCAATAATACTATATAATTTCACGAACGTTTGTATGCAGTGTTCGGGGTGTGGTGCAATAATACTTTAAGGTGGGCTTGTACTCATCAAACTGAAAAACTTTCTACGACTTAGCTGAAATCGCGATTTTTTTTTGTCGTGATTTTTTTCTGATCTAAGCCAGATGCCCAGACTTTTGGATCAGTTTCCTACAACAGAACAAACCGGAAGCACTAAGAGGAAATCTTCTTTCAGGTCAGAAGTTTGCGCGAGCAATATCCGGCGCGAAAGGAAATGCGCTGACGTAACGCAAGCAAGATGGCTGCCGTTGCCGCGCTTCTTTTGGCCATCCAACTGTCACTGGCGATAGCTGCCAAGTGTAACACGTAAGTTTTTTTTAATTTCTATAAAATACAATACAATAAAATATTCTTAACTAGTGGGCGCTCGCGGCTTCGCCCGCGCAGATCCCGATTTTTGGGGTTCCCGTGGGATTTTCCCAAAATCCTTTCTTAGCGGATGCCTACGTCATAATTGCTATATGTGTGCCAAATTTCAACCCGATCCGTACAGTGGTTTGAGCTGTGCGTTGATAGATGAGTCAGCCAGGTTTGCCTTTTATATATTTTCTTAACATAAAAGAAGACATACGATAGTGTAGCGTAGACATACTATTTTAACCGCCTCCGTGGCGTAATGGTTATTCCATTCGCTTCACACCAGGAGCTCGCGGGTTTGATTCTCGGCGGGGTCAACTTTGAAAGACTCGGTCTGGTTGGTGGTTGGGCATTTTCATAGCCCGCCTGGCTAGCTACCACCATCTTATCTATGTCTTTCCGCCAAACATCAGTGTTAATACCATTAACGTGTTCCGGCTTGAATATAAAATAACCAGATCTCCATTGCGTTGAGTAATCTTGGTAAGCCCGCTTCCATCTACGGCATCATCGTCACTTACTATCAGGTAAAACAATGCCAAGGGCTAATCAATTGTAGATAAAAAAGTGATAGGTGATCAGATATTTTCCATTTTGTGCAGATTCTTTCCAGAAACAAATTACTGGCCCCAGCCAGCCATATCAAATTCATATCTTTTTAATTGATGAAAATAGCTTTAGTAACCATTCAAAAGTTATTAATGTAATAAAAAATGGTCATCTTTTTTTTACAAATATACAAAAAACTCAAATTCAAATAACTATAATGTACGTCAGAGTAAATAAATACAATATACAAAATTTAAATTAAAAACTAAGAGACGTACAGCTTAGGCGGTCTTATCGCTAAAAGCGATTTCTACCAGACAACCCAAAAAACCGTTACTATATAAAAGTAGTCTAAAATCTACGTTACCCACGACCACACCCTGGACACTTCATACAACGGGCCAGAAATGACATTTCAAAAAAGGAATGACGGAACAAACAAAATGGCGGCGAAATCCTATACGTTCGACAACCAAACTGTAACTAATCTGTATCAATCTGGGTTGCAATCTAGAGAGCGGCAGGGAGTGTCCATGCTGTATGTTAGTACTAAATATATACTTTGCCATGACATAGCAACCAACTCTAACTTAATTCTTCATCCTAAGCGAAACGTCAAATTGACTGGAACATAATGAGGATGTCAGCCAAAAAGGTCCTTCTTGAAGCACCCTGACTTCCAAGCCGTCATTAGGCCAACGTCCATCAATCAGGAGAAACGCTGAGTGTACTATAAGAAGTACATTTTACAATTACATAAGGTGTGACAATTTATTAAGTGAAAAGCGGTTAAGGTTTTACTTATTCATTTATTTACTATCTGTTGGCCTTGGCCTCGCTGGAGTGATCATATTTTCTATGACTGTCTTCGAGGGTTGCGCAGTGCGCGAGGCGCTCGCGAGCGTGGAAATTGGGTTTTCTCTAGATCCATCGGGCCCAATTTTGGGCTATGCGGTAAATGGTTTTACTTGTTCATTTATTTACTAGCTTTTGCCCTTGGCCTCACTGAAGTGATCATAGTTTCTATGACGGTCTTTGAAAGTGCGCAGTGTGCGAGCCGCTCGCGAGCGTGGAAATTGAGTTTTCTCTAGATCCATCGGGACCAATGTTGGGCTAAGCGGTAAACTGTTTTACATATTCATTTATTTACTATCTTTTGCCCTTGGCCTCGCTGAAGTGATCATAGTTTCTATGACTGTCTTCGAGGGTGCGCAGTGCGCGAGCCGCTCGCGAGCGTAGAAATTGAGTTTTCTCTGGATCCATCGGGACCAATGTTGGACTATGCGGTAAACGGTTTTAATTATTCATTTATTTACAATGTCGGATTATGCTAATTAGTAGTTAGAACGTCAATCCTTCGCTTCATTGCGACTTTACAGAAATCTATACACATAATAAAACTGTAATGGGGCCGTGTCTGTACATGAAATATTTTTGGAAAATAATAACTTTGGTGGACATTACTAACGATATAGAGGCTAAAACAACAACTTTTGGAATATTTGTCTGTCTAAATGTTCGTGCATCACGCAAAAACTACCAGGCTCATTTTGATGAAATTTTGTATGGTGGCTCCTAATAGTCCGGGTTAACATATAGGATACTTTTTATCCCGGAAAATTAAAGAGTTCCAGTGCAAAAATCAAAAGTATGCATTTCTAGAATAGCTCACTACGCAAATGTTGCTAGACTTATTGCAATTTTTAAAACCCTTTTCTCCATAAAATCTACACATTTTAAATACATTATGATCATAGCAACAGATTGCCAATAGATGGCGCTTCAGGGATAATTAAACGCGCTTACGATTGCGGCGCGCAAACTGCCTTACTTAATTGATGATTACTTAATCATTTTATATCTGAATGCCAATAGATGGCGCTGCAGGGATAATAAAATGCGCTTACGTTTGTGGCGCACAAATTAACTTACTAATTGATTCATTCCTTTGAGATCTGAATCACTGTTATTTCGATCTAAGAAACCAAATAAAATTTATTGGATTTGATACTATAATGCTAACGACTGCTCTTTCCTACGGATTACCGATTTTTGCTCTTTGACTAGTTTGCTTTTATTATTTGTAAGAAACTAAATAAATTCTATTTGATTTGATAAAGGCGAACGATTGCTCTTTCCTACGGATTATTTGTATGTAGAGGTCCCGGTTTCAAATCCGGACGGCCAGTGTACCAAGTTTTCGAAACTAACGTATATATACTTACCGATTGCATTAACGGTGAAGAAAAACATGTGGTGAACCCAGATGTGTAGGCAAACGTCCGTAGGTGTACATCTAAATACCCTTCATGTGACTGCGGGTGATGCTAAATACAACACCAGGCAACCGCCGTCTATTCTTTAGATAGCGGGATTAATTGTGCCACACGATAAGAAAGAAAGAAGATTTGTATTTATTTGGGTAAATTATATCTCTACGTATGTTTATCTCTACTGTTGTTTGTTTATAATATTCAGTGTGGTTAATTTCCTATTTATTGTTTTTCTTATTTTTCTTGCACTTTATTTTATTCTTTTATCTTTATGTATTAATAATAATAATAATAATATTATTCTCAGACAAATCACACATGGTCTTCTGGCCCCAAAGTAGGATTCCCTGTGTTATGGGTTACCAGAGACTGTTATACATACTTAATACATACATATATAGATTATAGTATTATTTGTTTATATCTGTTTTCTTGTTTCTATTTTACTATCGTGTAAACCTCCACGCGGACGAAGTCGCGGGCACAGCTAGTTAGCAATAAATTGTAGCCTGCACTAAACTTGCTCGTCATTTTTTTTCAGATCTTTTTTCATACAAAAATTGAATAAAAAAAACCTAACCACTTTGGGAGTGCCGACAGAAGTGAAACCTTTTTACAGTTTTATATGTTTTAACGTATTGTATCGTATTGTGTCGTGTCGTATCGTATCGTATCATATCATATCGTATGGTAACATGTAACGGTAAGCATGTCGCGAGTACAAACACTTCAAAAAATTGAAAAAATTTATCATGAATTCATATTGCATGAGCAAATAGTATATAATTATTCGTAATACATAATAACAATTCAATAGCTTCAACCATTTGTAAGTAAATCGCTAGTTTCCGGAAGTTGTGATTTAGGCAGGCCTCCAACTCGGCGGACCGACGACCTCGTGAAGGTCGCGGGAAGCCGCAGGACCCGTCCCTGTGGAAATCCTTAAGTGGGGAGCCATTGCTTGCACACAGTAGACGTGTTACGACTGATATGATGATGACTTGTGGTACTGAGAAAATTTCTAAAAAAAATACATACTATCCTTAATTCAATCAATAATTTACAATTTGAGCTTGCATGGTATATCCTCGGCTGCATCTGCATATAGGTAACATCAGATGAGGTGCAGTGTGCAGCCAAATGTATTCAAATTTTTAATTTAAAAAAAAAGACAGACCAGTTGCTTTGCACATTTTGTAGGCAAAGTCTAAAACTTACATTGCTCCGATTGTTCAGTTTCTTTGCGGAGGGTTGTTAAGTTTCTTACATAATATATACTTTGCCACTTTTTAGCTAATAAAAAGTCACCTGTACCCGTATAATGAACGAAAAGACGAGTACTGTATATACAAAGTATACACTCGTATATTAGTACCAACACACAGTATGGACACTCCCTGCCGCTTTCTAGATTGCGACCTCGCCCCCTCGTCACCCAGATTGAAACAGATTGGTTACAGTTCGGTTGTTTTTTTGTTTTTTTTTTATTAAAAATTTGAGTGCGTTGGGCTGCACCTCACCTGATGGTAGGTGCTGATGCAGCCGAGGATGTAACACGCAAGCTCAAATAGTGCTTATTCACTCTAACGTATGGGATTTCGCCGCCATTTTGTTTGTTCCGTTATTCCTTGCCCGTTGTATGAGGTGTCCAGGGTGTGGTATATGTATCTATCTACATAAATAAATAAAGATTATGATTCATACACGTACCAAGGTGTCGTAGTCTACATTACTGAAGTTTTTTTTTTTGTCAGTTTTGACTAATTGCGAGTCGGACTTGCGCACCGAGGGTTCTGTACCAAAACACTTTTGGGTACGAAACCCTGCAAACATCAACAACAATCGCATTTAATTGAAAAAAAAAATACTTTCATACATTGATATACCTACGTCACGGTCAATCCTCCAACTGCAAATGTAAGGTTGTAATCGCTAAAAAGTGATATAGGTACCTATAATTCGTTCCCTCATTTAACCGCATCTTTGACGGCTCCCGAAAAACACTCTGTCAAAGGTGCCGCTGTGAGGTCAATCGTGCCGCACCGGCCGGCGGCACCTTTGACAGCGTTTGTCGGAAGCCGTCAAAGATGCGGCTAAATAAGCGAACGAACTATACAAATTTAAAATTTTTGTTTTTTATTCATTTACTTGTGCTGAGAGAATTTCTTGCCAAATTTCATGATTGTTGCTTGAACATTATATACATATAAGTAAGTACCCTATAGGTTTTGATTTACTGAGTCACTTACATTTGGACAGCATGTTCCTACAAATAACTCTGTGTGTAGTTTATATAAGACTTAAATACCAATTGAAACTAATTTATTTCAAGAAAACACTTTTCTTTTTTTGACAGATTTTAGATCGCGTAATTCCATAAGATCGCGTAGGTACCTATTGTTTCATTCCTATCTTATTTTATTTCGACATCAAATTTTTTTATTATGACCTGTATTTTATGAATTTTTTGACGATCATGTCACACTTTGATATTTTGAATATATTTTGTATAAATGTGTGACATGAAATCAATGATCTAATATACATTAGTTTTGGAGCGTTTTTGCATTTAAAGAAACGCTTGAGTGGATATGTAAGATTGTGCGAACTAATAGTTCATCGTTATGTTAGTTCATCAGCATGTCTGGTGCCACCGCAAAAAGGAGCCCCGCGAAACGGAGCTTCGTCGACTCCATATTTGATAAAGAGAATAATATTTTTTTCATCCTTTATTAAATGGATTCATTTATATTCAATATTTTCGTTCTCAAATTGTTGATCTGTTAACAAAAATAAAATTGGGTCAAGATGAAGGTCAACCTAACCTAGCAATAGGGTTTATTGTTAGGTTAGGTTAGATTGGTTAGGTTAGATTATGTCGTAGGAGCGAAGCGACGAAATGTTAGTTTTGACCTGAAAGACAAAGCGAGAGCCGAGCGAGCGATGTGAGCGTGCCGCCGCAGCGGCCGGTGGCACGTACAGCGCCTGAAGCACTTCGCTCACTAAGCAAATATTCATATATTTAATTATTATTTTTATTAGCGGTTTCGTATTGTTATATTTTGGTTATACATCTTATCCTTTTGAGTATTGTTTTAGTTTGTTTGATGACTTTAATTTGGTGACAGATCTACCGTTTTGAGTACAAACTATATTAATGAGGGAATTTTCAATTTTGTGATAAGTGATCGAATCTATTTAATTAGTGATTGATAAAATCATATACGTTCTTAACTCGATGAAACACCCAGTTGACGGAGCCGTCACTACGCAATTGTCTATTTACAGTAGGTAGTCAACGCCGTGATTTCGTAAAAACAGAGCCATATGAATTACAGGGGTTAAACGAATGGGCTCTGTAGCTATGCAAAAGTTTAAGTAATGCATCCTCCAAAAACATGTACATCGCGTGATCATATCCGTGTCCCACTTCCAAAGTTAGGATATCGTTAGCGGAATGACTCCGCGAAATAAAATTAGTCGCCGGAAGGGGAGACCCATTGTTTGCCCCCAGTTTTACAACCCCTGGCCTTTTGAAAAATGATTATCGCAGAAGTTTTGGCTTCGTAAAATTTTAGAGCCCAGCCTGTCGTTTTGAAGTTGTAATGAAGGTTTAGTTAGACTATCCGGAGACGAGTGGGGAACTTTTTTTTTATCTCATCATACTTTTTCTATAATTATTGTCAAGATTTTCTAATGATGTTACGAAACTAAAGAATGTTTTTTTTATTTTTAAAGTGTTTAATTATTACCCGTCTGCCAAAGACTTGATTAAACTGTATCATTTAATAAGTTTGATCGTATTATTTTTTTGTTTGATACTAAAAACTTTAATTTAAAGAAAGAAAGAAAGAATAGGTACTCGTTTATTGTCACCAAATAAACACTTACATATAAAAAGTAATAAAAAAATATTTAGTGACAAAAAGGGACTAAATTCGCTTCTGGCGTTGACTAATTATAATCAATGTCAAATCTTGCTAAAGAAAATCATTTTTTAGGGTCAATTCTTAGATCACACACAAAATAACGAGTTTCACAGTCACGTGTTCAAAAGTGTCCAAACTTAAAGTCAACCTTTTTGTTCCGCCGTTATGTACTATCGCGGTTCTCTCTTTGTGCCTAACATAACTATTTGAATATTTTCTATCTGTCTGGCAACTATTTGGACGTTTTTTTGGATCTAGTTCTTGTATATTATGTGATCTAAGGGTGAAGTATTAGTATTTAGGGTTCCGTAGTCTACGAGGTTGAAGATAAATTTAATTTTGTACCCCCCCCCCCCCCCAATTTTTAAAACCCTGAAAAAAAACGCAACTATGTCAAAATGAAATATCCATGTAAATTATTTCGAGTATATTTTGTTAACAATTTTGAAGTAATGAATATGGAACTCATCTGATTTGCTTGTGGCTGGTATTTACATTAAACATAGGTGTTGAAGCTATTTAAATATCTTATTGAATAACTTCCCAATTAGCAAAAAAGTCTCAGAATGCGCACTTCATAACAGTAGTAGTAGGCCTATAGTGTCCTTATAATTGTTTTGGAACGATGCTCCTATATCTATTAGTCTCGGACAAGCAGGTATGGGCTCAAGAACGCTCGGTCTTATTAACTAGTCTCATATATGCACAAAAGAGCATTTAAAAATGCTATCGTAAGCCACTTACAACTTACAATAGCATTTACTAAAGTCAATTGCAATTGACAAAATTTGCCTTTATAAAATACATTTTCTAAACTTGTTCGAATTTATAATAGACTTGTAAATGCTATTCTTAGAATATTATATTAATATCAGCATTGAATAAAACCACTTTAAGTAGGAGCTTTTCTGATCTTATTAAACTATTATTAAATCAACATCAGCGGATAAGTTAAATATTAGAGTGATATAAGATCAAAGTACTTATAATACAAAAGACAGACTTAATTTCAACATGGAGTAACCTTTAGTACATATTTCGAATGCTTATATTTCTAATAATTCAGAAATAACATAAATTGCATGTTATACACAAAAAACAAAAACACTTTATTTGTTTTTAATTATTACGTAAACTATCTTACGTACATAGTCAGATTTAGCGCTCGAAAAATGAATTTAAATACCAATGGCGTCACTATCAATACAAATAACAATTAAAATAATTAAACGAGAATGAGATGATGAGGCGCATGAAATTTTAAGTGTAAAACAGGGTCTACTTTACAATAAATATTACATTCCAATACGAAAACTTAGCGTAA
The DNA here is from genome assembly GCA_947284805.1 of Coleophora flavipennella. Lineage (NCBI taxonomy): Eukaryota > Metazoa > Arthropoda > Insecta > Lepidoptera > Coleophoridae > Coleophora > Coleophora flavipennella. Next base: position 8,898,488 of record OX369257.1, on the reverse strand, counting down.
AACATAAATGTACAAAATTTAAAATATTTATACTTTTTAACCAATTTTTTTCTTCTTCTTTATTATGTTATGAACTTTGAAATAAGTTTACGACAGATTTTTATGAACTTTGAAATAAGTTTACGACAGATTTTTATAACTTTGATTTTACGTACAACCGTTAGACTAATAATAAGTGAAATTAGCCTAAATGGGCTTAAGTCAGTTTTGGCTAGATTACTGTAAGTGCAAACTGCATTCCATTATACCGATATTAGAATGATGTAAGACTAACTACGCTTATATAATTGGTGCCCAAATCCAGGCTCATACGATGATATAGGAGTGATATAAGAGCCCAAGAATAGTACTCTTGAGACTATTACAAGCCTAATTTTGGTTAGTTGGGTTCTTTGTAGGAACCTATTTAGTTTCTTGTTCTCATAGTATAGGGAATACTAGTTTCAGGCCAGATGACGGTGCGGTTAAGATGTTGCTAAAAACAATATTTTTTTTAATAAAAAAAACACAATTTCCTGGTCACGGCACCATTGTTAACACTTTATTTCATAGTAGGCCAGGAGCCGTGTCAAATGAAACTCGTCGAGTATTACAGCTGGATGCGGCTCTTGACACGTTTTCACTTTTGTCTCCGGTCACAAGTCACTGCAACATAGACAGGAAAGCAAAAAAGCGCTGAATTTGTTTAAAAATTACAACATACAAGAAATGTCACAAAATTTGTACAGGAGCCGATAACTGGGACTTCTATTCATAACACTGAACAGCTTTCACGTAGGAAATTATAGTCAACTAGCTGTTCCCGCGGCTTCACCCGCGTGGACAACGTTTCTATGACTTTTCGAGGGTGCGCTGTGCGCGAGCCGCAAGCGACTCTCGAGCGTGAAAGAAAGTAGCCTTAGTGGCATGTGTTAGTCCAGGTACTAATCTGTCAACCTACCAAATTTCAGCCAGATCCGTTTAGTAGTTTATGCGTGAAGAAGTAACAAACAAACACACTCACAAACTTTCGCCTTTATAATATTAGTGTGATTTAAAATGGTCTCCATAAATAAATGTACAAAACTGGCCAATTAGCTGATAAATATAATTTTGTATGAAGAGTTTAAGTATTTTTTTATACGATTTTTTTTTATTACCAATTAGTAAGCCCTTGGCATCATCTCACCTGATGGTAAGTGACGATGATGCCGAAGATGAAAGCGGGCTTACCAAGATTCCCCAAAGCCATTGACCCACTGATCCCCATTGGCGTAGGCATACTCTGAACGAATAGCGCGCAACCACAGTGTAAGAAACCAGTGGCCCAAAGCCTTTAATGTTTGCATTAAATAGTGGGTGGTCGACTTCTCCTTCTCCTCCTACCTTCCATTAATTGCCCCGATTGGCAGAATAACTATGACTTTGGCGATGTGGCCTCGATTTCCCCCGTCTTGCCCCTCTCCTTCCACACGGTTGCCCTGTCTCGACGTCTCCATTGGACAAATGTACGGATTCATTAGTCTGTGATGCCACGTGCTAAAATAAATCTCACGAATTACAGACACGCTACATCGCTGAAAGCGCTTAAAGGTCGCAACACCGGATGGCTGAAACACCTAAAAACCGAGCGCTTTTTGCACTGTATGTGAGGCAAATGATTTATTTCGCACTTGATGCGAGGTTAGCGCGAAAGTTTTAAGGTTTTTTTTTTAATCTACAAACGATTCTTAGTGGGTGATTTTGCATCAGTTGCTTAAATCAGAAAATTTAAGAATGTAGACTCGTATTTTGTAGGTATTGTCGATTTAAGGCCTTTCCTCGCTGGAAGTAGTTTAAAATGCAGTAGTTACTATATTAAGTACTATAAAGCAAAACTCGTGTTATAACGAATATTCAAGAACTGGCTGCCCGCTCTACACTGGTGAACAACGTGATGTTTAATCTTATGATAACAAATTTTGAGATGAATTTTGCGTGAGTGTCTTAACGCGACCTACGTCCTTTACTTATGGCGCAAATGCACACTTTCGTTTATTGCAAGCTTAGTAAACATTATAGGAAAATTTCGTCTCAACCGTTTCATCAATAACTTTATTATCTTACTGTCAGTGTTTATTTCATCCGGCTAACTTATGTAATGTACGAGAAAATCCAATAATCTCTCGAAACTACATACATAGTTTTGCTAAATGAAGTATTCAGAAAAAAAACAATAAATTATCGGCTTTGTTTTTAGCCATACGATACAAGAAGGTTCAAAAGGACAGCTGTGTAGTTTTCACGTGACTCAGCATATTCTAGCAAAATGCACTAAGTTTTTACGATAGAACAGATTCAAAAATACCTATAAAACCGCGTTTTTTGTATAGAGACCCCACTTATTTTTACGTTTTCTAATTTTGTAGTATTTGCTGTTATCGCGGCAAATATTAAGATAGATTATATTATATTATTTGTTATATCAAATTCAACTGTCTAGCTATTACGGTTCATGAAATACAGCCCGCTGACAGACGGACAGCAGAGGCTTAGTAATAGGGTCCCGTTGGTCACCCTTTGGGTGTACGGAACCCTAAAAATAAGTACTTTTGACTTAATCCCGACGGGATTCGAACCCACGACCACGTCCTTCTGGTGAGAAGCGAGTGGTCTAACCACTACGCCACGGGCACAGTATATATATTAGTACTAACGTACAGTATGGACACTCCCTGCCCCTCTCTAAATTCGACCTCACCCCCCCCCGTTACTCAGATTGGGTACCAAACGTAAAGGACGAGCTACGCAAGCACTTTTATTCACTATATTCACTTTGCGCGCCGCTGTGATTTCGTTCACAAGCATAAAAACCAACCAGTTACCGAACGTAAAGGCCCAACTGAAATCTTTTTTTTTCACCACCGCTCGAACAAAAAAACACCACTTTCTGAATACACTTTTTAATAAGCGGTAGCGATTTGTCGGTCAAGGAAAAAGTGTTTAAAGATGTACAAAATAATAACAGGTTTCAGTGTTAATTCGTTCCACATCGCAGTTACCATTTACAATGTTTTTTAGTCTCATAATGTGTATGGTGTATTCGGAAAGTGATGTTTTTGAAGTGAAAACTTCTTTAGCGGCGCTGAGCACTTTTTGTTGGATGGGTAAAAACTTCCAAACTCGCGTCAGGGTCACGTGATGCTGATCGAAAAAGCGTAAGATCGAGGGGAAGGGAGAGGAAGAAGTATCTCCCACTCTTTCTACCGTGCCTGAGTGTGCTGCTCCGCTTAGGCAGCACGTGGCGCTTCTGCCGGTTAGTAGCAAAACTACTCGCCTAGCGACCTAACATCGACATATTGATATCACTACGTACTTCAGCTATTTCACACTAGATGTCAATAAGTGTAGAAAGTAATGGGACGTACTCAGAACTATGAGATTTAAAAAGTTTGTGTAATAAATGAATAAAATGAGGGTTAACATTTTTACTGTTTTGTATGTGTACTGACGTACTTAAAATTTCTAGCACAAAATAATAGACAAATTATTATTACGAACATAATTTTATTTACAAAATTCAATTACCTGCGAAAATAACAGTTTTAGTTAGTTGTTGTCGGTTCGTTGCCCTATCGTTTTGAATGGTTGCGAAATGCTTAAAACGAATATCTATATATTTTTCTGATAAAGATTTAATCAGCAGTATAATATGATTTACAGTCGGTGATTGGTCAAAGCTGTAATTTAAAAAATAAAATGAAATACATACTTATTCTCCTAAAATAATTGAAACTCGGTTATACAAACAATACCGAAACCAACCGACAAATCCAGTTTTAAACTAGGTAAAGTGCCCATCTTTAATTTTTTATGGCCTTTTTTTGTCACTATGAAGTCTGCATCATTAAAATGGCAAGAACAAATCTTTGTATATTTTGTCGGAGTCCAATCCGGTCTATTCACTTTTGTGATCCATTGTTGTTTTAAATTATCATCGGATGGAAATCTAAAACAAACAAAAAGAAATAAAATTAACTAGGTGGTAAATTATCTTAATATGAATAAAATGATTATTTAACATTCGAAGTTCTTTCAATTCATGAACAGTCACGGAGAATAGTACGAGTATGTATACAACTCAGATCTTTGTTACTTGAAAATATTTGCTATGAAAATGTTATTTCATTACTGACCATAGCCGTGTGTTATTCGATAAAATTATTTGAATCTAATTACGGCCCTGGATATTTGGTACGTTGAAAATAGTTGTTCTTGTTGACGATAGATGGCGGCCTGTTTACAATATAATTATAAAAATCACTAAAGTACTGTTTTGGCTATGTTTTGGCGACTAAAAAGTATTCAGGTTTAATTGTATTATTATTATTTGATTAATACACTAGCAGCTCTAAGAGCTGATGCGTGTATATCACTGCACTTGTGTTTTAAAATGTTTATCAAGTCTGTTTTTAAAACTGTTGACTGTTGGAGCACTTATGACTGTTTCTGGGAGAGAGTTCCATAGCTTCATCACTCGAAATGGCAAAAAGTGTGTTCTGGGGTTGCTAGCACATGGAGGTTTTGTTAGTTTCAAGGAGTGCCCTCTTAAACCTTTATTCTGGTTGGTATACTTTAATTTTCAGTATCCACGTATGATTATAACTATATACCAATGCGGAACTTTACGTACTCGTATTTTTTATTCACAAAAGTTACGCCACCTAGTGTCGAGAAGTATAATTTATACTTGGAAGCCGAGAATTTTCTAGAACTATTTTAATAATTACGTATAAAATTACTTACAAATGAAATGTAATACCATTCATAGCATCAGAACGTCTGTCTGAATAACTTCGACACGATAAAACACAACACTTCATCCTTTTCTTCTTAAAAATGCGAAAAAGCTGAATAAACCGATTGTATCAGTTTTAGAAATTTGCGATGATGATTCTGGTAATAACGATGGTGAAAAAGTCGTCGAAATTATGGATGAAAGTTGATATTTCTAAGAGATAAAAATTAATGTAATATATAAATAAATAACGATATAATATTATGAATAATAACATGTAAATTGTCATATTTGTGTACGATAGCGCAATAAATAAACATTGTATTCTACCTCATAAATGATAGTATTTTTGTACTTATAATTAAACACAACGTTAATACTAAAGTTTTCACTTCTGCCGGCACTCCCGGAGTGCTACCGGTGTGTTTTTTTTTTCGAACGGTGTTTGTTTCCAACGAAAAGTATGAAAAAAAGAGTAGTATTCACACAGCATTCAGTAAATAACTAACAAACATTTTGTGACCAATACCGCCGGTGTGATTCAACCCTACCTGCATTCTTGCCTATAGATATACGTCAGTTATAATTATGTATATCATTTCTCGCTCGTTTGTATGGAGTGTCCGGGGTGTGCCACGGGCTTACTTATTGTGAATAAAAAAAAAGAATCTAACCCGATGGAAATGAAATGATGTAGTTGAGGATGTACAAGCAACCTCGAATAATGCCTATTCACACTCGCCTTGAAGGTCCTCACATTGTAAAAATCGGGAAACACAAGGGAAACACTGACGCAGGCAAGGAGTTTCTCTACGAGTACTACACTGTCCGCATAATAAACGAGGAAGCGTAACGCTATATTTTGATAGCCTATTCCTCTCTATTTTATCACGATAGACGATCTGCCTAGTGTTAATTAGGAAGTTAAAGGTTCAAATTAAAAATTCTTCTTCTTCTTAAGCTTCTCACCAGGAGGACGCAGACGTGGCTTTGAATCCCGTCGGGATTAAAGTATAAGACTCGGTCGATTTGAAGCCTGCCTGGCTAGCTACCACCATCTATCTAAGTCTTGCTGCCAAACATCGTTTTCATGTTACTAGCATTGTTATTGTGTTCCGACATAAAGATAAGGCAGCCAGTTCCCCATTGTTTACCCCATCTTGGTAAGCCCGCTTCCATCTTTGGCATCATCATTACTTACTATCAAGTGAGATGGTTCTAAGAGCTTACCAATTGTGACTAAAAAAGAACACAGAAGATGCTGAAAGTAACCTTAATTTAAAGTGGAAACCTAAAATTTGTTTGTCATCCTCTATAAGAGCGAGTCAACACCAAAAACCAATTAATCATTTCCCTTCCCCTAATAAAATTTACTACTTCACGTCAGTTCGGGGGCTTAGAAAACTCGATTTATTTTAGAGAGTCATCTATTTAATTGAAACAACTTCTCGACTTTGATATAGAAGGGGTCTTGACTAGTGTTGTGACAGATGCATCACAAAATTTATAAGATATCGATAAAACTGTTCTATAATTTCAATTCAAATGACTGTGCAAGGTAATGCGTACACAGTTTACGTAATGAATTATTTCAGATTTATACACATTATGTACTTTTAAACTGGTACATATCCCTATACACAGAGGCAAACTTATTGTCAGTTCGACAAATTTTCGTCCTTAAATGCACCACCATCTATCTAAGGCATGAACGAAAGCCACCGTCCAATCCTACCAAACGTCGAGATCATACTGTTCCTGCTTTCAAAACAACCTTTGCTTAAAGACAGTCTGGGTTTCTAGGTCCGTTTATTTGCAAAAAGTTATCCAAGTTCAACAAAACTTCACATACCTTCCCAAACTGAGATTAGAAGTTCTTTTAAAAAATCTAACACTGAGTGGCTTATTAGCCTTAACTATGGAGAAACTGAACAGTTGCTAAAACCCATCCAATGACATCCTTACACTTTTACACTAACTGTTACCAACACACACACACACATACACACACACACATTGTGTATATATATATATATATATATATATATATATATATATATATATATAACCCTCCTTCTGGCGCAGTCGTGTAATTAGAAATAACCAAAATAAGTAATTTACAACGCGTTTCAAAAGACTACCAATGTTTAAATAGGAACGTTATTTAGCAGGTGAATTATAATTAGTGTATGAAACACTAAGTTGCTTTAAAACAACTGTCAATACACAAAATATTACTTACCTATATTTGTAATCTGCGTTTCCAAATAAAACACAATACATTACAACTTGCCGAAAAGCCTTAACTCCTTTCAAATTCAACCAAGACAAATAGTTTTGGGGAATAAAGACAACTAGAAAACAATCGTTCAGTAGTACAGAAAAAGATGTAATGACGCTCGCTTTTATTTTGTATCGATATCTTAGAGTCTAAAATACTCCGCACATCACTATTCAGAAACTCCTGAGCAGGACCCAAAAGTTTTTTCTTTTGTTAACCCCTTTTTACACTTAACGCTGTTTTATTTGCTGGGTCCTGCATTACGTAAGCGTAGTTTGAACGTAGCAGAGCAGGTGATTTATTTTAGCTGTAGCACTATTGATATATTATTATGTATTTAAATTCTCTGTTTAGCACAAAACAAAATAAGCATCAATTATTCATTGACAGTAATCAAGCAACAATAATTAATTATCTGTACGCATATTCAAAGTCAAAAGCTTTAACGTGAAATCTTGATGAGGTACGTGTAATATGCCTTTCCTTACGTTCTAGCTAATTAATGCATTTTGACATTCCCTTTTAACTTCAAATTTTCAAATTAAACATTGGAACGTCAAAACATAGTTGAGCATAAACAGCAATTGTATATATATATATCTTAATATATATAAATCTCGTGTCACAATGTTTGTCCCCAATGGACTCCTAAACCACTTAAGCGATTATAATAAAATTCGCACACCATGTGCAGTTCAATCCAACTTGAGAGATAGGATAGTTTAAATCTCAAATTATAGTCGCAATTTTAATTAAGAATCCAGAAATTCCGTAACAAAGAAAAAAAAAACACGCTCGGTTGCCATGGCAACAATATCGGTTGTCAAAACAAACATATAAGAAGATTTGATCATTTTCGGAGAATAATAAAACTCTTTTCATAAACTGTATATACCTCCATATGACAAAAAAGATTTGATTATTTTTTATTTATAAAATGCAAAAACATTTTTATATAAGACACAGCTGTTTGTATTTATAGAGATAGGTACAAAAAGATTTTATTCCATATAAATCTTCTGTCCGTGTGTTAGTCATTGAACTCCTCCTAAACGGCTGGACCGATTTCGCTAATTCTTTTTTTGTCGAGTTTATTGTCAGGAGAAGGTTCTTATGTAGGGTAGGGTAGGGTAGGGTAGGGTAGGGTAGGGTAGTGTAGGGTAGGGTAGGGTAGTGTAGGGTAGGGTAGTGTAGTGTAGGGTAGTGTAGGGTAGTGTAGGGTAGTGTAGTGTAGGGTAGGGTAGTGTAGGGTAGGGTAGTGTAGGGTAGGGTAGTGTAGGGTAGGGTAGGGTAGTGTAGTGTAGGGTAGTGTAGTGTAGTGTATGTAGTAGGGTAGGGTATATATATATATATATATATTGTGTATTGTTATTGAAAAGCTTATAATTAACTTGCAATGTTCACATGTTGTCCGCTTCAAATCTTGCGATCGATTTTGGAGCAACTTCCAGGGGCCGATTGAGCTGAAATTTTCCTTTTTTCCTTGAAGCCATATTCTCGGTGACAATAGACCCTATTGATATTTTGAAGTTGATCTGATAATGATCTACGAAGGTGGAATCAATCTCCTAGAATCGTCTATTGTTTTTAATCAAATCATAGGAAATACTGTATCTCTCAGCCCGGCCTTTTCAAATTTGGAATCAAGCATTTATTTATTACATTCTCATTTGTCACAATGAAGATAAAAACACTTTACAAAAAAAACTTCTACCTAAAATTTTTTAAGATAAATAAGTTTCGAAATGAAATTATAGTGATTTGTCGCTTTTATTTGCAAAATGTACATAATTGATAGCGTGAAGATAAAAAAAATTGCGGCGATTGAATGGAGTTGCTGTGTTGCCTATTTTGTGTCGAAACTTCTGCGGCATGTTCTAGGGGAGGGAGGTAGGAGGAAGCGGGAGCAGGGATTTTCTTTCAACTCTTTCATACATCTCCGAATTCATACGTTAGAAAAAGATGCTCATCTAAATGTGTGTGTGAGAACCAAAATTGGTACTCAAACGGCACTTATGGTTTAATTTGATAACTACTCCATTTTTTTTCCTTAATGGTCCATAGGTACAAAATGAAGCCTTGACAAAATTCGAAATTCTTTGCCGAAATTCTAAAATGCCATTAATCTTAACAAAAAAACAACGATGACTGAGTGCACTCAATCAAGAGAGTTAAAAAAGTGAAATATTACACTGTAAGACAAGTCAATAGGACCGTCGTCGATCTAAAGCCTCCGGGTCACTGGGCTCAAGCGGGAAGATGGGGGATGAGGTGCAGAGAGAGGGGGGGAGAGGCTAAGGCGCCAGCACATGAATTATTTATTAAGGCGTAATGAGCCGCGGGCAAGTCTTCAGTCACAGCGATTCTGAAATTCCTTAGCGAAATCTGAGGAACTTGGAACACGGGGTATGGGCCTTAATGATTTTAAGGAGGAAACTCAGGAGCTAAGGGAAGTTCGGGGCAGTTTTGATAAGGTGATAAGGTGAACTGTGAGTGATTTAGTCAGGTGAGGACGAGATTAGCTGTTATAAACTCAATGAAGATGTGAATCAAGAGGAAAATGCGGTTATTTAATGTCTAGGGAAACTAACAAAGCGATATTTTTTTGCTTTGCTTTGGATCTTTAGTTTTTTGGATATTCACTTTAAGAGGATTGTGAAGCTGCAACTTTTTGGTACAAACGGCGTTAACGATTTTCACCTCTTAAATGTTAACCGATTTGGACCAATTTTTGATAGGTCGTCAGTCAAAACAAAAGCTAGGCTTATATGTTTTTGTCTTTTCGATAATATAATATAATACAAAAGTAATTTCGGCCATTTTTTAAAATTTAAAATCAGTAATTTAAAAACAAAACGTATAAGACTAGCTTTTGTTCTGACTGACAACCTATCAATAATTGGTCCAAATCTGTTATTATATAAGAGGAAAATTGTTAACACCGTTTCTATGAAAAGTCGCAGCTTCATAATCCTCTTAATACTTTACTACAAGAAATGGTTCCAAAACTCGTTATTAAATGATATTGCCTTAGTTAGTTGACACTTTTGAGGAACAATATCTCACTCATTTTTACACGACTTCCCACAAAAAGAAGTGTATATTGTTTTCAGATCTAATGAAAAATTGTACAAGTATACGTATGTTTCTTTATTCTACCATAATATCTTCTACTTAATAGGTTTTAGTGTGCGAGGTATCATAAGATTCGTCTTGATCCCGTGAGTGACATAGGATATATTTAAAGGGGTATCACTTTTATGCAGTCGTGTTTTTATTAAAAAAATATTTATCGTTATTGGTATACAGGGTTTAGTCGCTCCCCTCAACCATATTAGAGGGTAAGAAACGACCCGGCTCTCTATACGCTTCCATCCGCAGGAATATTGGCACAGTTATCACTTTATTTAAGTATGTCATAGCTGAAAACTCATATTCTCTTAATGATTTACAAGGTAAAGGAATTTGGTAATTGGCTGCTTCAAAAAGTTAAAAAAAACTAAAACCCGACTACGGAAAAGTATGAAAACAAGAGTTTCCCGCCTCAAATAATTTTTAATATAATTATATCAGCTCATATACGTCCCCACCGAGGGGCTCGAGCCTACACTGAATCAGGGCGATTAGGCCTTAGTCGACCACGCGGGCCCAGTGCGGGTTGGTCGACTTCACACACAACCTTCGAGTTTCATCGCAGGCGTGTGCAGGTTTCCTCACGATGTTTTCCTTCACCGTTAAAGCAATCGGTAATTATATGTACGTAAGTTTATGAAAAACTCATTGGTACATTGGCCGTCCAGATTTGAACACGGTACCTCTGGTTAGATGGACCGAGTCGTTACCGGTTGAGCCACCGCCTCAAATAATAAATAGCCTTTATTTTTACCTTCATCTGGGTAATAGCCGTGGTCGCATGCCATAATTTTTGATTACGATATAGGTCTTGTGACTACGGCTATTACCCCAGATAAAGGGAAAAATAAGGGCTATGATTTCAGGCGGGAAACTCTTGTTTTCATACTTTTCCGTAATCGGGTTTTAGTTTTTTTAACTAAAGAGATGCCGATTGGCTTCTTTTTATTTGCTTCACTTTTACGACGTATGTTTACCTCCTCTTATATAGGGTGACTTTTAATTAGTTCTTGATAGCAAAGAGTATGAATATACTGGTGATTAGAAACAAATTTCCTATAGAAACTGTGTCAAATATGGAAAATAAACATGTCCTTTGTACATTTTTGACGATTTGATAACTTGTTATGTATCGGGGACCAAAATTTTATTTTCTGTATTTACATATTAGTTTCTTTGGGAAATTTGTCTGTAATCACGAGTACATTCTTATACTTTGCTATCAAGAACTAATTAAAAGTCACCTTATATAAGGTTTTACAAAATTAGCTGAAACTATTTGAACTGGTGCTTCTACCCATGAAACTGAACAACTTTCCCCGTGAAACCCATAGTCAAATCTCAAAAAAACTTTTGAACTTCCCATACTAAGTTGGCTGATCAGCTGATCGAGTTAGTATGGGAGAGCCAATTTTTTTTTGCTATTTGTCTATGGGTTCTATGGGGAAAGTTGTTCAGTTTCATGGGTAGAAGCACCAGTTAAAATAGTTTCAGCTAATTTTGTTACACCTTATATTTATAGCATATCTCTGGTGGTGGTACGAATTCTCGATGCGCGAGACCGACTCGCACTTGGCAGTTTTTTTTCTAGAACACTTTTTTGGTGTCTATGAATAATGTAATCGTCATAATTTCTAAGTCTGTTTTCTTTGAACGATCACCTATATACTTCTTTTATTCTTTATCTTTTATCGAAAGTAATAAAAGTATTGGGTTCAGAATTGTGTGCCTCAGTTCAACAAAATCGGTGTAGGACTCGTTAACTGTTGCTTACACACAGATTGATCAGCTGATTAACTATTTTTGTATGGAGAGTTCATTTTTTTTTAAATAATTGACAGTGAGTCCCATGGGGTAAGATGCGTATTATAATGAATGGCCCCAGTTAACGAGACCTACACCATTTCCGCTACATCCTGTATAAATATTCAAGTAACACAATGCCAGATGCCACAAATGTTGTTATTGTGCTTCTGTTCTCACCCTCAGCCAGTTCAATACGTTTCTTTATATTGATAACATTGTTTACTTCTCATCCAACGCTTGGTAAAAATATCTTTATCTGTTTTGAATTGCGTGAGTGTTCTGTTATTTGTTAAAAACATTTGATTAAAATTCAATTTCAAGGGCAAAAAGCGTCGGTGGCTCAGCCGGTAACGACTCGGTCCATCTAACCAGAGGTACCGGGTTCAAATCTGGACGGCCAATGTACCAATGAGTTTTTCAAAAACTTACGTACACATACTTACCGATTGCTTTAACGGTGAAGGAAAACATCGTGAGGAAACCAACTCACGCCTGCGAAGAAACTCGAAGATTATGTGTGAAGTCGACCAACCCGCACTGGGCCCGCGTGGTCGACTAAGGCCTAATCGCCCTGATTCAGGGTAGGCTCGAGCCCCTCGGTGGGGACGTAAATGAGCTGATATAATAAAATTCAATTTGAAGGTAGCAGCTGCTAAACTAAGTAAATAAAAAAAAACGTGTGGCACTCGGGAACTGCCGCTGTTAAGCTATTGCATAGCATTTTTTATCAACTTATGCAATTATAATTATTAATTTATTTTTTATTTATGCAGTATTTACCAGTACCATATAGTCCTTGGGGCGCGGGATGTTTATGTAATAAATTAACACTAAGAAAAGTTACACCAGTAAAATTGACTAAGTCCTATAATACCGCAAATCGCTAATAGATGGCACTGTAAGTTTTTTAGAACTCGGCCGAGCGTGGGGTGTTAGGTTTAATTTTCGTTACGGAATTTCTTGATTCGGTCGCCGCGCTCAAAGCCTGCGATAAAAGCTTTAAGCTGCGATAAAAATTTATTTAAGACTTCTCAACTTCTGTGTTTTGAAAAAAAAAAGACTAATACATAAGATTTAATGTTTGTTGCATATTGTATGCGCTGCCACACCGTTCATCCGATTGCTTTATACATTTACGTTATGCATATACATTTTATAAAAATCCAAGAAAATCCGTCGGGGACTACCACCGCCCTCTATGTTCCATATTTAAATTTAAACATAGCTACTTATATTGATGAAAAACTACATAAGTTTACATACTGAATTAGTCAAACTCATAAATTTGGGTAGGTATATTTAATTTATTTCAGAGCAGAGAATGGCGAGAGATTTTCTTGGATTTTTTTAATTTAACTTTCCTTTCTTATTTCCGTCTAGTCGGAGGACTTTAAAAAAGTTATTTAATCCTTTTCCGATTACTTTTTGACACCAGTCGTGGGATTTTTCTTAATTTTGCTTTTTATTTTGATTTTTTAGAGAATACCTACGTTCAGTAAGTTCCCCTTTTCATTCAAAGTCTTGAACTACTTACTCTCAAAGGTTTTGTTATTCGTATGTGATATTCTTTTAATTCTTCACGAACTTTCATTACATAATATGTATGCTTTATGAATTTTTATCGAGCTGCATCGCCCCCTGATAGTCTACGGCTGTAAAACATGTCTAGAATTGCTTTGAATAACCTAACCAATTTATAAAAAAAAATGGTTGCACTCCGGGAGTGCCGGCAGAAGTGAAAACTTGAATATTAACGTTGTGCATTTTTGATATTTTGGAATGGTTAGGGACTAATTTTGCACGAATTGCTTTGTTTATCAGTATAAAAGTACTATCATTTATGTGGTAGAATACAATATTTATTTATTGCGCTATCGTACACAAACATGACAATTTATATTACTTTAAAAAGTTTATATCTCAGAAAAATCAACAAAAAATCAACTCCATCCGTCTTACGAATTTTCGATCAGGTCACGTGTCCTGACGCGAGTTTAACATTTTTTACCCTTTACAAAACAAGTGCACAACGCCGCTAAAGAAGTTTTCACTACTCCATCCGTCTTACGAATTTTCGATCAGGTCACGTGTCCTGACGCGAGTTCAACATTTTTTACCCATTACAAAAAAGTGCACAACGGCGCTAAAGAAGTTTTCACTTCAATAAAAAACCCTACTTTAAAAAACTTGACCCCCATTTTTGGGCAGTCGGGTTAAAATGAATTCTATGTCACTCTCTGGATCAAGAATAATCTAACGACACCTTGCATTTAAAAAACCCATCAAACCGCTTAGGCTACATGCTCAGTCAAAGAAACAGACATACATACACACGAGAAACATTAGGTGCCTTCCTTTTTGGGCCAGAATGGTAAAAATGACACACAAAACAAAAAACCGCAACGGAATCGGCCGAATAGTTCCTGAGAAGTCCTCAGGCGCCAACCATCCTGACTGCTGCAGTGTCCATGGTGGTCTACTGCTGTAAAACATGTCTTAAAACCTGCTCTGAGATGACACCTACATAATGAAAACCAACCGCATCGAAGTCGGCTGAATAGTTTCTTAGAAGCCCTCAAGCGCCAACCTTCCTGGCTCCTGCAGCGCTACCTGGTGATCTACAACCATAAAATATATGTAAAACCATGCCCTGTAGTGATACCTTTTAAATGAAAAAAAAAACCGCAAGGAAATCGGCTCAGTAATTTTCGAGATAAATGGTAACATTAGTTTGTACATACAAACAAACAAACACAAAAACAAACAACCAACAACCTCTAACCCTAAACGCATATCCCTTCTCCGTTCCGTCTTGAGTGGGGAAAAAAAGAAATCATTTTACTTTCAACACAAAAAACAAATTCAATCAGGAAATAATTTTGCTCTGTAAATGGGCATTTCAGTGCCAACATAAAATAGGCCGAACTTATCACGTAAAATTTTGCTGACAGAAGAAAAGCCCGAAAGGCTCTCACGTATCTATAAGCTATTACGATTTTCTATTTATTTGTAGCTCGAGATCGAACCCACGTAAAGGCCTTGGAAGGTTTTAAAAATGCCTTAGAACGGAGTCACGTGCGAAAACCACTTATGCACACTTGCCTAAGAAATAAAATATAAACGAATCATATTTTACTTACCTTTTCATAAAAAAACCGGCTAAGTGCGAGACAGACTCGTGCACCGAGGGTTCCGCACTACCACGCCTGCTAACACAAGTATAAAAATAATACCTATTCAGTTCAGACTCCTTAGCGCTACTAAGACTCACACTTGGACAGTTTTTATTATTTGTTGTTTTACTTTAAAATAAGTACTATAATCACACTAAATTCACACTTGTGTGTATTACCGTGTTTACGATAGAGAAAAAACACCTTTAAAACACTTTTCTTGTATGGGAACCCCATAATGTTTCATTTTTTTATTTTTATTATGTTTTAGTAAGTCTTCCATAATAAATAACACATACTCTGTGTCGACCAACCCGCACTGGGCCCGCGTGGTCGACTAAGGCCTAATCGCCCTGATTCAGGGTAGGCTCGAGCCCCTCGGTGGGGACGTATATGAGCTGATATAATAATAATAATAAAACTCTGTGAAAATTTCAGCCAACTTCCTGTCACTTTTTAAAAGTCTTTAAATATTCTAAATATACAGCCTTTTAAAATTCGGACGGACAGCGTAGGCTTAGTGATTGGGTCCCATTACCTAGTACGGAACCCTAAGAAGTATGGTCCCATTTTCCAATACTTGTCCTTTTTCGAAGTCCCGTAAGCACTTAATCTTTTATTTGTAAGGAACCAAGTGGTTTGGGGATAGATCCTAATCTAAGTGGAACAGAAGATATGGACCAAGTTTTGTCAAAGAATTTTGGGGCTAGGCTTAGGCTGGCAAAAAGATTACCTAAGTTACTGATTCATTTTCTGCTCGAAGGACTAAACTCGGTTGATTTACTTGAAAAAAGTGGCACAGTGCGTGCCCAAAGTAGGGTTCCATAGTATTTTAAATAAAGGCTTGACGCTGGTACTATGGCAGAAAGGCAGGTGTTTGTTGTGGGATGCTACAAGTGTAGTCAGTCAGCTTTGCACTTTATTATGGCTTTAAGATGCCGCAGTCTGAGTAGGTTGATACGTTTTTGAAATAATCATCATCATCATCATCATATCAGCCGAAGGAAGTCCACTGCTGGACATAGGCCTCCCCAAAGGATCTTTAAAATAATATCAAACGTAAATCTATTCATTTTAAGTTCAAATCAATGTAGGCTTCAACGCGGCTGTTACGTTGAAACCGAACGCCCAATTCACAATTTTTACATGTTTTTATTAACTTTTCTATACTTTCAATTATGTTTAAAAAATGTGTTCAAATAAAATAAAAGGACTTATAGTCACCGATTTTTGTGTGTTGGTTTCAATTGTTTTGTTTTCTGGAAATTTTTCAATTAATGCCAAAATGCAGTATATTTTTGTTACATCAAAGTAAAAAAAAATAAATAAAATTGTATTCAATTAATTAGATTTTCATTACTTTAAGTATATTATATATTTTTCCATTAGTGATAGCTTTATACAGTCTTTCAATAATTTGAATTGAATAATGTCATTTGACCTATCTTAAGGCCTTATCTCTCAGTAAAGACCTTCAGCTCTGCCGCAGAGACAGCGGTATACCAGAAACACACAAAGTATGCCACGCTTCAGCCGACGTAAAATGTTGACGAAGTTGACGGCTGGCCCGTGGGGTACGGAGGCAAAGGTCTTCATTGAAGAAATGGGGTTCCAAATCAGAAGTAAAGGCTTTGACTCCCCGCTCCGTATCTTTCCTGGTGTGAGGAATAACTATAGCGATACAGCAGCGTGGCAATACTGCCAGCCTCATGGGTACCGTTGCACCGAGAATGATGAAGGGTGGGTTATCACTATAAAGGCGAAAGTTTGTGAGTGTTTAGTGTGTATGGTTGTTACTTCTTCACGCAAACACTACTGAACAGATATGGCTGACATTTGGTAGGTAGACAGATTGGGACTTGGATTAACACATAGGCTACTTTTTTCCACGCTCGCGAGCCGCTTGCGCGCCCTCGAAAAGTCATAGAGACGTTGTCCACGCGGTTGAAGCCGCGGGAAACAGCTAGTTTTAAATATGTGTTTTTTTCATTGTGTATTAATTACTGGATAGTTACGTGTCTTTTGTATTCTTAATGAATTTAGTTATTTATTGTTAAGTTGTTGTTCGTAAATACATTAGGCTAAATTTCAGCTTTATAACTGTCTTTGAGGAAAACGACTGTGATATACCGACGGATAGACAGGAGTAATTTTTGTTATAGTTGCATGTTTTCACCCCCGCTAAACCAATATTTTATTTGATATACTTAGTAGAGCTAATAATCGATTAAAAAGGTAATTCACTGGACTAAGTCGATTATTTTTTAGTTTACAAACTTAAAATGATCAATTATATTTTATAAGACTACATGGAATTTCCAAACAAAATGTTCTATAAAAATTGCAAAAAAGTGTGTTTTTTTTAATATACATTGTTTATAGCAAATATTACAGAACCCTACTCTGCGCGTACTCCGCCACGAACTTGTTCACATTTTTAATAACATGGTAAAAATGTGCTAGTCCCTGAAACTTCTCATCACTCTGGGGCAAATGAGAATAATCCAATTTCTTTGATCTCGAAGACTCATATTTGACACGGCACATGCCGAGACAGGAACGTTACATGTCACTGCCAGGGATTGGAACGCTACCTGTCACTGTCACGCTTCGTGCTCAAAGTGAGCGTAGAACAGTTAGACGTCAACGTTCACTGTGACGCAGCCCAAGATGTGTTTCGTATCACGCATAGATTTATCAGATTTCAAAATAAATTTTGATTCAGTCTTTTATCATTTCTGTTGTACTTAAAACTTAAATATGACGGAAAAAGGCAGGTTTTCCCTTGTAATTAATAGTCCAATTAATCTAGTTAAATTGCAAAAAGTGTCCTCAATCCTAACTAATAGGTGCCTACGTTAACATGGGCCATTTTAATTTGCCACTCGTGTTTAAACTAAAAGTTGTTAGTTGATACTTTTGATTGTAGGTTCTTGGTGGAGCATTAAATCACTCATCTTATATATAAAATTCTCGTGTCACAATGTTCGTTCCCGTACTCCTCCGAAACGGCTTGATCGATTCTCATGAAATTTTGTGAGCATATTGAGTAGGTCTGAGAATCGGCCAACATCTATTTTATTTTAGGGTAGGGTAGTGTAGTGTAGGGTAGGGTAGGGTAGTGTAGTGTAGGGTAGTGTAGTGTAGGGTAGTGTAGGGTAGGGTAGGGTAGGGTAAGGTAGGGTAGTGTAGGGTAGGGTAGGGTAGTGTAGTGTAGGGTAGGGTAGTTTAGGGTAGGGTAGTGTAGTGTAGTGTAGTGTATGTAGGGTAGGGTAGTGTAGGTTAGGGTAGTGTAGGGTAGGGTAGTGTAGTGTAGTGTAGGGTAGGGTAGGGTAGTGTAGTGTAGTGTAGTGTAGGGTAGGGTAGGGTAGGGCAGTGTAATGTAATGTAAGGCGGTACGTAGTTCGCCGGGACAGCTAGTTTTGGTATATATTTCTACTAATTCCACAGAAATTAAAAAAAACTAAATCTTCAGGGCGAATATGGTGTTCGAAACCGGTCGCTGACAAATTATAACGTGTAGTTTTATTTAATTTCTGTGGAATTAATGTAAATATATACCAAAATGAGTAAAAGTTGATATTTAATTCTGTTCATTAATTTCCCCAATTTCAAAAAACACTAAAATCCAAACAGACGCTATAAAAATTCAAAATGTTTCATTTTATTTTGCCGAGCTTGCCAGAAGCCTCAATAGAGGAAACTCGAAAGAAAATACGCCATCTTAAGAGTTTCATTAAAAGGCGGGGGGTTTGGGAATCGGCACAATCCAGTCGGTATTCAGTATTGATTGCTTCATAGTTACGTCGATTTGGCAACTGTCCATCGGACTTTTGTTATTCGATGTTGGTTCCAAAAGTGCGGAGCGATAGGGACTCTTAGTCGCGAGTTTGGAAGATTTATTAGCACTTATATAGTTTTATAGGTCGAATAATTGATTTCTATATCTTTTGAATGGTCCAATTGGTACAAATTGATAACTTCTCTCTTGTTTATGAGAAAAGCAGCAGTGGCTTTACTTGCTTTTGTCTGCAGCTTCGCCCGCAAGGACATCGTTTGACTGAAGCTTTTTGAAGGCGTGTAAGGCGCGAGCCGCAAGCGGATCACGAGCGTTGACATGAGTTTTTTTCAAGCCTTTTTTTTTCCAGAGTTCCAGCCTTTCCAGAGTTTTTAACCGCCTCCGTGGCATAATGGTTTAGTACATTCGCTTAGCATCAGGAGGTCAGGGGGTCAACTTATAAGACTCGGTTTGGTTGGTGGTAGGGTTTTTTCTAAGCCCACCTGGCTAGCTACCACCATCTTATCTAAGTCTTGTCGCGAAACATCAGTGTTAACAGCATTAATGTTAGTTTTCAGTTTTAATCCTTAGCTATAGTTTATTTATATACTGTAATTATTTTTCCATTTACCTTACTTTTTTTAAGGGCTTACCAATTCTGAATTTAAAAAAGATACTTCGCGAGCTATGTCGAGCTATGCTAATTAGTAATCTATATCATTTCCCACACCCTCAACTATATCTGTGCAAAAAAATACGGTAATCAGATGCACTCTTACGAAGTGCGTAAGCGTAGAAATAAGCTTTCACCAGATCCATCTGGAACTATGTAGGGCTAATGTACTAATTAGTATGAGTAATTGACGTCAAAAATAACGAAAATCTGTAATATTACCGCCTTAATTCGTACACCACAATTGGTTATTAATAAACCCTGCATCAATGGTTTCTAAGAAGCCGTAGCGTAGTTCCGTTGCAAGCTATTCCCCAGTTAATAGCGTAAGCAAAGCCTTTGGGCACCGAGTGTGAATGTTTGTGAATTCCAGATTGGTTTCAACTGTTCTCGGCGGTTGCTCAATAACTTGTAGGAATTCTGTAAGGGCGTCAAAGCGACTGCGTTTTGTAAGTCTTCGTGCAAGTGTTTGAAATTGTTGAAAGATTTCAGCACAAAACAAATGTTTTCATAAAAAATAACGCATATGTTAAAAAAATATAATATGAATTCTTTAAATTTAATATTAATTGTTTGTTACTCTAGTAATGAAACAGTCAAGTTATGTAGTTAGGTAACTTCTAGAAAGAGTTCAATTGTCGAATGTGGTCTTTGACCAGTGTTTTTTCCAGTGATGAGATATTGACCTGAGACTAGTCACTGACCATGGGCTTCATAAGAAGGCTCAAGGTCACCCAAAGAGCGATTGAGCGAGTTATGCTTACGCGATACCTTACGCGATCGAATCAGAAATGTAACCACACAGCTCACAAAATTTATTTTCATCTCTCCTGTTCGGAAAGTTTAATTTTCATGAGTAGATAGCCGGTCGGAACATTGCTTTTCCATCCCTAGGGTAGAAAGTATTTTCATCCCTAGGGTGGAAAGTATTGTCATCCCTAGGGTGGAAAGTATTTTTTTTATTGCCAGCCACGGAGTCGAATTAAGAGGTTTTCATATATCTAAACTCAGCTATACATTAAACGACGTGTTTATTACGATCTACAGATTGATATTAAATCATTTTATAGTTGGTCTTTTTTTTCACAATTACAGAAGATTAAAATTTAAAATCATTCCTCTATTCTGCTGCGTGCCATAATGCCATGATAACATGACACTTTTTTTTCAATTTTCGTCATGCCACCTAGATGCACGTCGTGACCAACTCGATTAGTTTCAATCTAGTCGGCCGTGGCAAGCGGCCATTGCGAAAAGGTTGGAGGTTGGTAAAACTAATTTATTGATATCTAATTAATATTTTATATCATATAAACAATTAAATTACAATAAATACATTTCCTCACAGTTGAAATGAAAAGTAGAGTGTTTAACTCGGGTGAAATTACCCATTTCACCCTTGAACTATTGGCGCTCTCACTTCGTTCGAGCGCCAGAAATATCTCGAGTGAAATGGGTCACTTTCTTCCCTTGATTAACAATCTACTATTACTTAAGTGGCAGTGGGCACATAGTTCGAACACTTTGTTGTTTATAATATATTAACGTCTCTGGGTACAAGCCCTTTTGAGACAGTCTTCATTTTACATCTTCATTTCTTTTTGATTTGAAATGCTAGTGTCAGTGCATGACAAATCTTCTCTGGAGTTCTTGACAGTATTTGCAGCAGCCTCATTCTGAGTTGGAACACCAGGTCACAGTAGGGTGTCCATAAACCCAGTGCAAGTCTGGTCTTCACATCCTTCTTCATTTTATTTTCTTGTTGTCCAATTATTGCTCATGTGCATCAGAGGATTTCCTTCAAAACGTACCACTTTTTGAAACAAAACTCTAGCAGAAAACAATGCACAAACAATAACATAAAACGACGAATGCGTTCACCACAAATCCCACCAAAAAAAATCAGTTCGAGATGTGTTCAAAGCTTTCATGTTGCAACTGATAAATATTATCTTGACAAAGGTAGAGGAGGGTTGAACTTTAAGCTTCTAACTTTTTTTTTCCAATGCGGCGGTAAGTACAGAATGTTACAAAAGAATCATTTTTGTAAAAAAAAAAACTTTTTAAAGAAAACGTTAGGTTTTCCGGGTTTTTGGGAAAAATATGTTCAATGCAATTAGTGGAAGCACTAAATAGTGTATCCTGTTCTAATTTAGTTACAGCCTGTATAATGCAGCATTAAAATCAAAGAGCGGGGTATGCTCGAGAGCTGCATCTTGAAAGAATCTATAAGTCTTTTGTGATTTTGATTTTACTAAGTAATATTTATTAAAAGGTTTAGTACTAAATTGACTATTTTTCTCGCACTTAAAGTGAAAAGTACAGTTTGGTCCATAATTTAATACTTATTATTCTATTCCCGACGAAGACAAATGCAAAAACAAAAAATCATGAAATTCTGTCCAGCCGTTCTTGAGTTATAAATGGTGTAACTAACACGACTTTCTTTTATATATATTATGTATAAAAAAAAGTATATTTTCTTTTATATATATTATTATATATTATATATAAAAGAAAGTCGTGTTAGTTACACCATTTATAACTCAAGAACGGCTGGACAGAATTTTATGATTTTTTGTTTTTGCATTTGTCTTCGTCGGGAATAGAATAATAAGTATTAAATTATGATATTCATCAATAAAAAATATAATTTATAAGAAAGAAATAAATATATACCCTACCCTACCCTAACTACAATACACCTACCCTGCACTACACTACACTACCCTAGCCTACCCTAAAACCAATTATTTTTTGACTGATATTTGTTTTTATTGATGAATATCATATTTTAATACTTATTAGTCCTATTCCCGACGAAGACAAATGCAAAAACACAAAAATCATAAAAATTGGTCCAGCCGTTCTTGAGTTATAATTGCTGTGTTTCATGGTTCTAGGTCAACGGGAAGTATAATATAACCCTGCATTTTAATTTACTTGCAAATGTGTGACTTAAATATCCGTATTTTTTATTGTTTTGACTTCAAACCTTAATTTTTTTATACTTTTATTTTACTTGCAATGTTTGTATAAATGTTTGTTTAGTTCAAATCTTGTGATCGATTTTACAGCGACTTCCTAAGGTCCGATTAAGCTAAAATTTTAAAATGAAGCCGTATTCCCGGTGACAATAAATCCTTTTGTTATTTTAAAGTTGATCTGATGATGAACGAATGTCCCAGAATTGTTTTTTATTTTTCAATAGAATCATGGGAAACACAATACTGTACACACCTTTTTTGAATTGGGAACCGTGTATTTTTACAAGCTATTATTTAACTTGCAATGTATGTATGTTTGTTCGGGTTAAATCTTGCAAATCAATTTTGAGCAGATATCTTCAACCGATTGAGCTGAAATTTTGTATACACGTTCAGTTTGGATGACAATGCATGATTAACTGTGTGACGTCATTCTAAATCAAATATGGCGGACTCCCAAAGATGGTGGACCTGTAATTTTTTTATGCATCCCAGTGATATGGGTATCAAATTATAGGGTAGGCTGAGAAGAATACGAAGTAATTAAAATTCTTTTCAAATAAAAGCTTGTACCTAAAAAAATAGGTTTTCGAAAATTATTTATATTCATTAAGAATTTGGGTTTTTGAGAAAAAACTCTTTTCAAATGAAAGCTTGTACAGCAGAGGAGAGGTTAAAATGGTTTCAGGAGTTCAAAGAACATACCTGCTAAGCATATTGGCATTCCTTAAATGTGCAAGGTGGGCAATTTGTTTATATAAAAAAGTGAGTTCAGAAACTAAAACCCGACTACTGAAAAATAATGCTTTAAAAAGTATAAAACAAGAAAATATTCTCATTTAAAATTGTTATGTACAAACTATTAAATATGTGTCGTCTATTTGACGCTCTAACGGTGAAGGAAATATCTGTGAAGAAACTAGAAGGTTGTCTGTGAAGTTGACCAAACCGCACTGGGCCCGCGTGGTCGACTAAGGCCCGATCGCCCTAATTCAGGGTAGGCTCGAGCCCCTCGGTTAGGACGTACGTAACAGCTGATGCGAATTTAATAAACACGTTATGTATTTTAATGTAAGTATTTAATATATATTCATAGTGATGTTCAGAAATATTTTCATAAATTTTCTCTACAGAAAACATACTAATTCGCAAAATTTTCATGTTTTTTTATACAGACACATTCATAGACATATTTATTGTCAAAATACATTAACACGTCATAAAATGATACAATAACAAATAAAATTTAACTACAATTAAATAAAAAAATATAATCGACTAGCTGTGCCTACGTATTCGTCCGCATGGAGGTTTTGAATTTTCCCAAGGGAACTGTTTAAGTTTCCGAGATAAATAGTATTTTATATGTTAACCCGGGCTATAAGGAATCACCATACACAATTTTATCAAAATCCGCCTGGTAGTTTTTGTGTGATGCTCGAACATACACACAGACAGACAAAAATTCAAAAAGTTTTTTTTGGCCTCCATATCGTTAGTAATGTCCACCACAGTTATTATTTTCCAATAATATCATGTACAGACACGGCCCCGTTACAGTTATATTATATCTATAGATCAGCTGATTCAGTCAACTTTAAGAGGCGTTATTTAAAATAAAGAAACAGATTTAAACAAAATTTCTATTGTAACAGATGAAACAAAGTTTTTTCACAAAGAATGAAATGTCTTACTAAAGACATGTTGGGCATATTAGCGACTGTGCGAACCCATATCAAATGGAGACATTATGTAGCCATTCGTCTTAGTAAATAAAATCAAAAATCTTCAAGAAAATGTGCCTTGTTTTTCGTAGGATCTCTATAGTAATTATTTAGTTATTTGTTTTTCAGATAGTATTTCTTAGTTTTAGCGGCCATTGTTTCTTAATTCATTATCGATTGTTAATTATATATGTTTAGGTACTTAGGTCTCAGTATCTTAGATATGGTATGTGTTGCCTGTGATGATATACGAAACTGAGACATGGTCTCTTACCGTGGGACTCATACGAAGGCTCAAGGTCACCCCTACGGCGATAGAGCGAGCTATGCTCGCGGTTTCCCTAATCGATTAGATCAGAAATGAGGAGATCCGTAGGAGAACCAAGGTAACCGACAAAGCTCATAGAATCGTTAAACTTAAGTGGCAGTGGCTAGGGCACAATCTCGTAGAACAGAATTAGACCGTTGGTGCAATAATGTTCTCAAGTGGCGACCGCACATCGAAAATATCGTGGGCAGGCCTCCTACTCGGTGGACCGACGACCTGGTGAAGTTCGCGGGAATCCGCTGGATGCGGCCAGCGCAAGCAGTACCGGTCGTCGTGAAATTTCTTGGGGGAGGCCTTTGTCCCTGTTCGTTTTTAGGCTGATAATGATGAGATACTATCACTTGCGTGGTCGCTTTGATGTTAATAAAACTAAAAATTAAAAGTTATCTAGAAATCGAAACTGGATATTTTTGGCGATTTTTATTTTATTCTGGCTATTATTAGCGTGGCTGTAAGACGTGAACATTACTAAAAAAACCATATTTTTCAAACTAAAACGAAGTTCTGCATTTCTCTATTTCAAATGATCGGGTTTGATTTCCGGGTCGTGTATCAGTTTTTTTAGAATAATTTAAATGCAGCTTTTCTGTAGTCTAAAATTGTCAACGTGTTCCAATATTGCAAACTCTACCAGGCCTATCTCACTCCGCGCTGTAGGCATGAAAATATACCTACGCCAAAGTATGTACATATATAGGGTGACTTTTAATTACTTCTTGATAGCAAAGGATATGACTGTACAATTTTCCCAAAACAACTTTATGTCAAATATGAAAAAAAATTGTTGTCCTTCATAGATTTTTGCCGATTTGTTAGCTTATTATGTATCGAGGATTTGTTTGTAATCAGAGAGGAGGTTGTTTGTAATCACGAGTACATGCTTATCTTTTGTTATCAAGAACTAATTAAAAATCAACCTGTATATGTACTAACGCCAACGCCGCGCGGCCCCCTGAATGGGGCAAATTCAGTAGTCAGAAGAGGTACTACGCGATAGAAAGAGAGGCAACTTGTAGGTGAATATAACTGCAGGTAATTAGCGCTGAACGACTTGAATTTGCACTTTATTATGTCGTAGTAAGAGTCGCCATTCATTCAAATGATTTTGCGGAGTTAACCTTCTTTTACGTAGTAAATAGTCTTTTTTCTTTGACTCTACTCCCAACATTTTCGGATTTTTCATACTTTTCATACAGATCCATTTTAATGTCACATCCTGTATATGAAACAGCGGGTTGCGGCCTCTATGACTTGAGTTTTCGTTTTTACCATGGTTTACTGTACAAAAAATTCACAAAAGAAAACGGTAACCTTTGAACAAACTTTTATTTAACTTGCAGTGTGAATCAGTTTGTGTCAAATATTGAAAGTTTACTGAACCATTTTTCGGTTTCCGATTGATCTAAGTTACGTTATTTTAAAACCAATAGGCGGACTTTAAAATATGATAAAAGATGGCGATCAGTTATTTTTATATGCACCCCTATGATATGATAGCAAACGAAAGGGCTAGCTGCGAAGAATACGAAATAATAAAAATCACTAATAAAAGCTTGTAAGTAAAAGTTTTTAGGTATTTCGATAGTAATATTTTTTGTAATTTGAATGTTGACTATAAGGCCATTTCCTGGAGCGGGTTGACTGTTAGTTACATTAATCTATAGTCGAAGTTAGTAGGAGGTTAGTAGGAGACGGTCGCTTTTACTATATCACAGGCAACATTTTTAACCTCCTCCGTAGCTCAGAGGCAAAGTTCACTGGCTTTACACAGGAGGTCGCGGGTTCGATTCCCGGCGGGGTCAATTGTAAGACTCGGTTTGGTTGGTGGTAGGGCATTTTCTAAGCCCGCCTGGCTAGCTACCACCATCTTATCTAAGTCTTGCCGCCAAATATCAATGTTGATATCATTGGTGTGTTCCGGCATGAAGATAAGATAGCCAGTTCCCCATTGCGTTAGGAATCTCGGTAAGCCCGCTTCCATCTTCGGCAACATCGTCACTTACCATCAGGTGAGATGATGCCAAGGGCTTACCAATTGTAAAAATAAAAAATAAAATAAAAAAAAAAACATCACAGGTCAGATGCCTTATAGGCGGTTTAAAAACTTCTGAAAATGGGGGTTTGCTTCAACCTCCACTAATCCGAACAATACCGCCGAGTATGGACTATGGCCTTACCTTCTCGTGTTTGGGAAGAGATCCATGCCCCAGGAGATTGGTTGTTAACAGAACTATTAGAAACGGAGCCGCTTTTGACCGCCTCCGTGGCGTAATGGTTAGTCCATTCGCTTCACACCAGGAGGTAGCGGGTTCGATTCCCGGCGCGGTGAACTTCGTAAGACTCATTTTGGTTGGTGGTAGGGCATTTTTATAGCCCACCTGGCTAGCTACCACCATCTTATCTAAGTCTTGCCGCGAAACATTAGTGTTAACAGCATTAATTTAAGTTTTAGTTTTAATCTTTGTCTATAGTTTATTTATATACTGTAATTACTTTTTACATTTATTTTTTGCCGAATATTCTTCATTTCTTTTCTTTCTTGATGTTTTCCGGCTTAAAGATAAGATAGCTAGATCCCCATTGCTTTGGGGAAATTTGGTAAGACCGCTTCCATCTTCAGCATCATCGTCACTTACCATCAAGTAAGATGATGCCAAGGGCTTAACAATTGTGAATAAATAAAAAACTATTGTTAATGGAAAAGCTGTATAGATTCTAGATAGAACAGTTAGTAGCCAATTAATTGCTCATCTGAGACAACAACAAAAATAACGAAGTTGTTTTAGAAACAAAGACAGAGAAATACAAAGCTTCTTAATGGCTTTGTTTGCGCTTCTATTCTCTGTAGTTACTTACAGAATTCCTTTAATCAGCAGGTAACATTTTTAAAAGGACCTGATAAGTATAACATAGATTTCATCACATCACCTCAAATATACGTCCCCACCGAGGGGCTCAAGCCTACTATGAATTAGGTCGATCGGGCCTTAGTCGACCACGCGGGCCCAGTGCGGGTTGTTCAACTTCACACACAACCTTTGAGTATTTCCGCAGATATTGTGTGCATGTTTCCTCTCGATGTTTTCCTTCACCGTAAGAGCGTCGGATAAACGTACATATGAGATCGAAATTCGAAAACACATTGGTACGTCGCAGTACTCGAACCAGGACATCACGGATAGGAGGTAGCGGCCCTTGCCGTTGCGCCACCGACGCTCTCATCATAGATTTAATCAAACTTAATTATTAAAATATAAGTCATTGTTAGAGCTAAACAATCTACACGGGAGAACAAAGCCGAGGCAAAACTAATATCCAGCCCACGCAAGAGCGAAATTATTGAACCAAGTAATTAGCTTCGTCAAATAACTGCAAACTACAAAGCGACAAAATAAACTTTGTATTTCAACACAATACGCACTCGTACAGAGAACGTTTAATGAAGATGTTTACATTTAAAACAAACTAAACAGTATATAGCGTAGTCAAATAGAAGATAAACAGAAGACTGATAATTTTAGACGAATGCAGCCGACAAACATAATTTTACTTTGCAGCTAAGTTTTGAAACGTTCTGAGAATGGAAAATAGTACTTCACTGCAGCGGCCAGCAAAAGAGGCATTGATGGACGAACGTGTAAATGTGGGCAGAGGCGAAGAAGAGGCTCACATACGTAATTCAACCAATGCCTAGTAGTGGCCAATGCTTGTACAGTACTGTTCTCAAATAATGCGCAGAAATTAAAACTGCAGTAATTAATTTTCAAAATCAATGACGAACAACCAACAACAATAATTTTTCACGCGCCAAAGTGTTCATGTTTTTTTTTTCAATAAACAGCGTTGTATTTGCAAGCCAGTTCGAAACCAAAAAAAAGAAAGGAAGGACACAAATCATGTTTGATATATATATTTGTTCACTTGTAACTGTCAACACTTCTAGCCAAGGATTGACTCACGTTAAACTTATGGCCACTTGGCATCTGAGCTTTGTTTTGGCCCGTTCTTGAGCCAGAAGATGTTTCCCCTAGATTGAAACTTGAGACCTTCGTTCTCCACAACTAAGTGTAGGCGATCTACAGGAAAACCAGTCTTGAGATTCGCAACCTAAACTTCTTCCACGAGTCAAACAAAAAAAAATAACGATCAAATTCCTAGGTGAGCGGATTCCGCGAGAGATTTGATAAGGCCGGTTCGGGATCACCACAATCGGAGTAAAATATAGTTCCATTTTTAAATTACACGACAGATATAAGTTAACATAGTAATTTATTTGGCCGCTAAACACGACAGATATGTATTTACATACAACTTCCGCCGGCCATTGCTCGCATGTATTTGGCCAGCACAGCAATATTCGATTCGTCTCGAAGAAGGTTGTCAAAATAATGCTGAAATTTCCAAGCATGTTTGAGAAAATGGATTTTTCAATAGATTGCCTTGTAATCATGATGCTGTAAATTTCTTAATTGGCGACCGCGCACCAGATGACTTAGCATAGGCAGGTCTCCCATTAGGTGGACCGAAGATCTTGTGAAAGTCGCGGGAAGCCGTTGGATGCGAGCAGCTCAGAAGTGGTCGTTGTGTAAATCCTTGTGGAGGCCTTTATCTACCAGTGGCCGTCTTTCCGCTGAAATGATGATGATGATGATAAATGAGTATTGTTCTGGATCAGTAGACTGTATTTGGGATCAGTTCTTGAATTTATGGTCGCAGTTGAAGTTAAACTCAATCAATCAGTCAATAGGCGTTCTCTCTCTACCTTGCTCGCGTCCGTTACAAGTGTCATGATGATGACCATTTCGAACGCGTAGAATGACCATTTCCTGAAATTCCCCGATTCGTGTAATTTAGGAGTCTTCAAGACGAGAGTGAATACCCACTATTTGAGTTGCGTGTTACATCCTCGGCTGCATCGGCACAACGGCAACAACTTCGTACAATTTTGCATATTATTTTTGGCTTTTGTTAATTTTTTAATAAAGTACTACACCGATTTTGATAAAATTTATATGGGACCACACGGAAAGCACTAGCTTTCAAATAAAAAAAGAACCATTAAAATCGATTCACCCAGTCAAAAGTTCTGATGTAACACACATAAAAAAAACATACAGTCGAATTGAGAACCTCCTGCTTTTTTGGAAGTCGCTTGAAAATGGTTCCCATTTCCCAATCGGGCCTTTAAATAGACACAAAATTTCCTTAACCTATCTCACCACTGCTTCAAATCACCCATAAGTTTTACACCAAACAAAGTGCGTGTTCACAAAGTTAGAATTATACAAAGTAAATAACTTTCACAAGTCTTGTGTGTTGCAAACTCCATCGTGCATGATCTTGTAACACTGAATTCAGTATTCCGCGCACAGGGTGCTGAGGGAAATACAATAATTCTTACTTGATCAACGAGAGAATCTTCCCTTTTTGCGAGCTCCCTTTAAAGCCCTGGACGTCTCTCAAATTGTAATGCAGCAGAAAGAAAATTCCGACCGGCACTAGGCGATATAAGTAGGAGAAGAAAAAAATTTCCCATTTCCCAATTGGGTCATTAAATTGACACAAAATTTCCTTAACCTATCTCACCACTGCTTAAGGGTCCCCAGGAGGCTCTAGTTTCCATGCAAACGTAGTTCCGCTTTAATACAAAAACTACATGCCGGTGGAATCCAAACTTTGCGAATACATTGAATAGACACAAATCGATGTTTGTAATTAGTTTTCATCGTAGTTAATTTAAACATAGCTAAACGAAGGCTTAAATTAGTTTTGTACTAAAAGTTTGAAATTGCTCTTATTTTTTTTCCGTTTTATTTTAGTACACCGAAAACTAATTACAAACATCGATATGTGTCTACTTAATTTATTCGCGAAGTTTGGATTCAATTCGGCATGTAGTTATTATATTAAAGCAGAACAACGTTTGTATGGAAACTAGAGTCTCCTGGGGACCCTTGAAATCATCCATAAGTTTTACACCAAACAAAGTGCGTGTTCACAAAGTTAGAATTATATACAAAGTTAATGTCTTTCACAAGTCTCGTGTGTTGCAAACTCCATCGTGCATGATCTTGTCACACCGAATTCGGTATTCTGCGCACAGGGTGCTGAGGGAAATACAATAATTCGTACGTGTCCACTCGATTTGTCGCATTGCAGCTGCTTTGCTTAGAGTTTTTTCAATACATTCTCAGTCTGCTTATTTTTCTACCTGTGTAAAGATTTAAATTATAACTATAGGCAAAGTATAATATATATTAGTACTAACATACAGTACAGTATGGGCACTCCCTGTCGCTCTCTAGATGCGACCTTAACCCCTCGTCACCCAGATAGATACAGATTGGTTACAGTTTGGTTGTCGAACGTATAGCATTTCTCCGACATTTTGTTTGTTACGTCATTCTTTTTTTGAAATGTCATTTCTGGACCGTTGTATAAAGTGTCCGGGGTGTGATAAAGGTTAGTTAGAATTTAAATCTTTACACACTTTACTTCTACAATATATATATAATACACTTATAAAACAATAGCTTTTTCCCGCGGCTTTGCCCGCGTGGACATAGTTCTTCTATTTTTTGGGTGTGGGGTACGCGAGCTGCAAGCGGCTCGTGAGGATGTTATTGAGTTTTCCAGATCAACGGAGAACTTTGTTGCGCTGAGTTATTTAGCACCTAGTCTACTATATCTCAACTTTCTCTGTGCAAAAAATTACATCAATCTGTTGCCCCGTTGTACGTGAATGTGATGGAGTGGAAAAATGTTTTTTTTTTAAATCCCTCGACAACTATGTCGGACTATGTTAATAGGTAGTCTATGTCACTTTCCAACCCCTCAAATAGTTCTGTATAAAAATCACGTCAACTCCATTGCGATGATAGAAAAAATTATAGAAAAATATTAAATTTTTATGGTAGACTCACGGGATTAAAAATAGCCTATGTCAATTTCTACCTCGTCAACTATCTCTGTGAAAGAAATCACGCTGATCCGTTGTTTCGATGCGACCTGAAAGAAGGACAAACAAACACACTTTCACATAGTTTATGATAAGTATAGGTAAGTATTTAGGGCATGTTAATAAAGTATGTGCATGATACAGAACCAAACCTTGAAAACCTTTTTTTTTATTAAAAATTTGAGTGCGTTTGACTGCAACTCACCTGATGGTAAGTGATGGATGATGCAGTCTTAACACTTAACAGACACTTTACATCTTTGGCATTACTTACTTTTTTATCTTATCTAAGTCTTGCCGCCAAACATCAGTGTTAACAACATGGATGTGTTCCGGCTTGAAGATAAGATAGCCAGTTCTCCATTGCGTTGGGGAATCTTGGTAAGCCCGCTTCCATCTCCGGCATGTTTTTTTTTTAAAAAGTTTCAGTGTGTCATCCATGTGTGTCATTTGTCTTGTCTTACTACATGTTACCTGCGGCTTCGCCCTCGTCAAAGTATATATATATATTTGTACTAACACCCATTGTTATCGAAGGTCAGTGGTGCGCAAGCTGCAAGCGGCTCGCAGGTTTTTTTTAAGATAAGGACCAAATATCTAAGAAGTAAAACTAAAAAATGAAGTCTAAATTTATCCACTAGTTTTTGCAACAACGGCAGACTTTATAGTATTATTTTTATGAAATAAAGATAACAATTGAATAGAAAAAAATCAATAGAGGTATTTATATATATCTTATATACTTGGATCTTCTATCATCATCATCATATCAGCCGGAAATCGTCCACATCTTCTATACTTCTATATAAATCATTTGTCTTGACTTTATCAACGCACAGCTCAAACCACCACTGGACGGATCGGACTGAAGTTTAGAACACAGATAGAAATTATGACCTAGGCAACTAGGCATCCACTAAGAAAGGATTTTGAAAAATTTCCACGGGAAAGGCAAAAAACGTGATCTGCCCGGGCAACGCCTCTTCTTTTTTTTATTCACAATTGGTAAGCTTTTGGCATCGTCTCACCTGATGGTAAGTGACGATGATGCCGAAGATGGAAGCGGGCTTACCAAGATTCCCCAACGCAATGGAGAACTGGCTATCTCATCTTCAAGCCGGAACACATCCATGTTGTTAACACTGATGTTTGGCGGCAAGACTTAGATAAGATGGTGGTAGCTAGCCAGGCGGGCTTAGAAAATGCCCTACCACCAACCAAACCGAGTCTAACAAGTTGACCCCACCGGGAATCGAACCCGCGACCTCCTGGTGTGAAGCGAATGGGCTAACCATTACGCCACGGAGGAGATATAGCCTCTGGGATATACAAGCGAAAAGTCACATCACTCACTAAATACGAAATCTCAAATACTACTTGACCTATGAAGCTGAAATTTGGCAGGTTAGAATAGGTTAAAAACGTTAGCTAAGAACGGATTTAGCGACAGAGCCGAATTAAGTAGTATTTAAATGCGTATCGTAAGTTTATATGAAAGTCCTATTTTATTTCTGCTAGAGACATAATGATGTGTCATTCTGGTTTAAAATGTAAAATAAACAAATGTGGCAGTAATATTTTTTTCCACAGGGACGGATTAAGGAGGTCAAAATAAGTAGGTTAATTTTTAAAATTCCCACGGGATAGGGAATAAAGCGGAAATGAAGCCGCGGGAAAAAGCGATGCTTACGCGGACGAAGCTGCGGTAAAAAGCTAGTTCATCATCATCATCATATCAGCCGAAAGACGTCCACTGCTGGGCTAAGGCGTCCCCCAAGGACTGCAAGACGACCGGCCCTGCGCTGCCTGCATCCAGCGGTCGGTTCAGGTCTGTGTCGAGTGGGAGGCCTGTCTACGCTATGGTCTTGCGGTTCAAAGCTATACAATAGTTATATAATTAATGGATACCCGCCGCTTTGCCCGCGCAGATCCCGTTTTTTGCTGTTCCCGTGGGATTTACCCGAAATCCTTTTTTAGCGGATGCCCACATCCTAATTGCTATCTGTATTCCAAATTTCAGCGAAAGACCGTTCGGTGGTACAGCGGCTCGCAAGCGGAGAAAAAAGTAGCCTATGTGTTAATCCAGGTCCTAGTCTGTCTTCCTACCAAATTTCAGCCAGATCCGTTTAGCAGTTTTTGCGTGAAAGAGTAACAAACATACATCAATACATACGGGAGCCGGGTCGTTCCTTTCCCTCTTATATGGTTGATGGGACTGAATTTTGACGTTATTAACTAATGATTGTTTATTTATTGATTTTTCACAAATAAAATTATGGTATAATTATTTTAAGACTATCAGAAAGAGTGTAATTTGCACCTATTTTGAATAAATACCTTGAATCTTAAATCTTTATACAAACTTTCGCGTTTATAATATTAGTAGGACTAGTAGGATAATACTCTCTTTCTCTCTTATCTTATCGTGTGGCATAGTTAACCGTGCTATTCACAGTAAGGTCGAGAAATTTAATTGTTTAGCAGATTCAAGAATTTTAATTTAGCTGGATAATAAGTACCTACCTACATTTCCTAGATCATACGACCGATGACGAATGACACGTCTAACTAATTTCATAACCCGATAAAATTTAAGAGACTTGAATGTGGTAAACATTTAAATTGCGTGACTGTACTTATCAAATGTGTTTCATAATGTTTTTGGATTATAAAGGCTTCTCGAAATCTCGTTTATGCATACAATTTTAATCCGAATTGACTGATTATCATAAACCAATCACTATTCGATTTAGCCTCCACCACAGAGCAAATGTTGGGCGACATTAGTATTCATGATTCGAACAATTTATATTCATAAACCTACTTTTTGTTCACAGCGGGTTTTCAGTTGTGGCGCCTGAAGTAGCCGTTCCTGGGAAGACTACGGCTGTCCTTGTCACGCTCCACGGGAGGGAAGGAGACGAACTGGACCCTCTTAATGTGACAGTCAAGCTGGAGACCCAGGATGCTGATAATGACGTGAAGTTGCTGACTACGGCTAGCCAGATGATCACTGGTAAGAAATAGTACATTATTGATGAGGCTGGAAGAGTAAGCGATTTCTGGATGAGTAGAGTATGAAGGCCAAATCGCAAGTGAGGCCTTTAAAGCGGTACTATTACAGATTTTCGTTATTTTTGACGTCAATTACTCCTAAACGATAGAAAGCCCAAGTTTAAAAAAAATAACCAAATTGTTGATGATGTTCTTTAAAGTCAAAAGCTATTAGAAACAGGATTAAGCAGTTTTGGCTCGATAGAAAAAAAACCCAAAGATAGGTCTACACCGTTACCTTCAACTAGTATGACTAATATTTTGAAGTATAAATTTATTTAAAAATATTAAACTATAAGTCGACGGGTAGTCGTGTAAAAAGTACAAAAGATAAAAACCTACTCTATTGAAAGCAATTCATTTTGTTAACAATCTTTGGCACGCTCCTCAAGTTATTCAATACATAACTGCGAGGTAGTAAAAATCTCATTTCGAACCTGCCGCGGTAGCCAACTAGGTATCTACAGAGTTGCAACTTATTGCAGCACATGAACCAGGCTCAAAGTGCATGCACCGGAAAAATATTCGCCATTCTAGCAAATATTGAGATGTATATTGACAATTTGCCAGATCCTGTGAGCTTGGCGAAATATTTTCTGTTTGTATAGCAGTAATACATTTCGTAAGCACTTGCAGTGGTGCCAAATGTATGTATTGGAAATACTGATTTAAAATGTTCAATAACGTTTTTAAAATGTTCAATAACGTGTTTATAGTTGAGAACATTACGCCAAAGGATAGCGAACTAATGGCACGCGTGCCATACACGACACGGGAGAAAATATTTTGGGCACGCGACCGATCGAAACGATTTGCATTTTAGTTCCAAGTAACAAGACGAGAGTGAATAGGCACTTTTTGAGTTTGCGTGTCACATCCTCAGCTACATCGGCACTTACCATTAGGTGAGGTGCAGCCAAACGCACTCAAATTTTCAATAAAAAAAAACAATGCAGCTCTGAGATTGCAGCTGATTGATGTCCAGTCTAGTTTAATATTGATTCAATAATTTATTGTAAAAAAAAATTGTTGTGATTGATTGAAACATTATAAGTAAGTATGCCAAGAACATACTAATATTACTTTAATTTGCTAAGTACGTATTACTGAAACGTTTATTACAGTGAAAAATTTATTTTATTGGTAGTAAATGAAAAGTTTGAGTTGGTTTTCCCAATAGTAACTAATAAGTAAAAATTATTTGCCGGCACGTCATGGCCTCTTTAAATACTTGTTTAGAAAAAAGTCACGTTGATCCTAAAGGTTTGCCATCCCTGCGCTAGGGTAATATAATTTTAATCATATAAGTGAGATAATTATATTATTAAAATAGCCACACCAAAGCTACCTGTAAAAGAGAAAATTCTTGACAGTCACGGCAAACTAGTAACTTCGGTAAACATTGACATTAGCATCATATTTCTTTCTACCCGATTGCTGAAAAGAGAGAGTAATGTCACAGTATTGCGATATTGCCTACAGTAGCGCAACGCCTTTGATGTCGCACGATGCCGCCACCGGCGTAGGTATGATTTTCCCAATAGTTACTACTAAGTAAAATTATTTGCCGGCACGTCATGGCCTAGTTTAGAAAAATGGCACGTTGATCCTAAAGGTTTGCCATCCCTGCGCTAGGGTAATATAATTTTAATCATATAAGTGAGATAATTATATTATTAAAATAGCCACACCAAAGCTACCTGTAAAAGAGTCTCACAAACGATATTATGAGACGGCTCAATGTACGCGCGCTACAATAAAGTGGACACGACACGCCCCGCCGCCGCGGGTAACGAGTTGGGGTGGTGTTGTACTCTGAGCAGAAAAAGCATAAAAAAAAAAAAAAACTAAAACCCGTAAGTACGAAAGCAAGATTTTCCCGCCTGAAATCATAGGCTTTATTTTTCCCTTCATCTAGGGTAATTAGCCGTGATCGCAAGCCCTACCGTAATCATTTTCTTTATCTTAAGTACCTATCATTATGGTTTGTGACCACGACTGTTACCCAGATGAAGGGAAAAATGAAGGCTATGATTTCAGGCGCGAAACTCTTGCTGTCATACTTTTCCGTAGTCAGGTTCTAGTTTTTTTTACTTTTATTTTATTATCCCACTGCCAACCAAAGAGTTTTGCACGCCAATTTCGTTAAAACTTTTTTATACAAAATCAGGATGTATTTAAACAAACGAGTCTTGATACGAAGTTAGAAAAAAAAAACTAATACAGGTATCTCGAAAGCCAAGAACTTTTGTATGAGTTGTAATAGTATCAGCGTATTGAAGTAATTTTAGTTCTACCTTCCCTATTACGCCCTTAAGGTTTTCGTACTAGTTCTTTGACATTATCATCGTTATACCAGCTCGTATACGTCCCCACCGAGGGACTCGAGTCTACCCCGAATAAGGGCGATCGGACCTTAGTCGACCACGCGGGTCCAGTGCGGGTTAGTCGATTTCACACACAACCTTTTCGTTTCTTTGCATTTTTCCTTACGACGTTTTCCTTCAGCGTTGATATAAAATCGCAATTCAAAAACACATTGATATGTGGTAGGATTCAAACCACTACCTCCCGTATAGGAGGTAACGCCACCGACGCTCTAGTCTAGTTCTTTGATACCCTTTATCCCACTAATATTATAAACGCGAAAGTTTGTATGGATGTAATGAACGTATGTTTGTTACTCTTTCGCGCAAAAACTACTGAACGGATCTGGCTGAAATATGATAGGTAGACAGGTTAGGACCTGGATTAACACTACATTTTTCCACGCTAGTCGTTCGCTAGTGACTCGCGCACTGTGCACCCACGAAAAGTCATAGAAGCGTTGTCCACGCGGGTGAAACCGCGGGAAACAGCTAGTAATACATATTTTGTTATGCTGACAAACAAAGCTATTTAAAGAAAGTGTCCTCAAACTGTGTAGGGTATGATCCAACTGACAATATACTTAGGACGCTACCAAGTAAAAGAGTACTCAGAATAAATATCAATTTATGACGTCTCCTGGTATAATAAGGATATTTTGTTGAGTCGTCTTCAGACAGAGTTTCTACGAAGGCGTACCTACCTCAAAAATGTTCCACTCTCTACGTTTTTACTCCACAAATGTTTTGCAACGTCGTGGGTTTTTAGGGTTTCGTACCAAAAGGTAAAAAACGGGACTCTATTACCAAAATATATATGTGAGTATTATCATACAGTATAGACACTCCCTGCCGCTCTCTAGATTGCGACCTCAGCCCCTCGTCACCTAGATTGATACAGATTGGTTAGAGTTTTCTTCTCGAACGTATGGGATTTCGCCGTGATTTTGTTTGCTCAGTCATTTGTTTTTGGGAATGTCATTTCATGACCATTTGTATGCAGTGTCCGGGGTGTGCTTTTACTAAGACTTCGCTGTCCGTCCGTCTGTCGTCAGGCTGTATTTCATGAACTGTAATAGCTAGACAGTTGAATATTTAACAGATGATTCATTTTGTTGCCGCTATAAAAACCTGTCGCCCTGATTCAGGGTAGGCTCGAGCCCCTCGGTGGGGACGTATATGAGCTGCAATGATGATATAAACAAATACTAAAAAATACAAAAAACGTTTTTTTTTTAAACGTGAAGAAACTAGCATGGTACGGAACCCCTATGTGTGTGACTCGCACTTAGCCTGTTTTTATTACGTTTTTGCTCCACAAATGTTTTGCAATTTCGTTGGTTTTTATTCTCATCATCGTTCCTACATTATGAAAAAGTTGCCCGTCTAGAATTAGGAATATGTCTTTGTGACTTGTGTTTGAAATTCTCATGTCTGTTTTATTAACCGACTTCAAAAAAGTAGGAGCTTTCTCAATTCGACCGTATATATTTTTTTATTTTTTTATGTGTGTTCGCGGATAACTTCGACGTTTATGAACCGATTTTGATGATTCTCTTTTTGTTGGAAAGGAGATATCCCAACGGTGGTGCCATGATAAGGAAACCAGGATGTAA
The DNA here is from genome assembly GCA_947284805.1 of Coleophora flavipennella. NCBI lineage: Eukaryota > Metazoa > Arthropoda > Insecta > Lepidoptera > Coleophoridae > Coleophora > Coleophora flavipennella. The sequence continues at coordinate 8,859,856 of OX369257.1, read as the reverse complement.
TGATGGCATCCCAGAGACATCGAGGGGAACCTTAGTTTCCTGTTTGAAGTCGGTTTTTCTTGTTCAAAATTATATATATATAGATGAATTGCAATCAAAAACAACTTTCAACTGTATTTCTAATATTTTTTTCGTCACCAAAATATTTTTTTTTGCTTATTTTATTATTTTATAACTTTCCGTCTAAAGTTTACCAACGACTGATCGAAAATTGGGGTGGGTGTGATTGTCAATAATAAGTGTGGGTAGTCAAATATTTGTTCCTTGTGGAACGGAACCGTTTCACTTGTAGAATCTGTCATTAGCTGCTATTTAGCGAATAAAAAGTCACTTTCTGTAGTATTTTCTATGCTGGCAAATGGCAATGATACAAAATGACCAGCATTAAATGCGAGTACAATCTCCTTGGAACATTTGTCTATGTCGAGCGCGCGATTGCATCGGAAAAGCGACGTTCCGTGTTCGTGATGTCCGTCCAGGTGCAAGTTGCTTTTTGTTGTGCAATGCAATGATCAAATTTTAAAATAACTGTTTTAGTAAATAAAGTACAATCGTATCAGCTCATGTACGTCCCCACCGAGGGGCTCGAGCCTACCCTGAGTTAGGGTGATCGGGCCTTAGTCGACCACGCCGGGCCAGTGCAGGTTGGTCGACTTCACACACAACCTTCAAATTTCTTCGCAGGCGTGTGCAGGTTTCCTCACAATGTTTTTCCTTCACCGTAAGAGCGTCGGATAAACGTACATACGAAATCTAAATTTGGAATCTCATTGCTACGTGGCAGGATTCGAACCACGACCTTCCGGACAGGAGGCGGCGGCCCTAGCCGTTACGCCACCAATAAAGTATATACAACAATTAAACATAAACTGTAGAAGCGAAAGCCGCTGGATGCGGGCAGCGCGCAGGACCGATCATCGTAGAAATCGTTAGGGTAAGTCTTTGTCCAGCAGTCGACGTCTTTCGGCTGATATAATGATGAAACTGTAGAAGACCAAGAAGTTGTTGATGAAAAATGTATTACTTCGTTTAGGTCCATGAGTAGAAACCTAAAAAAATTTTTTTAAAGGTAGTATTTTTTTTTAAATTAATCCAATATAAGATTTACGCTCATCATTGACTCACTGAACGACTGCCTGACTGAATGGCTGAGTCTCTGTAACGCTAAAAAAATGATTCTGTAACGTAAACAGATTGGGAATAAAAATATTTTAATTGCAAACAAATCGTTGCAACAAAAAGATTTTAGTGCAAAAAAAATAACGAGTGACTTACAACTAACTATCTAGTTTTAAATATACAACAAAGGAATCCAGTTCCGTGAAAAGCATTGCACAGTTGGTGTATATCACTACATATTATTAAAAAAGTCCTTCACTACGTCTGTCTCTCTGTCTGTCTGTTCGTAATAAATCAAAAACTACTGAATAGATTTTCATGCGGTTTTCACCAATAGATTGAGTGATTTGTGAGAAAGGTGAAGGTATATAATTTGTCAAGGTTTTGCCAAAATTGGTTAAAATATAACGATAATTGTTGGAAGTGTTGGTAAAAGTCAAGCCACCTGGGAGCTGTCATCGAAAACGCTGCTTAATCCCTTTAAGATATAATTAAACAATGTATGGTGGGATATTCATTTTTTATAGATCTATAAAAATATATATCTTTTAAGATAGATTTGTATCGCGGTGCGCTATTATTCATTATTCATTTATTCATTCTTCTTTCATCCGATCTTCTTTTCATTCCATCTATTTATTTTCCACGCATGCGTTGACACATGTGACTTTATTCAAAAACCAAAAATTCGTTCATCATTATCATCAGCTCAAATTATAATAAAGTTGATAAATTCATACCTTGACACCTTTTAAAGACCCAAATCCTGTCAGCACGAACACGCATGTTTTAACCCACGCCCTTACCATACCTACCGAACTAAGTCGTGCTACAGATTACTACATCCATCATCATCATCATCACTACACCCATTCTCTCTTCTAAAAATGATCACGAAAACATGCAGGCATATAATATACTCTACTACCCGAGCGGAGCTGGGACGGGTCGCTAGTATAAAATATGTAGGAAGATAGATACTGTTCACATACTTGCCGCATTCCGTGCTATTCTTTACAAAAAGGAAATTCTCAATCTTCATCTTCTATCGTGCAAGATCTAATTTTTCTGTTCGATGAAACGGGAGGCGCCGCTGCACGGTTCGTTACCCGCCCGGCAAGGCAAATCGAATTCCTTTGATGCAGAATTAGCAATCACTTTTGTGCTATTAACACCTGCCTCTGCCTCTTCAGTTCCTTTGAGGGTTTTTTGCACTTTAGCTTTCTTTGTGAAAAAAATAATTAACTCTAAAGATTTAAAACAACCTAACAGATTATCACACCCTGGAAACTTCAAACAACGGGCCAGAAATGACATTTCAAAAAAGGAATGACGGAACAAACAAAATGGCGGCGAAATCCTAAACTTTCGACAACCAAACTGTAACCAATCTGGTTGACGAGGGGGTGAGGTCGGAATCTAGAGAGCGGCAGGGAGTACTGTATATTAGTAATAATATATATACTTTGATATTATCAAGATTTATTAACCCGGCGTGCGTAAGGTTAAAATTTGTAACAGGAGCGTAAGGTGGGTGTGACAAACCTATATGATTGCACCCGTGTCTTTACAGGTTAATATTAATTTTAATATTATTTATTCATTATTGTAATTATTTTAACTAATAGTTAGAAAACTGATTGAGAGAGTAAACTTAAAAACATCTACGAATTTTTATATTTATTTACGAAATTAACACAAAATAAACACAGCTACTCGGACGCACAGCTCATTTGGACGTTTTAATCCCTACTTATTATTATAAATGTGAAAATTTGTTTGTTTATTTGTTTCTTACCTTTTCACGCTTCAACGCCTTGACCAATCTTAATGAAATTTGGCATGCAGGTAGCCTGCGTCACGAGGAAGGAAATAGGCTACTTTAATCCCGTGAAAACAGCATAGCCCGATGCAGTTACTAAGGGAACTGAAAAAATACTCTTTTTTTGATTAATTTATTTAATATCGCAACGGAACAATGGATTGTTGTGATTTTTTGCACAGAGATGGTTGAGGGGGTGGCAAATGACATCATTTGCTAGTAAACATATCTTGAAATAGTTCCCGAGGGATCTGGAAAAAAGTAATGACCACACTTGCGAGCCGCAAGCGGCTCGCGCACCGCGCACCCTCTGAAGCAGTCATTACGACGATGTCCAAGCGGGCGAAGCCGCGGGCAAAAGCTAGTAACAAACATCGAGCGATTTATTAGCGTATAGGTGTATTACACCCAACCTTACGCTCGCCTGGTTAACGAAAACTTGTCTATAATAATTTATCTTGCTTTGGAGTAAGCTATTACAGATATTACTTATTAAGTCCCTTGGAAATCATTTTTATTTACCTTTATTATCTCGTGTCCGGGTCGTGGTTCAAATTCTGCCACGTACCTATGTGTTTTCGATATCATACATATGTTTATCCAAAGCTCTTACGGTGAAGGAAAGCATCGTGAGAAAACCTGCACATTCCTGTGAGGAAACTCGAAGGTTGTGGGTGAATTCGACCAACCCGCACTGGGCCCGCGTGGTCGACTAAGGTCCGATCAGCTTAATTCAGGGTAGGCTCAAGCCCCTCGGTAGGGACATATAAGAGGTGATATAATGATGATGATTAGGCCCTTGATATCAGCAGCATCATCGAGATTCTAAGAGTTGATTCTTTTTTGGAGAGCTGATGTCAGGTTGTCGGGTTAATCAGAAGTACATAAGCGACCGAGGTGTGTTCGGAAAAGGCAAAAATAAAAAAAAATACAAAAAGATTTGACCGGAACGGGAATTGAACCCGAAACCTACGAGTCTACTGTACTTCATGTATAACGCTGTAGGGAATGGACTAGATCGTGATGGGTTTATGGGATTTGAGGGGTAAATGACAATACGGATTACTTGAAATATCCAGGTACATAGGGGTGGGCCTGTGTGACCACAGCGCGATGGCTGGCTACTGACTGCTGACTAGTAGTGTTACACTTGCTTTAAAAGGCAAGAGTGAAGACATATAGTTAGATGTACATAGGTGCACCCCTAGGTATATACAGGTAAGTTTATTGGTCCCAATATAATGGTACAGATGGCGCTGTATTACAAAGGTAAGTACAATGTTTAATTTAATTTATTTAAATTAGGTAGGGTTTAGTTTTAAGTTCTAAATTACAGGTTTTATGTAGATATGTCGTCTACAAACGCTTTGCGCGCAAAAAACAATGTGCGTGAAACTTTGAAAAAAAAAAACGCGTTTTCCCAGAGATGAGGCAGTTAGATCGATTTTTCAACTACACAGGATGTAACAATATTGGTGTAGGTCCCGTTAACTGGGGGTTCTACTCGTCATACTGAACAACTCTTTTCAAGGAACCTATAGTCAATTTAAAAAATATATATTGGGCCCTCCATACTAAAACGCACAATATCGGTCGATCAGCTGATCGATTTGTATGAAGAGTAAAATTTTTTTTTACGTTTTCAGCAAAGTCGTAGAACAAAAGTTGTTCAGTATGATGATATACCCTGTATAGCTAATTACATAGAAATCGTTGAAAGTGGTTGTGTTGTGATTGTGAAAGAGCACAGGGTTGTAACCGCTTCTGTGGCGTAATGGTAAAGTCCATTAGCTTCACATCAGGAGGTCGCGGGTTCGATTCCCGACGTACTCTAATTTGTATGACTTGGTTTGGTTGGTGGAAGGGAATTTTCTTATTCGTCCTGGCTAGCTACCACTATCTTATCTAAGTCTTGCCGCCAAGCATCAATGTTGACAGCATTGATGTGTTCCGGCTTGACGATAAGATAGCCAGTACCCCACTGCGTCGGGGTGGGGAATCTTGGTGAGCCCACTTTCATCTTCGGCATTGTCGTTACTTACCATCAAGTGACATGATATCAAGAGCTTACCAATTGTGGATAAATAAGCATATCATAACATTATTCATTCCTAATATTTCAGTCACGTTTTAAAAATGTAATTTCATTTCACTGTGTAGATACGAACTCTTCTGGCATCGTATTACTTTTCATGCACTACCATAATGTATGTGTTACGTACGCATAATTTAAACACCTACTTGAAATGTTATTTCTTAAAAGTCTGCTGGTAGTGTCTTGTTCAAAATATATTCAAGCGTTATTCACGGAAATCCATCGCGAAATCAATTATAGTCCGTCAACTTCGTGCGCGGTACGCCTGCGGTACGGGCGGGTAGGCGGGAGCGAGGTAGCATGATATCAAAGTATATTGTATATTAGTACTAACATACAGTATGGACACTCCCTGCCGCTCTCTAGATTGCGACCTCACCCCTTCGTCACCTAGATTGATACAGATTGGTTACAGTTTGGTTGTCAAACGTGTCGAAGGTGTTTTAATTTCGATTTAACGACATTACAACATAAATAATTATCCACTCTATTTATTATTATTCTATCCACCATTTTATCGATACGAGTTCTTTAGAAATTATTTTATGTTTTTGTTTTCAGGAAAATAAGACGTCGTTTTTTTTAAATTTTAGTGCGTTTGGCTGCACCTCACCTGATGGTAAGTGCCCACCTGACCAATGCAACCGAGGATGTAACACCCAAGCTCAAATAGTGCATATTCACTCTCGTCATGCTTTCTATCTTAGTTGTGGAAATTTACAATACTACCTATGTAAATTTGCTATTATAACTCTTGAAGCACCATCGTCGTGAAAGTTAAAATTAAATTTATTCATCCAATCAAACGTTTTCCCGTGTTCGGCTAATCTGAATGCCTTTGAATAGAAATCGGTGGGTGTTTGTGCGTCCGAACAAAGCCACTTTTTTGGTTTTTATACATATACAAAAGAATGTTCTGGAACAATATATTCTATATTATATTACGTAAAATGTTGTTGCTTTATGCTTATGGAAATTTTATATCGTACCGCCTCCGAGTAGAGAATGCCAAGCAGACAATTTGAAAATGCGATGCCCTCTTAAGAGCTCTTTATTTTCAACCTCCCTTTTAACTTGAGCCATTAAACCTATTTTTTGACAATCACAGAAAAATGTTTTGTGCTTTTTTGTTATTATCGTACAAAGTGCTTTATTTTGCCTTTGTTTGACTGCCCAAAAAAGAGGGTTATGCTTTTCGAGTGTATTTTGTATGTTTGTATGAATGTATGTTTGTATGAATGTATGTATGTAAGTTGGTATGTATGTATGTCTGTTTCTATGTAAGGTATGGATTTTATAGTGCGAGGTTTCATTAGTTTCGTCTTAATTATTTGAGTGAAACAGGATACATACCTCTCTATCCGACTTACCAAAAAAGGAAAGTAATGTTTTTTTATCTCAGGCGGGTTTTTTTTATTTTTTAGTTAAATTGGTTGGGTTATCAAAACACTATTCATAATAAATTTCCTTGCCTTTGTAAGTTTCTTGCTTATTTTGGATTAAGGTTTCCTCTTCATTTCTATGTAAGGTACTGAGATGTAAAAGAATTTTGGAAGCAAACGCGTGGAATTTATAAAATTGTTTTACTTATCGTTGACACAGACAGATTTGCCTTGCATTCGTTTCGCGGAAAAACTTGGCAAAGTTTCAGCGTCTTAGCAATTTTTCATTGGCAAGAAAGATTAATACTTAGAAGATTTTGACCGATTTGAATTTCATAGTTTGATTCTGGTTTAATAAAATGTTATTTAAAATTGAAGTACCTACGCCGAAATCACTTATGTAATCCCTTTTGACTCTCATTTTAACTAATTACCTATCTATTAAGATTGTCAAGAATCCACTATCGTCATCATATCAGTCGAAAGACGTCCTTGCTGGAAAAATACCTTCCCCAAGGATTTCAACAACGACCGGTCCTGCGCTGCCCGCATCCAGCGGTATCCCGTGACCTACACCTGAGTGAAAGGCCTGCCTACGCTACTTCTTCCGGTGTGCGGTCGCCACTTGAGAACTTTACCGCCCTAACGGCCACCTGTTCTATGAGCCACGTGCCACGTGTTAAGTATATCAACTATAACAACTGATTTTTTTTTCACATTTTCAAATTTTCTTAAAGTTTGCTGTCACTCTTCAATATTATTTCTTAGCTACCTAAAAATATCCTTTTCTTTTAAATTGTCCACTTCCAGTCAAGTTTTTGCTCCGATTCTATTCGACAAATCGTTTTTTTAGAATTCAGCATCCGCAGTCGAACGCACTCGTTATCCGCAGTTTTGTTTTTTTTATTTCCATTCTTCTTTTTCTTTTACTGAAAAAAAAGAGGTCGCCAGTAACCAGGATCCGGGTTTCCCGTAGCCAGACGGTCTCGTTTTGTTTCGTTATGTTTTTATTTTATTTTTTCCACTGCAACTTGCAACGTGTTATTTTCTCGGTTGAGTGTTCATATAGGGTTTTTTGTTTATGTGAACTTTTATTTCGTTTAATTTTTGATGTGACTGAATTTTTGCGAGTATTTCCATTATCAATTTTAAATGAACTCTTCTTCTATCTTACTTTACAAAATCTTTTCAAGTTTTCACAAATGTTCTTATGTTTTCTCCTAGTAGGAACTTATGGTATCTTAAAGTATGAATATGACCAATACCGCTAAATCGATAAACATAGCAGACGTCGTTTTTAAAAATTTTACGAAATTCGTTTCGTTCGTTGAATTTTGTATGATAAAAAGTCTAAAAAAATTATCGTGTATAGGATTCCCCATTATATTTATTTATTTATTTTTATGAACAACAAAAACAATTTCGTAATGCTAATACGTAGAGATACTATAATATAGTGTACAGTAGGCGGTCTTATTGCTAAAAGCAATCTCTTCCAGACAATCTTTTTATAATTTGTGTTTTTAGCGACATTCTATAAGAAAAAATAAATAAAATAAAACATTTTGTTTGCAGCCCTTCTCTCTCTTGTGTTTACCCGTTAAACTGAAAATCAGCTCCTACATCGACATCAGTGATAAATAGAACGATTAATCTACCTCGACGCATACCATTTCGGGAGGGAAGAATTTGCATTTTTTTCAAGGTTTCGTTGTCTGGAGCTAGGACTGTATTTTTTTTCTGTATGACAAGAAGCTGTACTAAAATAGGTTTCGTTGTCTGGAGCTAGGACTGTATTTTTTTTTCTGTATGACAAGAAGCTGTACTAAAATAGGTTTCGTTGTCTGGAGCTAGGACTGTATTTTTTTTCTGTATGACAAGAAGCTGTACTAAAATAGGTTTCGTTGTCTGGAGCTAGGACTGTATTTTTTTTCTGTATGACAAGAAGCTGTACTAAAATAGGTTTCGTTGTCTGGAGCTAGGACTGTATTTTTTTCTGTATGACAAGAAGCTGTACTAAAATTGTGTTAATCTGGCCAAATAGTCAATAATATAAGTAATCTTTTTTACAGTGATCGTGTAGATTTTCGGTGAAGTGTGATTTTAAAACCGAAATTAAATTAAACAGATCTTAAATTATTTTTCTATTTATTTTTTTGGTGAATAAACTTCATTTCTTTTTTACTTCCAAAAAGCAGGTTTTCAATTCGACTGTACGTTTTTTTTGCATGTTTGTCACGCGATATCTTCGCAGATTGTGGACCGATTTTCATGATTTTATTCGATAGGGCCAAATTGGGACCTTATAAATTTTATTAAAAATTTGTGTACTACTTTTTTGAAAAAATAACAAAAGCAAAAAGTAATAATGCAAAATTGTACTAAGTTCTTGCGATGGAAGTCGCTTTTTTACAAGTTTAGCCTTCCTTACTATACAAACTTTTATTTTACTTCCAATATTTATTTATTTTTATTTATTTTTTATATGTAAGTCGACTTAAAATTTTTAATAATAAAAAAATAAAAAATCTTGCGTACAATTTTATAGCGATTTCCAGGGGCCAGTTTAAGCTGAAATTTAATATATAGCTGTATTCCCAGTGACAGTAGATCCTTATCGTGTTATGAAGTTGATCTGATGGTGAACTACAAAGGTGGATCAAGGTCCCAAAATCGTCTATTGTTTTTTTATCAAATCAAAGGAAATATTGTACTTCTCAGCCCGGCTTTTTAAATTTAGAATCAAATTTAATTTTTCATTTGGCACACTGAACTTAAAAACACTTTTCAAATATATACCTAATTTTTTTAGGTTTTTAGAAATAAGCTACAATAAGCTAGAGTTAATGGGTGGTATAAATAACACATTATTAACGTGTTCCAGTAATAGATATTTTATTTTATTTATAAAGATGTTCATCAAAACAATTAATAAAGAGTTAAACTGATAAACAATTACTAAAAGTTATATTATTAGATTAGATTAGTCATATTATACAGAATCTCTAAACTCAAGTGGTAGCTCGTAGAATATAATGGCTGTTGGGGCAGTATAGTTCTCGCGTGGGGACCGCGTCATGGCCTTTGTCCAGCAGTGGACGACTTTCGGTGAATCTGTGTCTTTCGATATGATGAAAAGTTATATGCTTGATGTGGTTTTACTTGATTTTACTTAACTACGGAATCCTAAGTAGAGAGTCCGATTCGTTCTTTGTTGGAATTTTATCACCCCATCGAAACTGGGTCATTTCTAGATTTATCGCTTGGATTTTCGTTGACCCCTTTTTATTTGAAATTATTTTATCGGTTCCGTTTATACACCTTTGAATGGCACAAAAAGGTAGGACTGAAAAATGATGTTTTTTAACTGACTAAATAAGTTTACTGGCTGTTGTTTGCTTTCCATTAAGAGCATGTTACTGTTCGTGGCATACTTCGTGTTCCCTCGTTGTATGGGAAAGACGGAGGAGTGGTTGATGTAGAAAATGAGTGTACTACAGAAGCAGGCATTAGAGTCTTTATAAAACTCGAGGTTTAGCTTTCGAAAGAGTCATGACCGCGAACCCTACAAACCTATATAATAGAGATTTACTAGTACGGATCTCTGAACGTACACAAGTACTGTTTTGACGATTTTTTTGAAACTAAGTGTAATTTAAATTCGAATAATTTTAGTTTAAATGTAAATTTAATTCAAGTTTATTTGGAATACATTAAATGTATTGCATGTTGATAATGTTATTATTTAATAATGAAAATGAGTTTTTTTTAAATATTATTATTATTATTATTTTATAATGAAAATGACAATGTATGTTGACCAACTATTTGACTATTTAGAATTTAAAATGTTATATTTTACATTTTACTCTATTTTATATCATGACGTGTAATTTACAATTACCAATAAAAATGTCTATGTCTATGGTATTATTAGTTTAGTTACGTTTGTATCATCATTCTACTCTCTATATCTCTCTTTCTCTCTCATCGCGTGGCACAATCATCAGTACTACTGAAATTCTAGTTATGCGTTGTGTACTAGCGCGTAAAAAAGGGTTAACCTCGGTTTTGTACTACAACTTCGAAACATAGGCTGATTGCTGATATAGAAACTATTTTCATCTCGCAGTAAGGAACTATCCGCGCAATCTATCAGATGCGATCAAGTGAGCCGTTCCAGAATAAGTTCAAAGAAATCAATATTTTAAATTGTTGCTAGTCAATTTATATATAAAAACATCATGTACGTTCGTAAGAATTTGCATTTATTTCCTAAAAACCTTGACAGGCATAATTTGAATTTAAGAAATATAAATAAAATAGATATACCCTTTTCGAGACTGAGTAAAGTTAAAAAGTCATTTCTTAGGCAGTGTATAAGATTCTACAATAAAATTAAAGAAAATGTAACTAGATTGTCAGAGAATAAATTCAAAACTCATGTCAAAAATGCTTGTGCTCTAGAGGTTATTATAAAATAATAGATTATGTAAATGACAAAGATATATATTACATATATGTTGATTCTATAACAAATACCATTACCTAAAACTGTAATCTGTATTATAACATTATTTGTTATAGACAATAAGTTATTTTTGACTATTCAAAAGTGTGTGTAAACACCTATTTAAAATAAATTTAAAATTTAAACGAAAAACATAGGTACTTTAGTTTTGTACGACGTATATCTAACGCTATGTAGTAGACATGTAATAGTTTCGTGAAGACATTGTGAAGTCAAATAAGAGAACATTCACCCTCAATTTAGTTCGATCAGAGTTATAAATTGTAACTGTTAGTGAAAATGTTTTTTTTGGGGGAATGGTGTCACAACATTCGATGTCACATTACGCTATCAAATGTACTGTAGTCGGTAGCTACCTAAGCTTATATCTAGTGTACCCTATAAGCACACCCTGGACACTTCACACAACGGGCCAGAAATGACATTTCAAAAAAGGCATGACGGAAAACAAAATGGCGATGAAATCCTATACGTTCGACAACCAAACTGTAACCAATCTATATCAATGAGGGTGACGAGGGGGTGAGGTCGCAATCTAGAGAGCGGCAGGGAGTGTCCATACTGAATGTTAGTACTAATATATATGCTTTAACTGCTTGTATAAGCATACTCTTGTCAGACTGGACTCGGCCACATTACTTTGTACACGTGTCATGAGAATACAGATAGTAGCCCAAACTCCAAGATTTTCCAAGTCTGAACTTTAGTAGCTACAAGTGTTCCCATCAGTGTGTATCGGATATCGATATTTTAAGGGCATGTAATACATCACATTTTACCGAACGAAAAACCCCCCATTATGGGGTTGCATCCTTCGCCCGTCTAATGGCAGCCATTTTTATTTTCATTTTTTATGTAACTATTCATGAAAAATATGTTTTCTCTTGAATCCGCAGCGGTAGGACTTCAAAAAAGAAAAGTTTAAAAAAACTATTTTGAGGGACCAAATGGCAGCCATTTTTATTTTCATTTTTTTTTTGTAGCCGTTTATGAAAACTATGTTTTCTCTTGAATTAGCAGTATTACGGACTTCAAAATACTCTCATTTGAAAGGTTATTGAATTTCTCTAGTGATTCTTACATAAAACTAACCGAAAGATTTTAGGAAACGATACACAAAAAAGTTGAAAGGCTTAAAAAAGTAAAAATATATCATTTTATTTTTCTTTTCTTTTATAAACTTGCAAAAGCGAGGTCACTTACGTCTTTATTTTTCGTCATAAATGAATAATTTTGAGCTGAGCTTTATATGTCTTTTTATAAAGACACCAAATTATGTACCACTTGTTTTTGCCGGCGGCTTCGCTCGCGTGAACATTGTTTCCATGACTGTCTCTGAGGGTGCGCAGTGCGCGAGCCGCACGAGCGTGGAATAATCATGGTCCTAATCTGTCTACTTACCAAATTTCATCCAGAAACGTTCAGCCGTTTTTACGTGAAAGAGTAACAAACATCATTAGATCCATACATACAAACTTTCGCGTTTATAATATTAGTAGGATTAGATTCTTACTAAGTGTGCCAATTTATGGTTAATACACGACTTTCGCGGTTTGTTACTTGAAAATGGTCAGACGGGCCACACAGCAGGTTGTAGTGAGAGCTACTAGGTATCTGCAGAATGAATTCAGTCACTTTGAATGATTGTTTTAAGAAGAGTTTCGGTTAAAAACAAGTTAAAATGTTAAATAGTTGTGAAATTACAATTAAAAGATTGTCACAACCCTGCACAAGGGTATCTTCACCATCAGTTTCACCAATGCGTAAGTAACTAATGGTAGATGATTTGTTCTCGTTTCATAGCTTAGCTTAAAAATCAATCGATTACGAAGAAAAAAAGAAGACTTTTAAGATCCTGTTGTTGCAGTAGGTTATTTTTTTTTGTATTTTTTTCTTTACCTTTTGGCTAATTTTACGTCTGTACCATCAGAGCTACTAAATAACCTTTCAAATGAGACTATTTTGAAGTCTCTACTGCTGCAAATTTAAGAAAAAACATATTTTTCATAAAGAGCTAGAATATTTTTTTTAATAAAAATGGTTGCCATTAAAGGGAAGAAGGATGCGACCCCCAATGGGGGGTTTTCGTCGATGAAATGTGATGTTTTACATGCCTTTAAAATAACGGTAAACTTATCTGATACACACATGTCCTTAAAATATTGGTAGCCCTATCCGATACATACTGTATAGGATTCGCCTTCACTGGATACTCGAATACAGGTATATTATAGTACCTATATTTTCATTCTGTTCTAATTGTACTTACAGTGTTAAAAAATGAAATTTTAAGGGCTTAGTCACAATCGACTTCGAACCAGAAGAGGCACAGGAAAAGTTCTGGGAAAAAATACACAATTAATCCAAATACATCATTCTTCAATTCAAAATAATGATTTTAGCTTACCATGAAAAACAAACTGTTTTTCAGTCCCACCTTTTTCTATCTTTTTTTTGGGAGGATCACACAATACTATTATATACTAGCTTTTACCAGCGGCTTCGCTCGCGTGTACATAGTTTCTATGGCTGTCTTCGAGGGTGCGCAGTGGAAAAAAAGTAGTCTATGTTCATACAGGTTCTAATCTGTCTATCTATCAAATTTCATCCAAACTTTCACATTTATAATATGAAGTATAGATTATTTTATTTTTTAATTATTTTTCTTTAATTTAGTTTTGTCACAATGTTTTTCAATATCTACAAAATCACTTACCGATCAAGGGCGAGTCGGGATCGCACACGAAGGGTTCCGTGCCATTGCACTTTTTAAATACTTTTCACGTTTCAAAAAATCGCGATTCTTGTAAATTTTTCTTGTTTGTTGTTATAGCGCAAACAGAAATACACAGTGCGGTCGCCACTCGAGAACTTTACCGCCCCAACGGCCATCTGTTCTACGAGCTAGGTGGCCTGCCCATTGCCATTTAAGTTTAGCGATTCTATGAGCTATATATGTTCACCTATTACGGTTTCTAAAATACAGCCAGCTGACAGACAGACAGATAAACGGACGTACAGCGGAGGCTTAGTAATAAGGTCCCATTAGCACCCTTTAGGTACGGAACACTAAAAACCACAAGACAATACAATTACTATCCTACTGATATTATAAATGCGAAAGTTTGTAAGAATATATGGATGTATATGACCTAATATGATGATGATGATGATGATGCATATATGTTTGTTATCCTTTCACAAAAAAACTACTGAACGGATCTGGTTGAAATTTGGTAGGTAGACAGATTAGGACCTAAATTAATACATAGATTATTTTTTTCCACGCTGGCAAGCCGCTTGCGGCTAGCGCACTGCGCACCCTCGAAAGTTCACAGAAACATTGTCTACGAGGGTAAAGTCGAGGGATACAGCAAGTAATATAATAAAGAAGCTCTATTTAGGTACCTACTCATTTACCTGAATAGCAAACTTAAATGTTTCAGACATTTTAACGAAGCAATCTCAGAAATTAACTAGACCGCCTTATAAGAACGAATCCAAGAAATCCTATCCTACTTAAACCAAATTGGTGAGATCAAGCAATCAACTTGATAAGTTATTTGAACCTGCAAATTGAATGGACTCCGTAATGGAATCTTGATTCCCACCCAAACATTTTCCACTGAAAGTCATACTCGAGCTGGTACCTACTAGTGATGCACCTTATTATTAACCCTACTGACAAGACGGACGAATTTAGCCGAATACACAGAATTGTATTGTATTATAATATACTAAAGTAAACGAAGGCTTTCGATAGGAGTTCTAATCAGATACAAAATTGAGGAAAAACCGGATGATGTGCAGTGCAGCAGCATCATTTTCGTGTTCTGTGCCAGCCACCACATCGCGAACTGCGTTCGCCAACCTAACATTTGAGGGAGGCCTTCAGGAGGCCTCTGTTTACTATTGGCTGATGTGTTTTAGGAAAGACTCGGTCACAGAGTAAGACATATTTGGGAATAAAATAATCATCTGACATATGTAAATTATCTCCACAAGAAAATGAAAACGATTACTTTAGAGTATTTGGTCTTATTGTTGTAACTTCACATTAAGTAAAAAGTCAAGACGGAGCGCTGTTAACAATGACGTGAGGTCGGTTTCGTAAACTTGTGTTCACTTAGTGAGTGTTGCCGTGTAGTAAAAACTTATTACCTTAATATATCATTGTCTATGTACTAGCAGGATGCATGGACCATAGAAAAACGAAAAAAATATAATTAACGCCTATTTACACTTACATTAATTTTCTGAATATAAAAGTTAAAATAGAAATAGGTAAATGAAGTTATTAAATTACATTTCGCGTCACATAACTAACTTACCCAATAAACGGGGACTATTGTGACGCTTACTAGTGGCAACATTTGTGGAGGTTTTGTGTTCCAAGCTGTCATAATAATTAATAAAATTAATTTATTAAAAATATGGATTTTCATGTTAACTTATGTATGTAATGTGATTCCATCCTGCTTTTTGTTTCTTGAAGATTGGTTTTTACACCATTTCGCAACACAATTCGGCATTTTTTCTTTTAAAATTGCAAATTATTATAGCGTGACTCCGCGCGCCGGAATAGCTAGACTGACAAGTAAGGCGTAGTTTCGTGTTATGTGTGTGCGTGTCACTGTGTATGTACACGGTGAGGCGTAGTTTACCGGCGTCAATGCGTTGTTCGGCGGGGCTTCGTCTTGGCTTTTTATTTGTTCTGAGGTTGTAACCGGTACTTAAATAAGTGAAACTAGAAATAAACTTTAAGATTCAAGATTAAAAATATTTATTCAAAATAGGTGCAAATTACACTCTGTCTGAAAGTCATAAAATAGTGATTACATAATTTAGGTAGTTTAAAAAAAAAGGAAATAAATAAAAAATATTTAATTACGTCAAAATCCAATCCATGATATAAAAAAAAACAAATAATGTAATTAGAACATGAAAACAATATGACACGAGAAGTTATAGGTTCATTAAAATTATTGAATGTCATGAACGCCTTTGACAAGTGTAGGCCAGTTCACGGGAAAAGCACCCGGTCACGAGTATACCGCGAGAGTCAGCCATCGCTCCTCTCAACCATATTAGAGGGAAAGGAACGACCCGAATTTGTTAACTGTTAAATTTGCGCTTTGTCCACTTAAATTTGGTTGGTGGATCCTTTTTTCTCCTCCTAAATCCATCGCTTAAATATATATCTAATCTAATGTCACATTAATTCTTTTAACTCGCACATGGATGCACAATTCATGATGGTTCGCACTTCATTCAGAAAAAAGGTTTTTCGTCTTTAAGCTTAAAAAACATCTGAAGAAATAAATTCGTCTCATGGCTTAACCAGTCACATCCCTAACATGGATGGAATAGTCATGGGACATGGTACGAACAAAATTTAATTTAATCTGTTCCGAGAAAGTTTTAATTGAGTTTACCTTGCTGACGATACTTTTCTAATTTATGCGATCGTGAGGGTTTTACGTACACTTTGATGACGTGTTGTGTGGAGTTTTAAGTTGGATGTAATTAAGTAGTTATTTTTGTGAACATAATTTTAAAAAAACCTAAATACTTTTAGTACAAGCTTTTATTTTTAATGAGGGTTTCCTCTCTTAAAAGCTGAATACACAAATTAATAATAAAGACGGTTCGGAATTCAAAAAAAACGATCACAGTAAAGTCGAAAGTTGTTTGGAAATGGTCAAACATTTGTAAACATAACATTTTATCTTTATCATATTACATTTTGGACAACGCGCATGATCTTTTTTAATCTGCGTGTATAGTTAATTTATGACTTGAATTCAACAGAAAATGGTTAATTTTTGAAAAAACTTACGATTAGTTTACATATTTGGCCATTTTCAAACAACTAGACTGTGATTCTATTGAAAATAAAAGACGATTCTGGGAACATGATTCGAACTCGAAATTTTATCATCAGATCAACTTCAAAATACTAAAAGAATCTATTGTCACCGGTAATATGGCTTCATACCAAATTTCTGGTCAAACGGACCTCTGGAAGTCTCTCTATAATGGATTGCAAGATTTGACCTAAACAAACTAACATACTCGTACATACATATTATTATATGCAATGATAATGATATAAAGATATTTTTTTATTCAGAATGAAGTTACCGTACAAATATTTACAGTGACCAAGCCAATGCCTATGTCGAAGCCAACCGGTTAAATTACCCATTTAATTATCTGCCTAGCTGTTTAATCAAATGGCGGCATTCAACTAACTGCCTGAATGATAATACATTTAATGACTTGGCTGGCTGATGCTTAGGCCATTCATTAAACGAGCGAAGCGAATACAGAAGAAGAAGTTCCGAAGGGGCTTTGTCGACTGAGAAATGGAACAATCGAAACTAGAGCGGGAGCGAGCGAAGCCAGCTCGGAATTTCGGAGAACCCCCGAATCATTTGGTCAGGTTCGGAGACTGTGAGGAAGTCGCCTGCTTCTCACAGTCTAAATGTAATTTTGAACTTGATATAGAACTAGGAGCCTCTTCCTTCTCCCACCTTCCCCCTTAAGCACTCCTCCCCCTGAGGTGTAAATTTAAACTACCTGGCTAGCAGAAGTTGATCGTTATTGATCCAAGCCATTTGCCTAGGCGTTTAATTGAATGGCTGATTAATTATTCAGGTAGTTAGTTAAACGGCGCAAATTATGAAAAAAACAATTTTGGTCCCTTACATATTTTTGCCGATTTGATAACTTAATTTGTATCAAGGGTCATTTTTCTTTTCTGATTCGAAAAAAATATATTTTTTGAAAAGTTGTTTGTAATCACGTGTACATGCATATCTTTTGTTATCAAGAACTAATTAAAAGTCCTCATTAAAGAAATGGGAGGTTCCTCATTCAGACTTTTCAGAAAAATAATTTAAGTATATTTTTTACTCCTGTGGCAACCTCTAAAAAACCAAGTTTAGAATTTAAAAAAAGGCTGGAAATATAAAAATAATATTTCACTACCCGATTATAGACCGCACGCACAAACACACACACACACACATCGACATGTTTTTTAATTTTTTAGTTATTTGGCCTAGTATTAGTGCAGATGCTACAGTTAAAACTAGTTTTTAGATAGAACACGTGTTCCCTAGTTAGAACTAGTTTTGACTAAATGCCTTTGTTAAAACTAGAACTAGAACAGCCTGGTACACGTATGCCTACCGAGCAATCCCTACTGGTTGGGATAAGTACACGTTTTAGTAGATTTATTTCTACCGGTAGGTATTATGTGGAAATGAACAGTAACATATTTTAAATGAGCGAGCGAAGCGAGCGATGTTAGGTTCGGTCAGGTATGATTGACTAACATTCAAAGAGCGAGGCTCTTCCCCCTTGGTAGCAGAATGCTTCGCAGAAGAAGAAATCGACGGTTTTTTCCTTCTACCGGTAGGGATATGTGCACTATCCATTTCGACTCGACTCGACTTTCGAATTCTAGTATTAACAAATGCATTTAGTAAAAACTAGTTTTAACTAGTGAAAACGCGTTGTAACTAAGAATGGGTTATAATTGTAACACAGATAAGACAATTACCTACCTTACAATGGAAGATTATTTTTAGGGTTCCGAACCCAAAGGGTTAAAACTAGACCCTATTACTAAGACTCCGCTGTTCGTCCCTCTGTCTGTCTGTCCATCTGTCACCAGGCTGTAATTCATGAACTAGCTATAGATAGTTGAAATTTTCACAGCTGATGTTGTCGCTTACTATAGGCCTCATAAGAAGGCTCAAGGTCATCCAAAGGGCTATGGAGCGTGCTATGCTCGGAGTTTCTCTGCGTGATCGAATCAGAAACGAGAAGATCCGCAGGAGAACTAAAGTAACCGACATAGCTCACAGAATCGCTAAACTGAAGTGGCAGTGGGCAGGGCACATAGCTCGTTGAACAGATAGCCGATGGAGCAGTAAAGTTCTCGAGTGGCGACCGCGCACCGGAAAACGTAGCGTAGGCAGGCCTCCCACGCGGTGGACCGATGACCTGGTGAAGATCGCGGGAAGCCGATGGATGCGGGCGGCGCAGGACCGGTCGTCGTGGAAATCCTTGGGGGAGGCCTTTGTCCAGCAGTGGACGATTTGTGGCTGATATGATGATGATGATGTATTTCAGTTGCCGCTAATACAACAAATACTAAAAAGAAAAAGTGAAAGTCTCCATACAAAATAACGTGTTTTTTTAAACTTAAAGAAACTAGTGCCATCTAGTATGACGGTAAGGAACTCTTTGTGCGCGGTGCTGACTCGCACTTTACCGGTTTTTTTTTAAGTTTTGGCTGACTGTATGTCTATCTGCATGTTTGTAAACGCATCACGCTGAAATTACTGCATGGAGATAAATGTAGTTTTCACTGATGTATCGCTAGTATTTTGGAAAGAGAAGTAGATCATTTTCTTGAATTTTTGTCGGTCTGTCTGACTGTATTCACGTAACACACTAAAACTACTGCATGGAATGGAATGCAGTTTTCACCGAAATATTGTTATAATGTAAGAAAAAGAATTAGATGATTGTTTTTTGGGATTTTTGTCTGTCTGTTTACCTGTTCCAAGTCTATTTTATTGGTACCCATTTAATTCTAACTTTTTCTGCAAGAATTTGTTTATTTGTTTAAATTCCACGCGTATGAAGTCGCGGACAAAAGCTATTAATTATATTTTAAAAAAAAAATTGTTACTCCATGTGTTTTTATTTTCATGCGTCCCGCATGCGGTAGCAAACAAAGCACGCGTATCGTGTGTGTGGGAGGCTCAAGCGAGTGGACTCCCCCATCAATCATTGAATATTTTTTCGCACGCAACTCGTCCCTACGGACGCACGCATGCACGCACAGACACACAAACACACACACACACACACACACACACACACACACTCACACGAACACACAAATTTGTGTAATTTTGTACGTCGTCGTCGTACTCGTCGTGGTCAATATATACTGTGTCGTGGTACCTCTTCTTGATCCCGCGCGGACATGCATAAATGGGCCACAAGAAAATAAAAATATGTTGCCTTGTTTTAAAACAGTACTGGATTTATGGCAGCACTCATGATCACGTAGGGGCACGAGTTCCGGGATTCTGGATCCCAGGGAGTCCCGTGAGACGCGGGCAATCAACCCTTAATTTAGAATCCGACAATACAGGATGTAACAAAATTGGCGTAGAAGCCGTTCACTGGGGCTTCTACTCATTATACCGAATAACTTAACCGCCTCCGTGGGGTATTGGTTAAGTCCATTAGCATCATGTCAGGAGGTCGCGGGTTCGATTCCCGGCTGAGTCTAACTTTGTGTGACTTGGTTTGGTTGGTGAAAGGGCATTTTATAAGCCTGCCTGGCTAGATACCGCCATCTTATCTAAGTATTGCCGCCGTGCATCATTGTTAACAGCATTGATGTGTTCCGGCTTGAAGATAAGCTACCCAGTTTCCCCATTGCGTTGGGGAATCTTGGTAAGCCCGCTTCCATCTTCGGCATCATTGTCACTTACCCTCAGGTGAGATGATGTCAAGGGCTTACCAATTGTGGATTAAAAAAATCCTACAAAACTCACAGTCAATTCGCAAAAAAACTCTTCATACATATCGATCAGCCGAATGACCGATTTTGTGCATTTTTGTATGGAGCGTCGATTTTTTTGAGGAATGCCTATTGGTTCCTTGGGGCAAGTTCTTCAGTGTTATGAATAGAATTTCCAGTTAACGGCTCCTCTAACAATTTTGTTACACCCTGTTTATGTACTTAGCTTGTAAAGATTTCGCGTAAACAAGGGCATTAGGGAGTTCTGTGAGATTTATATTTGGTTTTCAGATAAATATCTAGAGAACTAAAGTAACCGACATAGCTCTCAGAATTGCTAAACTTAAGTGGCAGTGGGCGGGGCACATAGCTCGTTGAACAGATGGCCGTTGACCACGCACCGGAAAACGTAGCGTAGGCGGGCCTCCCACGTGGTGGACCGACGACCTGGTGAAGATCGCGGGAAGCCGATGGATGCGGGCAGCGCAGGACCGGTCGTCGTGGTAATCCTTGGGGGAGGCCTTTGTCCAGCAGTTGACATTTTTCGGCTGATATGATGGAATATGATGATGATGATGATGAAATCAAATCTTAGTGTTTGTACTGTGTATCTGCTCTACTACTTAGTAAAATCTTTATTCTGAGCCACATAGTAAAATACCAAGAAAATCGCACGACATCCAAATACTAATAAGATTTGCGTACAAGATTGCCCAGTGAACCGTACCGTTCTATGTCTCAGCCACAGCCTTGGAACAAAAGCGTATCCAATTCCGTGGCGCAGTGGGCAAGATATTAGATTATCCACCATGTGGTACCATTGGGGGCTAGGAGCTTTAAAAATGGAAAGATATTACAGTTGGTACACTCTTGCCATATTGTAGCAGTAATTATTGACTGCCCTGTTGGTCTAGTGGCCGCGTCCCTACCTGTACTTTGCCGTGAGTCGTGGGTTCGATCACCGCCCAGTGTAAAATTTCGTGTGACGAACAGGTGTGTTTTCTCTGTGTTTCGGTTTTCAATAACTATATTTTGTATATATTTGAGCGTATATAAGTTCCTGGGTGACCAAGGCTTGCTCAAAAAGGCAAAAAAAGAAAACGTTAAAAAAAAAAAAGGTTCGACCGGAACTAGGATCGAACTCATTATCTATGCCACAGTATTACCATAGTATTACGATACATTTGATGTCACACGATGCCGCCACGGCATAGGTACTATAGCCCGTCAACTTCGTGCGCGGTACGCCTGCGGTGCAGGTGGGTGGCGGGGGCGAGGTAGCACGACACGACGCGTTCTCCGTTGAGGAGCTTGAGGCTTGCGGGTAAGGGCACGAGGCTTGTGCCCTTCACCGCTAGCCTCAATCTCCCTCGCGGAGATCTTTCCGCGCACCCCGCCTCAGCTGCTCAGGCGTATCGCGCACTTAGTTGAAGGGCTCTAGCAGTACTAGCCTGTAGCCAGTTGTACTACTGTTGCGAGTTTTCCAGGCTGTGCCCCGCCACCCGCTGCCCTGCAAGTACCCTTCCGTTGCTCTGCATAAGTACATTCGTTGCACTACTGTAAGCCGCTGTATTGTAATATTGTGTGTATGCTACGAGTAGTATGTTCAACGCTTTGACTACTGGGCCATCGCTTACATGTCTGCTGCAGTGAAATTATTGATCTTATTATTGCGCGCATAAGACGATATGCATAAAAACTTCGAAAAATATTTTTTCCCAGATAAGAGACTTAACTAGGTCAATTTCATCCCCAAAATCCTCCTAGTAGCATAATATTTCACCGATATCCCGTTTTGGAGAACGTGACTAAGAATATACAAATGTTGCTCGTTTAATAGTATAGGCAAAGTACATATATTAGTACTAACATGCAGTATGGACACTTCCTGCCGCTCTCTAGATTGCGACCTCACCCCCTCGTCACCCAGATTGATACAGATTGGTTACAGTTTGGTTGTCGAACGTATAGGATTACGAAGCCATTTTGTTTTTTCCGTCATTCCTTTTTTGAAATGTAATTTCTGGCCCGTTGTATAAGGTGTCCAGGGTTTGGTATAGGATAGGATGAAATAGTAACTTCAAAATTCAACCTAGCATTTCAAATCAATCATTTTTTTAAGCTATTGATAGCTTTTATAGCGGGCTTTAAGCGCGGCGACCGAATTAAGAAATTCCGTAACGAAAATAAAACCTAACACCCCACGCTCGGCCGAGTTCTAAAAAACTTACAGTGCCATCTATTAGCGATTTGCGGTACTAAAAGGACTCAGTCAATTTTACTGGTGTAACTTTCTTAGTGTTAATTTATTACGTAAACATCCCGCGCTCCAAGGACTATATGATACTGGTAAATACTGCATAAATAAAAAATAAATAAATAATTATAATTGCATAAGTTGATAAAACATGCTTTACCGCGGCAGTCCCCGAGTGCCACACGTTTTTTTATCTAAGATATTATTTTCAATCTGAGCCTAGCATGTAATCTGCGTAGTAGGGTTCAATGTGGTAGTCTTCTGTCGCGGAGCTGGTTTCGTACATATCGACTCGTCGCTCCTCAGGATTCAGTCAGTTAGGCTGAAAGGGTGATGCAGGTTCTTGACAGTCCCGCGTTTCCTAATCTCGTGTGTCCCAGGCGACGCTGGCGCAGTTTGTAAAGAACACAATTCTTTCATGATACTGACTAAATCGTTGCTATATACACAAAAGGCAAATAAGGAAAAAGTTTATTACTGGATTTCTGAATAACCGTATACCTAACGTGAGCATTCGGGCGGGGCAGTCCCACTTTCAGGCTATCTGTCCTGCTGTCCCCAGCGGGGGCAAAAATGTCCCGCTTTCACAAACAGACCAAACGATAAATTAATATAAGTATATACCTAATATTTTACGTACTACTTATTATTCAGTGTTTATCTTATCAGCTCATATTATACTTCCCCACCAAGGGGCTCAAGCCTATATCCTTAATTATGGCGACAACCTATTGCGGGTGGTTCAACCTATTCAGTTTAATTCATTTTCTTATAAACGCTAATAAAATATAAAAAAGGTTTTTTTTACATAATTCCGCTGGTGTCCCGCTCTGGCGAAAAAATATATGGTCACGTTACGTATATCTACCAAACAACGTTTCTAAATAATTATGGTTTTCCGACGTTCTTACGGTGAAGGAAAACATCGTGAGGAAACCTGCACACATCTACGAAGAAACTCGAAGATTGTGTGTGAAGACCAACCCGCACTGGGCCCGCGTAGTCGACTGAGGCCCGATCGCCCTAATTCAGGGTAGGCTCGAGCCCCTTGGTGAGGACGTATATATGAGCTGATGTGATGAAACAATTATAGTGCAACGTTGTATGGAGAGTGGAGTCCACTTTATCAACATCAACAACGAGAGCTTATGCTAACCCACCCATCCATTATTTTACCCGACTGCCTCAGAAGGAGGGTTATGTTTTTCGAGTGTATGTATGTATGTAGATTTCTATGTTCCCTGCCACAGCCTGAACGGCTTGAAGGATTTTGACGTATGAGGTATCGTTTGCAGATTCGTCTTGATCCCGTGAGTGACATAGGATACATTTTTACCCTACTACTGAAAAACAGGGGTAATGATTTTTTATGCAGTCGCGGGTTTTTAATTATTTTGGTTAGGTTATTAAGTTAAGACAACGGGCTCATTTCAGGACGTGTATGTAAAGACGAAACTGAACAATTTTTCCGAGTTCTTCAAATGGTTAATTTAAAAAAAAAGGACTTCCCATACAATGTTGGCAAGGGTTTCGTATCTCAAAAGGAAAAAACGGACCCCTAATAGGAACACTGCGTTGTCCGTCCGTCCGTCTGTCTATCAAGACCCTTTATCTCGGGCACACGTGGAGGTGTCGAGTTGAAATCAAAACCATATACTCCGGTCTACAGTCCCTTGAAGCTGTGAAAAAATAAAACTTCTAAGATAACGTTAAAATAATTATGCGGCCGTTTATGCCGCCAAAAACGTATATTTCGACACTCTCAAGGGAATCAAAATTCATAGGGTATTTTCCGTTGACTTAGAGCTATAAAATTTGGCAAGTAATACCGTCTTAATCTACAAGGGAAAAATCTGAGAACTATACATTTGTAATTAAATCATTCTTTATATAGTCTTTAATTCAAAGACGTAATCAATTATGCAAAGAACGGCGGTCCCAATTTTGAATTGAGTTAACCGTGTCATATGGGGTATCATATGAAAGGGCTTCATTGGCACAAGCTTAAACAGATTTTTAGTTATTTTTATGATGTATATTTTTTGATTTATGACGAAGAATAAAAAAAAACCTTTTTTATATGTAGGTACTTAATAATTTTGATGTTTGTAGTACCACACCTGTTATGATTTATATTATGTTACTAAAAATCTGTACGGAACCCTCGGCGGGTGCGTCCGACTCGCACTTGTCCGGTTTTATAAATTGACCATAGGTTTATATGAAAAAGTTGTTTAGTTTCATCTTTTAATTAACTCCTGAAATGCGTCCATCGTCTTACCAGTCATGTGAGTGCAGTTTTGGCGCCACGGTATATGATACACACCAACTACATTGTGATTTTGCTAATCTCGAGGACGAAATGTGTGTACCTATAATTAATGATTTAACGAACTTACCATCATCATATACGTCCCCATCAAGGTGCTCGAGCCTACCCTGAATTAGGGTGATCGGGCCTTAGTCGACCACGCGGGCGCAGGGCGGGTTGGTCGACTTCACAGACAACCTTTGAATTTCTTCGCAGGCATGTGCAGGTTTCCTCACGATGACGTATCTGAGCACACAACCCTGCAAATATTTTTTTTGTGAAAACTGTCACAAGTCCTGTCCCAGTGAGCGGCTAGTGAGCAACTGAGTGAGCGGCTAGTGAGTAACTAAGTGAGCTGCCGTACATGTGCCACATTTGTAGGGAATATGGTGATATTACGCAGTGTCTTCTCTTTACTAAAGCTCGCTGACCACCTTCGAGTTTTTTCGCAGACTTGTGCAGGTTTCCTCACAATGTTTTTCCTTAATAGCCGTAAAAACCGTAAAAGCTTCGGATAAAGGTACGTATATATGAAATTGAAAATGGAAAACACATTGGTACGTGGCAGGATTCAAACCACGACATCCCAGACACGAGTTAGCGACCAAAGCCGTTACGCCACGGACGCCTTAAACCATAACTCATACATGCGAACTTGTAGCAGGACGTAGTAAAGTAGGGCGTGGGTTAAAAAACCTACGTGGTCACAGATTATAATAACAACATAATGTCATTTGTGAAAAATCAAGAAATAAACAATCATTAGTTAATAACGTCAACATTCAATCCTTGAAATAAACCAGATTATGTCAACATGAAAACAATATGACACGAAAAGTAATACATAAAAATCATTGAATGTCATTAATGCCTTTGACAAGAGTAGGCCAGTTCACATGGGCAGCACCCAGTCACGAGTATAACATGAGAGTCAGTCAGCGCTCCCATCAACCATATTAGAGGTAAAGAAACGACCCGGAAAAGCATTATACACATTAAATTACTAACACACCAACAAATTATAAATATAATGATATTGTCTTATCCGAGATGGGTCTTTTAAGAGAGTACCAGTTGTAATTTTATATTATTATTACATAAAAGTGCTTTAGTTATTTATATCCAAGTAATAGTGAAAATATTGAAGATTGAGGAGAAGTCAGATTTTACACATTGTGACAAATAAGTTGTTATGTGTCAGCGCACGAGAAATAGATGATATAGATCGAGAGGAAGAAGGTTCAATAACAGCGTTGCCGCGTTACAAACTTACCGTAAAGTATCATAGTTATAGATATAGAAAGCGCTGCGTCTACATTAGTATAAGACTTTTATTTTTGGATGAGGTTTAGTAGGTCTAGTGATCAGTGCTCCTGCTTGCTGGGCCGAGCCCAGGCCGTTACGCCACCGAAGCGTTACCATAACTTATACATTCGAACTGACCATAAAGTATCATAAATATAGATATAGAAAGCGCTGCGTCTACATCTATTAATATAATAAAACTGTAACGGGGCCGTGTCTGTACATGGAATATTTTTGGAAAATAATAACTGTGGTGGACATTACTAACGATACAGAGGCCAAAACAATAACTTTTAGAATTTTTGTCTGTCTGTCTGTCTGTATGTTCGCGCATCACGCAAAAACTACCGGGCCGATTTTGATGAAATTTTGTATGGTGGTTCCTTATAGCCCGGGTTAACATATAGGATACTTTTTATCCCAGAAAATTCAAGAGTTCCCGTGGGAAAATCAAAAGTATTCATTTATAGAATGGCTCACCACTCAAATGTGGCTTAACCTATTACAATCAAATTTTACACGTTGATACCCTTATCGCGAACTAAAACTGGGACATTGTGAATCCCAAAAAAATAGGTTTCCTACAGGAATGAAAAAAAATGTATCTTTAGATTGGCTCAACGTAACAATATGAAACCTTTACATTGGGATGGGGTGTTTTGACCATCATTGTATAGTCGGGTATTCTTTATCCCGGAAAACTAAAGAGGTCCCGTGGGAAATTATCTATCGATACTTACAATAATAGCAATAGAGTACTTTTTTCTATTTATTAGCTACACATACCAAACATTATAATCATAGTAGCAGAATGTCAATAGATAGCGCTGTAGGGATAATAAAACGCGCTTAAGTTGTATTAAAACATTAAAATATTGTTTCATACTTTTGAGATGTATTTTTCAGCATACGCTACTTTAAACTCTGGAACTATGGTACGTAGCGATGTGTTTCATAGACAAACAGAGAGGTGTTTTTTTACAGATTCCAATCGTGTAATAAAATAAAAACACATAAATCGAGTTTAGCATCTTTTAACAGGAGGCACAGATATGGGAACTCTTCTGACGGCGACTATTTGCGTGTGGCAGTTGCTCTCCGCCTGCAATATCAATATCTGTGAACCTCATCAATGTATTTGCGGGTCCACGGTGGAGGCAATTGTCCATCACTCACTGAGTTGCAGTCGTGTTTGTGAAGATTCCCACGTCACCAATTCCTTAATGACCTCACTCGGAGGGCACTGGTCTCGGCCAGATGGAATATTCCATCTTTGATGCAGCAGCCGGCCGGGCTTTAGTCGATCTGATGGCAAAAGGCCGGAGGTTTTAAACAGGTGCTATGGCAGAGAGGAACGTGTCTGCTTTGGGAAGCCACTTTTTCTGTCTCACTCCTCACCCGTACGGTACTGCTGCTCAATTTGCGGCGAGAAAGAAGCATAATAAGTACTCGGTCTTGGAGGCAAATTACTGCTTTATGCCGCTGGTCTGTGAGACAACCGGCTGCTGAACCCTCAGAGGCCTTTGCCTTCACAAAGGAGATTGGCCTTCGCCTTCGAGAGAGGAGATGTGACGTGAGGTCCTACCTGCTGCTAAGGTTGTCTATTGCCATCCAGCGCGGCAACGAGAAGTGCGTCTTGGGCTCCTTTGGAGCTGATACGACTCGAGGATTTGACCCATATTAATATTGTTAGGAAATTTTATTACTAGATTGATACCTATAATGATTTGAATTAGTTTTTTGATAATATAGGTAATGTGTTATTTCATCATATCAGTTTATATAGGTCTCCACCAAGGGGCTCGACCTGCCCTGAGTTAGGGCGATCTGGCCTTAGACGATCACGTGGGCCCATTGCGGGTTGATTGACTTCACACATAAGCTTCGAATTTCTTCGCAGGCGTGTGCAGGTTTCCTCACGATGTTTTTCTCACCGTAAGAGCGTCGAATAAACGTACATATCAGTATGAAATCGATATTCGTATAGATATTGGTAAGTGGCAGATTCGAACCACGGCCTTCCGGACAGGAGGTAGTGGCCCTAACCGTTCTGCCACCGACGCTCTATATTTTATTTAAGATTTAGAAATCCTTACTTAGTATTATAAATGTGAAAATGTGTTTGTTTGTTTGTTACCTATTCACACTTCAACACCTCTACCAATCTTGATGAAATTTGGCATGCAGGTAGTCTGTATCATCATTACAGCTCATATACGTCCCCACCGAGGGGCTCGAGCCTACCCTGAATCAGGGCGATTAGGCCTTAGTCGACCACGCGGGCCCAGTGCGGGTTGGTCAACTTCACACACAACTTTCGAGTTTCTTCACAGGCGTGTGCAGGTTTCCTCACGATGTTTTCCTTCACCGTTAAAGCAATCGGTAAGTATGTACGTAAGTTTTTGAAAAACTCATTGGTACATTGGCCGTCCAGATTTGAACCCGGTACCTCTGGTTAGATGGACCGAGTCGTTACCGGTTGAGCCACCGACGCTTTTTAGTCTGTATCACTGGGAATGAAATAGTCAACCTTTCATCTGTGGATATTATCATAGGCCGATGCAGTTCCTGGGGAAACTAAAACAATACTCTTTGTTTGCAAATTTATTTAAAATCGTAACGAAAAAATGGATTGGTGTGATTTTTAGCACAGAAATGAGGTGGAAAATATAATTTACTATTATGTATATCCTGACATAGTTGCCGAGGGATCTGGGGACAACTGTTTTCTACGCTCGCGCACGTCAGTGGCGTCGCAACGGAGCAACGGATTAAAGTGATTTTTTTGTATAGAATTTGTTAAGGGGGGGGGGGGAAGTGACAAAGACTGCTTATCAAAATAGCCCGATACAGTTCCTGAGGTACCTGGAGAAAACTAATGTCCACGCTTGCGAGCTGATTGCGGCTCGCGCACCACTCACCCTTCATAAAGAGTCATAAAAGCTATGTCCACGTGGGCGAAGCCGCGGGCAAAAGCTAGTAAGTAATAAGACTTTTATTTTTGGATGAGGTTTATTAGGTCTAGTGATCAGCGCTCCTGCTTGCTCCGAGGCATAAAGATAACACGGGCATAATCTACCCAGTTGCTACTAGTGATTCAGCTAGCTACAGAATTTGTGTACAAAAGATAGTATCTTCGTTAGACTCAGTGAAGCGTGAAACGTCGGCAGCGAACCAGAGAGATTCATGGCGCTAGCTGGATGCGGAAAGATTTCTACAGAATGCCCGCAGAAGTTGGAAACTAGTTTCTGTTGCTGCTAGAGAGACCACTACGGAGTTTTATTGTTAAATATCATAAATAAAGTCTTGAACGACCGTATAAAACATTTTATCTTCTCTCATATCGTAAAATTTGAATTATAAACTTCAAAAAGAGTTTATATTGCCATACTTTATAAACACCACACCGAAAGGAGACCGTTTTTCAACCGACTTCCAAAAAGGAGGAGGTTTTCAATTCGACTATATGTTTTTTTTATGTGCCCTCAGAACTTTTGACTGAGTGAACCGATCAAAATCGGTTTAGTACTTTATTAGAAAATTAACAAAAACAAAAAATAATAATGCAAAAATGTACTAAGTTGTTGCGATGGGAGTCGGTTTTTTAATGTGTTTAGCGTTTTCAATTATTTGGGCCCAAGAAACTGTAACGTTTATTTATTGTAGATATAACACTCTAAAAAAAATATATTTATTATAGTAATTGGACGAAAGATAAGGCAAAAGGGATACCGGAATCATGAAATCAATATAAATGCTCTGTTTTGTGTTTCCCTCTATAATTTATTTTCTTCTACTATGATACCTAATGTTTCTTATCATGCAACTCTTCCTTGCTCTATGATTAATGTGACCAAAACTCAACCAAAAATAGTACATACAAATCAAAGATAATAAAATGATACCAACCTAAAGAGAATAATTATAAATTCATTCGTAGATTTTAGGCTCAACCACAGTTGTATGTATACTTGTATGTATTTTGTTTAATACCTCAATATTCCCATTAAATTAGGTACAGATAATATTACCACTGTAATCCAGAGATTATGAGGAACATATCGACATGAGTTTCATTATTCTACGCTGTACGTTTTGAGTTTATGGAGGGCCTATGCACCTTTAAAAAAAATCTTCTTTTTAAAAATAGAATCGAACATTTTCTGTAACAAAATAACTTTAAAAAACATGTTTTTACCAATAAGATACAGGGCAAATCCAATAAGTTAATATCATCAAGGAGATTCCATCAATTATTTTCTTCTAATGGAAAGCAATATACTCATATAATGCGAAGCGCGCCATTTTTATAGCATTACAATAAAGTTTTGATTCCAATTATGTGCGCGCCAAATAATGCGCCATCCACTGTTATTGTACTGAATTTCGTGGATTTTTTTTACTCTTTTAACTTTGATCTTTTATTATGCAACAGTTTCATAAACTTTCTACTATTTGTTGTGATTGCTTAGGTATATATTTATTTATACTCGATCAGATTTGAGACTGATGAGTATGGATTAAGTGCTTAGGGATAATTAAAAATACTGACAAATCACTTGCTGAAAAGGTAACAAAAAATCAGCAACGTGTGTGTTGGACCACGCATAGTGTAGGGTTCCGAATAATTTGCTTAATACATAACCTCAAATCATATCACAAAGTATTCATTTATACAAGTCGTTTTAAAATGATTATTTCAAAACGAGACAACTGTACTACAATGAAACTTTTTAATTCAAAACTCCAGAGTCTTTCCTACCAATATTGTCAGAATAGCAATATGTAAGAATGAGAAGAGGAAACTAATGCCCGAGTCATTGGTGTATCTAAGAGTGACTGGACCTCCAGTCTG
Organism: Coleophora flavipennella; assembly: GCA_947284805.1. Taxonomy (NCBI): domain Eukaryota; kingdom Metazoa; phylum Arthropoda; class Insecta; order Lepidoptera; family Coleophoridae; genus Coleophora; species Coleophora flavipennella. The sequence goes on along the minus strand of OX369257.1, from coordinate 8,828,623 downwards.
AGTCTACTCTCTACCCCCCAGTACACAGTAACTCGTTTTTTTTTTAACTATGGCTGGGTCTTTTTTGAAGATCATCATCATCATCATATCAGCTCAAATACGTCCCCACCGATGGGCTCGAGTCTAACCTGAATTGGGGCTTTTTGAAGATAACTATTGAAATAATTTTTACAAAAAAAACCCAACTTCAAACAAGAAACTAAGGTTCCCCTCGATTTATCTGGGATGACATCATCAGATCCTGGTTTCCTTATCATGGTACCACCCTTGGCATATCTCCTTTCCAACAAAAAAAGAATCATCTAAATCGATTCATAAACAACGCAGTTATCCGCGAACACACATAAAAAATATATATACTTTCGAATTGAGGATCCTCTCCTTTTTTTTGAAGTCGGTTAAATATAATGATAGGAAACGAAAAACCTATAATCGCGTTATGCTGCGTGTTAATTGGAATTTGCTCGGTTAACGTTAAATAAACTTTTCAGCGAGTTGAAAAAAATCCAAGTCACCGTTACTGCCCCGACCCTACCTAAAGTGCGTTCGGGGAACTAGCTGCAGTATACCCAAGCGAAGTTCTAGAAATGTGTTGAAGAATAAAACAATTTAACAAATAATTTTGAACAAAAAAAAACAACTTCAAATAGGAAACTAAGATTCCCCTGGATTTCTCTGGGATGCCATCATCAGATCCTGGTTTCCTTATCATGGTACCACTTTTGGGATATCTTCTTTGCAACATTAAAAGAATCATTAAAAAATAAACGACAAACTTATCCGCAAACACACATAAAAAATGTATATACGGTCTAATTGAGAAACCTCCTCCTTTTTTGAAGTCGGTTAAAAAATAAATTAAATAGGTTTTATTTTTATTTACAATTAATCTAAATTTTTAATCACTTTCACTGCAGACGAAGCATCTTCAGATTCGCGCGGCCCCGTGCAGGTGTAATTTCGGTGGCGACGCGATTAAACTCAGGGCGGCCCCTTTGACAAAACCGTTTGACGCGAGCGGCATTTATCAAAGGTGTAGCTAAATCAGCGAACGAACTTTACCTCCAATGCCCCTCAAAATATGTACCTATAAATCCTGTCATGGGCAAAACTCTGCGGCCACAACCACAATTTCCGTCAGGTTTTTCTCAGCTCGTTCTAGTCCAAAAACCGCTTTGAGTTGCCGTTATTAACTTTTCTTTAACAGAAATGGGAACGCTTTCTTTGTTGAGGATTTTTGGAGTGCCACTTTTTCGTTTTTGTTATTTTTGTAGACATTTTTATAGGTACACTTTTACCTTTGCCACACGTCGTTTGTGCCTACATAATAAATTGTTTTTTTCTCAAACATGCGAGGTAATATTATCATTACTTTCTAAAAAGCATACACATTTAAGTACAGAGCAAAACCGCTCTAAGAATGTTGTAATAGTGTTCCTTTTGAATTTGGATCAAAAAAGTTTCAAAGTCTCGAATGATGGTGAACATAGATTAAGTACTGTTAATGAATGAAATGGTGTTTTTTTAAGAATTGGAAGAAAAGCAAAAATTTTGATGATGTCTCGTGTATCTAGCTCTAAGACATCACACTAGTTCAATTTCAAGGTCAACTTCAACAGCGTATGACCACAGATAAGATACTAGTTACATGACGGTGACCAAAGACATTAACATAAAGGACGAGAAGGTGCTTAGTATCTACTTACTTTATTAGTGCCCGTTAATTTACTCATTTTTAGGGTTTCGTACCCAAAGGATAAAAACGGGACCTTATTACTGAGACTTCGCTGTCCGTCCGTCCGTCCGTCTGTCACCAGGCTTTATTTCATGAACTGTAATAACTAGACAGTTGAATTTTTTACAGATGATGTATTTCTGTTGTCGCTATATCAAAAAACACTAAAAATTAGAAAAAGTGAAAAAATAAGGGGGGTCTTCATACAACAAACATGACTTTTTGCTCGTTTTTGCTCGACATTGATAACGGCAACATGTAGATACTTGAAGTATTCACAGAATATTTGGTTATATATTCAATTCAAAAAAAAAAAACAAATATTTAAAGGAGGCTTCTATACAACAAACGTGATTTTTACAGATTATAGTACGGAACCCTTCGTGCGCGAGTCCGACTAGCACTTGGCCGGTTTTTTCTACTCCTGATACTGAACAACTCTCCCAAAGGAACCCGTAGTTGATTCACAAAAAGCCGACCAAGTGCGAATCGAACGTGTGCATTGCGGGTTCCGATAAAAACATAGTTCGAAACTCTACAAACATCAACAAATATAATAACCGGATTGTAGGAAAAACTTAAGAGCCCGCTGGAGTTCATAAATCCCATAGAAACTTTCTTTGAATATTAATTTGTCGAAAGAAAAATCGATTTTGACATATTTTCATTTCGATAATCGGTTGAAGTATGTCTGTGTCCGTAATGCAATACCTTTTTTTAAAACTAAACAGGAATTATTTATGAACCAGTAAAAGTTTTCAGTGTCGCGTATATTGGATCATGTGCTCCGTGCTCTTCCTTATACCTCACCCCGGACACTGCATACAACGGACGTGAAATGACATTTCTAAGAAACAAATGACAGAGCAAACAAAATCACGGCGAAATCCAACCAAACTTTAACCAATCTGTGTCAATCTGGATGACGCGGGGGTGACGTCGGAATCTAGATATCGGCAGAGAGTGTTCATACCGTATGAAAGTACTAATATATAATATATACTTTGCTTATACTTCCAGCATGCCAAGGGCCCAGCGCGAGCGCATTATTCTAGAAGTGCTCGTGAATACCTGAGTACCCGAGCGATGGATCGGCCGTAGCGGGCCCAAGCCTTGGCCAGCTAGATCCCCTGCCTTATCACTAGCTCGATTTTAATCATGCCAAGACCTTGTGTATGGAAATGATGAAGATCTGATAAGGTCAGAGCGTTCCCTACGGAGACGCATCAAAAGAGTGTTTCGTGAGTTGCGTGAGACGCAATCGTGCCACTTTGGGTCGCGTAGATCAACATAGGTTACCTACCTACTTATTTATATCTCAATCGTTGTAGATAGGTATGATGTAGTATATTTGGAAACACTATACGGAATCCTTGATGCGCAAGTACGACTTGCACTTAGCCAGTTTTTAATTAGTAACCCAAAATCTCCCTAAGTGACCTTATCTGTTATTTAAAGAGAAACTTAACTAAAACTCGAACATTGTAGATAGGTATGATTTAGTTTAATTGGAAACCCTATACGGAATCCTTGATGCGCAAGTACGACTTGCACTTAGCCAGTTTTTAATTAGCAACCCAAAATCCCCTAGAGTGACCTTATCTGCTATTTAAAGAGAAACTGAACTAAAACTCGAACATTGTAGATAGGTATTATGTAGTATATTTGGAAACCCTATACGAAACCCTCGATGCGCGAGTCCGACTTGCACTTTGCCAGTTTTTAATTAGTAACTAGAAAACCCCCTGAGTGACCTCATCTGCTATTTAAAGAGAAACTCGAAAATTGATGATGTAGTATATTTGTAAGCCCTATATGAAACCCTCCGTGTGCGAGTCCGACTCGCACTTTGCCAGTTTTTAATTAGTAACCCAAAATCCCCTGGAGTGACCTTAAAGAGAAACTGAACTAAAATCGAACATTGTAAATAGGTATTATGTAGTATATTTGGAAACCCTATACGAAACCCTCGATGCGCGAGTCCGACTTGCACTTTGCCAGTTTTTAATTAGTAACTAGAAAACCCCCTGAGTGACCTCATCTGCTATTTAAAGAGAAACTCGAAAATTGATGATGTAGTATATTTGTAAGCCCTATACGAAACCCTCCGTGTGCGAGTCCGACTCGCACTTTGCCAGTTTTTAATTAGTAACCCAAAATCCCCTTGAGTGACCTTATCTGTAATTTAAAGAGAAACTCGAAAATTGATGATGTAGTATATTTGTAAACCCTATACGAAACCCTCCGTGAGCGAGTCTGACTCGCACTTTGCCAGTTTTTAATTAGTAACCCAAAATCCCCTGGAGTAACCTTAAAGAGAAACTGAACTAAAACTCGAACATTGTAGATAGGTATTATGTAGTATATTTGGAAACCCTATACGAAACCCTCGATGCGCGAGTCCGACTTGCACTTTGCCAGTTTTTAATTAGTAACTCAAAAACCCCCTGAGTGACCTCATCTGCTATTTAAAGAGAAACTCGAAAATTGATGATGTAGTTTATTTGTAAACTCTATACGAAACCCTCCGTGTGCAAGTCCGACTCGCACTTTGCCAGTTTTTAATTAGTAACCCTAAATCCCCTTGAGTGACCTTATCTCCTATTTAAAGAGAAACTTAACTAAAACTCGAACAACGACTTTAAAACAGAAATGTACTCTATTTATTCCGTTTTTCCCATTTGGAAGTCCTCCAAGAGCTTTTATAGTTGAATCGAAGGCACTTGTACATTAAACGGTGCACACCTTTCAACTTGCCCATTGCCTGCGATAATATTCTCACAGAGGCAATTTTGAGCCTTTTAAAGAATGAGGGAAGAAACTATTTTGAGAAAATAAATGTTACATTTGTGTATATGGATGAAGCAGGGCCAAAGTATATATAACAGTACAAGTATATATAACAGTGCCCTGCCGCTCTCTAGATTTCTAGATTGCGACCTCACCCCCTCGTTACCCAGGTTAAAGTATATATATATTAGTACTCACATACAGTATGGACACTCCCAGCCGCTCTCTAGATTGCGACCTCACCCCCTCGTCACCCAGATTGATACAGATTGGTTACAGTTTGGTTGTCAAGGATTTCGCCGCCATTTAGTTTGTTCCGTCATTCCTTTTTTGAAATGTCATTTCTTGTATGAAGTGTCCAGGGTGTGCCCAGGTTGATTCAGATTGGTTACAGTTTGGTTCTCGAACGTATGGGTTTTCGCCGGTTTGGTCTGTCATTTGTTTTTAGAAATGTCATTCCACGAACGTTTGTATGCAGTGTCCGGGGTGTGGCAGGGCTATACTTTTTTAAGTTCTCATATTTTTAATAAAAGTGGCCAAGTGCGTGTTGGACCACGCGCAAACTAGGATTACGTATTCGTTTTAAAAATTTTTTTTAAAGATTTCATTTTATATTACTTTGTCAGCGTGAAAGCTTTCATGCGTTACAGCTTTCTAGTACTAAGAGTAACTGAGTTAAACCGCGAACAGGGACGGACGGACGGACAGACGGCGTAGGCTTTATCTCAGTCCCGTTACTTGGTAATGGAGCATTAAAAAAATAGTAAGGCAAAAATGTGTTGATTTTTTATTTTTTGAAGTGAAAACTGCTTTAGGCGCGTTGGTAATTTTTTGAGATGGGAAAAACCATTGAACTCGCTACACCGTCACCGACAGCTTACCAAGAACACTCGCAGTGTCAAAACTTTGTCAACCTAGTCGTTCGCCAGGAACACTCGGAGGGTCAAAACTTATAAAACTGAAAAAAGTTTTCACTTCTGTCGGCACTCCCGGAGTTAGGTTTTTATTAAAAAAAATAGTGCGTTTGGCTGTATCTCACCTGATGGTAAGACACCCAAGCTCAAATAGTGCCTATTCACTCTCGTCTTGTAGATTCCTAAATTATAAGAGTCGGGGAATACAAACGCCGGCAGGGAGTTCCACTCCATAACCGATCGCATAATGAACGATTAAGCAAAACGCTTCGTGCGTAAAGGTCGTAATCGCCCTCCGCGTCTGTTCATCCGACGACGAATTGGAAAGAAGGAATAAGTTCGTGAAGCTCCAGGATACACTCTCCGAAATGAATCATGTACAACACCGATAGACAGGCGACTTTGCGGCGATGCTCGAGGCTTTGGACCTTGTTTGATACAAATTGCAATATGCGTATATACTTGATTCTTTTAGTAGTGCTCACTCAATCATATCAGCTCATATACGTCCCCACTGAGGGGCTCGAGCCTACCCTGAATTAGGGCGATCGGGCCTTAGTCGACCACAATAACCAATAACCAATGATAATCATCTCTTGTTCCAGGTTACGGCATCATCCCACTCAAGATCCCACAGTCTCCAGCAACGCACTGCACCCTCCACACGACAGTCGGTTGCCTTGGCAACGACGACTGCACTGCTCAGAGCCACAGTGTCATCAGGCTTCTGGGACCAGTGAGAGATGTCATTGTGCGGCCAGCGAGGCACCACTACAGGCCCGGGGAGACGAGTAAGTAGCAGATAATGATGGCCTAACCTTTTTAAAGTAGGTTCATAAGATGAGAGGTATCTAGGCCGGTTAAAACACCACTTCGAGTCACAGTATCATCAGGCTTCTGGTACCAGTGAAAGATGTCATTGTGAGGCCGTATCACTACAGGCCCGGGGAGACGAGTAAGTAGCAGATAATGATGGCCTAACCTTTTTAAAGTAGGTTCATAAGATGAGAGGTATCTAGGCCGGTTAAAACACCACTTCGAGTCACAGTATCATCAGGCTTCTGGTACCAGTGAAAGATGTCATTGTGAGGCCGTATCACTACAGGCCCGGGGAGACGAGTAAGTAGCAGATAATGATGGCCTAACCTTTTTAAAGTAGGTTTATAAGATGAGAGGTATCTAGGCCGGTTAAAACACCACTTAGAGTCACAGTATCATCAGGCTTCTGGTACCAGTGAAAGATGTCATTGTGAAGCCGTATCACTACAGGCCCAGGGAGACGATTAAGTAGCAGATAATGATGGCCTGACCTTTTTAAATTAGGTTTATAAGATGAGAGGTATCTAGGCCGGTTAAAACACCACTTAGAGTCACAGTGTCATCAGGATTCTGGTACCAGTGAAAGATGTCATTGTGAGGCCGTATCACTACAGGCCCAGGGAGACGAGTAAGTAGCAGATAATGATGGCCTAACCTTTTTAAAGTAGATTTATAAGATGAGAGGTATCTAGGCCGGTTAAAACACCACTTAGAGTCACAGTATCTTCAGGCTTCTGGTACCAGTGAAAGATGTCATTGTGAGGCCGTATCACTACAGGCCCGGGGAGACGAGTAAGTAGCAGATAATGATGGCCTAACCTTTTTAAAGTAGGTTTATAAGATGAGAGGTATCTAGGCCGGTTAAAACACCACTTAGAGTCACAGTATCATCAGGCTTCTGGTACCAGTGAAAGATGTCATTGTGAAGCCGTATCACTACAGGCCCAGGGAGACGATTAAGTAGCAGATAATGATGGCCTGACCTTTTTAAATTAGGTTTATAAGATGAGAGGTATCTAGGCCGGTTAAAACACCACTTAGAGTCACAGTGTCATCAGGATTCTGGTACCAGTGAAAGATGTCATTGTGAGGCCGTATCACTACAGGCCCAGGGAGACGAGTAAGTAGCAGATAATGATGGCCTAACCTTTTTAAAGTAGATTTATAAGATGAGAGGTATCTAGGCCGGTTAAAACACCACTTAAAGTCACAGTATCTTCAGGCTTCTGATTACCAGTGAAAGATGTCATTGTGAGGCCGTATCAGTACAGGCCCAGGGAGACGAGTAAGTAGCAGATAATGATGGCCTAACCTTTTTAAAGTAGGTTTATAAGATGAGAGGTATCTAGGCCGGTTAAAACACCACTTAGAGTCACAGTATCTTCAGGCTTCTGGTACCAGTGAAAGATGTCATTGTGAGGCCGTATCACTACAGGCCCAGGGAGACGAGTAAGTAGCAGATAATGATTACCTAACCTTTTTAAAGTAGGTTTATAAGATGAGAGGTATGTAGGCCGGTTAAAACACCACATAGAGTTACAGTATCATCAGGCTTCTGGTACCAGTGAAAGATGTCATTGTGAGGCCGTATCACTACAGGCCCAGGGAGACGAGTAAGTAGCAGATAATGATTACCTAACCTTTTTAAAGTAGGTTTATAAGATGAGAGGTATGTAGGCCGGTTAAAACACCACATAGAGTTACAGTATCATCAGGCTTCTGGTACCAGTGAAAGATGTCATTGTGAGGCCGTATCACTACAGGCCCGGGGAGACGAGTAAGTAGCAGATAATGATGGCCTAACCTTTTTAAAGTAGGTTTATAAGATGAGTGGTATCTAGGCCGGTTAAAACACCACTTAGAGCCACAGTATCATCAGGCTTCTGGTACCAGCGAAAGATGTCATTGTGAGGCCGTATCACTACAGGCCCAGGGAGACGAGTAAGTAGAAGATAATGATGGCTTAATTATTTTTAAAATAGGTTCGTAAGTTAAGACCTATCTAGGCCGGTTAAAACATCGCCTATAGGCATAGTGCCATCAAGCTTCTAAGACTATTTTATTTATTTATTGTTTATTGTACACAGTAAATGAAAAATACTGAAGTAAAAAAAATAGATTTACAATTGGTATGCTCAACTCTGTAAGAGTTTTCTGCCAACAAACCAGTAAGTGAGAAAGAAATGAAATACGAACGGGTAGTGGCGTATACAAAAGTTGTTATTGGGAATGTAAAAAAAAATACTATAAGATATAAGTACCTAAGTCACAATCTAATAATTCTTAGACTGTGCCTAAGTAATATTAGACTAGTGTGAGATGTTATTGTAAGGCCAGATAGGCTTGGAGAAACGAGTGCAAATTAGGAATGGACCATTCATTTTTGAAATAGACTCCTAAGTAAGTATCTACTTATCTAGGCCAGTTGAAGCACCACACAGATCTACAGTGTCAGCAGTGGTCCTAGACTATTAAGAAAAGTCATTTTGAGGCCAGCCAAGCATAGGTACTGACCCAAAGAGACGAGTTTTTTTTTATTTTTTTTTATGCACAATTGACAAACCCTTGACAACATCTCACCTGGTGGTAAGTGACGATGTTGCCGAATATGGAAGCGGGCTTACCAAGATTCCCCAACGCAATGGGGAACTGGCTATCTTTATCTTCATGCCGGAACACAATGATATCAACATTGATATTTGGCGGCAAGACTTAGATAAGATGGTGGTAGCTAGCCAGGCGGGCTTAGAAAATGCCCTACCACCAACCAAACCGAGTCTTACAATTGACCCCGCCGGGAATCGAACCCGCGACCTCCTGTGTAAAGCCAGTGAACTTTGCCTCTGAGCTGCGGAGGCGGTTAAAAAGTGAGAGTGAGAGGAACTGAAGCTATTTTGGTGTTTGTAGTTGAGATTTGCTTGGAAGCAAAGACCGCACCGCTCAGGATTCATCTTCTAAATATAAATATATTCTAAATATATATTTTATATTTAAATATATATTTTAATATAAATATATCTTCTAAATATATATTTTATTTATTTATATATATAACTCAAAGGTGACTGACTGACTGACAGTGATCTATCAACGCACAGCCCAAACCACTGGACGGATCGGGCTGAAATTTGGCATGCAGGTAGATGCTGTGACGTAGGCATCCGCTAAGAAAGGTTTTTGGGAAATTCTCATGGGAATCGCAAAAATCGGGATCTGCGCGGGCGAAGCTGCGCGCACCCACTAGTCATGACATAAAACATAAGGAACAAGGGGAATATGAAGCAGCAAAACATATTTAACTTGGTGTAGTGTTGTGTCTGGGTCTGGTATGAAATCAGCTAAGTATCTGCGTACTGTGTGAATAACTGTTTTTAGGCATTAGCATAGTCAAAGTATATAATATATTAGTTCTACCATACAGTATGGACACTCCCTGCCGCTCTTTAGATTGCGACCTCACCCCTTCGTCGCCCAGATTGATTCAGATTATTTGTCGAAGGTATAGGATTTCGCCACCATTTTGTTTGTTCCGTCATTCCTTTTTTGAAATGTCATTTCTGGGCCGTTGTATAAAGTGTCCAGGGTGTGGCATAGTAGTAGAAGCATTCATCATCATATCAGCCGGAAATCGTTCACTGCTGGACCAAGGCCTCCCCTAAGGATTTCCAAGAAGACCGGTCCTGCGCTGCCCGCATCCATCGGAGAAGCGTTGTTGTTGTTTTAATGTTAGTTAGTAAAAACCTATTATATTTTCACATAAAACCTTCGACCAAATATAATGGACCGGCCCTATTTATACATTTATCTCATAAATAATGAGTCAAATACAACTACACGTAAATACACACTCACATCTCTACCGAATCTCGTTCACATATAAACAATGACAGAGATAAAGAGACGTACTCGGAATGTAGCACGAATGAGATAACAAACTTCACTCACTCCGACCTTTAACCGATTTGGGGAATATTTATCAACTGAGATGAAATGAGCTAATTCGCACATTCTGTAGGCATCAAAACTGCTGTTCGCGAAGGCCGGTCTATAGCTGTTATATTGGTCGAAGCACAAAACGTAAAGTGACGTAGACAAGTACCTTTAAGAGAAATTGCCAAATAAAACTTATTAGTCTTATTACACTTAGCTATAAGAGCAGGCAGCCAAAAGAGAAAAAGAAAAATAACTTGTGGTATTACACTTAACTATAAGAGCAGGCAGCCAGAAGAAAAAAAATATAACGAAAAAAAAAGTGTTACACGCTTAGAGATGAAAGGTAGGCGAAAAGGGATGAGTGGTCATACAAGAAACGGATTGTTGGCAGTAGCTTATTATAATTAAATGTCAGGATGAATTAAACGAACAGTACTTTAAAGAATTCTTAAGGAATATATAAAAATAAAAATATCAATAGAGGTAGCTATGTATACAGTTCACTACAACGCTTAAGGGGTCGTAGTTTAGGGCAACTGGCGTGCGGTCGTGTCGATTACGGTGGTTAACTGATCTTAAGCACGTTCATTACATAGATGAGTTTGACTGTTAGTGGCATTTATCTCGGATATTTCCGTGCTTCGCAAAAAACGTTACGCCGATGGTGCCGGTTACTATCACTAGATTGCAGTCGTTAAGCCGTGACAGAGGTCTTATAGGCGGCTTGAAAACTTGTGACAGTGGGGTTTGGAAATAGCCCGAAAAAATTTTTTTTTAAATCGACAGTTGGTGAGTGACGATGATACCGAAGATGGAAGCGGGATTATCAAGATTCCCCATTTCAACGGAGAACTGGCTATCTTATCTTCAAGCCGGAACACATCAATGTCGTTTAGATTATTGTTTGGTGGCAATATTTAGATAAGATGGTTGTAGCTAGCCAGGCGGATTTAGAAAACGTCCTACAACCAACCAAACGAGTTTTGCAGTTAGACCCCGCCGGGAATCGAACCCGCGACCTCCTGGTGTGAAGCTAATGGACTAGCCATTATGTCACGGAGGCGGATAACCTCCACCAATTCGGACTGGGGCCGCGTGTGTGGAGTAACTACATGACCTTTCAGAGTTTAGGAAGAGACCTCTGCCCCAATAGTGAGGACTTTCATCATCATCATATCAGCCGAAAAACGTCCATTGCTGGACAAAGCCTACGGACTATCCTCCAAGGATTTCCACGACGACCGGTCGTGCGCTGCCCGTATCCAGCGGCTTACCGCTATCTTCACCATTTCCTCATTCCACCGTGAGAGAGGACCTCCTACGCTAGGTTTTCCGGTGCGCGGTCGCAACTTGAAAACTTTATTACCCCAACGGCCATTTGTTGAGGACTGTAAGGGGTTTTTAACGAATGAAAACAACAAGGATTGTTGATTTTCAGACGAGCTTGGCCAAGCAGTCATAAAAGGAACATAAAGCAACATCGTCACTTACCACCAGGTGAGATGTTGTCAAGGGTTTACCAATTGTGAATAAAAAAAAAGGGAAGTTCACTTTGAAACACTTCTAGTCCCTATACAGGCTGTAACAAAATTGGTGTAGGTCCCGTTAACTGGGGGTTCTACTCATCATACTGAACAACTTTCTCCAAGGAAAAATCGGTCGATCAGCTGATCGATTTGTATGAAAAGTAAAAAATATTTTTTTATGTTTTCAGCAAAGTTGTAGAACAAAAGTTGTTCAGTTTGATGAGTAGAAGCTCCAGGTAACGGGACGTACACCAATTTTGTTACATCCTGTATATCTGCTCAGTATCGTGCAAATAGAACTCAAGAATCAGACTAATATTATAAATGCGAAAGTGCATGTATTTCTGTCTTCACGGCTTAACCGCTAAACGGATTTGAATGATGGTAGGCAGAGAGGATCAGGACCTGGATTAACATTATAGGCTACTTTTTATCCTTTTTATTAACGCGAACGAATTCAAGAGCAACAGTTAGTCATGAATAAAATCAATAAATTATAGTTTAAAAATTAAAAAAAAACACTATTTTTTACTTTACTGCGTCAGAAGGAGGGTTATGTTTTTCGAGTGTATGTATGTATGTTTATTTCTTAAGCACGCTCCGTAGCCTAAACGGCTTAATGAGTTTTAGAAAGCGAGGTGTCGTTAGATTTGTCTTGATCCCGTAAGTTATATAGGATACATATTTACTAGACAAGCCAAAAAAGTGAGGTTAAAGTTTTTGTGCAGTCAGGTTTTAATTATTTTTGTATTGGTTCTTGAAACGAGTTCTAAGATACCGTTATTGTACATAGATACATTGATAGATATACAGGTGATGCTAATATAAGCGTGTTAAAAAGGGTCAGAGTTAAGGTCTATTATATTTGCTAAAAAGTGCGTTAAAATAAATAACAAAAGAGGGAATTTCACAATTCAAGAGCAATAATCAATTCTACTTAATTATAAATCCTCTCATAAAAAGTCTTTGATTAGTGTGTGTTGCCAGTGATTACATACGAAACTGAGAGTCATGGTCACTTAATATGGGTCTCATCAGAAGGCTCAAGGTCACCTAAAGGGCGATGGAGCGAGCTATGCGTGAAGTTTCCCCACGCGATTGATTCAAAAATGAGGAGATCCGTAAGAGAACCAAGGTAACCGACATAGCTCACAAAATCGCTAAACTTAAGTGGCAGTGAGCAGGGCACATTCGTAGAACAGATGACTGTTGGGGCACTAAAGTTCTCGAGTAGCGACCGTGCACCGGAAGACGAAGCGTAGTCAGGCCTCCCACATGGTGGAACGAGCACCTGGTGAACCTTGCGGGAAGCCGCTGGATGGGAGCAGTGCAGGAACGGACGTCGTTGAAATCCTTGGAGGAGGCCTTTGTCCGTGGACGTCTTTCGGCTGATAATATGATGATGATAAATCCTACTACATTACTTTGTAAGAGTCCATCAACACTGAAAGTCTGCCAAGTGGAGCTCATAATTTGTCAGTTAGCAGTGACGTTATAGTGATAGGTTTATGCCCGCACATTTAGGGCGCATTGGGGGTAAACTAAACTGGTTTATGACCAATGCACCTGATGTAAGTTCTATATAAAGTGAGCAATTCCTCTATACCAAATTGATTTCTCAGAAACGACTCTAAATGTTTTACGAAGATATTGTAATAACTCATAAACGTTTTTACTGCTCTGGGGCACGGGTTTTTTTCCCCAAATTTGGAAAGGTTAGGCCATACTCCACACACAGGGGGCAATTCCAGGTCAGTGGAAGTTGTAGTTGTAGTGCTAGTGGCGAACTTTGCTTAAGTTTACCAAGCTGCCAATAAGAAGTCTTTCACAGCATGTTTAGTTGATTTCAGTTGAGCTAGATGTGTTCATCATCATCATCATATCAGCCACAAATCGTCCACTGCTGAACAAAGGCCTCCCCCAAGGATTTCCACGACGACCGGTCCTGCGCTGCCCGCATCCATCGGCTTCCCGCGACCTTCACCAGGTCATCGGTCCACCGCGTGGGAGGCCTGCCTACGCTACGCTTTCCGGTGCGCGGTCGCCACTCGAGAACTTTACTGCCCCATCGGCCATCTGTTCTACGAGCTATGGCCCTGCCCACTGCCACTTCAGTCTAGCGATTCTGTGAGCTATGTCGGTTACTTTAGTTCTCCTGCGGATCTCCTCGTTTCTGATTCGATCACGCAGAGAAACTCCGAGCATAGCACGCTCCATTGCCCTTTGGGTGACCTTGAGCCTTCTTATGAGGCCCATAGTAAGCGACCATGTCTCAGTTCCGTAAGTCATCACTGGCAACACACACTGGTCAAAGACCTTAGTCTTGAGACACTGCGGTATTTGGGACGTGAAGATATTGCGAAGCTTCCCGAACGCTGCCCAGCCGAGTTGGATTCGTCGATTGATCTCTGAGCTAGATGTGTTATAAGCTTATATACATCCCCACAGAGGGATCTAGCAACCTGCACCAACGATTTAACGTGGTTTGAGTTATGATATGAGCGTCGGTGGCGTAACGGATAGGGCCGCCGCCTCCTATCCGGGAGGTTGTGGTTCGAATCCTGCCACTTACCAATGTGATTTCGAATTTAGATTTCATATGTACGTATATCCGACGCTCTTACGGTGAAGGAAAACATCGTGAGGAAACCTGCACACGCCTGAGGAGAAACTCGCAGGTTGTGTATAAAGTCGAACAACCCGCACTGGGCCCGCGAGGTCGACTAAGGCCCGATCGCCGTAATTCAGGGTAGGCTGGAACCCCTCGGTGGGTACCGATATGAGCTGATATGATGATAAGATTTGAGAAGCACGGAAACTGTCGAGAAAGATGCCAGTAACAGTCAAATCTTTCTAAGTAACGACCTTGCTTTAGGTAAGTTAACCTGCGTGATCGACCCAACCATGCAAGTCGCACTAATTTGCGACCGCATATGACTAATACATTCAAACATTATTTTAAACATTATTTTAAGTATATATTTTATACAATAAAGTATTTACAAACAAACAAACAAATCTAGATAACAAGACGTAATGTGGTGTGGCGACATCTGCAGTACCCGCCACTAACAACTACGTTGCCACAGCTCAAGACTGAACCATCGATCAAACTATATGGAGAGTTGCATCTTCACCTCGATAGATGGCACCATCATCGCAAGAAGGCTATTAACAAAGCATCTACAACGCACTATCAACATTTCCTTGCTCATAAGCATATATACAAGTACCAACCACACACGGTTGGTCCACGGCCGGACCCCAGGCACACCACCTCGCCTGCCGGAGATATCTCCCTTTGTTCTCGAAAGTAGGAATCAACCATCCCTACAGTGGTTTATTTACATTTTTCGTTTTCACCCAACCATGTATGTTGCAGTAATCTACGTTCAAGTATGACTATTAAAATTTAGTGTAATGGACAGTGTAAAATCTAAAAACCAGCGAAGTGCGAGTGGGACTCGCGGTATGAGGGTTCCGTACCACCACACCTCTCCAAACAACTATGAAAATGATACCTATTCACATGACAAACAAAGGGCACATACGCGAGCAACAGAAAAATACTACTAGCGCTATCTAGTGGTGCTTTAGTGAACTATTTTCCGTAAGTGAACGTATTATGTAGAGTTTACCACTTTATTTTTAATTGATAGAATTCTTTTAGGTTTTCCTGTAATCTACAAGCAATGAACTATATTTTTCATTTTTTTAAATAATTTAGGCTCAGTAGTTTCGGAGATCAGGGGAGGGGGGGGAGGGAGATAGTCAATTTTCGTCTTCCTTCATGAATAAAATCAAAACTGTTTATTTTACAATAATAACAAAAATATATTTGCGATCCTTATAATTAGCCCTTTCACTTGATATATGACACAGTAAGGTTTGCAAAACTTTTTTTAAAGTTTCCTAATTTCTTAATTTTTTTTAAAGACCCTTATTTAAAAAAATATACATTGCACATTTGTGTTTGGGTAATAGAAATACACTATCCTACCAAATTTCACTTGATTTGGTACAGTATATTCCGATTAATTTGGTTGTGACAGGCGCACGGACAGACAGACAGACGCATGAGTGATCCTATACGGGTTCCTTTTTTTTGTTTTACAGAATCCTAAAAACAAGACTTAATGGCAGTTTATTTACATTCTTATTCGTTTTAACCCAAATATACAAGTCGCACTAATCTAAAATCGAGTATGACTAAATTTAGTGTAATGGATAGTGTCCAATCTAGTAAACAAGACCTAATGTGGTTTGTTTACATTCTTCATTTTCACCCAACCATGTAAGTTGCACTAATCTACCATTGAGTATGACTATTTATATATTTATGATTTAGTGTAATGAACAGTGTAAAATCTAGAAAGCAAGACGTAATGTGGTATGTTTATATTCTTTGTTTTCTTGAATGAGACAAATTTTGAGGATGAGAAATGAGAACTTGTTTTTACAAAATGTACGAAAGGGCAGATCTATACAGGGAGGAGTCCATGAAAGCCTCCCTTTTCATACCATAAATACCCTTTTGTTCGCGCCACGCTCATCCGTGCATGCAAAAACCTTGAAGGGAATTCCGGGGCGCCACATAAACCACGGAGGCATGTCGCAAAGGGTGACACAGATCGACGAGTTGATTGAGGCGAAAGGGGGCACGATGGGGGCACGGGGCTTGGAAATTATAATGCAGATAGAGATGCGAGTCTGCAAATATTTAAATAAGCAAAGCGTGTCGTCGCAAATTAACGTGATAGAGATGTTTATGATTTTGACCATTAATTTTGAATTAATTACCCTTGTAGAGTTGACCGCGCACCAGAATAAGTTGCGTAGGCAGGGTTCCCAATCTGTGGACCGATGAACATAACTTAAAACTTCAAAAGTCATACTCCTAAAAATGATTCCAGTGTCCGACGCTGCGCAAGGCAGTGCTGAAACGTTGCCATACAATAACTATGCTGTGCGCAACGGTTTATATAACAAAAGTATTGACGCAGTTATTTTATGTATTATTTAGCATAAGATGACGTAAGTGGCACACTACAACCTGGAAGTCGCTGGACGCGGGCAGCGTAGGAAAGGTTGTAATGGCAGGCCTGTTTTCAACCTTCGGTTAATATGATGATATTATGCGTCGGTAGCTTAACGGCTAGGGCCGCCGCCTCCTGTCTGGGAGGTCATGGTTCGAATCCTACCAAGTACCAATGTGATTTCGAATTTAGATGTTATATGTACGTTTATCTGACGCTCTTACGGTGAAGGAAAACATCTTGAGCCTAATTGAGGCGCTTTGTATTTTTTTAAGGATTTTAATTAGGTAACCTACAAGCGTGGTTTACGTTCAGCCCATGTCCTAAGCCTACAGACCTCGAACTTGGTGGGCCGTTAGAAACTTTCCCTTTATTGTACAACTTTGTTTCATTGTTACTTTGTACTTTGTAATTAATTACAAAGCAGCGCCATTCCGCACATTTGTACTGAATTCCTTCGTCCGTTTACGCAGAAGAATTAGCACTTTAGTTCTGCATAGTTACATGACTTTGTTAGATTTTCTAACTACACTGACTCTTGTTCAATGAGTTCGTAATGCCAAAATTAAGTGACCTTTTGACCTTCGCACTTTGTAGGCGAAACTGTGTAAGTACTAAGAACTTTCACTTTTTAGTGAGTTGATCTCTTCTCTAAACTTTTTTTTTTTGACACTGCCAACAGGACTTGCAGCATTCTCATGCTTACAGATTTTAGGACGCGCAGGGCAGGACAATATCTATTTATATAAAAGAAAGTCGTGTTAGTTACACCATTTATAACTCAAGAACGGCTGAACCAATTTTTATGATTTTTGTGTTTTTGAATTTGTATTCGTCGGGAATAGGATAATAAGTATTAAAATATGATATTCAAAAAAAAAAATATATCAGTAAAATATATTTGGTTTTAGGGTAGGCTTTTGTAGTGTAGTGTAGTGAGGGTAGTGTAGGGTAGAGTAGCGTAGGGTAGAGTAGTATAGGGTAGGGTAGGGTAGGGAAGGGTAGTGTAATGTAGGGTAGTGTAGGGTAGGGAAGGGTAGTGTAGTTTAGTGTAGGGTAGGGTAGGGTACTGTAGGGTAGGGTAGTGTAATGTAGTGTAACGTGGAACGAAGTTCGCCGGGACAGCTAGTATGTAATAAATAGTCTATGTAGGTCATTCGCGTGCACTATTCCAGCTGTAGTCCCACCTGCAAATGTTTACGTTTCTCCGGCCGACTTGAGTCCGAAGTCTGTTTAAAGACTTCCATATCAGCCTAGAAAGGTTGTGTCCAGAGAAAACTCTTTCGGACTGTCGACTGAATGGTTTGATAACATCAAATCATAATATCAAATCACGCTAAAATTAATTTTAATTTAATTATCCTATTATCTAGCGAAGTTTAAAAGTAATAACCACAAGTACAAGTTCGGTTCTTATCTTTTTAAAAGGTTTTATTTAACTATCTAACTAAACTAACTAATATGTATCTTAGTTTAATAAGGTCAAATCATGCAAATGATTTTAGAGCCACTTCCAGAAATCCGATTGAACTGAAATTTAAAAATAAAAAATATCTAAAACTGAAATACGGTGCTCGCCTTTTTTGTATTTGAAAATGTCGTGTACTCTCTCTCTCTCTTATAGTGTGTCACAATAAACCGTGCTATCCGAGGGATAATTAATACTTGTTTATATTCACATTTGTTAATTTAAAGCTTTTGGTTATTTGAGAATAAAAACTCTTTTATAATAAAAGATTGTAAAAAAATAAATACATAAAATTAAAAAACCTTTAATATCACGACTTGTTTTGCTGTATTAAAATTAATTAAGAAACAACAATTTTGTTAGGTTTGAAAACAAACAATTTAATACTCATCGTTACTGCTCTAAAAAGTACAAACGATAATCGTACTTATAGATATTAACGTAATATTGTGCTTAACTTAACTTGTGGGATCAAGACAAATCCAACGGATCCTCACTTGCACAACCGCCTCCATAACTCAGAGGCAAAGTTCACTTGCTTCACACAAGAGGTCGCGGGTTCGATTCCCGGCGGGGTCAATTGTAAGACTCGGTTCGGTTGGTGGTAGGGCCTTTTCTAAACCCGCCTGTCTACCACCACCTTATCGAAGTCTTGCCGCCAAATATCAATGTTGATATCATTGGTGTGTTCCGGCATGACGATAAGATTACCAGTTCCCCATTGCGTTGGAGAATCTTGGTAAGCCCGCTTCCATCTTCGGTAACATCGTCACTTACCACCAGGTGAGATGTTGTCAAGGGTTTACCAATTGTGAATAAAAAAAATATATCCAGGAGCATATGCTGTTTCTGTGCTTCGCATGTCACGTTGGTAGTTATTAACCCATGCCAAAGGAGTTATGAGAGGCAGACAGGGGGGGGGGGGGGCATTAGCCCTACAACCTCCACCAATCCGGACTTGGCACCCATGTGTGGAGTATGAGTAGCCTAACCTTTAGAGAGACTTGAGCCCCAGTAGTGAAAAAGGCAGATGGTTCTAGTATGGTTGATGGGAGCGATGGCTGACTCTCGCGTTATACTCGTGACCGGGTGCTGTCCGTGTGAACTGGCCTACTCTTGTCAAAGGCATTAATGACATTCAATGATTTTTATGTATAACTTTTCGTGTCATATTGTTTTCATGTTCTAATGACATAATCTGGTTTATTACAAGGTTTGAATTTTGATTTTATTTCTTGATTTTTAATAATAACAAGAAACAAATTAAAATAATTTTCAAACTTATTGCGTAACTATTTTGGTTACCTTTTTTACTAAAAATTTGGATGCGTTTGACTACATCTTACACGATGGAAAGTCGTCGGTGGCTCAACGGTAACGACTCAGTCCTCTTAACCATAGGTCCCGGATCCGAATCCGGACAGCAAATATTCCAATGAGTTTTTCAAAACTTACCTACATATTCTTACCGACTGGTGAAGGAAAACATCGTGAGGATCCTGCACATCTGATTCCAGATATCAAGGTCGCGTTGCACACGTCCGTAGGTGTAAATCTAAAATAAAATGCCCTACACATGACCACGTGTGATGCTAAGTGTAACACCAGACAAACGCCAGCTATCCCTTTAATGTAAACTTTGCCACACGATAAGAGAAGGATGATGAAAAGTGACGATTTGATCGAGGATGGCACACGCCAAGTCAAAAAGCATTACCGACAAAATTGAAGCTCAACTACTCAAAAACTTTAGTTAAAAATTCACGTAATACAAGGTAGACCTGTCCTTCTGTAGAATTAAATTTTACATGCTATGAACATAATCCCGAGCATAAAAATTGCAGCCAGGTTTTTAGGCATTGATATTTTTAGTAACCTGACCTGTTTTCCATAAGTACATCTATTTTTTTAGGATAAAACATGTTGAGTGTAAATACGTCATTTCGTGATATTTGTGACTATTTTAAGTGAAAAAAGGTAGTTATAAAATAAATAAATAAATAACGTGGCCAGCTGCTGGCCGACTTTATGGAGAGGGAGGGCCTCTTTATGATGAACTCCTTCTTCAAGAAGCCTAAACAGTGGAAATGGACATGGATGCATCTCAATGGTGTAACGAAAAACGACAAGGAGGTGAATATTCAATGATGTCTCTGTGATCAATTCAGTCAAAGCAGGAAGCGAGCATCGGATGGTAAGAGGCACATTGAATCTAAGAATTAAGAAAGAAAGATGTCGACTGATGAAGTCTACGCTGCCACCAGCTCCTATCTAACACCAAAACCCCGAGAACTTTCAGCTCGAGTTGAACAATCGCTTCGAATGCCTAGGGGATTGCGATTATTTAATTCCTTTATTCTCGAAGGACAAGCTCCTTAGGCGTAGACAGAAGTGTGGTCGTGCTTTTCTTCTAAAAGGGTGACAACACCCTGCTAGAACTACAGACCCATCTCACTTCTGAACCATATCTACAAGCTGTTTTAGAGAGTCATTACAAATCGTCTCGCACGCAGGTTTGACGACTTCCAGCCTCTCGAATATGCTGGTTTCCGAAAAGACTTTAATGCCATAGACCACGAACATACGCTGCGGCAGATGATACAGAAGACCGAAGATTACAATTAGCCACTATGCTTAACATTGATGGACTATGATAAAATCTTTAATTCGGTCGAAACTTGGGCTGCAGTCTCTCCAGAGGTGCCATATTGACTATCTATATATCGAGTTACTGAAGTGTTTGTATGAAAACGCCACCATGTCGGTTCGCCTCTAGGATCAAAACTCGGAACCTATCCGGTTGCAGTGAGGGGTGAGACAGGCAGACGTCATATCTCCGAAATTGTTCATCCTGGCTTGGAAGATGTTTTTAAGCTTTTGGACTGGGGTTGACTCGGCATTAATATCAACGGCAAGTACATCACCCACTTTCGATTCGCTGACGATACCGTGGTCATGGCTGAGCCTATGGACGACTTAAGCACAATGCTCGATGGTCTCAGTAAAGCCTCTCAACAAGTAGGTCTTTGAATGAACATCGACAAGACGAAAATTATGTCAAACGTCCGTGTCGCACCCACTCCTCTGAAGGTTGGAGGCTCTACACTCGAAGTTGTTGTCGAATATATGTACCTGGGACAAACAGTCCAGTTAGGTAGGTCCATCTTCAAGAAAGAGATCAATCGTCGAATCCAACTCGGCTGGGCAGCTGTCGGGAAGCTTTGCAATATATTCACGTCCCAAATACCGCAGTGTCTTTAGACCAAGGTCTTCGATCAGTGTCTGTAGCCAGTAATGACATAAGGAACTGAGACATGGTCGCTTACTATGGGCCTCATAAGAAGGCTCAAGGTCACCCAAAAGGCATGGATCGTGCTATGCTCGGAGTTTCTCTGCGTGATCGAATCAGAAATGAGGAGATCCGTAGGAGAACCAAAGTAACCGACATAGCTCTCATAATTACTAAGCTTAAGTGACAGTGAGCGGGGCACATATCTCGTAGAACGGATGGCCGTTGGGGCAGTAAAGTTCTCGAGGAGCGACCGCGCAGCGGAAAACGTAGGCCTCCTACTCGGTGGACCGAATACTTGGTGAAGGTCGCGGGAAGACTCTGTATGCGGTAGTACAGAACCGGTCGTCATGGAAATCCTTGGGGGAGGCATATGTCCAGCAGTGGACGTCCTTCAGCTTATATGATGATACCTACACAGACGAGATGTGAAGGTGTTCCAAATATAATTGTGTTCCCTTTTTCGGAACTTTAAACAAGCGACAAAGTTGTTTCATTCTCGATAATAATCATAAAAGATATTGATCATTGCATCGGTAAAAATGTCATAAAAATAATGACTACCTACCTCAGGAACTGTATCGAATTTCGTGTTTATGGCTCCCTTGCCATTAATTTTTGTCCAACTTTGTGTCATTTTATGGCAAAATTTTATGACTGCGGCGCTTAAAATCGTATTAAGTTGTTTACGGTAGATCCCTAACTTACAAGGATGTACCTACATAAATGTGACCTTATTTATCTCATAATATCACGTCAGACGAAAGACGTCCAATGCTGGACAAAGGTATCCCCCAATGATTACCACAACCACCGGCCCAGCGCTGCTCGCATCTAGCGGCTTCCCACTACTTTCACAAGGTAGTCTGTCCACCAAATGAGAGGCGGGATCTTCCGGTGTGGTATTTTCCGTAAGGTGCCTGGCTTAGAACAGGGGGGGGGGGGGGGTCATCCCATCTATTCCAATGGGTGTCGTGGGCAGCAGAGTTCTTTCTGAGTACTATGACACAACAGTCCACACTGCGATCGCCAACCCGCCTGCTAAGCGTGGCGAATATGGCAAATGAGTTTTAGAACGTTATCGATTCACGTCATCTAATTGGTAAGTGTACTCGTACATATGTTTTAGCGATATAAGATTAAATTTGAACTACAATACCCTACCCTACACTACACTACACTACCCTACCCTACACTACGCTACCCTAACTACACTACACCTACACTACACTACACTACCCTACCCTACCCTAAAAACAATAATTTTTTGACTGATCTTTTTTTTATTAATGAATATCATATTTTAAAGAAGATCCTGTATCTTTGGTTATCATAAACTTTCGTTTGCTAGAAATGTCTTGTTCCTCCGAGCTAAAAAAAAGTGGTAAAGTAAAAGCACGTGTGCGGTAAAATCAATTTCGCGCACACTTGACTGGCATATAAAGGACCTCTTTTCGAGCAACTGTATTGAAATAGTTACACGAAGTTTTTAATAAAGTTGTGGGAAAATAAATAAAATAAAAAAAAACGACCGTGACAGAAAAACAAAATACATGGGTAGATACATACCTATCAAGGCTTCAGCAACCAAGTTCATTTTACGCGAGGTGTGGCTTATTTTAAATGTCCGGGGAGTAATCTCACTTTGTTTTTTCTCATACATACACATAAGTATATTTTTTATTACATATATTTAACTATTCATAATTTTATTAGTTTTCACAACTAAAACATCTTCATCCAGTTTTAAAAAAATTGCGCCATATTTTAGCTAGCACACGTACGCATGCGTAAGTTTTTTTTATTATCACAAATAGACTACAATATGGCTTGGAGTATACTAAACCTCTTTGGAAAAATGACCTATTCCTTGGTGTAACCGGTTCCACTTCTTTCATATTTTTTCTCTTTTCTTCACAAAGATATAACCCAAAGTGAATCTAAATACCTAGCGTTATGTACTAACCTCACGGAGGAACTATCTATCTCTTTTAAAATTCTCCTTTCAAAAGTCTTAAAGAAGATTCTGTATCTTTGGTTATTATATTTTTTATTTGCTAGAAATGGCTTGTTCCTCCGAGCTAGAAATTAAAAAAAATGTGGTAAAGTAAAAGCACGTGTGCGGTAAAATCAATTTTGCGCACACTTGACTGGCATATAAAGGACCACTTTTCGAGCAACTGTATTGAAAAAGTATATTTACTTCTGGTACAGCCTCTACTAGATTGTCGTTATGGAATATTATATGGAAGGAACTCTGATGAAAAACTAACCAGACCACAGATCTACTGAATCAGAAAAACTGTTTGCAAGTGAATAAATAGACTACAATACGGCTTGGGATACTTAACCTCTTTGGTAAAGATGACCTATTCCTTGATGTAACCGGTTCCACTTCATTCATATTTTTTCTCTTTTCTTCACAAAGATATAACCCAAGGAGAATCTAAATACCTAGCGTTATGTACTAACCTCACGGAGGAACTACCTATCTCTTTTAAAATTACCTTTCAAAAGTCTTAAAGAAGATTCTGTATCTTTGGTTATTATTATTTTTTTGCTAGAAATGTCTTGTTCCTCCGAGCTAGAAATTAAAAAAAGTGGTAAAGTAAAAGCACATGTGCGGTAAAATCAATTTTGCGCACACTTGACTGGCATATAAAGGACCACTTTTCGAGCAACTGTACTGAAAAAGTATATTTACTTCTGGGACAGCCTCTACTAGATTGTCGTTATGGAATATTATATGGAAGGAACTCTTAAGAAAAACTAACCAGACCACAGATCTAGTGAATCAGACAAAACTATTTACAAATGAATCGTCCAGACACTATGCGTCGTCCGACACGCAGTTGGCCGTTTTTACTTTCGAGAGACGAAGGAGTGAAAAAGGTATTGTAATGCCAAAAAAAAATTGAAGTTGAGCCTTGATGAAATCGATTGTCTTACACTAATAGAGTCTAAAAACAAGAAAATAAAAAATATGTATTTGTGTGTGTGTGTGTGTCTGTGCGACCGTACGGTGCTCTAATCCCCAAACTACTGGACGGATTTTGGTAAAATTTGGAAATATTATTTTTATATCTGCAGCCATTTTTTTTTAAAATTTTCCCTATCTTGATTTTTTAGGGTTGTACCATATTAAAAAATCACTTAAGTATTATTTTTTACTTAGATCGGCAAGACTTAGATGAGATGGTGGTAGCTAGCCAGGCGGGCTTTCAAAATGCCCTACCACCAATCGACATGGTCCCATGTGTGCCATAGGATACATTTTTACCCGACTAATAAAAAAATAGAGGTTAAGTTTTTATGCAGTCGGGTTTTAAATTTTTAGGGTTCTGTAGCTAAATGGCAAAAAACGTAATCCTTATAGATTCGTCATGTCTGTCTGTCTGTCTGTCCGTATGTCACAGCTACTTTTTTCCGAAACTATAAGAAAGAAAAACTATTGAAACTTGTATTCTATGAAAAATAGAAAAAAAAACAATAAATTTTGGGGGTTCCCCATACTTAGAACTGAAACTCAAATATTTTTTCATCAAACTCATACGTGTGGGGTATTTATGGATAGGTCTTCAAAAATGATATTGAGGTGTCTAATATCCCCTCCCCTGTAACTTCTAAAATAAGAGAATCATAAAACTAAACAAAAATATATGATGTACCTACATTACCATGCACACTTCCACCGAAAATTTGTTTGAACGAGATCTAGTAAGTAGTTTTTATTAATACGTCATAAATCGTAAACCGCAATTTACCTTTCGTTCAATCAAATCAAATATAAAAATAAAATGCACTGTTATGATTTACAATATGTACCTACAAATTTGTGCGGAACCCTCGGTGGGCGAGTCCGACTCGCACTTGTCCGGTTTTTTAGTTATTTAATTATATTTAATTCCTAGTTATTTGGTTAATTTCTTTAACATCGCATCGGAGCAATGGATTGTTGTGATTTTTTGCACAGAGATAGTTGAGGGGGTGGGAAATGACATAATTTACTAATTAACATACCCTCATACAGTTCCCGAGGGATCTGTGGAAAACTCATTTCCACGCTCGCGCACGTCGGCGTCGCAACGGAGCAACGGATTAAAGTTTTTTTTTGTATAGTATTGATTGACGGGGTGGCAAGTTACATAGTCTGCTTATCAGAATAGCCCGATATAGTTGCTGAGGGATCTAGTGAAAACTCATGTAGACGCTCGAGCGTCCCGCGGCCCACTCACCCTCAAAGACAGTCATAAAAAAAACGGTAATTTAAAAAACTAAAAAACCCGACTGCGTTTCTGTGTAGTTTGGAAATGAAAAACCCTAAAACAAGAAAGTCATCATACCCGATTGCACTTAACTTAAGAAAAATTGTAGCAGTCAGGACCCATTCTAGAAAGTCAGCCGTCTAGTCAGTATATTGGAGTAATCTGCAATGTAATATAGGTATGTGCTCCCAATTCACTAAGCCTCCATTTCTAGAATGGGTCCCGACTGCTACAATTTTTCTTAAGTTAAGTGCAATCGGGTATGATGACTTTCTTGTTTTAGGGTTTTTCATTTCCAAACTACACAGAAACGCAGTCGGGTTTTTTAGTTTTTTAAATTACCGTTTTTTATTTTATTCATTTTTTAGTTTTATTATTGAATGAGTTTGTAAAGTAACCTATATACACGATGACACACTTTAAATTTACGCAGATTATTAACTTATCAGCTGATAGAAAATCCATCGAGCCGTTCTGGCTGCAGAGCGTGTCAAACATTTGAATTTGGCGCGAAAAACCCGCCATTTTGTATTTTTTTTATTTTGATATACCCAGTGTCACTCTCACAGTAAATACGAATCTAACGACACCTCTCAAGCCAAAATCCATCCAGCCGTTCAGGCTGCAGAGCGTGCCAAACAATTATACATACATACAAACATACATACATACATACTCTCGAAAAACATAACCCTCCTTCTGGCGCAGTCGGGTAAAAAGTATGTCCACGCGTGCGAAGCCGCGGGCAAAAGCTAGTGTAGAATAAAAATGACTAAATTTCTAAAAATATACTTCTATTCTGGAGAAATAATTTACGAGATGAGAAAATCTTTACTACGAAGAATATTAAGTTTGGAAGGATTTTTATTGGTCTAGCGAAATTGTGTGGGCGTAAAGGAATAGTATTATAGCTTTGATAGGTACCTACATTTATTAAGTACTAGCTTTTATTTTAACTTGCGATGTACGTATGTTTGTTCGCGTGAAATCTTGCAAGATAAATTTGACCCACTTCCCGGTTTCCGATTGAGCTGAAATTTTGTATGCAATTATGTATATCGCATGACAATGCAATATTAAAAACTTGTACCTAAAAGTTTTTAGGTTTTTCGAAAATTGTTTTAACATATAAATTAGTATGTATCATCTGTTTTAAGGAAAGAAAAGATGCTTTGAATGAATTCTTGGTTTTGGATGTACAAGTTTAAGGAAGCAAATTAACATAAAAAATCTGTGACTAAAAGAAAATTTATAGGTACTTCATCATCATCATATCAGCTCATATACGGCCCAGTGCGGGTTCTTCACACAAAACCTTCGAGTTTCTTCGCAGGCGTGTGCAGGTTTCCTCACGATGTTTTCCTTCACCGTAAGAGCATACACACATACATATGCAGGTGTAACAAACGTGGTGTAGGTCCCGTTAACTGGGGCTTCTACTCATTATACTGAACAACTTTTGTTCCACGACGTTGCTGAAAACGTAAATATTTTTTTTTACTCTTCATACAAATCGATCAGCTGATCGACCGATTTTGTGCATTTTAGTATGGAGGGTCCAATTTTTGTTTGAGAATTGTCTATGGGTTCCTTGGAGAAAGTTGTTCAGTATACGAGTAGAACCCCTAGTTAACGGGACCTACACCAATTTTATAAACGTAGCGTAGGCAGGCCTCCCACGCGGTGGACCGACGACCTGGTGAAGATCGCGGGAAGCCGATGGATGCGGGCAGCGCATGACCGGTCGTCGTGGAAATCCTTAGGGGAGGCTTTTGTCCAGCAGTGGACGATTTGTGGCTGATATGATGATGATGACACCAATTGTGTTACACCCTGTAGTATTTTATATCCGTTATTAAACAAAACATGAAGTATCCCTACATACTATCTTAGTAATACCAAAACTGACCAAATCTGTGGTTGTACTTCGTAGTTAGGTATAGGCGGTCGAGCACACAATTTTCATTGATGTATTTTGAGTATTTTTATACATTCGAAAAACTTAACCCTCCTTCCGGCGCAGTCGGTTAAAATATTGGTATCTATAAAACTGAATCTTTAATTATAGAGGTAATAAAGAACTAATATTATTGTTACTCCGTCAACTCAAGTAGGTTGTATTATTTCTGAAAATAGTAGTACTGCCTAGAAATATAGCGTCCCGTATTACCATAACAATAATGTATTTATGTAACGCACATCATCATATCAGCTGAAAGACGTCCACTGCTGGACAAAGGCCCTTCCCAAGGATTTCCACAACAGCTGGCCTGCGCTGCCCTCATCCAGCGGCTTCCAGCGACCTTCCCAAACTTAACATTAAAAAATCTGGCCAAGTGCAAGTCATACACGCGCAGTGAGGGTTTCTTACCACCACACATTATAAATGTGTGTTGTGTAATTATCAAAAAAAAACGACGGGTTGCACTCCGGAAGTGCCGGCAGAAGTGAAAACTTGAATATTAACGTTGTGCATTTTTGATATTTTGGAATGGTTAGGGAATAATTTTGCACGAATTGCTTTGATTATCAGTATAAAAGTACTATCATTTATGTGGTAGAATACAATATTTATTTATTGCGCTATTGTACACAAACATGACAATTTATATTACATTAAAAAGTTTATATCTCAGAAAAATCAACAAAAAATCAACTCCATCCGTGTTACGAATTTTCGATCAGATCACGTGTCCTGACGCGAGTTTAACATTTTTACCCATTACAAAAAAAGTTCACAACGCCGCTAAAGAAGTTTTCACTTCAATATTTTTCTTACATTTAGTTCGAAGTGCGAGTGCCACTCACACACATTTTTATTTTAGAGTTTACACTTTAATCATACCAAGTTTTATGCTCGTTTGTATAATGTTGCATCCGTTTTGACAATAGAACAAAAACCATTAAATTTTTTAAATACATTTCTTTTATGAGGAGACCCTCTTAATTTTATACTATATGTTATTTTACATCATCATATCAGCTCATATACGTCCTCACCGAGGGGCTCGAGTCTACCCTGAATTAGGGCGATCAGGCCTTAGTCGACCACGTGGGCCCAGTGCGGGTTGGTCGACTTCACACGCAACCTACGAGTTTCTTCACAGGTGTATGCAGGTTTCCTCAAGATGTATTCCTTCACCGTTAAAGCAATCGGTAAGTATATGTACGTAAGTTTTTGAAAAACTCATTGGTACACTGGCCGTTCAAATTTGAATCCGGTACCTCTGGTTAGAAGGACCGAGTCGTTACTGGTTGAGCCACCGAA
The DNA here is from genome assembly GCA_947284805.1 of Coleophora flavipennella. Taxonomy (NCBI): domain Eukaryota; kingdom Metazoa; phylum Arthropoda; class Insecta; order Lepidoptera; family Coleophoridae; genus Coleophora; species Coleophora flavipennella. The sequence goes on along the minus strand of OX369257.1, from coordinate 8,799,580 downwards.
GCTTTTTACGTTTTGTTTTTATTAGAAAATCCGCTTTGAGAAGAAAAAGAACAGACAATCTATCTCGGTATCACAAACGCCACTCCTAAAACGCAGCAAGCTGCTTGGAGGCAGGTATAGAGCATGCAATGACACCTACCCAGTTAGACTTTGCATCATCATCTTAATCTTGGTAAGCCCGCTTCCATCTTCGGCATCATCGTCAGGTAAGATGATGCCAAGGGCTTACCAATTATGAATTTAAAAAAAAAACATCGTATCAGCCGAAAGACATCCTTGCACTAAGGTCCTAAGCACTGTAGCTTCTTGCAAGGTTTAATCATCCATCCACCTGGTTGAAGGCTTTAAATATAACGTCTTTTTTCGGTCCATGGTTCCGTATTATCATCATGAAAGTCGCGGTTACCATGCCAGGTCCAAAGACCAATCGAAATACTAAACTATTATGTTATTCATCATCACATCAGCTCATGTACGCCCCCACCGAGGGGCTCGAGCCTACCCTGAATTAGGGAGATCGGGCCTTAGTCGTAGATGCGGGCCCAGTGCGGGTTGGTCGACTTCACACACAACCTTCAAATTTCTTTGCAGGCGTGTGCAGGTTTCCTCACAATGTTTTCCTTCACCGTAAGAGCGTCGGATAAACGTACATATGAAATCTAAATTCTAAAACACATTGGTACGTGGCAGGATTCGAACCACGACCTCCCGGACAAGAGGCGGCGGCCCTAGCCATTACGCCACCGGCGCTCTTGTTATGTTGTTACCCGTCCAATTTCTCGAAAAAATATCCTGATATTTAATTAATCATTGTTCTTGTTTGTTTTAGTAACATTTTGGATCTTGGCCCTGGACCACGACCTTCGACTGGTGAGGGAAGAGCTGGCATATGTGGCTCTCAGTGACGCAGCTGGCACCAAGGTGGCTATATGGGAACAGTTGTCTATGAATGAAGGTCAGTACCAGTTCAGTAGAGTATTGTTTGTGTGGTGACAAATGTGCAAAAGATAGAACCACAGATTTGGACAGAAGGATACGCCCGTCTCCATATTTTACTCAGATTTTCTTCATACAAGCAAATAGTAGCGCCATCTGACATAATTCGTACGAACTAGCGTGGGCGAGAGTATGACGTCAGTACCACGCTAAAAGGACCTTGGTAGAATTGTCGCTTTAAAAATGCATTAATTTAATTTGTTTACAAGAAAAAATACAATGTAAGGTTACTTGCCAATGATACGACATCCGATGTTTCTTTTTAGCCCTTCTTTCATAACAACACAAAAAGGCATTTTTATATGGAATATCTTTCCAATGCACTGTACAATTTCCCGCAGACAATTGAGTCACGAGTGTGCGAAATTTTCTATTTTCGCACCAATTTGCTGGGAGCATTAGTCGCGCGCGTTGGCCGGTTCCTTACGCCAGTAATATGTCATTGGATATAACCCACTTGAACATTCTGTGTTAACCCCTGGTTTTATATCTGCTGTTTACGCATTCGTGTCCGTGACCGCTCATATGACATTTTGCTGAATAAATTTCTTAGATGTGGAGCAAGAAGTCCAGCACTTAACTGAGTAAAAGTGATATAATTCAGTACGAAGAAATAGGCCAAATTGAACAAACAATCTAAATTGGACAAGGCAATATAATAAAATAATCTTATATTTGATTTTATTCAAAAAAAACGGATGTCCTCAAGGCATCGTGCTTGGGCCATTACTCTTTCTGGTACATTGTAATGATATTTTTAATTCAACCTATTTGCTGATGACATATTACTGTTAGAATATGGGCGACTAAGTTTTGCTAGGTGAAAACTAGGGAAAACTAATTTAAAATTATTGAAATTTATGTAATTCTTTTTGTCAAGGCTTTTTAATTAATTTATGTTTCTCAACCAGTCAATTATAGATTTAATTGTATTATTATCGACAGATTTTTGGATGTCAGCAGTATGATCTTTGTCCGCGGCAAAGCTTATATACTGTTGATCGAGTAACCTTTGTGTACATATTTGTAATCACGTTGGCGAAAACGGCTCTAACGATTTCGATAAAATTTGTAATATAAGGGTTTTATACCCTTGCAAATATATTGTAATTAGAATAAAAACTGTTTTGAGTTCTTTGCTGTCATTCTTAAGTAAATAGGCACAATTCTGAATACTATAAGTTGTACGAACACAAAAAAAATCTTTATTTTAGTAATTGTTCCAATTTTAATGAAATTTTAATTAATTTAACATTACTCTTTTCTTCATTAAATGTCTATTTTCGCTTAAATGTTTCTTTTTCTCAGAGTCATGGTATAAAGTATAGTATGCAACTCTTGAATAAAACGATTTTATATTGAAGGCCATGAATCACTCGCGTCGCTCAGGGTTCTAATACTTAAATCACTCCCCACGGTCGTGATTCAGTCTTTAGAACCCTTCACTTGCTCGTGATTCATCTATGGCCCTCGCTTTAAATCCGTCTTTTATTCACTAGTTTCATAATATACTATTTTTATTATGTGAAAAATAATTTTCTCAGGGTAAACCTATTTAAATAGACTTGAAATGTTAAACATTACCTAAATACGATATTTAATTTAAATGTATTGAGCCGTTTCCGAGAAATCAATTTATTTGATTATGGCGATGTTGCCAGGCGTCAACAGGGGTGTTACAGATAATATAATGCACACTGTTATCCGCCTTACTAAAACAGTCGGGATTTGCTGGGACGTAGGCAAAGTATATAATATAGGGTGATTTTTAATTAGTTCTTGATAACAAAAAGTATGAATCTACTCGTGATTACAAACAACTTTCTCAAAGAAACTACATGTCAAATATGAAAAAAAAAATTTTGGTCCTTCATACATTTTTGCCAGTTTGATAACTTATTATGTATCGAGGACCAAAATTTTTGTTTTTTGTCCAAAAGTTTTTTGTAATCACGAGTACATGCTTACCTTTTGTTATCAAGAACTAATTAAAAGTCACCCTGTATATTAGTACAAACATTCAGTATGGACACTCCCTGCCGCTCGCTAGATTGCGACCTCACCCCCGCGTCACCTAGCTTGGTACAGATTGGTTATATATTGGTTCTCGAACGTATAGGATGCCACCGTGATTTGGATTGCTCCGTCATTTCTTTTTAGAAAACTCATTTCACAACCGTTGTATGCAGTATCCGGGATGTGACGTAGGCATGCCCAAATAAATATTTATAAAGATTTTTGTCTATTAGTGCGTACTGAATTTTTGATGTGGTTTTCATAGTTGGGGGTCTTACTTAAAATCTAATCCACATTTCATATAATTCTGGTAGGATGAACCACAGATACAGCTTGATTTATTAAAAAAATAAGCTTTTGCCCGCATCTTCATCCGCGTGGACTAAATCACGCGTAAAATGACCATTTTGAATGACCTTAGAGTGTCTAGTAATAAAAAACATATTTTTACTGCTAAAATTACTTACCAACGCCAATCTCAGAAATCAAAACTTTCTCATTAAGGCTTATATAGAATTCAGGCAGAACGAACTGCTAAACTCATACCTTAGTGTATAATCAAAGCGAAAACTTAATTAAAGTTGTCGTTCATTGCCACAAATTGAGGGTAAGTTTGAGTAAACTAAGAACGTTAGAGGCTTTTGGTCCCTCGTGAATTTTAGTATAGAATAGCACGCACTCTCCATACAAAGAGAAAATATGTTTTTTTCTACTCCCATTTTTTTATTCTTAATTGGTAATTTGCTTAATACATAACCTCAAATAATATCACAAAAATATTCATTCCTACAAGTCGTTGTACAATGATCATTTCAAAACGAGACAACTGTACTACAATGAAACTTATCAAATATTTTATGGCAAAATCAAAATCAAAAATAATATGTTTAAAATAGGTGTTATACACACACTTTTAAATAGTCAAATAAAAACTTATTGAATATTACAAATAATATCATGATTCAGATTACTATTCAGTCCCTATTTTTGGTACACAGAAATAGGGACAAACAAACATTAAATGAGATAAGAACATACAAAAGGTACAGCTTATTTCTAGAAGAAATAATTAATATTATTGTTTATTTTTAATCAATAATTTCCTTTACCGTAAGAAAAACATCGTGAGGAAACCTGCACACGCCTGCGAAGAAAGTGGAAGGTTGTGTGTGTGAAGTCGACCAACCCGCACTGGGCCCACGTGGTCGACTACGGTCCGATCGTCCTAATGCAGGGTAGGGTTGAGCCCCCCGGTGGGGTCGTTAATTAGCTCATATGATGATGATGAATCAATAATTAAAAAACAAAACCCGATAAACCTATATTTTATTGTGCCAATTAAATATTTTAAAATCATTGTGATCGGAATTATGCAGAGGTGGAAACACGTTGTATTTTTTTGTATGGGGAATGTGTTCTATTAAAACTCCGTAAACAAAGGGTGTCAAACGGGGTTACTAAGTCTACACCCTGTTCATCCAACTAACTCAGATTTTTTTTAAGTGCAATTTTCAGTTACTATGCCCACTTCTGTTACAAATAATAAAATGGGTGCTTGGTGTGCACAATAGTGGTAAAAAAACTCACTTAAGAAGTTTATTTTACAATCTGTTTCTGAATCTCGCCACGATCGGAATAAATCTTCGGTCTAGTACTAAAAAATAGTATAATTAAGTTGTTCCTGTTTAATTTTATTTAATAGCAGAATTTTGGTTACGGAACCCTTAGTCTGCGGGTACGACTCACCACTAGCCCAGTCTATTTCAACCTTACGTGGTATAGTAAACAGACAATTGGCTTCGCGCCTATCGGTTTAGAAGTTCATACCTTAACCAGTTACCACGTTATCTAAGTCTTCCGTGTCGTCTTAAAGACCTAAATACAGCATGATTTAAGTTTTTTTTTAATATTTTTAAATATAACTTGTGCAAATCATTCAGAGCCTGCTCAGTATTACTTTAAAAGTAAAAATAAAAAAAGCACCTATGTACCTATACAGTTACAGTGAAGGACCAAAATTCACTAAATACCAACCGCCACCAACCAAACTAACTGAATACTCCAGCGCTATAATGTCTCAAAATGGTCTGCCTTCTGGAGACACTCTTCTTAGATAATGAATGACTTGCTTTCTAAACTGTGGTAGTTCAAAATATTAAATTATTAGTTGTTATCTAACGGCCACATGTAGTGCGATTCTGATCCATACGCATACGGAATAAGAACGGTACAAAGTCCAAAGTGTCTAGCTTGATGTGCTGGCCTCTGTACCAATTCTGACTTGACCCCCTTTTGTGGACTATTTTCCTAACCTTCCCGAGTTTAAGAAGAGACATGTGCCCCAGTAGTGGGGGACTTTATGGGTTGTTGAAGAGCTAAAGGCATGGATTTATAATATTAATGATTCGTTTTGTATATATATATATGTTGCAGGTATATTGTCAAAGTCGTGATATTATAATTTCACTGAACAAAATGTAGTGAAATTATAATATCACTAACCTAACCTAACCGTGATATTATAATTTCACTAATTTTAACTGGTGAAATTATAATATCACGACTTTGACAATATACCTGCGACATATATATATATAGAAGAAAGTCGTGTTAGTTACACCATTTATAACTCAAGAACGGCTGGACCAATTTTTATGATTTTTGTGTTTTTGCTTTCGTCTTTGTCCGGAATAGGATAATAAATATTAAAAAATATGATATTCATCAATAAAAACAATATTATCAGTCATAAAATAATTGGTTTTAGGGTACTGTAGTGTAGGGTAGGGTAGGGTAGTGTAGTGTAGAGTAGGGTTGTGTAGGGTGCGGTAGTGTAGCTTGAACACATCAAAGCTGTTAATATTGATTGATGATTGGCAGCAAGACTTATATTCAATTCAATTTAATTTTCAGATAATAGTGATCCATAGCTTGTTAGTAAGACTTAGCCTATGTTAGTAATTATTTTATTAATATTATAATTATAAGTGTAATGCTATGGTATTTCATATTACTGTATCAATTCAAAAATCAATTAGCTAATTAATAAATAGTCAACACAATTAATTAATTTATCAATAGTCAATAAACATAAAAATAAACAGTAAACAAAAATTTCATATCTAAATATTAAACAATGTCAACAATAATAATAGGATAAAATTATATCAAATTATACCGATTTCAATGTTAATTGAAAATGACAATCAATTAATTAATTATAAAGTCACAAACATATAAAAATAAACAGAATGAAAAAGCGTCATATCTAAATATTAGATAATGTCATCAATAATAATAATAATGCAACTCTCATGAAAATGTCAATAAATATACATAATGTCAATACATTGTTAATTTATTCATTAGCAATTTGGTAAAACACAACAAACGATATGAGATGGCTATAGGGCAGTATGCAGGCGAACCCAGTGGATCAGTCCCAGCGTTCGGCGAGCGTGCTGAGGATGGTGTTGCGGCTGGCTCGCAGGCGCACCAGCATGGAGGCGCAACGCTTGCGCACCACGGCGTGGAAGCCGTCCACGCGCGCCTCCGCGAACATAGCGGATGCGCTACAGTACCGCGGCCTCCGCAACAGCAGCCTCAGTGCGTCGTTATATTGAACACGGAGGGCGTCGTATGCCCGCTGCGTATAGTTCACCCACAGACTGCACGTGTAAAACGACTGACAATATGCTTTAAACAGCGTTATTTTCACCTGGAAATTATATAAGATGGTGGTAACTAGCCAGGCGGGCTTAGAAAATGCCCTTGCACCAACCAAACCGAGTCTTACAAGTTAGACTTCGCCGGGAATAGAACCCGCGATCTCGTGATGTGAAGGTAATGGAGTAACCACTACGCCACGAAGGCGGTTTTAACTCTGAGCGGCTGATTCAGTAACTTGAAAACCAAACAAATTAAAAACTAAAAACTCTAGGTAGAGTCACACATTAGTCTAATGAATCCATACAATCGTCCACTCGAGCGGGGTTCGAGGAGCCCCAATTGCCCTAGTCACCGTTAGGGGCAAATCATACAATTCATTCAGGCGGTGGTGGAGGAGCTGTAGGGGGGGGGGGAGATATGGGTGTTGGATCTTTGAAATTTCAAAAATTACTTTGGCGCGCGTCGTGAAGACCATTTCCTATCAGAAAGTTGACCTCCAAGAATCGTGAAATTTAGCACTCGCTTCACGCAAAATATCGTGAAATTTCAAGCTCGCTACACTCGCGTTAGTGTTAAGGAAATCGCGAAATGTCGCTACCGATATTACCGCACGCAATGGCTAGGCTTGAGCTGGCACTGCTCTAAACTTCGCGTCACAAATGGTGCAACTTCTGAATAACCCATCAGTGATACGCACCTCCAATATATTTTTAAATGTATCCCAAATAGATAGGATATCTTAAGGGGTTTTTTATTTCTTCTATTTCTCATTTCGTTTTTGAGATATTAATTTTTATTTCTGACCGACGAAAAATAACCGCATTTTCACATATTTGAGACTATCTAAAAAGTTTTTTATTTAGTTTTGTAGTCTTCATGGACACTCTTTTTTTGACATCCCAATCAGCCACGTACTCTTAAAACGCTGAAAATCGAGCCTATAGGTACCGAAGCGACAAAAAAAACATTTTTCATGATTAAAAATTTCAAAGTAATTAGTATAGTAAAATTATAAATCTAACTCTATAGTAGTTAAATATTATAACGTGACACTCTTGTTCACTTCGTCCAATAAATAATCATACTCCAAAACATTTATTCACTGTCACTACTGCGCACACACACTCTCTGTGTGTAAACTTCGCGTCACAAAGGTGCAATTTCTGAATAACCCATCAGTGATACGAACTTCTTATATTTTAGATTGTCTAAAAAGTTTTTTTTTAGTTTTATGTAGAAATCGAGACGCGTTTTTTGACATCCCAATCAGCCACGTACTCTCAAAATGCTGAAAATCGGGCCTATACCGAAGCGACAAAAATAAACATTTTCCATGTTTAAAAATTTCAAAGTAGGTAGTATAGTAAAATTATAAATCTAACTCTATAACTATTACAACACAACAACGTCTGAATAACTCATCAGTGATACGCACCTCTAATAGTTTTTGAAGTAGGCGAATCTTTCTTTTTTATTTTTACGATACCTCATATCGTTCTGGAGATACGTTTTTTTGGCGAAAAACTACAGCATTTTTAATTTTTTTTATTGATCCTAAAAAAAAATCCATTTTGTAGTACACGTCAAGACGAGTGTGACATAGCCCATGACACCAGGGCGATGTCCCTTTTTCTTTACATTATCGCTAAATATCGGGCCTATACCAAAGCGACAAAAACATTTCCATTGTCAAAATAACATTTTTTTAAAGTGTGGTTGCTACATTTTGCCATTTAATCATGCGAATTATAACATGGATGGATAATATGATAATATGTATAATATGTAAAAAAAACCGGCCAAGTGGGAGTCGAGCTTGCGCACAGAGCGTTCCGTACCGCCACACCTCTCCACACAAGTACAATCATGATACTTATTCATTACAAACAAAGATACCACCATCATGTGAGATACCACTTACCATCAGGTGAGATGTAGTCAAACGCACTCAAATTTTAAATTAAAAAAAAAGACATACGGTAGCGACAGAAAACTGTTTTTTTTTTTCAGTTCGGACTCCTTAGTCTAAAGACGGCTCACATTTGGCCGGATTTTATTATTTGTTGTTTTAGGCACCTTAAGATTAGTAATATAATCACACCTTATTTCACGCTTGTATATGTCGCAGTCATCTGGTTAAATCTGCTATTTGATTGAATGACTAGCGTGTTCATTGAATGACGACATTCAATTGAATACCTAGGCCGAACGTTGATTGAACAAGCGTCACTCAAAGTCCAACTAGTTAGCGGATTGTAACAATATAGCCTTTTGAACAAAGCGGACGTAAAATCAGTCAGGTGATTGAAATTTAGTTCATACTTAGTTATTGTTTAGTTTATTTGTGAGAATTTGGTATTTGTAACTAAGTGTTCTTGTTCAAATTGTTAACGTAAAATTCCTTATAACGAAAAGGGAGTTGGCAAAAATTAGATTTTTAAAGTAAGTATGTACTAGGTAGGTACAATATTAAACTTCTTTGATGATTGATGAAATCAATATATTCGGATCAAATTATGCGGAACGAAGCAACGAAACTTGAAGAGAAGGAGTTCAAAGTTACGGAACTTATTATTGAAACTTGTTCACTGTTTTCCGCGAGAAAGAAATAATACTTTATTGCAGGGAATTCTAGTTTGGAATCAGATAGATGACCGTGTGTGATTGTCCCTGAATAAATTTTAAGTAGATGGTGGCCTTTTTATGAGTCCCATAGCAAAGTATGTATATTAGTACTAAGAGACAGTATGGACATTCCCTGCCGCTCTCTAGATTGCGTAATCACCCGTGGCAAAAATTAGATTTTTAAAGTAAGTATGTACTAGGTAGGTACAATATTAAACTTCTTTGATGATTGATGAAATCAATATATTCGGATCAAATTATGCGGAACGAAGCAACGAAACTTGAAGAGAAGGAGTTCAAAGTTACGGAACTTATTATTGAAACTTGTTCACTGTTTTCCGCGAGAAAGAAATAATACTTTATTGCAGGGAATTCTAGTTTGGAATCAGATAGATGACCGTGTGTGATTGTCCCTGAATAAATTTTAAGTAGATGGTGGCCTTTTTATGAGTCCCATAGCAAAGTATGTATATTAGTACTAAGAGACAGTATGGACATTCCCTGCCGCTCTCTAGATTGCTACCCCCTCGTCACCCAGATTGATACAGATTGGTTACCGTTTGATTCTCGAATTATAGGGTTTCGCCGTAATTTTGTTTGTTCCGTCATTTGATTTTTGATATGTCAGTTCTCGCCCGTTGTATGAAGTGTCCGGGGTAGTAAGTAATAGCCCATAGTAAGCTACCATGTCATAGCAACTCATAAGAAGGCTCAAGGTCACCCAAAGAGCGATGGAGCGAGCTACGCTCGGAGTTTCCCTACGCGCTCGAATCAGAAATGAGGAGATCTGTAGGAGAACCAAAGTAACCGACATAGCTCGCAGAATCTCTTAACTTAAGTGGCTGTGGGTAGGCTACATAGCTCGTAGAACAGATGGCCGTTGAGGCACTAAAGTTCACGAGTGGCGGCCGCGCACTGGAAGACGTAGCATAGGCTTGTGAAGGTCGCGGGAAACCGCTGCATGGATGGGGCAACGCAGGACAGGTCGACGTGGAAATCCTTGACCTTTGTCCAGCAGTGAAAGTCTTTTGGCTGATATGATGATGATGATGATGAGCCGCTTATAAAGTTTGCTAAAAAGTTCTACTATTAGTTAAGCTAGAGGTCCTACTTTGAAAAAAACGGCCATAAAACACAGGACTCGCGCACTGAAAGTTCCGCACCATAACACCTTTGGGAATGGAACCCTACAAACATTTACAAGTTACAACAATCGGATAAAATGACTAGCTTATCTTTGTAGTTCAAAATGCGCTCCCATTCCATACATCGATATACGTCACGGTCAATTCTCTAACTGCAAATACAAGTTTGTAATTGCAAAAAAAGTGATATAACTACAAATTTTAAATTTTTGGACTTCTTTAACTTGTGCTGTGAAACTTGCTTCTTGCCAAATTTCATGATTCTAGGGCAACGGGAAGTGCCTTGTAGGTTTTGATTTATTCGCCAGTATAATTCACAAGCTTAATTTTTTGACAGCTTCAGGACCTTAGACCTGATAATTTAGCTTTTAAAATTTTAAAAGCGCTGGACGGATCCTACATCGCTTAATCTTTAGTGAACGTTCCATTTTTTTTTTAAAACGGGTATATCGCGAGTTCATAGTTCGGGGCAAAGCACTATATATTTTATCGTCTCAACACATAAACTTAAATACATTTGATGTGATCATTTTGGTTATGTCTAGTATGTGTAATTTTTTTGTAATTTAAATCCTATTGTTATTCGCAACGAAAAGTATCATTTTGGAGCTCAACATAATGTAAATGATTCTTTAATTAAATAAATAAACATTCTATTCATCTCTATTCATTCATTACTCTAATACCTAACTAAACTTTATATTTTTAGTCATAGTTTTACATTTATGTACTCAATTTTACTACTGCAAGTCTAATAGTGGCAGAGAAAATTTACTGTGACATACGGACAGTCAGACAGACAGACGAACGGACGGACGGACATGATGAAATTAAAAGGCTACCGTTTTTTGGTATTTTAACCTTCGGAACCTTTCAAAAAGGCTGGGTTGTATCGCTACACTACCATATTTTATTTAGCGTTGAACCGTTTTTTACGGTCTTTTTTCTCTCTTTAACTATTTGTAAGGTGGTTCGATTTTCATACTAATGTTATATTTTTTTATACATTTATTCAGAATATGCACATTTTCATTTATGAAAAATAAATACCTACGTCAAATAAGAACACCAGCGCCATTTTGGGGCGCTGCTGTGCCTAGCTGACTGTGACGAACCAACCACCTTAACATGCTCATTGCTCAACCGACGACGCACAAATAACTAACTGTAAGTTATGTTATGAGCTATATAATAACTAATTCTTTGGCGACATGAAAAGCGTTTCATCGCCAGCAGCTGCTCTGGCGGGACATTGTATGGAAGTCTTCGTAAGAACGAGTTAGCAGCGAAAATGGAATTCGCAGGTTTTGAGCTAGTGAGGTTAAAAAGCATTTATTTTACAGGCTTCTCACTCTTCAACTTCTCTTGGCATTTTGTGAGGAAGCTACAGTATACTGTTTACCAGGTATTGACCTTGTCGCCTTTAGCGCACCTCGGTCACTGGCGATCAAATGTATGAAACAAACGCGTTCCTACGCACACAGTCTAAGCTCGTGTAGGTGCACGCGTACCATGCTTGTGTGAGTGAGTAAGACGTGCTAGGATTGCTGGGAGATATCTGAGCGGGGGTGAGCGCGGGTGGGCGGCACTTTCAACAGGAGGCAGGGAGTGACCATACTGTACGTAGTACTCTTTATTATACTGTGCCTCTAGCTAAACAATACAAATTTATTGAAGTAAAACTTCTTTACGCACGCTTGACTTGGGGAGTAAGCTGGTGGATGCGTGACGAGAGCGTTACGGAAGTGTGTGCGGGCGAGGCGAACGGAAGTTGAGACGGATATATAAATTAGTGAAGATAGAAAGAGAGATACTATTTATTTTTGTTTACCATCAAAATCGGTTGCCAAGGCAACAATATCGATTGTTCAAAACAATCAAAACAAATATATAAAATAAAAAAGTCATGATCATTTTCAGACAATATGACAAAAAAGATTTGGTTATTTTGTGAAGACTAAGTATTTACTTTCATACATATAGATGGAGCTAAATAAGTTTTACCTTAGTCGTGTGGTCTAAAGCACACTCGTATCTTTTGCTGTATGCGAATCTTATTTCCAATTTAACTAAAACTCCTTCTACCCGCTCGGTAAATAAAACTTTTAATTGGAAAACAAAGGCAAAAACAAACTCCACTTTACCCTTAGAAGGGTTCTAAAATTGATATTTTTTATTTATCTAACCAGAACGGGGTCTCTGTTCGATGATCTCAAAGATGTGCTTACTAACACTGTACGGGATGTAAAAAGACTGCCACTAGAGACTTTACTTTTGTAACTAAAATACAATACAATACAATGCAAAGCAATGCGATGCAATACAATACAATACCAAATTCTATACCAAAATAGAATATCACTTCATAAAAAAGAAGAAAACAACAGAAGAGATATTATACAATAGGCGTCCTTATTGCTTGGTAGCAATTTCTTCAAGGCAATAGCGATAGAATAAGTTAAGAGACGTGGTGCAATAATGAAAAACAATAAGTAAAAAAAAAAATATGAGCAGCATATCTAAATATATTAATAATGATTATACATACAATAAAACTGTAATCCTACAGGGTGTAACAAAATTGGTGTAGGACACGTTAACTGGGGGTTCTACTCATCATACTGAACAACTTTTCCCGCGGGGACTTAATCAGAATTTAAAAATACTCCCAGAAACAGTTGTACCATGAAACAAAACAATATGCCCCGTTATCATTTACTGTATTTGTGTTTAAGGCGTTCTACTCTGAAACTGAACAACTTTTCGTTTGTAATCTTTACTATATTTGGACTCGAGGCGTTCTACATTGAAAATGAATAACTTTCACCTTGTAATTTTTACTGTTACTTGTACTCAAGTATAACGCCTTGAGTAAAACTGAACAACTTTCCCCGTGTTACCTTTACTGTATTTGTACTCAAGGCGTTCTACTCTGAAACTGAACCACTTTCCTCGTGTAACCTTTACTGTATTTGTTTGTACTCAAGGCGTTCTACTCTTAAACTGAATAACTTTTTTCGTGTAACCTTTACTGTATTTGGACTCAAGGCGTTCTACTCTGAAACTGAACCACTTTCCCCGTGGAACCCTTCCTGTATTTGTAGTCAAGGCGTTCTATTCTGAAACTGAACAACTTTCCCCGTACAACCTTTACTGTATTTGGACTCAAGGTGTTCTACTCTGAAACTGTATAACTTTCCCCGTGTAACCTTTACTGTATTTGTATTCAAGGAGTTCTATTTCGAAACTGAACAACTTTTCTCGTTTAACCTTTACTATATTTGGACTCGAGGCGTTCTACATTGAAAATGAATAACTTTCCCCTTGTAACCTTTACTGTATTTGTGCGTTATACTCTAAAAGTGAACAACTTTCCCCGTGTTACCTTTACTGTATTTGTACTCAAGGCGTTCTACTCTGAAACTGAACCACTTTCTTCGTGTAACCTTTACTGTATTTGTTTGTACTCAAGGCGTTCTACTCTGAAACTGAACAACTTTCCCCGTATAACCTTTACTGTATTTGGACTCAAGGCGTTCTACTGTGAAACTGAATAACTTTCCCCGTGTAACCTTTACTGTATTTGTACTCAAGGCGTTCTACTCTGAAACTGAACCACTTTCTTCGTGTAACCTTTACTGTATTTGTTTGTACTCAAGGCGTTCTACTCTGAAACTGAACCACTTTCTTCGTGAAACCTTTACTGTATTTGTTTGTACTCAAGGCGTTCTACTCTGAAACTGAACAACTTTCCCCGTGTAACCTTTACTGTATTTGTACTCAAGGCGTTCTACTCTAAAAACTGAATAACTTTCCCCGTGTAACCTTTACTGTATTTGGCCTCAAGGCGTTCTACTCTGAAACTGAACAACTTTCCCTGTGTAACCTTTCCTGTATTTGTATTCAAGGCATTCTACTCTGAATAGAATGCCTAATTAGTAAAATTCCGCTGTCCGTTTGTCCGTCTGTATGTCCGTCTGTCTGTCTGTCTGTCACCAGGCTGTTTTTCATGAACCGTGATAGCTAGACAGTTGAAGTTTTCACAGATGATGTATTTCTGTTAATATTAACAAAAAATTAGAAAGAGTTAAAAAAAATAGGGGGACCCAAACAAAAAACGTGTTTTTTTAAACGTGAAGAAACCTGTGCCATCTAGTATGATGTTACGGAACCCTATGCGTGCGGTTCAGACTTGCACTTGGCCGGCTTTTATACTATATATCTGCATAATTTTATTCAATTCTATTCATTCGCAAATCAATCCTCACCTTTCCACGTGTTTCCTTTTGTATCGCAAAGTCGCAAAAAAATGAGACATTCAGATAAATGGTTATAGGAAATTGCTTTTCCAATGACACGTGTCGGTAATTTGGCTTTGAATTATTTACAACAAACACACCATAAATATAGGCTCCAGCTTCCAGACGCAATATTTTCTCCGCAACAACAATTTTTATTCAAAAAAGGAGTCACGAGACGAAAGTTCGCCTAATTTCTATTCAGCCGGGGTATGCTCTGAAAGGCTTTCCTTGTCATATCCAATGCCTACCCCTGTCAAATTTTGATAGATTGGATTTGCTCCATGCTAGTGATTGACTTACGACTGACAAATGTAGAGTGTCGTGTTACGTGTGTGTTGGAACTCCCGGATATGATGAAGAAATCTGATATATAAGCTAGAGTATTTTCGGGTATTGCTATAGATAGGGTATCAGGGTATTTAAGAACCTACTACTGCCGGGGCACGGGTCTCTTCTGATACTCCACACACGGGGGCGGCCAAGTCCGGGTTGGTGGAGTTTGTAGGGCTAGTGGCAAAGCAGAGGTCCTGACAGGGGTGTCAGAAGTCTTCTAAGCTGCCTTTAAGGCATCTGAACGGGCTAGCAACCATCATCAACGGCTGAACATGCCTTGCGAAGCATGAAAACGGATGAAACAAATGGTACTAACAGTCAAATCCATCCAGATCATCATAACAGCTCATATACGTCCCCACCGAGGGGCTCGAGCCTACCCTGAATCAGGGCGATTAGGCCTTAGTCGACCACGCGGGCCCAGTGCGGGTTGGTCGACTTCACACACAACCTTCGAGTTTCTTCGCAGGCGTGTGCAGGTTTCCTCACGATGTTTTCCTTCACCGTTAAAGCAATCGGTAAGTATGTACGTAAGTGTTTGAAAAACTCATTGGTACATTGGCCGTCCAGATTTGAACCCGGTACCTCTGGTTAAATGGACCGAGTCGTTACCGGTTGAGCCACCGACGCTTTTGAGCCACCGACGCTTTTATCCATCCAGATAATGACCGTGATTCAGGTTAGTTAACTTTCGCGATCGACCTAACCACACACAATTGACAATGACATCGAACGTAAAAATATTTTTAGAATTTAAAATACAAAAAATTTATACATAAAACTAAGTTTCGCGAAGAGTTCGTAACATATGTAATTCGGTGACCAAAAGACGGACGTGTAACGTAAATAAATTATTCAAATATGAGGGGGGAAAGGGGTAAATCAGAATTTAAAAAAGAAATTTTTGCAAACTATTTCGTGTGACTAATTTTGATTTGTAAGAAGAAGAATAGTTTTAAGATAAATAGCTTTGAAGTCATTTAAGAAAATAAGCGAAAATTAACCACCCGCCCCCCCCTTATTTTCGAAACTACTGGGCCTAAAATTAAGAATAAATTTAAAAAATAGTTCTTTACTGTAGATTACAGGAAACCTTTATGAAGTCTATGGTAATTAATTCAATTCAATTCAATATCTTTATTTCAAAGGTATAAGTAGTAGGAATTTTTATTTTTTATTTTTTTATTCGCAATTGGTAAATTCTCAATCCACGCACGGAACCCTCTCCACGCAAGTTTAACTCGTACTTGTCCGCTTTTTTATGATCATAAAACGATTACACTTATAACTAGTTCTAGAAAAAGCTGTAAATTTACAGAAAGGAATAAATATTTCAAGGAGCCTGGAAATACATTAAACTGACATTTAAATGGAAAATAATCTGATTTCCGCTAAGTGTACCAAAACCCCAAAATCGTTTAGGTTGTTTGCTTCGACTGTCGACTTTGAAACGTCTTTTTTTCTCTGAAAATTGTGGGCTAAATTGGACCTTTTTCTGTCAATTTGTAAATATAATCCTCTTTGATGTATTGCGGTGGCAAACAGGTAGGTTCTGGGAACTTTATAACGTTTATCGATAGACGTTACGTAACCGTCGTCTGCCGATATGGAAATTCTTTTACCAAAAAAAGGGATCACATTCACGACACACCCCTCGTGCTACTATAATATGCGTTAATGGCACACTGTGTTATGTTTTATTGCAATTTCAATGTGTTTTTAACACATGCTTTTCCTTAAGTAGATAAATGGAACATACAGGCATACAGGCACTGCCTACAAATGGTCTTGAAATGACTTTTCTAAAAACAAATGACGGAGCAAACAAAATCACGGCAAAATCCCATACGTTCGAGAACCAAACTGTAACCAAACTGTATCAATCTGGGTGAGGAGGGGGTGAGGTCGGTATCTAGAGTACGGCAAGGAGTGTCCATACTATATGTTAGTACTAATATGTATACTTTGACACCGGGTTACTTTTGTACCCCTAACAAAAATTCAATATGATATAAGGGAAGTAACAAAAAAGATAAAAATAAAATAAAAAAAGTTTTTCTTTGAATTTCTCATTTTATAGCGACTCTTTTTGTTCTTAAATTTCTGGGTGAGTTTGGTCACCCTACACGGGCCACATGTACCACGAACCAAATATCTCCGTTATTCCTACTTTTGATGGGCTGATTCCGATTTTCCCTTCATACTTTACGGGCTTAGGACCGTCGTAATGAAAGAAGTTTCATTAGGCGAATTCAAAATATTGGAATCAGCTTATTTACAATCATTGAAAGGCGTATTTATAATAATTAAAAATTAAAAAGAATACTAGGTGTACCTACTTAAGTAATTGTTCAAAATGCAGTCCATTCCTTTCGATACACAAACGCGCACGTTTTCTCTAATTGTTTTGCACCAAAGGTAAAGCGGTCAGAAATAAAATCATAGCGACTTTTGACGTAGTAAGATTTTATTTCTGAGGTCCTCGTGACTACGTGCCTCCTCAACACTTCACGCCAAAGAAAAAAATCCATAGGTGTGAGGTCCGGTGACCTTGGGGGCCATGGAATCGGACCACTACGTCCTATCCAAGTTGGGTCCATACGTGTCGTTCAAAAAGTCCCTCACTGCATTCGCGTAACGACACTTGAGTCAGCTAGTTTCCTCCTCCACCAATCAAATGTCTGGGAACGGTGAACTGGCCGTAGTCTAGTAGTTGCTTCTTCGCAGCTATGATCGTACTCCGATGAGGCACTAGAACGTTAATCAGCCCCAGTCTCTGTAGCAGTGGAAAACGCTTTCGTCACGGTACAATTACGGTTTAAGTTTCTACTTTCAGATTTTAAGTTTTAAGGAGAAAATAAAATAAGTTTTTGTGAATTACTTGTTGTTGTTTTAATTTAATCGACTAAGTTATTAATAATAAAATTATGAAATTAGTAGGAAAATACGAATTATTAGGGATTTTGTACGCTGTTGAACTTTAGGCTTTTCAGGAACCACAACCAACCGAGAGTTAACGCTAACAAAAAAGAGTGAATTCTCTCAAAAGAAATGAAGCTTCCTTTACACCTCCTATTTTTTTAGGGTTCCGTACCCAAAGGGTAAAAACGGGACCCTATTACTAAGCCTCAGCTGTCCGTCCGTCCGTCTGTTACCAGGCTGTTTTTCATGAATCGTGATAGCTAGACAGCAAAAATTTTCAGAGATGATGTATTTCTGTAGCCGCTATAACAAAAAATACTTAGTTAGAAAAATTAAAAAAATAAGGGAGTGTCCATACAAAAAACGTGTATTTTTAAAACATAAAGAAACTAGCGCCATCTTGTATGATGGTTTTTGAAACATGAAACTAGCGCCATCTTGTATAATGGTAAGGAAGCCTATGTGTGAGGTTCTGACTCGCACTTGGCCAGTTTTTTTTAAATTATTGAACCATTTAGCTAACTATTTAGGTGCCAAATGTCATGCAATTCGCTTTAAAAATGTAAAAATTATGATTTTATGATAGTCTATGACGGATGGACGAACGGACAAAACGATCTTATACGTAGAAACGGCTAAACATGTGTGGGCTTATATAGGAGTGTTCACATGAAACTTTAGTTCAGGGTCTACCATTGACGAGCTGACGAAAAATATATGGAGAGTATCACAGAAGAAACAGACAAAAACAGCGCCTAAAATATGGTCCGTTAAGACAGAACTGTTCAGGTCTGTATTGTGTATGAATGTTTATTCTGAACGAAACCCTACAACGAACTTGACCCTTTTAATCCATAATATCCACCATGTACGAGTCGGAAATTAATAACGCAACCACGTCACGTGGGATATGATGTCACAGTCGTAGTCCCTGTCATGGAGTGAGTCGGGTTGGAACTTTGATTAATTATATGTATCAGGAAACCCTCTGAAAGGTCACACGTCATGTCATAGCTGGCAAAAACTTTTGGTGGACTCCTAACGCACTACCCAGGTTTCAGATTACTCAAGGTTTCCAAAGAATAACTATTACTAATTCGCAATATCTTTACGTCCCAGATACCGCAGTGTCTTAAGACCAAGGTCTTCGACCAGTGTGTTGTCAGTGATGACATACGGAACTGAGATATGGTCGCTTACTATGGGCCTTATAAGAAGGCTCAAAGTCACCCAAAGGGCAATGGAGCGTGCTATGTTCAGAGTTTATTTGCGTGATCGATTCAGAAACAAGGAGATCTATAGGAGAACCAAAGTAACCGACATAGCTCTCACAATTGCTTAACTTAAGTGGCAGTGGGCGGGGCACATAGCTCGTAGAACAGATGGCCGTTGGGGCAGTAAAGTTCTCGAGTAGCGACCGCGCTCCGGAAAACGTAGCGTAGGTACGCCCCCCACTCGGTGGACCGATGACCTGGTGAAGGTCGCGGGAAGCCGCTGGTTGCGGGCAGCGCAGAACCGGTCGTCATGGAAATCCTTGGGGGAGGCCTATGTCCAGCAGTGGACGTCCGTCGGCTGATATGATGATGATGATGAACTATTACTAATTACGTAAAGAATGGACTTTTCGCCCCTCCAATACTTATATCATCGCCTGAGTAAACTGATCGGCAAAAATATTAAACATTTTCCCTTAGACAAAACATTTATTGGTGAATACAGGGCGCTACGGTTAATGTCATCATTGCGACCTTATGACGTGTAGCCATGCACCACTAACTGTTTTGTCTCAGGGAAAAATTTTAAGATGTTTACCGCACAATAAACGTGAAATGAAATTTTTTTGACCGCATCCGTGGCGTAATGGTTAGTCCATTCGCTTCACAACCAGAAGGTCGCGGGTTCGATTCCCGGCGGGTTCAACTTAGTAACGGTTTGGTTGGTGGTAAGGCATTTTCATAGCCCGCCTGGCTAGCTACCAGTCTTGTCACCAAACATCAGTGTTAACAACATTGATGTATTCCGGCTTGAATATAAGATAGCCAAAATCCAAATCCCCATTGCTTTGGGGAATCTCGGTTAGCCCGCTTACATCTTCGGCATCATCGTCACTTACCATCAGGTGAGATGATGCCAAGGGCTTATCAATTGTGGATTAAAAAAAAGAAGTGTTACTGGTGGCCGGCCGATGTGAGTGCAAAGCGTCAAGTGTGAAGTTAGAAAGAAACCGCGCACATAGGGTTCCGTTCCATCATATTAGGTGGCGCTGTAGTTTCATGTTTCAAAAACCATCATACTAAATGGCACCAGTTTCTTCAAGTTTAAAAAAACGCGTTTTTTGTATGGAAACCCCTCTTTATTTTTTCACTTTTTCTAATTTTTTGTACTTGTTGTTATAGCGGCAACAGAAATACATCATCTGTGAAAATTTCAGCTGTCTAGCTATCACGGTTTATGAAATACAGCCTGGTGACAGGTGGACAGACAGACAGGCAGACAGACGGACGGATAGCGGAGTCTTAGTAATAGGGTCCCGTTTTTACCTTTTGGGTACGGAACCCTAAAAACCGACATTTAATCGCAACAACCAAGTACAATTTTGCAACTTTTTTTGTTTATGCAATTTTTTTAAATAGTACCTTACCGAGTTTGTAAAAATGTATATGCTACTACTTCAGGAGTATTATCTTTTTAATTAAAAAACAAATTGATAAAGTCGGTTCACAATTGACGGAGAAATCGTTGGACATAGATAAATAAAAATATACAATGAAACATAGAAGGTTTTTTTTTTAATTACTAGTAATTTTTCCTCTAAGCCCTGTCTCTTATTTTGTTTTTAGGGTTCCGTGTTTTTTATAGGTCTTTCAGAGGTATTTTTGATTCAGCTCTATTGTAAAAACAGAAAAAATACAGGCGTGCGACTTGGTGTCATTATAGTACTAATCCTGAAGTGAAAAAACAAATTATAAAAACTGGCCAAATGTGAGACATACTCACGTTAAGGAGTCCGACCTCACCCCCTCATCACCCAGATTGATACAGATTGGTTACAGTTTGGTTGTCAAACGTATAAAATTTCGCCGCCATTTTCGTTTGTTTCGTCATTCCTTTTTCGAAATGTCATTTCTGGCCCGTTGTATGAAGTGTCCAGGGTGTGCCACGGGGAAACAGCCGGCAGTATGTCTTAAATAGTGTTATTTTTAGCTTTGATCGCGACTTCGGTCTGAGGATCGATATATTGTATCAACAATATTGAGAAATCGATTTCAAACTACTGTTGAAGTCAAAAATCACCTTCTACGTGCTGGAGGGAGCAATCCGAGCACTAGAATGAATGAAAAAAACACAAATTTCTGTCGCTCGAGTTGATATCTTTTGTTTGTAATGTGAATAGGTATCACTGTTATAGTTGTGTGAAGAGCTGTAGTGGTACGGAACCCTCGAAGCGCGAGTCCAACTTGACTTGGGCCGTTTTTTTAAATTCTAACTCCATAAATGCCTCATAAATTTGACCGTGGATAAAACCAGGCAAACACTCAAACTTTCCTTCTTTCTCAAAACTTTAGAAACTGTCTCACTCTGATGTTGGGTGTTCTGGTGACTCGTCTTACTTGAACTTTTTCCTTTTCTTTAACAGGAGTACGCAAGCTGAACGCCGTTCTATCCACCGGTGCTCGCTCCGGGACCTGGCGCATCGAAGCCCGCTGCGGGGGAGGTTCTGCCACCGTGGACATCAACGTTGGCACTGGATTGGGCAACACTGCCCCAGCTGCTCCTGCCGCTGAACAACACTACGTGGAGCTGAGGTTCGCTGACAACATGAGGAGACGATACAAGCCTGGTCTTCCATTTGTTGGACGGGTAAGTGTTTTGGTTGAATGTGACAAATGTTCTGTCTGTTCTGTCTTTTCAAGTTCTGGAGTGGACACCGCGTTTAGGCAAACCCTGGACGCCCCCCGGCTAGTGATAACTGTATGCGCAGGGTCGAAGATCGGTATAAGTGGCGAGCTCCCCCAAGACTAACACGGGCTGATGATGATGATTATTCACAGGTAGGAGAAGAAAAATGAGATTTTTCCGGAGAGAGATTATAAGGCTAGGAAATCCTTTTCTACTTTTACTTTCATGTGGAAAAGACATAACAGTAGGAGACGAATGTTAAATCTGTAAAGCACCCTAAATTATTCTAAGTAAGTACCTACCTATTTAAAGTGACAGTCCAGTTAGGACAGAAAATACTAAAAAAATTATTGAAAAGTGTTTTGTTAATAATTTTACTAATACACTAGATCGCAAAAAAACGTGTCGGTTATAAAACATCCGATATATTTTAAAATATTTGAGCAATTCTTTCAAAATAAAAACTAAATTAAAGTTCATTTTATTACAATTAAAAGAAAAAGTCGAACTTTTTTATTTCTTTTTGGTGATTGTACTAAAAACCATAAGTTATCTGCACATCAAATTTGGAACCATTTGTTTTACTTTTGTTTATGTTCTGTCATATAAATAGGGCATTTCTTGTGAAAAAAATCATTATTCTGATCAAATTTAGTTAAAAACATGCCACTTACCCCTGAAAAGTGTACTAAAATTCTGACAATGATTAAAGACGGGCGCAGTCAGTGTTATACAGTGAGAACTGTTAGTGTGTCGCTATCAACCGTTCGAAGAGTGCTCCAGCAATTTGAAGAGACTGAATCCAATATTCTCAGAACACGAACAGGCCAAACAAGGTGCACGACAGCGCGGGAGGACCGATATATCGTATCAACAATATTGAAAAATCGATTTCAAATGGCTGTTGAAGTCAAAAATCACCTTCTACGTGCTGGAGGGAGCAAACTGAGCAAGTGAACAATGAGGAGGCGTCATGCTGAAGCGAACTTGAAGCCATTTAGACCCTCTAAAGGTCCAAAACTCGAAATGCAGCATCAAAATTCAAAGCTGAGTTACGCTAGAGAACACATGAATTGGACTCTTGATGACTGGTAATCAGTTCTGTTTTCGGGCGAGTCGTGATTCATGCTATACGAGCACGATGGGAAGCAAGAGTCTACAGAAGACCAGGAGAGCGCTATAACCAAGCTTGCATTGAAGTGAAAGTGTCATACGGTAGAGGCTCCATACACGTGTGGGCTGGAATTTCTTCCGAAAGCCGCACCGAGCTAGTGGTGATCGAAAATGGAACTTTAACTGCAGAGAAATAAGGGAATGATACCATAAATGAGTATGTTGGCCTATTTTTAGTAAACATGGGCGAGAACGCCATCTTTATGCAAGATAATGCTCGTCCCCATACAGCTCGGATAGTGTTTGATTACCTTGATGATGTCGATGTAGCTATTACACTCATGGAGTGGCCAGCACGCAGCCTAGACTTGAACCCCATCGAGCATGCATGGGATGAACTGGGACGACGTGTACGCCAGCGAATTTCCCCTCCAATCACGCTTCGTGAACTGAACGAAGCACTGATAGAGGAATGGGAGAATATTCATCAGCATCGGCTCATAAATTTGGTGGAAAGCATGCCAAAACATAGAACAGCTGTTATATTAGCTTGTGGTGGTAAAACAAAATACTGAAATGTGTCAAAATTGCACATTTGACACCGCAGCATATTTTTCGTAATCTAGTGAAAAATTGACATAATCTTACTAAACAAACTTTATAATCTTGAACTTTCATGACTAACTTTTATTTTTATGTAAGCACTATAAAATTGTCTATAATACATTCTTTATTTAATAAAGTTGTTTACAATATTTTGTAAGTTATTAAGGTTTTTGTTACCGATTGTCGAGTGTGTATTATAAATGTAAAAATGTGTTTTTTTGTTTGTTTGTTACCTTTTCAGGCTTCAACACCTTGACCAATCTTGATGAAGTTTGACATACAGGTAGCCTGTGTTGCGGGGAAGGACATCGGCTACTTTTTATCTCGCGAAAATAGCATAGTACGAATAGTCCGATGCAGTTCCTGAGGGAACTAAAAAAAATAGTCTTTTTTTTGGTTCATTTTTAACGGAACAAAGGAACAATGGTATGTAGTGATTTTTTTGCATAGAGATGGTTGCGGGAGTAGGAAAACATAGACTGCTAATCAAAATAGCCCGATCTGGGATAGGGATTTGGAGAAAACTGATGTCCAAACTCGCGAGCTTCTTGCGGGTCACGCACCAACCACCCTCAAAGACAGTCATAAAAACGATATCCACGCAGGCAAAGCCGCAGCCTAAAGCTAGTTTAAGTATATTTTTAAAAACTTTTTCCTACCTAAATGGATAAAAATAGTTGAAAAGACTTCCAATCAGCAATTGACCTTTCAATTAATTTGCCTACCGTCCAATCCCTTTATAAAAATCCAGTTCTGATGAAAAATATTATTTTAAAATTCCACCAGCTATTAAACTCTTTGTGGAAATAATTGCACTCTTCCACACTTTTAAATAGAACGCTTTGGCGGGTCTATAGTTTTGCTAGAATTTTCAAGTCATATGCATACATAATAAACAAACTAGAACGAAATAGAATCTTCCTATGTAAAGTAGGATACTAATTGATTTTACTCAAATACAATGTAATATTCACTTTATATAAAAGAAGACAGGAAGTACGTGGTTTCAGGATTTTTTAAAAAAAGAGCTAGAAAGTGACTATGTAATTTCATTACTGAAGAGTAGTATTTTTTTATTGCAACCACAGATAAGAAAAAAAAATTGCTGTGATTGCAACCATCCTATTTTAACACACTGAAAGGCATAGAACACAAATCTCATACAGCTAAGTGACAAAACCATAGTCGGATAAATAAAAACTCCTTTGTTTGAGGTTCGCTTTTCGAAATTTTGAACGGGCCGGGGCGGCAGTGCGGCGACGGCGGCGCGGCGCTGTAATTAAAAAATCGGCGGAAAATCAGAAGTATGCGTCAAGGCATTTCCTACTCTTTGGTCACGGTTTTTAATATAGAGTGTATTTTTAAGCGACTTCAAAAAAGGAGGAGGTTTCTCAATTCGACTGTATATATTTTTATTTTTTTTATGTGTGTTCGCGTCGGTGGCTCAACCGGTAACGACTCGGTCCATCTAACCAGAGGTACCGGGTTCAAATTTGGACGGCCAATGTACCAAAACATCGTGAGGAAACCTGCACACGCCTGCGAAGAAACTCGAAGGCTGTGTGTGAAGTCGACCAACCCGCACTGGGCCCGCGTGGTCGACTAAGGCCTAATCGCCCTGATTCAGGGTAGGCTCGAGCCCCTCGGTGGGGACGTATATGAGCTGTAACGACATGTGTGTTCGCGGATAACTTCGTCGTTTCTGAACCGATTATGATAATTCTTTTTTGGTACCACGATAAGGAAACAAGAATCTGATGATGTCATCACAGAAAAATCAAGGGGAACCTTAGTTTCCTGTTTGAAGTCGGTTTTTTTTTGTTAAAATTTTACTTAAAATACAATTAATTATTGTTTAATTTTCCTTGCTTTGTTTGAGTAAAGCACTATACTGGATTCACCTGTGGTTCGGCCTTTAAACTCAACTCATCCTGCAATTGCTTACTTTCCCGGCCTCTGCAATAATGTACTATTTAACTGTTTTGGTGTTTACACCTTTTATATTCTAGAGCGTCGATGTTGTAATGGCTAGGTACGCCGTCTTCTGCCCGGGAGGTCGTGGTTTGAATACTGCCACGTACCATTGTAAGTTTATCCGACGCTCTTACGGTGAAGGAAAACATCGTGATGAAACCTGCACACGCATGCAAAGAAACTCGCAGGTAGTGTGTAAAGTCGAGCAACTCGCACTGGGCCGGCGTTGTCGACTAATGCCCGATCGCCCTAATTAAGGGTAAGTTCGAGCCCCTCAGTGGGGACGTATATGACCTGACATGATAATATTCTAGATAGAAAAGTGAGAAGTTGAAGCACATAATAATTAGGAGCGTTCAGTAATAAGAGCCTTAGATGAAATAAAAAATAATAATGCCCCGTTAAACTCCACCCTGGTTCCATCTAAGTCCGGACAAAAGGTGAAGTTTCTGGATGAGAGGAGCTGGAGGCTTGGATCTTCGGCCGGAACGAAGAAGACGGTGATGTTGATACTCCAGGAGATTAATCATCATATCCGCCGAAAGACATCCGATGCTGGACAATGACTTCCCCAAGGATTTCCACAACGACTGGGCCTGCGCTGCCCGCATCCTTCAGCTTCCTGCGACAATCACCAGGTCTTCTGTCCACCGAGTGGGAGGCCTGCCTACGCTACGTCTTCCGGTACGCGGTCGCCACTGGAGAACTTTACTTCTCTAACGGTCTTTTACAAACAGATAAGAGAATGATAAATGAATAAATTGGCGATGAAATTATAGTTTTATTGGTTTTTATTATTATGGAGTTACGAGAAACGTTCTAGGGTCGAAGGTCGCAAGGTCAATCATTTTCGAAAAACCTAAAAACTTTTAAGTAAAAGCTTTTAATATTGTATTGTCACGCAATATACATCATCATCATATCAGCCACAAATCGTCCACTGCTGAACAAAGGCCTCCCCCAAGGATTTCCACGACGACCGGTCCTGCGCTGCCCGCATCCATCGGCTTCCCGCGACCTTAACCAGGTCATCGGTCCACCGCGTGGGAGGCCTGCCTACGCTACGTTTTCCGGTGCGCGGTCGCCACTCGAGAACTTTACTGCCCCATCGGTCATCTGTTCTACGAGCTATGTGCCCTGCCCACTGCCACTTCAGTCTAGCGATTCTGTGAGCTATGTCGGTTACTTTAGTTCTCCTGCGGATCTCCTCGTTTCTGATTCGATCACGCAGAGAAACTCCGAGCATAGCACGCTCCATTGCCCTTTGGGTGACCTTGAGCCTTCTTATGAGGCCCATAGTAAGTGACCATGTCTCAGTTCCGTAAGTCATCACTGGCAACACACACTGGTCAAAGACCTTAGTCTTGAGACACTGCGGTATTTGGGACGTGAAGATATTGCGAAGCTTCCCGAACGCTGCCCAGCCGAGTTGGATTCGTCGATTGATCTCTTTCTTGAAGTTGGACCTGCCTAGCTGGACTGTTTGTCCCAGGTATACATATTCGTCAACAACTTCCAGTGTAGAGTCTCCAACCTTTAGAGGAGTGGGTGCGACACGGACATTTAACATTATTTTCGTCTTGTCCATGTTCATTTTAAGACCCACTTGTTGAGAGACCTTATTGAGGCCATCGAGCATTGTGCTTAGGTCTTCCATAGTCTCAGCCATGACCACGATATCGTCAGCGAATCGGAGGTGGGATATGTACTCGCCGTTGATATTGATGCCGAGTCCACCCCAGTCCAGAAGCTTAAAAACATCTTCCAGGGCGGCGTTGAACAGTTTCGGAGATATAACGTCTCCCTGTCTCACCCCTCGCTGCAACTGGATAGGTTTCGAGTTCTGGTCCTGGAGGCGAACCGACATGGTGGCGTTTTCATACAGACACTTCAACACCTCGATGTATCGATGGTCAATTTGGCACCGCTGGAGAGACTGTAGCACAGCCCAGGTTTCGACTGAATCAAAGGCCTTCTCATAGTCCACAAACGCCAAGCATAGTGGCTGATTGTACTCTTCGGTCTTCTGTATAATCTGCCGCAGCGTATGTATGTGGTCTATGGTACTAAAGCCTTTTCGGAAACCGGCTTGTTCGGGAGGCTGGAAGTCGTCAAACCTGCGTGCGAGACGATTTGTAATGACTCTTGAAAACAGCTTGTAGACATGGCTCAGAAGTGAGATGGGTCTGTAGTTCTTCAGCAGAGTGTTGTCACCCTTTTTGAAGAAAAACACGACCAAACTTCTGTGCCATGCCTTAGGCGTTTGTCCCTCGAGTATAACGGAATTAAATAACTTCTGAAGAGCTTTAAGTACCGGTGTACCACCTGCTTTCAGAAGTTCAGCCGTAATTCCATCATCACCCGGTGCCTTGTTGTTCTTGAGCTGTTTGAGAGCCGTTCTAATCTCGTACAGGCTGACGTCCGGGATATCTTCGGTATAGTGTCGGGTTAGTCTGGCTCTTGGGTCTTCAGCCAGATCGCTGACAGGCAAACGTGTGGTCTTGTACAATTGTCCATAGAACTTCTCAACTTCTTCCAGCAACTCAGTCTTAGACGATATGGTCCTGCCGTCCTCAGTCTTCAGCTTGGTCAGTTGGTTTTGTCCAACAGACAGATCTCTCGCGAACACTTTTGAGCCTTTGTTGTGCTCAATCGCCTCTTTAATACAATTTGTATTATATTGGCGTAAATCGCGAGTTAGGGACTTAGAGATCTGCCTGTTTAGTTGCCGATACTGAGTAGCGTCTTCAGAGGACTGCAAAACCAATCTGCGTCTTTCTTCCATGAGGTTGCTGGTGAAGTCGGAGATTTTTTTGGTTCAGTTTGAACGGCGAGTTTTAAAAATCTTAGACCCGACCGTTTGAACAATTTCCACGAACCTGTCATTATAATCGTCCACATTCTCGCAGTCTCCTAGGCATTCGAAACGATTGTGCAACTCGAGCTGAAAGCTCTCGGGGTTTTGGAGCTGGATGGGCGCTGGTCGGAGCGTAGACTTCATCAGTCGACATCTTTCTAGCTTGGTCTTTAGATTCAATGTGCCTCTGACCATCCGGTGATCGCTTCCTGTTTTGACTGAATTGATCACGGAGACATCATTGAATATTTGCTTCCTTGTCGACAAGATGAAGTCTATCTCGTTTTTTGTTACGCCATTGGGATGCAACCATGTCCACTTCCGCTGTTTTGACTTTTTAAAGAAGGAGTTCATCATAAAGAGGCTCTCCTTCTCCATAAAGTCGGCCAGCATCTGGCCACGTGCATTTCTTACTCCATATCCAAATTGCCCCACTCTCAGCTCACCATCGCTTCGTTTGCCCAGTTTCGCGTTAAAGTCCCCCATGACAACGGTATAATGGGTCCTGGTGCTATGTAAGGCTGTAGAGATGTCCTCATACATAGTCTCTACCTCGTCGTCGGAGTGTTCCGTTGTCGGCGCGTATACCTGTATGACCTTCATCGAATACCGTTTGGTGATTCTGAGTATAAGGTATGCTACCCTTGTCGAAACGCTCACGATTTGGACCACATTGTTAATGAGGGACTTGTGGACGAGAAACCCGACACCACCCTGGGACTGTTGGTCGCCCTCCCGGAAATAGAGCAGGTTTCCGGATTTAAGGATCATGGTGTCCTCTCCCTCTCTTCGGACTTCACATAAACCTACGATATCCCACCGTAGCCTGCTCAATACTTCTTCGAGTTCTGCAAGTTTCTCGTCAATATACATATGCATGCAAAATTTCAGCTCAATCGGAAACCGGGAAGTGGGTCAAATTTAGCTCGCAAGGTTTAACCCGAAACATACATACATTGCAAGTTAAATAAAAGCTTAATGACAAGATGAAATGGCGGGATTTTTAATTTGGTTGATGAGTGGTCGAAAAATAGAAATTAAAACGAGTTTGATGTACAGATGAGTTCCGTAGCAAAGTACGGTACCTCGCTATACAATACCAAACTTTACATATCCTTCTACACTAGGTAGGTATAGTAGATTTAGATCCCGCTCAAAAATTTCACATAATGATCTTAAAATAATAATATATATTGCCATCACTGTATTATTGATGTGTAACATCTTTCCTCTCGCTTTCCTGCTATCTGTGGAAGTGATTTTGTAAAATGCATTTTTTCCATTCACGAAGACTAAGGAACATGGCCATACCGCCTAATGCGAGTCCGTTGTTTAATTCACGAAGGCTAAGAAAACATGGCCATGCCGCCTTTTTTTAGTCACGAAGGCTGTGGAAAAATAGCCATGCCACCTAATGCGAGGTCCGTAGGTTTTTTGCTTTTGTCAGATGTTACACATCATATGCGACGACTGTAAGACTCGCTCGTATTTTTACTAATTCATTACAATATGTACATAAATCAATACGTTTTCTTCGTTGAAGAATTTCTAAGTTCTCTATACAGCTGAAACACACTTCATCATTCATCTTAAATCAGCCGAAGGACGTCCACTGCTGGACATAGGCCTCTCCCAAGGATTTCCACGACGACCGGTTCTGCCCTACCCGCATCCAGCGGCTTCCCGCGACTTTCACCAGGGCATCGGTCCACCGAGTGGGAGGCCTGCCTACACTACGTTTTCCGGTACACGGCCCCGTCACAGTTTTTGCCTACACGAGGTCACCACTCGAGAACTTTACTACCCCAACGGCCATCCGTTCTACGAGCTATGTGCCCCGCCCACTGCCACTTAACTGAAACACACATAAAAACCGCAAATGGGTTTCAAGTGATTTCTACCTACAATCGGTATTTCTCTTTTTTTTAATTCAAGTGGTAAGTTTTTTTAGTGAAAGAGTTTCACGAGCCATTGCAGGAAACCAAGAGTACAAAAAAAATATTGAAACTGGGTTCAAATTGCAGCGCTTATTTGTGTTTCGTTTGAATATTCAAGTCTTTGGGTAGAAGTTAAAGCAATTTTTATTTTGTGGTCATTAGTCGTTCGCAACTAGAAAGTAGAGAAGCAATTTCTAAAGGTCGGAGTGATTTATTTGTTTTTTTTATTCTTTCATAATCGTACCCTATCCTACCGTATCGCACAGTATCGTATCGCATAGTATCGTATCGTATTGTATCGTATCGTTTTGTACGTTAACAGGTAATAGGTAACGGTAAGGTATGTCGAGTTCAATGGTTTTTCTTATCTCAAATACAGCTTTATGCGTTGTTTTCCTGGTGCCCAACGCGCCTAAAGAAGTTTTCACTTCAATAAAATTAGAAATATATGAGCCCTGAGAGAATTTTAATTGCACAAAAATTTTTACATATACTATTTTAAACAGTTATGTTTTATTACTAACTGCACTTTTAAAGGCACCCAAAGTAGTATAATATTAAAAATGTCTACATCAGAAAAAAGGTAAGTAAGTTAGCTTAGTTTCAAACTTATTTTAAAATAAGCATTTAATTCAATTCAAAAATCTTTATTGTAATACAACACAAAAAAACAACATAGTAGAAATGTTATACAATAGGCGGCGTTATTGCTAGGTAGTAATTTATCCCAGGCAACCTTTGGGTATGAAAAACAGTGCTAGAATTATGATACAGGTAGTGCAATAATAAAGAACCTTAAATGATGTTGTTAAAGTATTATTAAGAGAAAAGGAACATTTGCACTGAGAAAAGCATTGCAGAAACTTAATATGTATAAATATTATTTAAATTAAGTTTCTGCAATGCTTTTTCTGGTATGAATTAAAGAATATTAATTATTTATTATTATTATTGCGTAAAATAGTCGTTGGTGCCGTACAATTGAGTTGTTATGTAGTAAATACATTAAAATTTAACGGAATTCGATCAAGCATGGGATAAATAATGGATTGTTAACCTAGGGAGCGAACAAATATTTTAAAGGCGAGAGCGTTCCTTTGAATCTAAAGTGGAGCAAAGGATTCTAAAGTATAGAGTCCTGAGCGAAGCGAGGGATTCTAGGTACGTCACTCGAGTTTGAAATAGTGTCGCTCCCACGGTGCGACTCCACTTTTTATCACTCTCTATGAAAAAAAAAGCAAGTGCAGCTTATGAATAAGAATAGTTACGTTGATTAATTTTATTTACGATAAGGTACAATAAGCCGTATGGATCCCGGCTTAGAATAGGGCCATCCTATTTCTTCCAATCGGTGTCGTAAGAGTCTACTAAGGGACTCAAACCGGAAGATTGGCAGCAGCCTCCTATCCGTGACTTGCAGTCGACCTGCAACACCACTGCGATCGCCAACCCGCCTGCCAAGCGTGGCGATTACGGCAACACCTCCCAATTATTGACAAACCAAAAAACGGCCCCTAGACCCCGGCAGCCCCGCTATTCCTAGCTCCGGTAGCGGTCAAGGTAACGTTGGGGCATGGGGTGCGAAGAATCCCGGCAGATGCCAGACTACCAAATAAAAGACCTCTGGCCCTGGCAACCTACAACACGCGCAAACTGAGGGGTAGGACACTATAATCCTTAAATTCGAAAAGCTGCTCTATTTCCGGGAGGACGACCAACTGTCCCAGGGTTGTGTCGGGTTTCTAGTCCACAAATCTCTCATTAACAATGTGGTCTGGATCGAGAGGGTCTCGACGAGAGTATCGTACCTTATACTCCGAATTACCAAACTGAAGGTTATACATGTATATGCACCGACCGTAAAACACTCCGACGTCGAAGTGGATATCCTATATGAGGATATCGCTAGAGCTTTACATAATATCTTCCAGACCTAATACAACGTTGTTAAGGGAGACTTTAACGCAAAACTGGGCAAACGAAGTGATGGTGAGCTGCGAGTGGGGCAATTTGGATATGGGGAGAGAAATGCACGTGGCCAGCTGCTGGCCGACTTTATGGAGAGGCAGGGTCTCTTAATGATTAACTCTTTCTTAAAAAAGCCTAATCAGCGGAAGTGGACATGGTTGCATCCCAATTGCGTAGCGAAGAACGAGATTGACTTCATCTTGTCGACGAGAAGGCGAATATTAAATGATATCTCTGTGATCAACTCAATAAAAATAGGAAGCGATCACTGAATAGTAAGAAGCACAATGAATCTAAAGACCAAGCTGTAAAGATGTCGACTGATTAAGTCTACGCTCTGACCAGCGCCCTTCCAGCTCCAACACCCCGAGAGCTTTCAGCTCGAGTTACACAATCGCTTCGAAAGCCTAGGAGACTGTGAGAATATGAACGATTATAATTACAAGTTCGTAGAAATTGACCAAACGATCGGGCCTAAAATTTTTAAAACTCGCCTTTCAAACGGAACTAAAAAAATCTCGTACTTCACCAGCAACCTCATGTAAGAAAGACGCAGATTAGTTTTACTGTCCTCTAAAGACGCTACTCAGTATCGGCAACTAAACCGGCAGATCTCTAAGTCTCTAACTCGCGATTTGCGTCAGTTTAATACAAATTGTAACAGGCGATTGAGATCAACAAAGGCTCAAAAGTGATCGCGAAAGATCTGTCTGTTGGACAAAGCCAAACTGACCAAGCTGAAGACTGAGGATGGCAGGATCATATCTTCTAAGACTGAGTTGCTGGAAGAAGTTGAGAAGTTCTACGGAAAATTGTACACGACCGCACATCTGCCTCTCAGCGATCTGGTTAAAGACTCAAGAGCCAGACTAACCCAAAACAATGCTTAAGATATCCCAGACGTCAGCCTGTACGAGATTAGAATAGCTCTCAAACAGCTTAAAAACAGTAAGGCACCGGGTGATGATGTAATAACGGCTGAACTTTTGAAAGCCGGTCGAACACAGGTACTTAAAGATCGTCAGAAGTTATTTAATTCCGTTATACTTGAGGGACAAACACCTAAGACATGGCACAGAAGTGTGGTCGTGCTTTTTTTCAAAAAGGGCGACAATACCCTGCTGAAGAACAGCAGACCCATCTCACATCTGAGCCTTGTCTACAAGCTGTTTTCAAGAGTCATAACGAATGGTCTCGCATGCAGATTTGACGACTTCCAGCCTCCCGGATAAGCCGGTTTCTGAAAAGGCTTTAGTACCATAGACCACATAAATACGCAAGGGTACAATCAGCCACTATGCTTGGTTAAGGTACTGAAGTATTTGTATGGAAACGCCACCATGTCGGTTCGCCTCCAGGATTAAAATTCGGAACCTATCCGGCTGCAGCGAGGGGTCAGAGTGACTTTATACCTGGAAGATGTTTTTGAGCTTTTGGACTGGGGTGGACTCGGCATTAATATCAACGGCGAGTACATTACCAATCTTCGATTTGCTGACGATATCGTGGTCATGGACAACTCAGTCACAATGCTCGATGGCCTCAGTAGAGCCTCTCAATAAGTAGGTTTTAGAATGAACATGAATAGGACGAAAATTATGTCAAACGTCCGTGTCATACCTACTCCTTTGAATGTAAGAGGCTCTACACTCGAAGTTGTTACGGAATATGTGTACCTGGGACGAACAGTCCAGTTAGGTAGGTCCAACTTCGAAAAAGAGATTTATCGTCGAATCCAACTCGGCTGGGCAGCGTTCGGGAAGCTTCGCAATATATTTAGGTCCCCCAGATGCTGCAGTGTCTTAAGACCAGTGTTTTCGACCAGTGTGTGTTGCCAGTGACGACATAAGGAATTTAGACATGGTCGCTTACTATGGGCCTTATAAGAAGGCTCAAGGTCATCTAAAGGACAATGGACCATGCTATGCTTGGAGTTCCTCTGCGTGATCGAATCAGAAACGAGGAGAACCAAAGTAACCGACATAGCTTTTAGAATTGCTAAACTTAGTGGCAGTGGGCGGGGCACATAGCTCGTAGAACAGATGGCCGTTGCTGCGGTAAAGTTCTCGAGTGGAGACCGTACACCGGAAAACGTAGCGTGGGTAGGCCTCCCGCACGGTATACCGATGACCTGGTAAAGCTCGCGGAAAGCCGCTAGATGCAGGCAGCGCAGATCCGGTCGTCATGGAAATCCTTGGGGGAGGCCTATGTCCAGCAGTGGACATCCTTCGGCTGATATGACGATGATGAGGTACAATAAGACATAACATAGAATAATTAGAGGCTAATGTTTATATTTGATCCATATCAACATTCCCAAATGAAATCACTTTTTGTCCTAGAAATCAAAGAGCTATTTTGGTTCCTGTTTATAAGGAACCAACCAGCTCTTTTTGAATAGATGGGTTCATTATCATTATCATCATATCAGCCGAAAGACGTCCACTGCAAAAGTCTATCAGATGTGATAAAAATATATAACGATGCTACCTTATTGTCTGGGTCTGCTACTTACATATATTTTTTTGTCTTTTTACAGCTTAAGTAGAGTGTTCTAAGGTCCGCTCGTTACCTCGAATCTGGTGCGATCACTTAAAGTTTTGAGGGCCCCTTTATCTATGCTGATGTTATTGTGGATAAGTCAGGTTGAGGCATATTTAAATAATACAAGTTTTATATTTTAACCGCTTCCCTGGTGTAATGGTTGAGTTCATTAGCTTCACATCAGGAGATCGCGGGTTTTGATTTCCGGCGGAAAATAACTTTGTAAGACTGTTTGGTTGGCGGAAGGGCATTTTCTAAGCCCATCTGGCTAGCTTCCACTATCTTATCGAAGTCTTGCAGCCAAACCTCAATGTTAACAGCATTTATGTGTCCTGGCTTAAGCTAAGATGGCTAGTTCCCATTGCACTGGGGAATCTTGGTAAGCCCTCTTCTATCTTCGGCGTCATTGTCACTTACCATCAGGTGAGATGATGTCAAAGGCTTAAAGATCGCGGCATCTAAGTTGAATAGTGTGCAGTGTCTTATTTTCAGGATTCAACGAATTTCCGGACGCCCCGCGCAACCTGCTCTTCACCCGAGCGCTTCTTATTGCGCCAACGACCGCCATTTGTGTACAACTTATACGCCGCGAATTGTACTAATCTATATATAAAAGAAAGTCGTGTTAGTTATACCATTTATAACACAAGAACGGCTTAACCAATTTTTATGTTTTTTGTGTTTTTGCATTTATTTGTCTTCGTCGGGAATAGGATAATACGAGTAAGTATTAAAATATGATATTATTATAACAGCTCATATACGTCCCCACCGAGGGGCTCGAGCCTACCCTGAATCAGGGCGATTAGGCCTTAGTCGACCACGCGGGCCCAGTGCGGGTTGGTCGACTTCACACACAACCTGCGAGTTTCTCCGCAGGCGTGTGCAGGCACAGATTACTAATTAGTTACGTGCAGGTTTCCTCACGATGTTTTCCTTCACCGTTAAAGCAATCGGTAAGTCACCGACGCTTTGTACATATGATGTAAATGATATGTACATCAATAAAAGAAAAATCAGTCAAAAAATAATTGGTTTTAGGGTAGGGTAGGGTAGTGTAGTGTAGGTGTAGTGTAGTGTAGTTAGGGTAGGGTAGGGTAGGATAGTTTTTTTTTATTCACAATTGGTAAACCCTTGACAACATCTCACCTGGTGGTAAGTGACGATGTTGCCGAAGATGGAAGCGGGCTTACCAATATTTCCCAACGCTATGGGGAACTGGCTATCTTATCTTCAAGCCGGAACACATCAATATTGTTAACATTGATATTTGGCGGCAAGACTTAGATAAGATGGTGTTAGCTAGCCAGACGGGCTTAGAAAATGCCCTACCACCAACCAAACCGAGTCTTACAATTGACCCCGCCGGGAATCGAACCCGCGACCTCCTGTGTAAAGCCAGTGAACTTTGCCTTTGTGTAGGGTAGGGTAGGTAGTGTAGTGTAGGATAGGGTAGTGTAGGGTAGGGTAGTGTAGGGTAGGGTAGTGTAGAGTAGGGTAATATAGGGTAGGGTAGTGTAGTGTAGTGTATGTAGGGTAGGGTAGTGTAGGGTAGGTTAGTGTATGGTAGGGTAGTGTTGGGTAGGGTAGTGTAGGGTACCATCTTGTTCGAAGATTTCTAGAATCAACAATTAAAAAATTAGTACCCGACTGCTTAAAAACATCACTCCTCTCTTTTGGGGAGCCCGGTAAAAATAACAATGAATATAAAAATTACTGGCACTCTTGAAGATAAAAAGTTACTAAGAGATATGAGAGGTACAGTAATTTAGAGGTACAATCAAAATTCTGGAAGCATAAAAGAGGCCATTTTTAACTGTCACTGTCGCCATGATATATTATTTATCGCCCTCTTGGGAACATCCATATTATCATTCCTTCCTAAGTCTTGGCAGCGGTACAATATAATAAATTACGAACGCAGCCTAACGAAGTGCCTTTACATCGACGTGATTCTATCTCCTTTCATTCCGTATTATTGCTTGGCATGAAGTTTGTTCTATGCTTGTAGTCAGAGGCGTATTTAGAATCCTGCGCCTCGGGCACAAAAAAACCGCTCCTCTAAGTGCCAAAAAACCGGCCAAGTTCGAGTCGGAGTTGCGCGCTAATGGTTCCGTACTACCACACGATAAACGTCAACTTACTGTAACCTTCTGTTTGAATGTTCGTAGTGGTTCGTTATCCTTAATACCGCTAATCCGACTCGTACTTGGCTAGTTTATTATTTTTCGGTGAACTAATCTGATCCCTAAAAAAATTCTACTACGACTTTTTCTACATTCGGCCGCCCCTCACCTCTTGCCGCCCAGGGCCAAGTGCCCCTCTGGACATAGGGTAAATACGCCTCTGTTTGTAGCTGCCCAATTCTTGAATGGTATTATAAATCATAGCAATCTATACAATATAATAAAACTGTAACAGAGCCGTGCCTGTAAATGAAATAATTTTTGCTAAATAATAACTTACGATATAGATGCCAAAACAACAACTTTTGGATTTTTGTCTGTCTGTCTGTATGTTCGCGTATCACGCAAAAACTACCAAGCCGATTTTGATGAAATTTTGTTTGGTGGTTTCTTATAGGCCGAGTTAACATATAGAGTTCTTTTTATCCCGGAAAATTCAAGAGTTTCCGAGGGAAAATTTAAAAAACTCCACGCGGACGACGTCGCGGGCACAGCTAGTCTATACATACCTATAATAAAACTGTAACGGGGCCTTGTCTGTACATAAAATATTTTTGGAAAATAATAACTGGTGGACAGTTAACGATAAAGAGGCCAAAACAACAACTTTTGGAATTTTTCTCCGTCTGTCTGATGTTCGCGCATCACGCAAAAACTACCATGCCGATTTTGATAAAATTTTCTATGGTGGTTTCTTATAGCCCGGGTTAACGTATAAAATACTTTTTATTCTGCGAATTCAAGAGGTTCCGTGGGAAAATTCAAAACCTCCACGGTGATGAAGTCGCGGGCACAGCTAGTTATTTATAAGGTGTGTCGTGATAATTTTTTAAAATATGTATCAATTACTGTTCTTTTTACAGGAAGGTGACGTTTTTCGTGTGTGTATGTCTGTTTCTTTGGATGAGCCAGTAACCTAATCGGATTAAGGGGTTTTTGCAGTAAGAGGTGTAGTTAGATTCGTCTTGATATGGATATACATTTAAAACAAAAGATGGGTTATTTTTTATTCAGTCGGCTTTTTAATTTTTAGCGTTCCGAAATCAATAAGGAAACCCTTACAGTTTCGCCATGTCTGTCTGTCCGTCTGTCCGCGACTTAGCTTAGAGAATATTAGTAGTACTAGAAAGCTGTAATTTAGCATAAGTATACATATTAATCACGCTGACAAAGTGATACAAAAAAACTAGACAATTTTTTTTGCGATTCCTCTTCCACATGTAAAGAGGGTCGGTGGCTCAACCGGTAACGACTCGGTCCATCTAACCAGAGGTACCGGGTTCAAATCTGGACGGCCAATGTACCAATGAGTTTTTCAAAAACTTACGTACATACTTACCGATTTCTTTTACGGTGAAGGAAAACATCGTGAGGAAACCTGCACACGCCTGCGAAGAAACTCGAAGGTTGTGTGTGAAGTCGACCAACCCGCACTGGGCCCGCGTGGTCGACTAAGGCCTAATCGCCCTGATTCAGGGTAGGCTCGAGCCCCTCGGTGGGGACGTATATGAGCTGTAATGATGATGTAAAGAGGGAGTGATTTTTTTTCTTTGACGTTCCCTATCGTGTGGGATACCGTTGAAATAGGTCTTTGAAAACTATTGCGGGTTTGGTAAAATCAACTATCTATTTAGGCATCGGTTTGAGAAATATTAAGCGTGCCAATTTTTGTTAGAGTCAAGTGTCCCCCCTCCCCCCTTACAAGCGAAACCGCTATTTTAGGAAATCTAAAAATAATAATAATAGTAGGACATATAATTAATTAAAAAAAAATACTCAATGCTAAGTAGGCTTTCATAGTTTAGGACGAAGTAACTAGTATCTCATGTGTAGTTTAGGAATAAAGTGCAGTTGGATTTGTAAATATATATTTTAAATACATTAGCGCTTGGCCGGTTTTTTTAAATTAAATTTGTTAGATCGTTCGTTATGGCACTTGTCTTGAAGTGTTCTATTCTGTGATCTTCTTACATTAATTAATTTTTTCCCTTCAGCTTATTTATTTATTTATAGTTTATTGTACACAGGAAACATAAATTAGCTATTCATCATATCAACCGAAAATCGTCCGCTGCTGGACAAAGGCCTCCCCCAAGGTTTTCTCTACGACCGGTCCTGCGCTGCCCGCATCCATCGGCTTCCCGCGATCTTCACCAGGTCGTCGGTCCACCGCGTGGGAGGCCTTCTTATGCTACGTTTTCCGGTGCGCGGTGGCCACTCGAGAACTTTACTGATCCATCGGCCATCTATTCTACGAGCTATGTACCCTGCCCACTGCCACTTCAGTTTACCGATTCTGTGAGCTATGTTCGGTTACTTTGGTTCTCCTGCGGATCTCCTCGTTTCTGATTCAATCACGTAGAGAAACTCCGAGCATAGCACGCTCCATTGCCCTTTGGGTGACCTTGAGGCCCATAGTAACCGACCATGTCTCAGTTCCGTAAGTCATCACTGGCAATACACACTGGTCAAAGACCTTAGTATTAAATAAAATAGACCTTAAATTAGCTATTAGCTTCATCATAAATTACAAAAATTAACAGTGATTACAAAGCCAGCTCCCAAACAAATTTCAATGTTTATCGTCATTAAACAAAATAAATTTAAGCACTTTATCTTCCCTACCTGCGGCAGGTTTTGGGCCTAAGCCAGACCGGTCGGCTGAACTTACAGGTTTAATGAACACTCACGAGTAAGTTCTTGTGTAATCATGTTTTATTTTTTTGCCTCATTTTAGGTTATTACATATTATGTTAGTTTAATGGGATAGTCATTCAGGAGAATTGATTTGTTTGCATTGTTTAAGTTTTCGGGATTTCTAATAGTTTTGTCATTTTTACACCTTAATTATAATTGGTGTTTCTTTAGGAGTTTCATCAATAAAGCCTTGTTTTCTTTTTTTGTTTGAGGACCTGTCAACACTACTAGAAAGATATTATAATTATGATTTCCTTACAATGCATTGTTGCATCATTAATTGGTCCTTCGTGTTACCTTCCTATTCATGATCATATCAGCTAATATACGTACGTCCCCGCCGAGGGGCTATGGTATTTTTTTTAATTCACAATTGGTAAATCCTTGGCATCATCTCACCTGATGGTAAGTGACGATGATGCCGAAGACGGAAGCGAGCTTACAAAGATTCCCCAACGCAATGGAGAATTAGGGCGTTTGGGCCTTAGTCGACCATTCGGGCCCAGTGCGGATTGGTTGACCTTACGCACAACCTTTGAGTTTTCTCACGATGTTTTCCTTCACCGTTAAAGCGTCGAACAAACATACATTTGAATTCGAAATTCGAGCCACGACCTCCCGGAGAGGAGGTAGCGGCCCCAGCCGTTACGCCACCGACGCTCTTACACCTTCCTATTATAATTTTTTTTTTATAAATGATAAATTATCTAATATTGTGAATAGGTACTCTCACGTAATTTCGCCGTACCTATATCATAATACAACATTATTGTGCTATATCTAATAAGAATGGTTTTTATGACACAGATATTGAACAATAAAGAGTGTGAGGAATGTGTGTTGTACGTGATTCCCACTTGTAATCGAGGCATAAAACTTGCATGTCCTGCGTGTGAAATATAAGATTCCACGCATACAAAAAATATAAATTGATGTAGATTATAATAGGTTTCGTTCTGTTTTGTAAGAAAATAGTAATGTCACAGATTACTAATTAGTTACTAGTAATGTTTTGTGTTGGCGACTGGTAAGAGGTAAGCTTCGTTTGTAACTTGAAATTACCTTTAACGTAAGAGCAGGTTCCCAAAATAAGAGCATTTTTTGCTAGAATATGTTGATTCCACGCATACAAAAAATATAAATTGATGTAGATTATAATAGGTTTCGTTCTGTTTTGTAAGAAAATAGTAATGTCACAGATTACTAATTAGTTACTAGTAATGTTTTGTGTTGGCGACTGGTAAGAGGTAAGCTTCGTTTGTAACTTGAAATTACCTTTAACGTAAGAGCAGGTTCCCAAAATAAGAGCATTTTTTGCTAGAATATGTTGAGTCAGCCGCAAGCTTGCTGAACGTGTAAACTACATATCTGATTTCCTAAAACTTTTTCTTTAGTGTGGCTAAAAAAAATAACACGATTTATTGGTTTTCGCTCGATACTTTTTGTTTGAACTATGTAGTTTTGAGAGATTATTAGATTTTTCTCCTACATTACATAAGTTAGGCGCATGAAATAAATACCGACAGTCATAGAATAAAGGTATTGATAAATGTGCATTTACGCCCGAAGTAAAGGACGTAAGTCGCGTTAAGACACTCACGCTAAATTAAACGTAAAGCTGATTCCATAACGTTAATTATAAGGTTGTTCGCCATTTCCGCGCTGAGAGCCTGCTCTTAAAATACTATGCAAAGGTAATATCACCTCAATAATGATGGCAATTAATTTCTGAGCACCTATTAAAGAATTGGCATTGTAAAAAATTAAGGAATTTATGAAAGTTTAGATTATTTTAAGAAAATAATAAGTTTTTTTTTTCTTACTAGTTATTTTTTATGATTTTTCAAATGTTAAAAATTGATGACGTCACTGTAACATAACTTAATAGCCCTAGTTGGTACTTATTTTAATGAACGATTATAAAATTAATTTAGTTTCATTAAATTACTTTTAAGTGTAAAATCGTTATACATTTCTATTTTTTTTTGTTAACATGGCTTATTATATAAACAACTGAAAAATGCCAATCGAGCAAGGTTGCACAGTGATAACCACCCAACACTTTCTGATAATTATACAGGGTGTAAAAAATGGTGTAGGACCCGTTAACTAGGGTTTCTACTCATAATACTGAACAAATTTCCCAAAGAAACCAATAGTCAATTCGAAAAAAAAAAAAAATTGACGCTCCATACAAAAATGCACAAAATTGATCAATCAGCTGATCGTTTTGAGTGTATGTACACCTCAAACAATGCCCGCAGTGCCCATTCACTTGCACTGACGAGGACCTGCCTCCGGACGTCGGCCTCCCCTCAAGCCGTGGCGGTCGTGAAACATTGGCTCAAGCAGCTGTGACTCTCATACGAATAAGAAGAAGAAGCTGATCGTTTTGTATGAAGAGTTCAAAAAATATTTTACGATTTCAGCAAACTTGTAGGACAAAAGTCGTTCAGTTTGATGAGTAGAGGCCCCAGTTAACGGGATCTACACCATTTTTGTTACATCCTGCACGTCAAATTAAAACGTTCCTAATTTACCACTCATACGAGTAGTCACAATAGAAATGCCTATAACAAAAAAACGTAAAGACCTTCGCAGAATGGACTTGGGGAGAAATTGGACCTTTAAAACCGACTAGACATTCGAGGAATTACACGTTAGCAGCCAAAAATCTGCCTCTTGTGGCACTTTCTGACTAGTCAAAATGGTAAGACCACTATTTTATTACATGGCAGCATAAATTGTAATTTAAAAAAAACCTACGTAAGGCAAACGGGTCCATTTTCACAAGCTTTTATTTATTTCCATCCGTCCTGGTGTCTGTAATCATGCATCAAATCTTACAAGTTAAATTTGACCCACTCTCCAGTTTCTGATTATGCTGAAATTTTGCATTCATCTGTAAATCGGATGACAGTACAAGAATAATATTATGCCATCGAGCTGATCTGATTATCCAGCCGCAAGGTGGATACTATAACGTAATAAAATGACGCAACCGCTTCGAGTTTAGGTTCGTGTGATTCTATTTGACAAGGACTCTGGTTCAAGAAGATATAAACAAATTATGGGCATAGCCTGAATTAAAGATAATAATAATAATAATAATAATAACCCTAAATCAATACCTACGAACAATAGATTTAAATGAAAACATAATACACACCTTACAAAAAGCCGCTATCCTAAATACCTGTCGTTTGGTGAGAAAGTTCCTGCAGTTTAACGAAATTAGCGATAACTAATATAATATCACTCACACCCTGTAATTACTTGGCATAGCCCGTAATTACAGGCTTAACCAGCAAAAAGCTGAGGAAAAAAAACTTACCTTAAAATAATAATAATAAAACTTATTTATAATAAAATCTTATACCTAAACGTTTTTAGGTTTTTTACATCTTCATAGCATACCCCGGACACTGCAACGGTCGTGAAGTAACATTTCTAAAAACAAATGACGAAGCAAATAAAATCACGGCGAAATCCTATACGTTCGAAAACCAAACTATAACCAATCTGTATCACTCTGGGTGACGAGGGAGTGAGGTCGGAATCTAGAGAGCGGCAGGGAGTGTCCATAATGTATGTTAGTAATCCCTACTAATATTAATATTAATATTAATATATTAATATTAATCCCCACTAATATTATAAATGTGAAAGTAACTCTGTCTGTCTGTTACGCTTTCCCGCAAAAACTACTGAACGGATTTGGCTGAAATTTGGTAGGTAGACAGATTAGGACCTGGATTAAGACATAGGCTACTTTTTACCACGCTCGCGAGCCGCTTGCGGCTCGCGCACTGCGCACCCTCGAAAAGTCATAGAAACGTGGTCCACGCGTGTGAAGCCGCGGGAAACAGCTAGTAATATTATATATACT
This sequence comes from Coleophora flavipennella, assembly GCA_947284805.1. NCBI lineage: Eukaryota > Metazoa > Arthropoda > Insecta > Lepidoptera > Coleophoridae > Coleophora > Coleophora flavipennella. The sequence goes on along the minus strand of OX369257.1, from coordinate 8,755,902 downwards.
TTGTTCATAGTATGTGTCAAACCTTAAATTTAAAAGCTTAATGATTCTTTTGTCGGGATATATTGACAAATGAAACAAAATGACGGGGTCAGCGTCTGTACAACGCCTATTGTCCCTCGAACTCAACTTGCTACTAAGATAAAACGATTTTGGGAAATATATCTAAGGAATCATGTAAGAAACACGAAAGTATGTATGGTTGTTTGTTCCACTAACACGCCTAAACGGCTAAACGGATTTGGATGAGGCACTAAGATGTATCAAGCTCTGTTTTAACACATAGGCTAATTCATAAGACGCGGGCAAAAGCTACTGTAAAACTTCAACCAATATAACAGTTATGGACAGGCCTACTGCACAGCAGTTTTGATGCCTACAGATTGAGCGAATTCGCTCATTTCGTCACAATCGATCAGTATTCTCCAAATTGGTTGAAGGTCGAATTGAGTGAAATTTGTTCTCATTCGTGCTACATTCCGAGTACGTCTCTCTATCTCTGTCATTCCTTATATTTGAACGAGACTCGGTAGACTATAGAGGTGTGAGCAAAGAATACTAAATATTACTAGTGTGAGTGTTTGTTTGCGTGTAGCTTTATTTGATTCATTTTTATGAGATTGATGTATAGATAGGGCCGGTCCATTATAATTGGTCAAAGCTGTAAAATAAAAGTACTATTTTTTTATCAGGTGGAAGCCATGAGCACTGAGAAGCGAGTTCGAGTCCGGGTGAAGTTATACGATGACAAAACGGACATTTACAGTCAGGATATCGATATGTCGACTGGAGAAGGTGGCTTCATCGTACCTACTGTCATGGCTGATGCAGCTTACGTCAATTTGCAGGTTAGTACAGCTACGATTTGAAGACATACGTAGACTGAGAATTTTCAGGTGGAGTCACATCAGATATCTTTTAAATTAAAAATTCGTGTGCGTTTAACTTGGAAAGTGACGATGTGGTCAAGGTTGGTGCACGCAAACCTAAATAATGCTTATTCACTCTCGACTTGAAGATCCCCAAATTGTAAGAGTCGGGAAACACTGACGTGACTTGAGTTCCGCTCCATCGCTGTCTGCTTATTAAATGAGTCACCGTCATCACAAATTAAAGCGTATTAGTCTTCAAGGTATTTTGTGCAACTAAATCACCACTATTGAATGTCATCAAATCTCTAGTTGGCGTAAATGAGAAATATCTAAGTATGGGAATTGTAATTCGAAAGACTCTTGCTGGTATTGTGATAATTATTGTAAATTTTAGTTAATTAACAAATAGCCTAGGAGATGTTATATCTACCCTTACATCATCATCATATCAACAGAAAGACCTTCCCTCCACTGCTGCACAAAGGCCTCCCCAAGGATTTTCACGACGACCATTCCAGCGGCTTTTGTTTAAAAAAAATGAGTTTATTTGGCTGCACCTTACCTGATGGTACGTGCTGATGCAGTCGAGGATGTAACACGCAAGCTCAAATAGTGCCTATTCACTTTCGTCTTAAAGATTCCTAAATTATACGAATCAGGAAAAACAGGCGCCGCTGGCAGGGAATTCCACTCCTTGGCCGTTCGCATAATGAGCGAAGAATCAAAACGCTTCGTGCGTAAAAGTGGAACATTGGCTTCCCGTAACCTTTACCTGGTTGACGGTCCACCAAGTGGGAGGCATTCTCACGCTACGTCTTCCGGTGCGCAGCCACCTCTCAAGAACTTTGCTGTCCCAACGGCCATCTAATTCTACTCTTACATAACAGCTACCAATTAGTCGTCCGCCAACTCATCTCCATTTAGTGCCTCTGATAATATTTCCGTACAGTTTCGAGATGCAAGCACTAACTTATTTCTCGAAATTGACCGAAAGCTTGTAAGACAGTTCTGCTGGTTTAATAATCTAAAAAAAATATATTCACAGTCTTAGGCATGACATGACCTTCCTTATATTGAAAATGAACCTAGGCATTTTTTTTTTGTTTAAAAACCTTTTAAAATAAAATAAATAAAATTTTAAAAAATCATTTATTTTTTGTTTAAAAACTAATTATTATCATTTACATATAAATAAATCGTCTGGGCAAGCATATTCGAGAACTGCGTCGCCACAGTATTACAATATAGCTGCTTAAAGTAGCGCAACGAATTTACTTACGCAGAACAACGGAAGGGTACTTGCGGGGCAGCGGGCGGCGAGGCACATCCTGGCAAACTCCGTGAGCTTGCCAGGCTGACTACAGGCTAGTATGGACTTAATACCTACGCCGGTGGTGGCGCATCGTGCGACATCAAAGGCGTTGCGCTACTGTAAGTCATATCGTAACACTGTGGCGGCGCTGAACATCCGCGCGCTCTACATAATGTACACACTATCTACTCTTCTCTAAATTTTTATTGCATATAAAATATGGTATGATATCACACCTCTAGATGTTTTTTGAAATTATTAATATACGTGAATTATATGGGCCTTTCCTCGTACATGAGAAAAGTCAAGAAAAAAATTATCATAAGACTGGACTCCAAAAAATTTTCATTGTCAGTAGATCGGTGAGTTTTAACAATCGATTTAACAGGAAAATAAAGTCTTAGTTTTTCGGTCAACCAGACTGCTAACCATACTACCACAGGTCATTCAATTCTAAATAAAAGTTAAGATAGGTATTAAGATAGCCCCATACTTTCAGAGTAATCGCCATGTCACACTTCTACCGGAGCGAGCGAAAAGCATTTTCAATGTTAAAAATAAAAAAAACCTGACTGCCTCAAATGTACCGATGTCACTCAGGAGATCAAAGCGAATCTAATCTCACCTCCCACCCCTAAACCTATCCCTAAAATTAGCAACTCAATTCACGATGTTTCAAACATCGAACGAAATATTTTGAAAATAAAGTTCTGCGGACGAATCGTGCGAAATGATGAAATAAAATAAGAAGAATTTTTAAAAAGTAAGAAAAAAGTATTTTACATAATTCTGTTAAGAAGTTATATATTAAACTAGCTGTTTCCCACGGCTTCACCCGCGTGGACCACGTTTCTATGACTTTTCGAGGGTGCGCAGTGCGCGAGCCGCAAGCGGCTCGCGAGCGTGGTAAAACGTAGTCTATGTCTTAATCCTGGTCCTAATCTGTCTACCTACCAAATTTCAACCAAATCCGTTCAGTAGTTTTTGCGGGAAAGCGTAACAGACAGACAGAGTTACTTTCACATTTATAATATTAGTAGGGATTTACATTAAATTCGATTAAAATGGCATCAGTGCTATGGTTACAACTAGAAAAAAAGGTGCATTAGCATATTTTTTTCTTTAGTTCTGTGTATTAAAATAGAATTCGAGCAAACCAAAACACTGCTCATATCCTGTAAAATACAAAACAATTAATTTTTTTGATAAACAATCCTTGATTGAAGTAAAAAGTGGTTACAGAGTTGGTCGTTGGCGGCGGTATATAGAATAGAATAGAATAGAATAGAATAGAAAAACTTTTATTTAGAGCAAAATTAATTATTTATTAATTATAGGACTTGTTCAGCCAAGTAAATAGACATAATACAACACAAATATACCGACAAATATTACCCTCATTTTAGGGTTGTTACTAGATCGCGGAGCGCAACAACTGTTTTATTTAAACCAGTTTTTTTAACCCCACGGCGCTTGACTGTCTGATAAAAATTGCCGCCAGCGCGAACTCTATCATGTTCACTTATACCTACCCCAAACAGGAAAGCGACCTGCTTTGGATCGACCTTCCCCCTTTAAACGCATATACAACACTAGTAGGTGCCTAGTAATCCTTTCTTAGTGGATATACCTACGTCATAATTGCTATATGTGTGCCTAATTTTAACCCGATCCGTCCAGTGTTTTGAGCTATGCGTTGATAGATGAGTCAGTCAGGTTTGCCTTTTATATATTTAGAAGATTTCCAACAATCGGTTCAATGGTATCTGAGTCACAAGCGTGACACGATAAGAGACACGCATAAGATAAATCAGGTTGGATTGGCAATAGTCACACTTTTGTTTGAAAACCAGCGTAACCGCCTGTCTCCCACCCATCAACTCCACTATACAAGCAATAATAATACATATACACGAATTGCGCGTACTAATAAATAAAACACACTTAGAACACAGGGCTGCAATTGTGTCTCACACCATTTCGAGAGTCTGTACGTTACACACAACCACACGCAAATAAAAAGTTTGAACGCGTGCTTCGGTTTAGTATGATTGTCTAATCATACTTGAGGCACGCCTGCCCAGCGCACATTTTGAAACCAAACTTATTTATCTGATCCGTGGTAAGGAACGACAAAGTTTCCTGTTAAAATATGTTCATCTGTCACTATATAGATTCAGACGACATTGTGCTCTTGCCAATATCATCCATTATTCTACGATTCTTCCTCTCAATTTCATGTCTGGCCCACAGACTAATGTCAGGGATACGAGAGCTATATCTCGAAATTGGTCGTTGGCGCCTGGAAGCTAATTCAGTTTAATCGCCGCATTAATTGGAACTCCACTGGGCTGAAACTTGCGAAACTTCGATACCCAGGGGATAGTCGAGGAATACAAATGGGTTATATAAATAGGGTTGGCGTATGTTTTCATAGTTAGAAAATAAATTACACGTCATTCAACTGTTAAAATAAAACCAAGGCATAACTGAATCCGGTTTTGTTTATTTTTTAGGGTTCCGAAGTCAACAAGGAACCCTTTGAGTTTCGTCATGTCGGTCCGTCTGTCCTTTCCTCCGCGGCTTAGCTCAGAGACTATTAGAAGGAGAAAGCTTTAATTTGGCATGGGTATACTTTAACGGTGAAGGAAAACATCGTGAGGAAACCTGCACACACCGGCGAAGAAACTCGAAGGTTGTGTGTGAAGTCGACCAACCCGCACTGGGCCCGCGTGGTCGACTTAGGCCCGATCGCCCTAATTCAGGGTAGGCTCGAGCCCCTCGGTGGGGACGTATATGAGCTGATTTGATGGGATGAAGCACAGGGCTTACCAATTTTGGATATAAAGTAAGTTTTTGCCACTTCGTATTTTATGAATATTAATTTAATAAGAGACAACCCTAGCATTTAGTGGTTAGCTGGTAGAAGTCGAATCCCAGTGCGAATTCCTATCGTACAGGACAAAAGTCGAATCGTATTCGCAGATAAAGGTATTGGGGTTAAATTGAGGCGTGTGCTAATGAGGTTATCTCAAATCAAATCACAGTGTAATGTCTAAAATCATACCTATAGTAAAAAAAACAACCTAACCACTCCAGGAGTGCCGACAGAAGTGAAAACTTTAACAGTTTTATAAGTTTTGTCCCTTCGAGTGTTCGTGGCGAACGACTAGGTTGACAAAGTTTTGACTTTGCGATGTTCCTGGTATGGTGTCGGTGACGGTGTCGCAAGTTCAATGTTTTTTTCCCATCTCAAAAAATGCCCAACGCGCTTAAAGAAGTGTTCACTTCAAAAATTGGTCAAGTGCAAGTCGGACTTTCCCGCCACACCTCTGGATAAAGAACCATAAAAATATCAAAAAAGACCTATATTTTATATATGATATATACCCTACTTTTATCATTAAAACAAATGAACGAGAGCGACAGAAAAATTATAGATTTTTATTCAGTTTTGGGATCCTTAGCGTGAGTACGACTCACTGTTAGCCGGTTTTTAGGGTTCCGTACCCAAAGGGTAAAAACAGGACCCTTTTAATTAGACTCAACTGTCCGTCCGTCCGTCTGTCCGTCTGTCACCAATCTGTATTTCATGAACCGTAATAGTTATTGCCGTTATAACAACAAATACTAAAAAAATAATATTTAAGCGGGGCTCTCATACAACAAATGTGATTTCGTGAAGACACTAGCGACATCTAGTAGGATGGTACGGAACCTTTTTGCGCGATTGTGACTCGTATTTGGCCGGTTTTTTTTATTATTGTTGTTTTACTTTAGTGTTATTGTACTATAATAATACTAAAGTAAAACAACAATAATAAAAAAACTATAATATAATATTATATATTTATGAAGCATCACTCTTCTTATTGGATAATCGGGTAAAACTACATCGGGTTTCCTTTTTTACAAAATATTGTTAGTGAAAAAAGTATAGGAGCTCCGCGTATAGGGAGAAGCCCGGAGCGTTCCATGCGAGTCCGGACCACAGGACGGAGGCCGAAAAAAAAATTGTTGCACGAGTAATCTCTAGTTGGGCGTCGGAGCTGGTACGTACTTTTCTGTGAAAATGTCAACCGGCCACCTTTTACGGTTCAAACGGGACAGACAGACAGATAGACAGAGCGTAGGCTTAGTACATAATGGGGTTCCGTGCTACCTTTTTGGCACGGAACCCTTGAAATGATATGCTTAAAACAAAGCCATCATTATAATTTACTAGCTGTCCCGGCGAACTTCGTACCACCTTACACTACACTACCCTACCCTACCCTATCCTACCCTACCCTACCCTACACTAACCTATACCACCCTACACTACACTACACCACCCTACACTACCCTACCCTACATAAGAACCTTCTCCTGACAATAACGAACTCAACAAAAAAGAATTAGCGAAATCGGTCCAGCCGTTCACGCGTGATGCGATGAACAGAAGAAATAGGGGTTCATTTTTATATGTAGGTATAGATTAGAATTTCCCTGTTCAGTGTGTTCTCATAGAACAGCTTAAATTATTTTTACAGCATTTTTCATTTCCAAAATGTCGTTCGGTTTTTCAATTATTTTTTTCTGCCTACCAGCCACTTATTTTTTGCAGCATCTGAGGAATAGAGTTCCTCGGGGTTGCATTTAAAACCAATCTTGTGTCGCTGAAGGCTAGCAGTTACGTAGGGTTCCAACACTTCCAGCGCTTATGACGTCATAATGCAAATAAAGGGGGAAGGATAGGCAATCGAGCCCAAGTGCTTTAGGCTCTGATAACTTAATGTCTTATGAATTATTATATGACCAAAAATTGAAACCGATTATAATATAGAATGGAAGTTTATTGAACCCAATTAGATATAATGGAAGGTTATTGAACAATTTGAATGAAATAGGCGTCAATCAGACTTCAGCGTCGTCGGTGGCGTAATGGCTAGGGCCACCGCCTCCTTTCCGGGCGGGAGGTCTTGGTTCGAATCCTGCCACGTACCAATGTGATTTCAAATTTAGATTTCATACTAGCTGTTTCCCGCGGCTTCACCCGCGTGGACATCGTTTCTATGACTTTTCGAAGGTGCGCAGTGCGCGAGCCGCAAGTGGCTCGCGAGCGTGAAAAAAAGTAGCCTATGTGTTAATCCAGGTCATAATCTGTGTACTTAACAAATTTCAGCCAGATCCGTTAAGTATTTTTTGCGTGAAGAAGTAACAAACATACACACTCACAAACTTTCGCCTTTATAATATTAGTGTGATGTGATGTACGTTTATCCGATTCTCTTACGGTGAAGGAAAAAATCGTGAGGAAACCTGCATACACCTGCGGAGAAACTCGCAGATTGTGTATGAAGTCGACCAACCCACACTGGGCCGGCGTGGTTGACTAAGGCCCGATCGCCCTAATTCAGGGTAGGCTCGAGTACCTTGGTGGGGACGTATAAATGAGCTGATATGATGATGAGGCGTCCGTAGACTACTAAACGTTGCTGAAAAACTGATATTACTGTAGGACCGTTCTTGATGACCGCTTATACATGACACTATTTTAGTACACAGATGAAATGATAAAATATGCTGCCTGTTGCTTGAATTATTTAAAAAATAAAGTTTAAAAAACAGTGAGAGAGTGTAAAACAATAGCGGTCATCATAAAACGGCCGCACAGTAAGTATCATTACTATATAGTAATATTTCCCTAAGATCAGAAACGAGGAGATCCGTAGGAGAACCAAAGTAACTGACATAGCTCATTGAATCGCTAAACTGAAGTGGAAGTGGCAGGACACATAGCTCATAGAACAGATAGCCGTTGTGGCAGTAAAGTTCTCAAAAGGCAACCGCGCACCGGAAAACGTAGCGTATGCAGGCCTCCCACGCGGTGGACCGACAACCTGGTGAAGATCGCGGGAAGTTGATGGATGCGGGCAGCGCAGGACCGCTCGTCGTTAAAATCCTTGAGGGAGGCCTTAGTCCAGCAGTGGACGTATTTCTGCTGATATGATGATGATGATTTCCCTAATCTTTGGTATCGTTACCTATATCAAAGATTAGGGAAATATTACCAAAGTACCTATTTTAGCTACTAGGCTTCAGTTACGGTGCTCCAGTGATTGGAATTTCATCGCACCGATCTTCTGTTCATACTGCCCAGTATCTATACCTACTAAACTAGTTCCTTTCTAATACGACGTGTAAAAAAACTTAACACTGGTACATAAAGGTACTCATCAACTTTTGTTCTACGACTTTGCTGAAATTTTAAGAAAAAAACCGGACAAATTCGAGTCGGACTCGCACAAAGGAGGATTTTTTTTTATTTTTTTTTATTCACAATTGGTAAACCCTTGACAACATCTCACCTGGTGGTAAGTGACGATGTTGCCGAAGATGGAAGTGGGCTTACCAAGATTCCCTAACGCAATGGGGAACTGGCGATTCCGCAGTCTTCTCAAAAAATAAAGGTATATTAAAATAAAAAGATTTTTTGTGGTAATAGAACATTTTTTATTGTCTGACGCTTTTTACGAATCCAACTGCACATCTTTGATGATATGGCCTGGCCTATTTTCCTTTTTTTAGTTGACCTGAAATAGCGGTTTATCTACGGGGGGGGAGGGGGAGAGAACTCTAACAAAAATTTGTTTATAGTCTCTGAGCTAGGCCGCGGACAGACAGACAGACATGGCGAAACTATAAGGGTTCCTTGTTGTCGACCGAACCCTAAAAATTGACTTTTCATACAAATCGATTAGCCGGATTACAATTTTGGAATGTAGGCCTTTTTTGAGAATTGACTGTGTTTTCGTTTGAGAAAGTCGTTCAGTTTGTTAAGATGCCGAATATAAAGTATTCGTGCTCAGTTTTTGTTACACGCTGTATATTGATATTATGATTGACTGTTCTTAGAGTTGTCACGGCTTTCGCCACTTAAGGGTCTGCTCCCTTACGATTCTCGCCAATATTTTTTATATCAAGATAGGAATCTCTATGGTTACTGCCTAGTTTCTTCGGTCTGAAAGTTGTATCAGTTACTAGACAGACTTACTATACTAGATTACTCTAGTGATCAGGAAAGTTAAAAAAGTAAAAAAAACCCACTTATATCACAACAACCAAATACAATTTTGCTACCTAATTCTTTTTTGTTATTGTTATTTTCTAAAAAAAATTACATTAGATCGATTTTGATAAAATGTATATAGGAGCAACCTGGAAGCATAACCTATCGAACAAAAAAAGAATAATGAAAATTGTTACACAACCTGCGAAGATATTACGTAACAAACATACAGTCGAATTGAGAACCTCCTCTTTTTGGAAGACGGTTAAAAACTAATATGAAGCAATACTAGTTCGACAAACTAGACGACAGTGTGTATCATTCATTACTAATGCCTGTGTGCTCATCTCAAATTAGTTTGTGGTTGTTTATATAGAAGACGTGACAAGTCCAATTACACATAACACATGGTGATATTTAAACAACGAACTCGTAATTAAGAAGTGAAGAAAAGTACGAAAACATTGTACAACTTTACACGTGGAATCTCCAAGGGTAAAAGGGGTTATCAAGGATTTACCAATTGTGAATAAAAAAAATAAAAAAACTATGGCTATTGGGTAATGAATGAATTCGGATCTGTACATCAGAGCTGGTACAATTTTGGGGCATACAACTGCTACTAATCAGCCTGTTTTGGCATGTAATGTAGATGACGATCATCGCTCTTCTTTGTCGTATCCTCATTGGCTGAGGGACGTGACCATCGTGGGTCGCACGTGCCACCACAGCTCTCCAGGCTGATCGATTTTGAGCTCTGTGTGTATTAGCCTGCAGTGTCATCCCGGTCACTTCTTTTATCGCATCGGCCCATCGCATAGGAATTCGTCCTTTACTCCTCTTTCCGTCCATGCGGCCAGTGATGATATGCTTTTCCAAGCTGTTCGATCCACTCCTGTCCGTGTGACCAAAGAATCTGAGGATACCTTGCATGCAGGTGGAGAAGAGCCTCGTGTTTATTTTGAGTTCTTCAAGGATAGACTTATTTATGCGGTGCTTAGTCCATGATATTTGGAGCATTCTGCGCTAGCATCACATTTTGAATGCATCTATCCTGCGACGAGTTCGACCATCATCACAAAAGCCAAAAGATGTCCACTGCTGGACATAGGCCTCTCCCGAGTTGGGGGTTTATGCCGTAATCGCCACGCACAATACGCGGAAAAGCTGCTTCCCGTCCTCCAGTTTGGTCCCTTCGTGTCTTACGACGGAAGCCCCTATTCTAAGCCGGGAGCGAAAATATAATGTCTAATCAACCATAAAACTGAAAAACTTTCATTCAACTACATTCATAGCTTTTTCAACCGACTTCCAAAAAGGAGCAGTTTTACAATTCGACTATATGTTTGTGGGTGTGTGTGTGTGTGTGTGTGTTTGTGTGTGTGTGCGTGTTACGCGATATTTTTGCAGATTATGAACTGATTATCATGATTCTTTATTAATTCGATCAGGTATGCTCTCGAGTTGGTCTCATATAAGTTTTTTCTATATCGGTATTGTACTATATTAGTAAATTAATAAAAACCAAAAATAATAATGCAAAATTGTATTGAGCTGTTGCGATGGAAGTCGGTTTTTTAACGTGTTAAGCGTTTTAAATTATAGAGACTTATACAGAGTTAGGCTTTGCCAGGAATCGAAGCCGAGACCTCCTGATGTAAAGCTAATGGACTTATCCATTACGCCACGGAGGTGGTTAAAACCTTGGTTAAGACCTCCTTAAATACTGTTTTACCAGACACCCTGTTTCTACCTTGGGTACCTGCACAGCAAGCATGGTAAATAAGCTAATATTAATTTAATTTCCATTGTAGGTACCTACATTATGTTTAATAATAATATAAAATATATATGTCAGAGCGTCATTGAAAACGCGACCAATACCAGCTCGATATACGGTTACATAGATCGTTAAACTTTATTTGGATCAAACGTCAGGTATTAGTACCTGGGTGAAACCGGTGGTGGCGTGACATTCGCTTGTACTCGTGCGTGAGACGATCGTTTGTGGTAGCACAGATGACGTATTAACGGAAGGCTGTTTTTGATTAAGGTGGCAGCACCGAGTTGAGAACACAGATCTTAGATATGTGGTTGAGAATTTAACAGATCTGTGGAGAAGCCATATTAGCTGTACGTCAGCCTCGAGGCAGACACTTTTTGACGGAGCGTCGAGTAGAACACAAGTAGTGGTGATCTGTGAGCAAAATGGACGTGTCACGCTATCGCTGGGATCACCGCGTTTGCATCCATTGTAATCAAATGCATCCTGTAAAATTTCGATTGCCGAATGATCAAGACTATTGAAGAAGGACCTCTGTGATACAGCTGCATTGTAATTTCGACGCCCTGACCGAAATAGTTAAGAACGTGAACCACAAAGCCATCCATAACCTACCACCCCCTTCGACATATGTATAATTCTCAGATTAACTGGTATTATTCCAAGAATAACTGATAATAGTTATACATGATACTAAACAGTTAAAAGTCAAACTAGTGATATTTGTAAACCCGAGCTGCAAATATGAGCGAGCTGTTCATTATCATCATGATATCAGCCGAAAGACGTCCACTGCTGGACAAAGGCCTCCCCCAAGGATATCCAGCGAGCTGTAATGTTGTGAAATATAAAATACATTTTCGGATCCTTATAATGTTTTTAATACTTTTTACTTCCATCTTCGGCATTATCGTCACTTACGGTGAGATAATGCCAAGGGCTTATCAATTGTGGATAAAAAAAATGACTGAATGAATTAGCTCTTTGATCAGGCCTGTAACAACATTTTTCAAAAAATGACAAATTGTCGCAATAATTTTAAATCAAACTAGAGAATGTTTGCTTCTCTTGACTACGTACCTACTAAACTAAAGTATTATAAAAAATAGTGATTTAAGAGCCGCAAATTTTGTAAAACATAGATTTCAAAGTAACTTTAAAACATATAACAGACGGTACCACAATACAAAAAAAAAGAAATAGATACGAGTACCTATATTTAATTGAAACAAAAACACAGAAAACACAGCTTTTCAAAGTTCTGTTTGATTAAAAACTGGTTATAAATAAAAAAATACCCAAGCCACCCAAGCCATGACAAAGAAGTGAAAATGATAACCATTGAAGAATGGAGCAGCGAAAATTCTCAAAACTCCAGAGCTCACTCCTCAAAAGGCTAAATAACCTCCGAGAGCACCTCTTTGTTCATTTTATCAGTTGGAAGGCATTTTTTCAACGAGCCTCCCTCTTCTATAAGACCAGATAAATTATGTCGAGATAGAGACAAATAATCCGGCAGTCCATTAAATCTACAAAAAGCGTTCGCTTTTAAGAAATTAGCCTACTAATCTTCGTGCGGGTTAAAGGAGATTATCTTAAATGGAAAGAAAAAACTGACGCGAAGATATTTTTCTTGAAATTTAAATTAAATGTAAGCCTCGCTACTGGGCGCTGTTGGTGTTGCATTCAAGGATTTAATAAGCTTCTAGAGCACATTTCCTTCTTTCCTGAATTTTTTAACTTAATTTTCTGAAATGGCTTTTTTTTGAAAAAGTAAGAAAAGCGAAGATGCTATATTTTAAAATATTCACGTAGCTAATAGACTACTCTCAATCTCATTATTTGCGATATTACGTAAATCGATAGGTTTGTAATTATTATCTATCTATCTATCTATAATATAATAAAACTGTAACGGGGCCGTGTCTGTACATGAAATATTTTTGGAAAATAATAACTGTGGTGGACATTAGTAACGATACGGAGGGCAAAACAACAACTTTTGGAATTTTTGTCTGTCTGTCTGTCTGTCTGTCTGTCTGTCTGTATGTTCGCGCATCACGCAAAAACTACCGGGCCGATTTTGATGAAATTTTGTATGGTGGTTCCTTATAGTCCAGATTAACATATAGGATACTTTTTATCCCGGAAAATTCAAGAGTTCCCGTAGGAAAATCAAAAGATTCATTTGTAGAATGGCTCACCACGCAAATGTGAATCAAATTTATGTTATCAAATTTTACACGTTGATACCCTTATCGCGAACTAAAACTGGGACATTGTAAATCCCAGAAAAAATAAGGGTTCCTGCAGGAATGCAAAAAATTGTATCTTTAGAATGGCTCAACGTAACAATATGAAACCATTACATTGAGATGGGATGTTTTGACCGTCATTGTATAGTCGGGTATTCTTTAACCCGGAAAACTAAAGAGGTCCCGTGGGAAATTATTTATCGATATTTACAATAATAAATATAGAGTACTTTTTCAACATAAATAAGCTACACATACCACACATTATAATCATAGCAGCAAAATGTCAATAGATGGCACTGCAGGAATAATAAAACGCGCTTAAATTGAATTAAAACATTAAAATATTATTTCATACTTTTGAGTGGATTTCTTTTATGTATTTTTCAGCATACGCTACTTTACACAACTCTCTGGAACTATGGCACGTAGCGATATGTTTCATAGACGAACAGATAGGTATTTTTTTTATAGATTGCAATCGTGTAAAAAAATTAAAAACACATAAATCGAGTTTAGCTTCAATCAACAGGAGGCACAGATATGGGAACTCTTCTGACGGCGACTATTTGAGTGTCGCAGTGGCTCTCCGCCTGCAATATCAATATCTGTGAACCTCATCAATGTATTTGCGGGTCCACGGTGGAGGCAATTGGCCATCACTCACTGAGTTGCAGTCGTGTTTGTGAAGATTACCACATCACCAATTCCTTAAGGCACTGGTATCGGCCAGATGGAATATTCCATCTTTGATGCAGCCGCCGGTCTTTAGTCGATGTGATGGCAAAGAGAGAAACGTTCCTGCTTTGGGACTCTACTTTTTCTGCCTCACTTTTCACCCGTACGGTACTGCTGCTCAATTTGCGGCGAGAAAGAAGCATAATAAGTACTTGGTCTTGAAAGCAAATTACTGCTTTGTATCGCTGGTCTGTGAGACAACCGGCTGCTGAACCCTCAGAGGCCTTTGCCTTTACAAAGGAGATTGGCCGTCGCCTTCGAGAGAGGAGATGTGACGTGAGGTCCCACCTGCTGCTAAGGTTGTCTATTGCCATCCAGAGCGGCAACGAGAAGTGCGTCATGGGCTACTTTGGAGCTGATACGACTCGAGGATTTGACCCATATTAATATTTTTAGGAAGTTTTATTACTAGATTGATACAATGATTTAAATTAGTTTTTCGATAATATAGGTATACGTATTATTTCATCATATCAGTTTATATACGTCTCCACCAAGGGGCTCGACCTGTCCTGAGTTAGGGCGATCTGGCCTTAGACGATCACGCGGGCCTATTGCGGGTTGATTGACTTCACACATAAGCTTCGAGTTTCTTCGCAGGTGTGTGCAGGTTTCCTCGCGATGTTTTTGTCACCGTAAGAGCGTCGGATAAACGTACATACCAGTATGAAATCGATATTCGTATAGATATTTTTAAGTGGCAGCATTCGAACCACGGCCTTCCGGACAGGAGATAGTGGCCCTAACCGTTCTGCCACCGACGCTCTATAATATGTTATTTAAGATTTAGAAATCCTTACTTTTTATTATAAATGTGAAAATGTGTTTGTTTGTTTGTTACCTATTCACACTTCAACACCTCTACCAATCTTGATGAAATTCGGCATGCAGGTAGTCTGTATCACTGGAAATGAAATATTCAACTTTATATCTGTGGAAATTATCATAGCCCGATGCAGTTCCTGAAGAAACTAAAACAATACTCTTTGTTCGTTAAGTTATTCAAAATCGTAACGAAAAAATGAATTGGTGTGATTTTTAACACAGAGATGAAGTGGAAAATTATATAATTTACTAATAAGTATATCCTGACATAGTTCCCGCGGGATCTGGGGACAACTGTTTTCTACGCTCGCGCACGTCGGTGGCGTCGCAACGGAGCAACGGATTAATTATATTTTTTGTATAGAATTTGTTGAGGGGGTGGGAAGTGACAAAGACAGCTAATCCGAATAGCCCGACACAGTTCCTGAGGTACCTGGAGAAAACTCATGTCCACGCTTGCGAGCTGATTGCGGCTCGCGCACCACTCACCCTCAAAAAGAGTAATAAAAGCTATGTCCACGCGGGCGAAGCCGCGGGCAAAGGCTAGTTACAAATATAAATAGTTGGTAAGCACCTCCGTGGCGTAATGGTTAGTCCATTAGATTCACACCAGGAGGTCGCGGGTTCGATTCCCGGTGGGGTCAACTTGTAAGACACGGTTTGGTTGGTGGTAGAGTATTTTCTAAGCCCGCATGGCTAGCTACCACCATCTTATCTAAGTCTTGCCGCCAAACATCAGTGTGTTAAAAATATTGATGTGCTCCGGGATGAAGATAAGCTAGCCAGTTCTCCATTGCGTTGGGGAATCTTGGTACGCTTGCTTTCATCTTTGGCATCATCGTCACTTACCATCAGGCAGGTGAGATGATGCCAAGAGCTTACCAATTATGAGTTAAAAAAAACTGCTTTCTCAAAATTCTGATAGATTTTTTCCTGTATCAAAAATATTATTATTTGTACTTAACAAAGGAAATTCTTACGAGCTTTTTATCGTAACGCAACAACTAAATTATAAATACAATCTTCTGAATTAATTTATCTTAAAATTGTGATGAAACCAATGTACTGCTTCAAAACTTAATTCTCTCAAATACGAGGTACCGCAACTACTCGGAAACATGGCAGTGAATTAGAATCCGACTTCAATTAATGAGCCTTGAGGTCCACCCGACGGCAGACTGCAAATCTTGCAAATGAATTGATTCCCATCTAAATTTCAGCTCCACTTAAACATTTGGATATCAAACTAGACTTCGTAGACGGCTTTGGTTTATTGATTGCAATTTGTCATAATCTCTAAATATAAAATAATTTTCAAAAAGCCTTATAACATTTAGGTACAAGCTTTACATATTGCATTGTCACGCGATATAAACGTGCATGCAAAATTTTAGCTCAGTCAGAATTTAACTTGCAAGATTTCACCCGAACAAACATACATAAATTGCAAGTTAAATAAAAGCTCGTAGAAACTGAAAAATGCCTAGACCGATTAGAATTTTTTTTGTTAAGTTCGTGTTCGTTAAGAACAAGATTTACATGTAGCTCGTGAGCCACTTGCGGCTCGCGGACCACTAACCCTCTAATCTCAATTAAATATTATTTTAGTTTAGTTTCTACAAAGGGTAATGAATGAAATCGGTGGCATTCTGAGTACGGTCTAATATTTATGAAAGAACTAGCATTTGCCCGTGGACATCGTTTTTATGACTTTCTTTGAAGGTGAGTGGTGCGGGAGCCGCAAGCGGCTCGCGAGCGTGGCCATGAGTTTGTCCAGATTCCATCAGGAACTATATCGGGCTATTCTGATATTAGCAGTCTATGTCACTTCCCACCCCCTCAACCAATTCTATATAAAAAAATCACTCAATCCGTTGCTCCGTTGCAACGCCGCGACATGGTGCGCGAGCGTGAAAATGAGTTTTCCTCAGATTCCTCGGGAGCTATGTCAGGATATGCTAATTAGTAAATTATGTCATTTCTCACCCTCTCAAACATCTCTGTGCATTAAATCACTACAATCCATTGTTCTATTGCGATGTTAAAGAAATTAACCAAAAAAAGAGTATTTTTAGTTCCCCCAGGAACTGCATCGGACTATTTTCACGAGATTAAAAGTAGTCGATGTTCTACAGACTATCTGCATGACAAATTTCATCAAGATTGGTCGAGGTGTTAAAGCGTGAAAAGGAAAAAACCAAACAAACACATTTTCAAATTAGTAAAGATTAAAGCACCGTACAAGCATAGCGTATTTTTTTCTACAACTGATGTTCTTGGAAATCCAAACATCAATGGCTTTACTAAATGACGTAATCTTTTCCTTAGAATTTAAACTCAATTTTCTAGTTTTTTCCGTATTTACGAAATATAATCTTTGCACGTCACTCTTTTATTTTTCTTTAGAAAGGTATCTGTATTCTACTGGCATACCTACCTATTTATCTTCAAAAGCAGGCCACGTAGATCTGAATCACCATTAATCAATGTGCTAATCAAACTAATCTAGTCTAATCTAATCTAGCTCACCGTATTCGTTTGTGCTGATAATCAAATCTAATTCAATTTGCTTTACTTGAGTAGTTTCTGCTTATTTTCCATCTACTAGAATAATATCTCGTTAAGGCTTTAAGACAACTCAAACTGAGTAGGTCGATCAGTGATAAAATAACATCGAACGTAAAAGTTCAAATCAATGCGGGCTTTAACGTGGCTGTTACGTACGTTGAAACCAAATGCCCAATTCTCGATTTTCACATATTTTTGTTACTTTTCTTCAATTTCTAATAAGTTTAAAAAAAAATTGTTCAAAATGAAAGGTGTTAAAGTCACCGATGTTTGTGTGTTGGTTTCATTTAACATAAACAATTCGTTTTCGAAAAATTTTGCAATTACTGCAATAAACAGGGTCTACAGGATTTTTTTTTACATCAAAAGAGGTTATATTTTTAAAATTTACCTTAAGTGTATTATATATTTTTTCCATAGTGATAGCTTTGCGCTGTCTTACAATAATTTGAATTGAATATTGTGATTTGAGTTTCTTCGCAGGCGTGTGTAGGTTTCCTCACGATGTTTTCCTTCACCG
Organism: Coleophora flavipennella; assembly: GCA_947284805.1. Lineage (NCBI taxonomy): Eukaryota > Metazoa > Arthropoda > Insecta > Lepidoptera > Coleophoridae > Coleophora > Coleophora flavipennella. The sequence goes on along the minus strand of OX369257.1, from coordinate 8,737,981 downwards.
TTAAAGCAATCGGTAAGTATGTACGTAAGTTTTTTGAAAAACTCATTGGTACATTGGCCGTCCAGATTTGAACCCGGTACCTCTGGTTAGATGGACCGAGTCGTTACCGAAGAAACTCGAAGGTTGTGTGTGAAGTCGACCAACCCGCACTGGGCCCGCGTGGTCGACTAAGGCCTAATCGCCCTGATTCAGGGTAGGCTCGAGCCCCTCGGTGGGGACGTATATGAGCTGTAATGATATATGATGATTGTGATTTGACCCATCTTAGGGCCTTAACAACCCATAAACGTCCCTATTGCTGGAGCACGGGTCTCTACCCAAACTGGGGAGGTTGGGCTGTACTCCATACACGGGTACCAAGTCTGGGTTGGTGGAGGCTGTAGGTCTATAACCTCCTCCTGTCAGAAGTTTCTCAAGCCGCCTATAATAAGGTATCTGACATGGCTTAAGGACTGCCATATAGTGACAGAAACCAGCTCCAACGGCTTGACGTGCTTTGCGAAATGCCGTCATACCCATTCATGTAGTAACCGTGCTTCAGATTATTTAACCTGCGTGATCGTTAAACCATGCAAGTTGCACTAAGCTACGACCGGTTTTAAACTGGAATAATATCTCACTTAAACGATATCAGCTCATATACGTCCCCACCGAGGGGCTTGAGCCTACCATGAATTAGGGCGATCAGGCCTTAGTCGACCACGCGGGCCTAGTGCGTGTTGGTTGAAATACGGTAATAATCGGTATTAACTGTATACTTAGTCATAGGTATAGTTACTCAGAGCTTAGTGTTGCTATAATTAGGATAATCAATAGCTCATGTTCGCCCACACTATAATGATGTTGGCATGTGTGTAGTGGGCGGCACTGAAAATTTCGGGAATTAAGGAAGTGATACAACATTATTAGTGGAAAAGATATTTATTGTTTTTCCTTGAAACTTGACTTCGTTGGAACCAATTTATTAAAGCATTCATTCCATTTTGAAGTTGGAGTATTCAAAATGGCCGTTTTGTAGGTGTCTACAGCTTCTTCAGGTGACGAAAATCGTTGACCACGTAATTTGTTCTTAATTTTGGGGAAAGTATAAAAATCATTCGGGCTTAGGTCAGGGCTTTACGGCGGATGGTCTTATAATTCAATGTTTTCTTGCTCCAAAAACTCTTTTGTTCTGTTGGCGGTATGAGAGTTCACATTGTCTGATGGAGGATGATGCGGCGGTTGCAGTTCTCTTTACGGAGTTCAGAGACGACCTGCGGCAAACAAATGCTAGCATACCATTTTGCATTGACCGTTCTTTGTCCCTCAAGAGGAATAGTCGCAACATGGCCGGTTTTGGAGACAAACGTGGCCACCATTTTTTTTGTAACGCTCCGTGAACGAACAACTTTTTAGCTAACATTTTCGAACACACAAACTCGTGACTGATTTTTGTTTTGGGTTCTTATGCATATATTCAAGATTTGTCACCTGATATGATTCTGTATGCAGAATTTGAAGATCCTCCGTGGAATCTCTCGAGGGTTCTACCAAGTAACGCAAGCCGCTTTTTGCTCCTCGCAGAGCGAATGCGGGATCCATCGGGAAAACAACTTTTTTACACAATTAAATTTTTAAGCCAGATTATTTGTATTTGACTCATGACAATGTCTAAAGTTGCCTGAATTTCGCGATATGTCACATGTCGATCTTCCTCAATCAGCTTACGCACGGCATCAACGTTATCTTGGGTGATTGCACTTTTTGGGCGACCTTGACGGGGATCGTCACAGAGCTTGCGACGTCCACGTTGAAATTCCGCAAATCAGCGATAAATTGTGGTTTTGGATGGGGCTTCACTACCAAATACAGAAAACATCCAATCAACACACTGTTTTGTGTTAAACCACTTCAAAAGTCATAATAAATAATTGCTCTTCAATTTTCTCGAGTCAATTCCATTTTCACACCGACTTTACAAGCTCGACAAAATCTTGTGACAAGACCGCGTTCTTTTTTTTTAAATAAAAAAATGATATTTGATTATTCAAACCAAGGATTTTTCGATTATAAAGACTTTATTATGCCAGGAACAAAGGAAATATTCCATTCCCGATATTGTTAGTGCAGCCTATGTATCTAGATGACAAACATGTCAGACTTCCGGTCTTCTTGAAATATCTTCAGATAGGCGCGGCCTTGTGGTTTAGGCTGTATGGCCATAGAATCTTAGCCTTCCTGATAAAGGTGACTGACAAAAAACGTGAGTAAACAAAGTTAACATTCGATTTCACTCCACATCTATAAAAAAAATCTCAGTAGTTTAGTCAACTAAACTTGGTAACTGAACAAGTAGGAACAAAGGGTTATTTCAAACAAAAGTTTTTTTTAGTACCTTACTAGTAAATATATAAACGAGTAGTGTAGTACCTAAATAGTAATTATTCTAAACTAGCTGTTTCCCGCGGCTTCACCCGCGTGGACGTTTCTATGAATTTTCGAGGGTGCGCAGTGGGCGGGCTGCAAGCGACTCGCGAGCGTGAAAAAAAGTAGCCTCTGTGTTAATCCAGGTCCTAATCTGTCTATCTACCAAAATTCAGCCAGATCCGTTCAGTAGTTTAGCGTGAAGAAGTAACAAACATACAAACTCACACACTCACAAACTTTCGCCTTTATAATATTATTGTGATAAGAAACATACTTTTAAAAATTATATAGCATATTTTTAAGACTTTCACCACCATATTTCTAAATGAACTGGTTTCACACTGAACGACATCTCTAGATGAATAGATGTTTATTAATCTCCGCTAGTTGGCAAGATGGCTGATCAACGCAACTCCAGCAGAGTCAGCTCTGATCGTGTAGCCAGACTAATTACATTAATATCCGTACTGATTGAATTTGCCAACCCTACCGTGGCACGTTTCCTAGTATCCATATTCTGTACGTAGTATGGTTACCTCGTTATTTTTTTTAAACTCTTAGAACAATCATAATTAGGTTTAAAGATACTTTATTCTCATTTAAGACATATGCCACTTACATGAGAAAACAAAAACAAGATAAACAAAGCAAATAGGTAAAAAATCGTCGTTCCGTGATTTGATTTAGTCTTAAGACGTGAGTTAACTGTCTTTTTGAAGAATATGTAGTTCTAAATTTCTTTTAAATTGACCAAATGATTCAATTTTTTTTACAATTGTGGGTAACTTATTATAAAGTTGTGCAGCCTCGTAAGTAAGCATTTGTTTACCGAAGTTAATTATTATTTTTTATTATATTTATCTCTATATTTTTTAAATGTTTTCGAACGCTGGCACACTCCGGACACTGATGTATACAAGGGTCGTAAATTGAAATGTCTAAAAACAAATGACGGAGCAAACAAAATGACGGCGAAATCCCATACGTTCGAGAACCAAACTATAACCAATCTGTATCAATCTGGGTGACGAGGTTTTGAGGTCGGAATCTAGAGAGCGGCAGGGAGTGTCAATACTGTATGTCAGTACTAATATAATAATTATATACTTTATATCTGTTCTGATTTTTAGCGCCTATTTTATAACAAGCTGTTATTAAACTTGCTGTTAGCAAACTGGCAAGTTAAATTTTACCCACATTCCGGTTTTCGATTGAGCTGAAATTTGGAAGGATTTGGGTGATGAGCAGATTTGTTTGCTCTGTGTCTGGGTGTTAAATATACCAATATATGTATGTATTTAAACGTATATAAGTATGTATATCAGTCTCTGGTACCTGACCGTGTGTGGTTTGTCCCAGAATATTTATTTATTTATTTTTTAAAAAAGATGCATTTTTTAAATTTTATTTATATTAGCAAAAACACAAACGGTAATATAAAGTGATACGTGTAAGATTAATAAACTAATAAAAAGGTAAGTCAGTATATTCCAATAACGTGTTCTACAAACATTTAAAAGTAAAATCTTGGTAATCAGTCAACTGCTATAAACCGTAGGTTAAAAAGCTGTCGTAATAATGTAAATAAAACAGTCAAATTAACTTCGAAATTAACAGGAAATATAAAAGTGAACAAAAGAAGACTTATTATAATGTTTATGAAGTCATAAAAATCTTACTTATTGTAAACATAATTATGGCGTTCATTATGAGCCGTACCTTTTAACGCTTACCTTGTATTAGCAACTTAATTAACTTTTTAAGAGCAAGAAAATTCATTTCATGGATGAAAGGAACAATTACAAATTTGTATCACAATTAAGTATTTCTTTTTCGTTACAAGTAACAATTTAAATACTCGTAGAACATATTATATGGCTGTTGGGGTAGTAAAGTTCTCAAGTGGCGACCGCGCACTGGAAGACGTAGCGTTGGCAGGTCTCCTACTCGGTGGACTGACGACCTTGTAAAGGTCGCGGGAAGCCGCTGGATGCGAGCAGCGCAGGATCGGTCTTTGTGGAAATCCTTGGAGGAGGCCTTTGTCCAGCCGTGGACGTCTTTCGTATAATAATATGATGATGATGATGATAGATAAATAATGTCAAACTCCCTTTCAACGAATAAAAACCCGATTATAATACTGCTTCATCATATCAGTTCATATATTCGTCCCCATCGAGGAGCTCGAGCCTACCCTGAATATAAGGGCGGTCGGGCCTTAGTCGATCACGCGGGCCCAGTGCGGGTTGGTCAACTTCACACAGAACGTTCCAGACTCTTCGCAGGTGTGTGCAGGTTTCCCCACGATATTTTCCTTCATCGTTAAAGCAATCAGTGAGTTATATGTACGTAAGTTTCGAAAAACTCATTGGTACATTGGCCGTCCGGATTTGAACCCGGTACCTCTGGTTAGGAGGACCGAGTCGTTACCGATTGAACCACCGACGCTTACTTAGCAGAATATATCACAATTTTTGTCAAGTGGAAGCGGCCAGCAGAAACTTCAAAACTGGTGAAGTATTGCCATCGATATTGTCAACCATCTAAATGATCACTCTCTCCTGCCGACTGTCCTAGAAAAACTGAAACTTGAGGACATTTAATCAATCACGATATCGGGTCCCTCTCGAGTTTCGATAAAGGCCTGTAGAGGGTGCGAAAAAAACACACGTTGGATACAAGAAAAATTTTCGTTCAAAATATTTGGAACTTCGTTCGGGCGTATTGTGTGTTCTTTTTCTCAAAATTTTACTAGTATTTTAGATAGCCTTGTATGAATTCGAAGGCACCCTGTAGATTAAGTAGGTATTTTCCTTCGATAGACCGAAAAAATATACTCGTGCTTGTGATCAATCTTCAAATTAGATTGATGTATTTTCGTAAAGTGGTAAAGAAATATGGCTTGTTTTTGGCAGTATAGGCAAAATGGTAATTTCTTATTTTCGTAACGGTATTGTGATGTTACAATTAATAAATATAGTTAAAAGAAACTAAAAAACACGCTTTTAAAGCATATCAAACTAAACAGTAAAAACTTTGAAAGAAAAAACACTATTCTAATTCTACTAATTACTAATTAGGAACTAATTCAGCGGTTTTTTTTTTAAATATTATGTGTTAGGCAATCCGCCATAATAAAACATGTTCTGTGAAAGTTTTAACCGGCTACCTGTTGCGGTTCAAAGGACACAGTAAAGTCAAACAATTGTCTGTCAAACGGACGGACGGCGTAGGCTTAGTAATAAGGTCCCATTGGCACCCTTTGGATACGGAACCCTAAAAAGTAAACTATGGGGGATGTATAGGCGTGGTATGGACAAAAAAGACTTAGTATTTTTGATTGTTTCATCGAAAATGTAAGGTGTACGAAGCGACCGCTTACCATGGTGGTACAGGGTACCTATATAAACTTTCAAGATGGGCAAGTGCTATATTTACGATTTGTTAGCCGTTGGTCTTATACGCAGTTCGTCCATTTCGCAGTTCGTCCATTTCGCAGTTCGTCCATCAGGTTGAGTACCTTCTCAGTTCTTATAAACATGGGTTCTACTAATTTCATGCAATCTGTGCCATCCTTTATAAAAACACAATTTTCATTTATCGTGCGTTTTTACAAAAACCACTTAAAACTAAATTAGTTTATAAGAACTGAGAGGGTAAATATAGCACTTGCTTATCTCGAATGTTTTTACCCTACACATGTCCCAAGTATTTTTATAGCTCTTTAAAAAACATGTTTGGTATGAAAAGTCTAAAAATATCCCTAGCCAAGGTTGATGTGTGTGTCCCATGGCTATGCCACTTGGAGGGAAAGTACCTTAGATATTATAGATGGAACATTTTACTGAAGTTAGACATTATTTTATAAAAAAATGAACTGTATTCATAGATTTTTACATGGTTGAACCGGGAATTAAACCCGCTACACGAGAAAAAAGTTACCCTGTAACTTTATCATACCGATCAAAAGGCTTCATCATAAAGATTATTTTTTGCTAATAACATAGTGTCAGAAATAAAAGGAAGACCATGAATTTTAACATATTTAATTCAAAATTAATCAATTTAATTTATTAAAATGCTCAAAACGAGTCCCATTCTGTTGAACACAAAGTCGCACTATTTTGATTAATTCGCTCCCTGTAGATTTTTTTACATAACCCCATAAAGAAATCTAACGGGGTGAGATCTGGGGATCTCGGCAGCCATCTTATTTGTCCATTTGTCCCGATGCAGGAAGGAAAGTGTTCAATGAGATATTCAGATGCCCTTCGTAAAAATGTACTAAGAGCACCCGGTTTTTTTACAAACCCACACCATCAGTTGAACGAAAAACGCACTTGATTATTAGTCTCGCGGATACGTAAGGGATTCTCCCTGGACCTTGGAAAATAAGTCGTCTTTGAGCATCACCCGGCCGTAATTTTTGTAATAATCGCCCTTCAACGTAACTTTTGTATTTGTATTTTTTCAGTATACGGTGTATTTTACTTTTCGAAATTCCGATTTCTTCTTCACCATCCCTCACTGAACTTTTTTTTTTGCCTCAAAGTATATCAAAATGTCGAGTTCATTGTCAGTGTTCGTCATTTGGTGCCACGGTTATGGTAAGCGATGATCGAAACGTCCCAAATTCATCAGATTATACACCAACCGTTCCATAATAATCGAGATGGTGTATTTTTATCAGGATATCTTTCCCGGTACCATTGTAAGGCTAATGTTACGTTTTTGTGGTTCAAAAAGTATGCTTCCGTTAAATCGAAATTATTTTGAAACGCCATGGTTATGTAACAAATTCACAATACAATGCAAAAATCCTAAAATGAAAATCACGGAAACAAAAGAATAAAATTTAAAAATGGAACGCATTTTTGAATTATTTCTTTATAATCAGCCAGCCGAAACAATCAAAAGAGTGCAACCTTGTATTCAACAGAATGGGACTCATGTTGAGCATTTGATAAATTAAATTGATTAATTTTGAATTAAAAATGTAAAAATTCATGGTCTTCCTTTTATTTCTGACACTATATTATTTAGCAAAAAATAATCCTTATGATGAAGCCTTTCGATCGGTATGATAAAGCTACAGGGTATATTTTTTTATCGTGTAGCGGGTTCGATTCCCGGTTCAACCATGTATAATTATTAAAAATCTATGAATGCAGTTTAAATAGTTTTTAATATTAAAATAATTTCTTCTTTCAGTAAAATGTTCCATCTACAATATTCAAGGTTCTTTCCCTCCATGTGGCATAGCCGTGGGAAACCCTGTACTATATACTCGTATATGCAGGATATTTTGAACTAGCCTTTTCCCGCGGCTTTGCCCGCGTGAACATTGTTGTGATGACTGTCCTAGAGGGTGCGCGGTGCGCGAGCCGCTTGGACTTGACTTTTTTCCAGATCCCTCGGGAACTATGTCAGGATATGCTTATTAGTAAATCATGTCATTTCCCACCCCCTCAACTATCTCTATGCAAAAAATCACAACAATCCATTGTTTCGTTGCGATGTTAAGGAAATTAACCGAAAAAGAGTATTTTTTAGTTCCCCCAGGAACTGCATCGGGCTTTGCTGTTTTCACGGGATAAAAAGTAGCTTATGTCTTTCGTCGTGGCACAGACTACCTGTATGCCAAATGTCATCAAGATTGGTCAAGGTGTTGAAGCGTGAAAAGGTAACAAACAAACAAACACATTTTCGCATTTATAATATTAGTAAGGATTACCTAACCGAATGAAACTCACCAATAGAATTTATTTTCGTATCAAAAATCTATAATTTTCATTAATGTTTTATATGTCCCGCTCCCGCAGTTAAAAGTCACAAGTGCCCATATAAAATAGTGAAATGCGTTATACGTATTGCAGTTATGGCAGTGAAATAAAACACAGACTTCTCTCGTAAAGCTGCTTCTGCGTTTTTATGGTATCAATTAATAGGAAAACACTGTGACAGTTATTTTTAATGTACAATATCAATAAAAAATCGGAAATCAGTTAAACCTTTTTTACCTGTTTGAATTTATTGAAGTTTTCAGTTTTGTCTAATAATTTTGATTGAAATCAGAGTTTTTCGGATTTTTGGATTGAGACCTTTATGTGAGATCACAAAAAATAATGACATGTCCATGCCTGAGATATACTACATGTATCTATCGACGAAAATTATGTCAAACGTCCGTGTCATACCTACTCCTCTGAAGGTTGGAGGCTCTGCACTCGAAGTTGTTACCGAATATGTATACCTGGGACAAACAGTCCAGTTAGGTAGGTCCAACTTCGAGAAAGAGATCAATCGTCGAATCCAACTCGGCTGGGCAGCGTTCGGGAAGCTTCGCAATATCTTTACGTCCCAGATACCGCAGTGTCTTAAGACCAAGGTCTTCGACCAATGTGTGTTGCCAGTGATGACGTACGGAACTGAGACATGGTCGCTTACTATGGGCTTCATAAGAAGGCTCAAGGTCACCCAAAGGGCAATGGAGCGTCCTATGCTCGGAGTTTCTCTGCGTGATCGAATCACAAACGAGGAGATCCGTAAGAGAACCAAAGTAACCGACATAGCTCTCAGAATTGCTAAACTTAAGTGGCAGTGGGCGGGGCACATTGCTCGTAGAACAGATGGCCGTTGGGGCAGTAAAGTTCTCGAGTGGCGACCACGCACCGGAAAGCGTAGTGTAGGCAGGCCTCCCACTCGGTAGACCGATGACCTGGTGAAGGTCGCGGGAAGCCGCTGGATGCGGGCAGCGCAGAACCGGTCGTCGTGGAGATCCTTGGGGGAGGCCTATGTCCAGCAGTGGACTTCCTTCGGCTGATATGATGATGATCTATCGACAATATTTTAAATTAACATAAAGTCTGCGCAAAAACTACACGATCTCACTCCGAGCTCAATTCCACCTTCGGTCAACCAGACGCTTCCATCCTTTTGTTGTAGTACATCACCTATCCGCTCGAAATGTTACGCTTCCTCATTTATTATGCGGACATAATGTACTAGGAGGTGATGACGAATTTGCTAACGATAACGGAAATTGATAAACTTAGGTTGAGAGGATAAATGGCAACTCTCTGATGTGAAATACGGCGGTCTGCCTACGCAAAGTGGTTGCATTATTTACTTATAGCACCTGAAAAACTAGTTATCGTGACCAAAAATAAAACGATAAGAGATAGGAAATGAAAGTACTAGTTGTACTCAAGACAATTATGCAAAAACTGACCAAATATTCGGTTGCGTTGTGAAGCAACGCCTGTTAGTAGTAGGAATAGCGAGTTTTCTATGCCAGGTTTCTTCCACCCCCCCCCCCCCCCCCCGCGCACGATTTATCTGCTGTAAGTTGATGAGGAGTTGGGTATCCTGCAGATTCCAGAAATTCCAATAAGCCCAATACGATACCTCTGCTGTAAGTCGATGAATCCTTAGCGCGAGTACAACTCACGCAGTGCCTGTTTTTATTACTTCACTTTAGGATTTGTGCTATTCACATTTCACACTAGGTAGCGTAACGGTTACGGCCGATACCTTCTGTCTGGGAGGCCTTGGTTCGAATCCTGCCACGTTTTTTTTTTTTTTTATTAAGTATTTGAGTACGTTTGGCTGCACCTCACCTAATGGTAAGTGCCGATGCAGCCGAGGATGTGACACGCAAACTCAAATAGTGCCTATTTACTCTCGTCTTGAAGATTCCTAAATTGTACGAATCGGGGAATACAGACGCCGGAAGGGAATTCCACTCCTTGGCCGTTCGCATGATACCAATGTGTTTTCGATTTTCGATATGTACGTTTATCCGATGCTCTTACGGTGAAGGAAAACATCGTGAGGAAACCTGCACACGCCTGCGAAGAAACTCCAACTGGGCCGGCGTGGTCGACTAAGGCCGGATCGCCCTAATTCAGGGTAGGCTCGAGCCCCTCGGTGGGAACGTATATGAGCAGATAAGCAGAAGACATTTCACACTAAGTTTAATGCTTTTAAGTATTACCATTTTAACGACATTATAACAATTTATATTATTTGTAAATTTTCTGTAAATCTTCCATAATGACACATCTTCTGTCCGCCAATTTACAGTTCAAAAGACACAGCCTTTTAAAGATTGACTAACAGATAGCCAGCGGTAGTCTTAGTAATAGGTTCACGTTTGAGTACGGAACCCTAAAAAAATAAGAGTGCCAACAAAATAGTTTCAAATCCTGTTGCACACAAAACCTATACCTTGATCTTCAATGTCCTCATTAATATTATTAATGTAAAAAGATGTTTAACCATATATGGTTGTGTGTGAAGTCGACCAACCCGCACTGGACCCGCGTGGTTTACTAAGGCCCTAATTCAAGGTAGGCTCGAGCCCCTCAGTGGGGACGTATATGAGCAGATATGATGATTATGAAAAATATGTTTGTTTGTCCTCCCTTCAAGTCGCGTCAACGATCGTCCTGATTTTTGGCACAGAGAGTCTGAACGAGGTAGAAATAGGCATAACGCATACTATTTATCCCGTTATAATAGCATAGTCCGACATAGTTCCTAGGGAAACTAAAAGTTTCTCTTTTTTTTGGTGATTTCTTCCACGTCGCAATACGTTATCCGCGACCGATATGACGTGATTTTTTGTAAAAACTAATTTGCACGCTCGGGCATGTCGCAACTGATACTGAGCAATGGAATGTCGAGATATTTCGAACATAGATAGTTCAGGGGATAGGAAGTGACATATATTTAAATTAACATGGGCTGAGGTAGTATACCGGAGGGATCTGGCGAGCCACTGCGGCTCGCGCATCATGCACCCTCGAAGACAGCAATTAAATCTATATCCACACGGGTAAAACTGCGGGACAAAGTTAATCCTTACTAATATTATAAATTTGAAAATGTGTTTGTTTGTTTGTTACCTTTTCACGCTTCAACGCCTTGACCAATCTTAATGAAATTTGGCATGCAGGTAGCCTGTGTCACAAGGAAGGACATAGGCTATTTTTTATCCCGTGAAAATAGCACAGCCCGATGTTATTCCCGAGGGAACTGAAAATATACTCTTTTTTGGTTAATTAACATCGCAACGGAACAATGTATTGTTGATTTTTGCACCGAGATGGTTGAGGGTAATGACACGATTTACTAATAAGCATATCCTGACATAGTTCCCGAGGGATCAGGAGAAAATTCATGCCCACGCTCGCGAGCCTCATGCGGCTCGCGCACCGCGCACCCTCTAAGCCAGTCACAAAAACGATGTCCACGCGGGCGAAGCCACGGGCAAAAGCTAGTATAAAATATGGCATTCTAGCACGTGTCCTAAGCCAGGCCGCGATATAATCCGTGAGTGGAAACTCGATAACAAACTTTATGCATAACAAGTTTTGCTTAGCTGCGGCTTTAGCAGGCCCCGCCAGGAAAATGCATCTTTTGCGTAACCACGATATTGTTCTGAAGTTGGGAGAGGAAAGTATAATAAAGTGGTTATAGTTTAGGTATAGTTATATTAAATTTCTGTTTAGATGGATTTGGGAACTGTAGGTTTAAAGGAATCAAATAAATTCGTGTAATATATTAAACTAGCTGTTTCCCGAGGCTTCCCTCGCGTAGACAACGTTTCTATGACATTTCGAGGGTTCGCAAGCGTGAAAATAAGCAGCCTATATGTTAATCCAGGTCCTAATCTGTCTACCTACCTACCAAGTTTCAGCCAGATCTATTCAGTAGTTTTTGCGTTAAAGAGTAACAAACATACATCCAATACTTTCATACATTCTTACAAACTCTCGGGTTTATAATATTAGTAGGATTAATTAACGAACGAAGGGCCTCCGTTTCAGCTTGGGCAAAAATGCTTTCGTAAGTCTATCCCGAAGTCCGGATGTTCTCCTCTACAGGTCGCATTTCTCAACCGATTCTCATGAAATTTTGTGATAGGTTCTATAATTATATGGATTTGTTTTTGTTCAATTCAGTTTTTGGAAATTTCGATAAAACTCGCGAGGTCTACAGCTCACGGAGCCACTAGTTTAATCTGTATAATAAATTAAATCTCTTTGTGTACCAATATAAAAATTTACAGATCTCATGCACTACATGACCTTCCTATACATTGAAAAAAACTCAGGCAAATTAAAAAAAATGTAATACGCGTCGGTGGCGTAATGGTTAGGGCCGCTACCTTCCGTCCGGGAGGTCGTGGTTTGAGTCCTGCCTCGTAGCAATGTGTTTTCGAATTTCGATTTCATATGTACGTTTGAGACACTGCGGTATTTGGGACGTGAAGATATTGCGAAGCTTCCCGAACGCTGCCCAGCCGAGTTGGATTCGTCGATTGATCTCTTTCTTGAAGTTGGACCTACCTAACTGGACTGTTTGTCCCAGGTATACATATTCGTCAACAACTTCCAGTGTAGAGTCTCCAACCTTTAGAGGAGTGGGTGCGACACGGACATTTAACATTATTTTCGTCTTGTCCATGTTCATTTTAAGACCCACTTGTTGAGAGACCTTACTGAGGCCATCGAGCATTGTGCTTAGGTCTTCCATAGTCTCAGCCATGACCACGATATCATCAGCGAATCGGAGGTGGGATATGTACTCGCCGTTGATATTGATGCCGAGTCCACCCCAGTCCAGAAGCTTAAAAACATCTTCCAGGGCGGCGGTGAACAGTTTCGGAGATATAACGTCTCCCTGTCTCACCCCTCGCTGCAACTGGATAGGTTTCGAGTTCTGGTCTTGGAGGCGAACCGACATGGTGGCGTTTTCATACAGACACTTCAACACCTCGATGTATCGATGGTCAATTTGGCACCGCTGGAGAGACTGTAGCACAGCCCAGGTTTCGACTGAATCAAAGGCCTTCTCATAGTCCACAAACGCCAAGCATAGTGGCTGATTGTACTCTTCGGTCTTCTGTATAATCTGCCGCAGCGTATGTATGTGGTCTATGGTACTAAAGCCTTTTCGGAAACCGGCTTGTTCGGGAGGCTGGAAGTCGTCAAACCTGCGTGCGAGACGATTCGTAATGACTCTCGAAAACAGCTTGTAGACATGGCTCAGAAGTGAGATGGGTCTGTAGTTCTTCAGCAGGGTGTTGTCGCCCTTTTTGAAGAAAAGCACGACCACACTTCTGTGCCATGCCTTAGGCGTTTGTCCCTCGAGTATAACGGAATTAAATAACTTCTGAAGAGCTTTTAGTACCGGTGATCCACCTGCTTTCAGAAGTTCAGCCGTAATTCCATCATCACCCGGTGCCTTGTTGTTCTTGAGCTGTTTGAGAGCCATTCTAATCTCGTACAGGCTGACGTCCGGGATATCTTCGGTATAGTGTCGGGTTAGTCTGGCTCTTGGGTCTTCAGCCAGATCACTGACAGGCAAACGTGTGGTCGTGTACAATTGTCCATAGAACTTCTCAACTTCTTCCAGCAACTCAGTCTTAGACGATATGGTTCTGCCGTCCTCAGTCTTCAGCTTGGTCAGTTGGCTTTGTCCAACAGACAGATCTCTCGCGAACACTTTTGAGCCTTTATTGTGCTCAATCGCCTCTTTAATACAATTTGTATTATATTGGCGTAAATCGCGAGTTAGGGACTTAGAGATCTGCCTGTTTAGTTGCCGATACTGAGTAGCGTCTTCAGAGGACTGCAAAACCAGTCTGCGTCTTTGTTCCATGAGGTTGCTGGTGAAGTCGGAGATTTTTTTGGTTCTGTTTGAACGGCGAGTTTTAAAAAACTTAGACCCGACCGTTTGAACAATTTCCACGAACCTGTCATTATAATCGTCCACATTCTCGCAGTCTTCTAGGCATTCGAAACGATTGTGCAGCTCGAGCTGAAAGCTCTCGGGGTTTTGGAGCTGGATGGGCGCTGGTCGGAGCGTAGACTTCATCAGTCGACATCTTTCCCAAATACCGCAGTGTCTCAAGACTAAGGTCTTTGACCAGTGTGTGTTGCCAGTGATGACTTACGGAACTGAGACATGGTCGCTTACTATGGGCCTCATAAGAAGGCTCAAGGTCACCCAAAGGGCAATGGAGCGTGCTATGCTCGGAGTTTCTCTGCGTGATCGAATCAGAAACGAGGAGATCCGCAGGAGAACTAAAGTAACCGACATAGCTCACAGAATCGCTAAACTGAAGTGGCAGTGGGCAGGGCACATAGCTCGTAGAACAGATGGCCGATGGGGCAGTAAAGTTCTCGAGTGGCGACCGCGCACCGGAAAACGTAGCGTAGGCAGGCCTCCCACGCGGTGGACCGATGACCTGGTGAAGGTCGCGGGAAGCCGATGGATGCGGGCAGCGCAGGACCGGTCGTCGTGGAAATCCTTGGGGGAGGCCTTTGTCCAGCAGTGGACGATTTGTGGCTGATATGATGATATGATGATGTACGTTTATCCGACGCTCTTGCGGTGAAGGAAAAACATCGTGAGGTAACCTGCACACGCCTGCGAAGAAAATCAAAGGTTGTGTGTGAAGTCGACCAACCCTCACTGGACCCGCGTGGTCGACTAAGGCCGGATCGCCCTTATTCAAGGTAGGCTCGAGCCCCTCGGTGGGGACGTATATGAGCTGATATGATGAATACTTGTTACTATATAGTCCTAATAGTTTTTTAAGGAACTTATCTGTTCGAACCGTATGTGTGTATTTTTTGGAATTAAACAATATTCGTATATTTAAGTCTATGTGGACTTATTAACTAGTGTGCCAAATTTCATTATATGTATGTATGTATGTATGCGTGTCCACGTATTTTTTAGAAACTATAAATTGTATTACAATAATTCTGTTTTTATTGGATAAAGTATCTCTCAACATATGGAACAGTGCAAGTTTTTTCAAAATCGGTTAAACAGTTTTCAAGATAATAAAATGGACCTTTAAGCGTTTACCAAACACTGGGAAAACACGTTTTTAGTATATCACAGCAATTTAGTGATTGAAGTACATAAAGTGTTGTCAATAATTTTCGTCCTCGGCTTGGAGGACTCCTATACCATCCAATACCGTGCCACTATACATTGTCTAATGTCTAATGCCAGGCATTGTCTAATGCCAGATGTTACAAGACATCTCAATTTTTGATGTGTAACATCTTTGCTCTCGCTTTCCTGCAATTTGTGGGAGTGATTTCGTGAAATGGGACGGAAATGTGTCCAATGGGACGAAAATGTGTCCCATTGTAACAGGAAGTCGCGTTTTTTCAGGCTTTAAAAGCGCGGAAAAGGCAAAGGTATCTATGACCATACAGCCTAGTCTGCCGTATCTTTGCCGTCCTTTTTTCAGGCTTCAAAAGCGCGGAAAAGGCAAAGGTATCTATGACCATACAGCCTAGTCTGCCGTATCTTTGCCGTCCTTTTATAAAGTATTTTGTCACATGTTACACATCATATGCGAGTACTGTAGGTCTCGCTCGAATTTTCTTTATTATTTTTTTTCATTAATAATTAGAGTGTGTTTGACTGCAACTCCATGGTGGTAAGTGATGATGCAGTCGAGGATAATACACGCAAACTCAAATAATGCCTATTCACTGTTGCCTTGAAGATCTCCAAATTATTGGAATCGGGAAACACTGACGCAGGCAAAAAGTTCCACTCCTTCGCTGTACGCTGTAATGAAGAAGAAAGCGTAACGTTTCGTGCGAAAAGGTGGAACATCAAGAACAAAGGGGTGCAAAGCCTCCTTGTCGTCTCGTTGATTTTATCCGTTGTTCAACAAAAATTAAGTTAATCAAATTATAATCTAGGTGTCTTTCGAATTTTTCAATTACCTATAAAAAATCAAACTAATATTATAAACGAGAAAGTTTGTATATATGGATGTTTGTTTCTCTTTCACGATTCCAACCACTGGATGGATCGGGATGAAACTTGGCACACATACAGGTTACATCCTAGAATAGGACATAGGCTACTTGTTACCCCGGGAAAACGTATTATTCTCATGGGAAAATCAAAAACAACGCGGGCGTAGCCGCGGGCGGACATCTAGTTATCTATATTTATTAGTTTTTTTAGGAAATTGGCCTCTTCATTACTAAAGTCGTGAGATTTTATTGATTTTCCAAAAGAGTTTAGGATTTAAAAAAAGAAAAAACTATATCAAAAATTGCCAATACAACAAGCCCTTGCCAATACGCACTTTGACACTTAAATCATTACGATACCCCAAATACTCTCATAGCTATGTTGCACTTTCGCTGAAAAAGGTACACCTACCGGAGCGAACGAAATAGTACATTGTGATACAAGAGTGGAAAGTAGGTTTTTGTAAACAAGCTGTTATTAACAAGCCTGAGCCGAAGCCGAGCATTTTGAATTTCACGAGTTAGCAGTAATCTACACACACGTGTAATTAAATATAATAAAAAAACCGTTGATAAGAATTTTGAAAATTCAATGTTAAGACGTATATGGTGTTATTCATTTTTCCTCGTATAAATTATTTTTAATTTTATTCTATTTATGAAAACTCCGAGCCACAAAACTTTTTAAATTGACTTATAAAAGTTATAAATTTAAAATTAAACTGCAAAATTAATGACCGAGCTCGTGAAAGAAAGTCACAACCGCGTAAAAGAAAGATGCATCATGCAAAAGATTTAATTTTCTAATCATAATTATAGCCTCTGAAAGTACGCCATGTTTAATAACTGTATTGAAAAAACAATGGAATAGTTAAGTAGAGATATTTATTTATGTAGGTGCCAAGTCAAGAAGTTGGCAAAGAAGAGGAAGGGATGGCGTTTACTCCCCGGCAATAGCCTAGCTGAATAATGAAGAATGATGATGATGTATTAGATAAGTTTGGGGGAAACTTGTAGAAGCGAAGTAGATTTGTAGTAGTGTAGTGCCTAGGTATAGGCACATAGCAAACACTACATGTTTATAAGGTCATATTATATAGTGTATCTAAGGTCATATGTAGAGAGCCACGGTGGCATAACGGTTACGGCCGCTACCTCCTGTCCGGGAGGCCGTGCTTTGAATCCTGCCACGTACCAATGTGTTTTCGTATTCGATTTCATATGTACGTTTATCTGACGCTCTTACGGTGAAGGAAAAAATCGTGAGGAAACCTGCACACGCCTGCGAAGAAACTCAAAAGTTGTGTGTGAATCGGCCAACCCGCACTGGGCCCGCGTGGTCGACTAAGGCCCGATCGCCCTAATTCAGAGTAGGCTGGAGCCCCTCGGTGGGGACGTATACGAGCTGATAAGATGATGTATAGTGTATCTGTTACGGCTAAAGGTGGGTGTGAACATAAGCCTAAGATTAACCGGCTAAAGTTAGATTAGATTAGATTTCGCGGGACTCTTCGACTGTAAAATCAATCAAACCTGACCGAACCTAATATCGCTTGCTTCGCTCGCTCACCACCCAAAAAACATTATCCAGCCAGTGTTGGGTAGATCTTGTTGTGCACGGATAAACGCCAAATACCAACTAATAATCGGACTTTACCTAAACAACTTTAGCCAGCTAATCTTAAGTTTATGTCCACACCCACCTTTAACCGTGACATATTGACAGTTCAGGTAAAATTATAGTTTGAGCAAGACCCGCATTATTTATTTAAATAAATAATGAATATTATGACGTATTATTGGGAATCCAACACAGCTGGGCAGCGTTCGGAAAGCTTCGCAATATCTTCACGGCCCAAATACCGCAGTGTCTGAAGATCAAAGTCTTGGACAAGTATGCGCTGCCAGTGATGACATATGGAACTGAGATATGGTCGCTTACTATGGGCCTCATAAAATGGCTCAAGGTCACCCAAAGGAGCGTGCTGTGCTCGGAGTTTTCCTGCGTGATCGAATCAGAAACGTGGAGATCTATAGGAAAACCAAATTAACCGACAAAGCTCTCAGAATCACTTAACTCAAGTAGCAGTGGTCAGTGCACATGGTTCATAGAATAGATGTCCTATGGGGCACTAAAGTTCTCGAGTGACGACCACGCGTGCTATCCTCGAAGTTTTTCTGCGTGATCTAATCAGAAACGTGGGGATCGATTGTTATGGAAACCAAAGTTAAGTAACCGACATAGCTCTCAGAATCGCGTAACTTAAGTGCCAGTGAGCAGGGCATATTGCTCGTAAAATAGATGTCCGTTGGGGCAGTTAAGTTCCCGAGTGACGACCGCGCAGCGGGAAACGTAGCTTGGTAGGCCTCCTACTTGGTGGACCGATAACCTGGTGGAGATCGCGGGAAGCCGTTGGATGCGGGCAGCGCAAGACCAGTCGTTGTGGATATCTTTGGGGGAGGCCTTTGTCTAAGAGTGGACTTCCTTCGGCTGATTATGACGACTTAATAATAAAGGTGGTATAGCATCAATCTGAACCTACATAATAATATTACTTTGTAGTTTAAAACAATAAATTAAACTTTCCTCGTTATAAATTTTAAAATTGTCAACTTTTAATACTGCTGTCGTTTCATAATTTTTTCGCAAAAAGTTGGTTGGTGATAAATAAGGAAGAATCTGCTGAATCTGTTTCTTCCCCTCCTGCCCTGGTTCCTGCTATAATGAATATCACGGTCAAAATTACTAGAGTTCTGCTTTTTTGCTGACAGCGCAAAAATAATTAACCCAATAAAAAATTAAAAAAAAACGGTTGTCTGTAAAGTCGGTTTACTGACGATAGTTGAACGTGACAACGTCATAAGAAAATACTGATGGAATGGTTTCATAATATCGAAAACGGAACGCCTCACGGAACGCCTCAGAGCGAGGTAACGACGGAACGCCTCAGAGGGTAACGACGCATTTTTTCGTGCGTGCAGCCGGCTCCATCGAATTATAAGACGTTATCACGTCAAAAAATTAAAAAACCGGCCAAGTGCGAGTCACAACCGCACACAAAGGGTTCCGTATCATCATACTAGATGGGCTAGTTTCTCCACGTTTCAAAAACACGTGTTTTGTATGTTTATTTTTTCACTTTTTCATTTTTTTGGCATATGTTATTATAGCGGCAAAAGAAATAAAATTCATGTGTGAAAATTTCAACTGTCTAACTATCACAGTTCATGAAATACAGCCTGGTGACAGACAGAATCACTAAGATTCACTAAGATATATATTATTACCAAGTTTTGTCAAAATAAAACATCATTAAAAACTTCAACTAAAAACTTTATTTACCAAACGCATGATAACTGCACTTCACTTTATATTTCACTGGGTACGAATGGACTACTGGTGCTACGGACGGACAGTGAAGTCTTAGCAATAGGGTCCCGTTTTTACCCTTTGGGTACGGGATCCTAAAATAACCGGACAAGTGCGAGTCGGACTCGCCCACCGAGGGTTCCGTACAAATTTGTAGGTACATATTATAAATCATAACAGTGCAAACTGTTAGGTACTACACACGCCAAAATTATTAGGTACCTACCAATACCAACAACAAACAACATCATCCTCTTTAAGTTTTTGCCAATAAAGCCTTTTAATACGATACCCCACATGACACGGTTAAGTCAATTCAAAATTTGGACCGCCCGTCCTTCTTTGCATAATTGATTACGTACTTTAAACATAGACTATATTTTTTTATGATTTAATTACAAATGTATAGTTTTAGACTTTTTCTCTATACTTGTAGTATAAGACGGTATTACTTGCCAAATTTCATAGTTCTCGGTCAACGGGAAATACCCTATGAATTTTGATTCCCTTGAGAGTGTTGAAATATACGTGTTTTGCGGCATAAAAGGCCGTATCTTTTTTTAGTTAACTTAGGAGTTTTTAACGGCTTAAAGGAACTGTAGACCGAAATATATGGTTTTATTTTAAACTCGATACCTCCACGCGTTCCCGAGATAAAGGGTTTTGTTTGACAGACAGACGGACGGACGGACGGGCGGAAAACAAAGTGATCCTGTGGGTTTCGTTTTTTTTTTTAGGTACGGAACCTTTAAAACAAGATTTCAGGAAAGTTGCAGAACATTTTGTTCAGGTGTATGTGTCAAGACTCCAAGTGTGTTCTGTTTTACAACAGTCATGTTTGTCTTAAAATCCAGGGATATTTACGATTATTTCAGTCACCTTCAAACCTTAGAGAATCGCAAGGAAAATATCTACTGGAAATAAAGGATATTAGTTCCTCATGTTTCCTCCTTATTCCGTGAAGGGGTTGAAATTGAATAGACATAAAATGAAATTCAATAAAACCTCGTATCAGTCAGAAGCACTCTGTGTTCGGTCGCTATACTTTATGAGGAAATAAGGGCTCTAAGAAGCTATTTACGAGCTGAGTGTATTGATCCGTTAAATAGATATTGCAAAGTATTTGGTTTCAATGAGATTATTTTCTAGCGCTTCTTTTTAGTGCTACTAGATGGAGCTACAGTTTGAGTTTCATCATATTAGCTCATATACGTCCCCACCGAGGGGCATGAGCCTACCCTGAATTAGGGCAATCGGGCCTTATCATATCAACCACGCTGGCCCAGTGCGCGTTGGTCGACTTCACACACAACCTGCGAGTTTCTTCGCAGGCGTGTTCAGGTTTCCTCACGATGTTTTAATATATTAGATAAGCGTACATAAGAAATATAAATTTTAAAACTCATTGGTACGTGGCAGGATCGAACCACGATTTCATGGACAGGAGGTAGCGGCTTTTGTTTTTAAACCACCGACGGTTGAAGATTTTCCATAGATCATTCCAGCAGCGTAAAAAACCTTTTAAATGGAGGTACGAGTATGTAACGTACTCAGCCATCTTTTCACTATAAAAAAAAGTAACAGAAAAACGCTCTTGAAAATCACTTCGCCAAGTCCTGACCAAGACTGTGATCACAGGACTTTAGGAAGAAGAGATTTATATAGGTATCTACATACTTATAATATACGTATGAATATACATGTAAATTCAATACCCGGACAAAGAGCAAACAAACATGCTAGTCACACGAACATTATATTGAGTGGTAGACAAACCCACGACACTCTCAGCCCAGCAGGCAAGAGCAGGAGCGCTGACAACTGGGCCTCGGTTTATGTAGTATGGATTCGACAGTCACTTGTTATTCTTGGAAGTTTACGAGTGTTCCATGTTTTCTTACACACGCCTCGGCAGCGGCTGAGCTTAGACTCCGTGAACCTTAAACCTACCTACCTAAATATTGAAATCGCTGTTCCTATGTCCAACAGCCAGTATGCTGAATTCCAGCTAGTTCTAGAATGTGATCTTCACCTTTTTACCCATCATGCACACTGCTTTCGTCCCCCCACTCCGGTACTCAGAAAAAAATCAGTTGAGAAAGTCCAAATCAACGAAATATTTTTAATAAATAATCCAGAACAAAAACCGATAAATCCAGTTATGACAGTTTTTTCCCGTTAGTCTAAGTACTACTGAACTATACTGAACTCAAATCGCGTTATATCCCATTAAAAAACCACTAAAACATTTTTATGTGCTCATTTGCATCAAAAGCCGACAAATGTATATAAATTTATTCGTTATATACTGGTAGTTTAGTAATAATTTCCTTTTTTGGTCCACCAACACTAGTTTTAATACGGGCTTAAAGACCTCGTAGCCAGCGCCGTAAAGCACCATATAAAAAAGATAAAAAAGAAGTAACTAAGAAGGATGGATAAGATTTTTTTTGTGATTGCCTTAAAGTAGAAGAAGCAAATTTTGTGTTAAAGAAAACAATAATAACAATTGTTTTAATTTGCTTTTTCTACTTCAGTAATAGTATTAATAATCAATTTGGTAATAAAAACACGTTTTGAAAATTTTATGTCTAAGGATTGTTTTGATCAAAATCCGACAATTCCAGGTTGGTTGCACCAAAAACCGATAAATCCAATTTAAAAATAAATATTGTGACGAAATAATTAAACGTAATTTTTTTTACATTTATTCTTAGAAAGACCTTCCCACAAAATAAATTATTATTAGCAAGCTATGTACACACAAATAATTATTTAAACAATGCTTTGTGTTTTGTGAAAAATTTCGAAAAGTGGATTTATTGGTTTTTTTTTCAGGAGCTCCTCTAATTATCACAATCTTTTCTTTTTATTTATGACTGTCTTTGAGGGTGAGTGGTGCGCAAGTCTTTAGTGGCTCGAATTGTTTCCCTCCTTGCCTGACCTCTATTTACTTACCACTTTTAGGAGGGGAGAAAAGTAAGATGTAATTAATAAAGTCATGGTTACTACAAATCATACCTAGATTAAATTTACCTTTCATTTAAATACAGATTCCCTGGATTCATTTATTTCTTCCTATTCTATAGTTTGAAATCATTATCCGTAATATTCCATGTCATCATCATCATCATCATCATATCAGCCACAAATCGTCCACTGCTGAACAAAGGCCTCCCCCAAGGATTTCCACGACGACCGGTCCTGCGCTGCCCGCATCCATCGGCTTCCCGCGACCTTCACCAGGTCATCGGTCCACCGCGTGGGAGGCCTGCCTACGCTACGTTTTCCGGTGCGCGGTCGCCACTCGAGAACTTTACTGCCCCATCGGCCATCTGTTCTACGAGCTATGTGCCCTGCCCACTGCCACTTCAGTCTAGCGATTCTGTGAGCTATGTCGGTTACTTTAGTTCTCCTGCGGATCTCCTCGTTTCTGATTCGATCACGCAGAGAAACTCCGAGCATAGCACGCTCCATTGCCCTTTGGGTGACCTTGAGCCTTCTTATGAGGCCCATAGTAAGCGACCATGTCTCAGTTCCGTAAGTCATCACTGGCAACACACACTGGTCAAAGACCTTAGTCTTGAGACACTGCGGTATTTGGGACGTGAAGATATTGCGAAGCTTCCCGAACGCTGCCCAGCCGAGTTGGATTCGTCGATTGATCTCTTTCTTGAAGTTGGACCTGCCTAGCTGGACTGTTTGTCCCAG
This sequence comes from Coleophora flavipennella, assembly GCA_947284805.1. NCBI lineage: Eukaryota > Metazoa > Arthropoda > Insecta > Lepidoptera > Coleophoridae > Coleophora > Coleophora flavipennella. The sequence continues at coordinate 8,714,689 of OX369257.1, read as the reverse complement.
GTATACATATTCGTCAACAACTTCCAGTGTAGAGTCTCCAACCTTTAGAGGAGTGGGTGCGACACGGACATTTAACATTATTTTCGTCTTGTCAATGTTCATTTTAAGACCCACTTGTTGAGAGACCTTACTGAGGCCATCGAGCATTGTGCTTAGGTCTTCCATAGTCTCAGCCATGACCACGATATCGTCAGCGAATCGGAGGTGGGATATGTACTCGCCGTTGATATTGATGCCGAGTCCACCCCAGTCCAGAAGCTTAAAAACATCTTCCAGGGCGGCGGTGAACAGTTTCGGAGATATAACGTCTCCCTGTCTCACCCCTCGCTGCAACTGGATAGGTTTCGAGTTCTGGTCCTGGAGGCGAACCGACATGGTGGCGTTTTCATACAGACACTTCAACACCTCGATGTATCGATGGTCAATTTGGCACCGCTGGAGAGACTGTAGCACAGCCCAGGTTTCGACTGAATCAAAGGCCTTCTCATAGTCCACAAACGCCAAGCATAGTGGCCGATTGTACTCTTCGGTCTTCTGTATAATCTGCCGCAGCGTATGTATGTGGTCTATGGTACTAAAGCCTTTCAGGAAACCGGCTTGTTCGGGAGGCTGGAAGTCGTCAAACCTGCGTGCGAGACGATTCGTAATGACTCTCGAAAACAGCTTGTAGACATGGCTCAGAAGTGAGATGGGTCTGTAGTTCTTCAGCAGAGTGTTGTCACCCTTTTTGAAGAAAAGCACGACCACACTTCTGTGCCATGCCTTAGGCGTTTGTCCCTCGAGTATAACGGAATTAAATAACTTCTGAAGAGCTTTAAGTACCGGTGTTCCACCTGCTTTCAGAAGTTCAGCCGTAATTCCATCATCACCCGGTGCCTTGTTGTTCTTGAGCTGTTTGAGAGCCATTCTAATCTCGTACAGGCTGACGTCCGGGATATCTTCGGTATAGTGTCGGGTTAGTCTGGCTCTTGGGTCTTCGGCCAGATCGCTGACAGGCAAACGTGTGGTCTTGTACAATTGTCCATAGAACTTCTCAACTTCTTCCAGCAACTCAGTCTTAGACGATATGGTCCTGCCGTCCTCAGTCTTCAGCTTGGTCAGTTGGCTTTGTCCAACAGACAGATCTCTCGCGAACACTTTTGAGCCTTTGTTGTGCTCAATCGCCTCTTTAATACAATTTGTATTATATTGGCGTAAATCGCGAGTTAGGGACTTAGAGATCTGCCTGTTTAGTTGCCGATACTGAGTAGCGTCTTCAGAGGACTGCAAAACCAATCTGCGTCTTTCTTCCATGAGGTTGCTGGTGAAGTCGGAGATTTTTTTGTTTCTGTTTGAACGGCGAGTTTTAAAAATCTTAGACCCGACCGTTTGAACAATTTCCACGAACCTGTCATTAATTGTATTAATCGTCCACATTCTCGCAGTCTCCTAGGCATTCGAAACGATTGTGCAACTCGAGCTGAAAGCTCTCGGGGTTTTGGAGCTGGATGGGCGCTGGTCGGAGCGTAGACTTCATCAGTCGACATCTTTCTAGCTTGGTCTTTAGATTCAATGTGCCTCTGACCATCCGGTGATCGCTTCCTGTTTTGACTGAATTGATCACGGAGACATCATTGAATATTTGCTTCCTTGTCGACAAGATGAAGTCTATCTCGTTTTTTGTTACGCCATTGGGATGCAACCATGTCCACTTCCGCTGTTTTGACTTTTTAAAGAAGGAGTTCATCATAAAGAGGCTCTCCTTCTCCATAAAGTCGGCCAGCATCTGGCCACGTGCATTTCTTACTCCATATCCAAATTGCCCCACTCTCAGCTCACCATCGCTTCGTTTGCCCAGTTTCGCGTTAAAGTCCCCCATAACAACGGTATAATGGGTCCTGGTGCTATGTAAGGCTGTAGAGATGTCCTCATACATAGTCTCTACCTCGTCGTCGGAGTGTTCCGTTGTCGGCGCGTATACCTGTATGACCTTCATCGAATACCGTTTGGTGATTCTGAGTATAAGGTATGCTACCCTTGTCGAAACGCTCACGATTTGGACTACATTGTTAATGAGGGACTTGTGGACGAGAAACCCGACACCACCCTGGGACTGTTGGTCGCCCTCCCGGAAATAGAGCAGGTTTCCGGATTTAAGGATCATGGTGTCCTCTCCCTCTCTTCGGACTTCACATAAACCTACGATATCCCACCGTAACCTGCTCAATACTTCTTCGAGTTCTGCAAGTTTCTCGTCTGTCCGCAGTGTGCGCGTGTTGTAAGTTGCCAGGGCCAAAGGTCGTTGGGTTTGGTAGCCTGGCATCTGCCGGGGATTCTTCGCACCCCCTACCCCGCCGTTACCATGACTGCTACCGGAGCCAGGAATAGCGGGGCTGCCGGGGACTAGGGGCCGTTTTCTGGGTGTGAAATTCATAGGGGGGTTTTGCCGTAATCGCCACGCTTGGCAGGCGGGTTGGCGATCGCAGTTTGATTGCAGGTGTGTTGCAATGCACGGAAAGACGCTGCTGCCCATCCTCCGGTTTTAAGTCCCTTAGTCGCCTCTTACGACACCCATAGGAAGAGATGGGATGGTCCTATTCTTAGCCGGGAACCATACGGACACGTGATAGAATATTCCATGTGATAATAAGTAAATATGGTTGTTACGTGGTGGTTCAACGAATTCCACTTGTACCTATCTAGATAATTTCAGCAACTATCAACACAAAAACACTCACAAAAGGCTTCAAATTGTACGGAAATCCCGTACTTACTTTGGCCATCTTTAGCGGACAAAGCGGGCACACACACATTTGTAATACTATTGTTTGGTCACAGAATTACAATAGTGGTGTGGTTAATGTCAGCAAAACGCGGGTCAAGGCCAAGGCCACCAATGGTAGCACTTCACATCGCTATTCGGTGTTCGTATTTTTTCGGCTTTGTTCGCTATATTCGTATTGAAGTCCGATTAACAGGAATACACCGTCACAAATGAGATACTAGTTATACTTCGTAAAAACCGTCTACAGTCTACACATCGTCGTTCTGAACAGCGAATATATTAATATTTTTGCTATAGTATCGAACGCATCGAACGCAAAGATGGACGTGTTGACTGCAGCAGCGGCTTATTATTTCCATTGTGCTAATCACCGTACATATTATGAGTACATAAAAATATATTCGTTAAAATAAAATGGGAGTTCGATGACTGGGTCATTTGTCCATTCCATTTTGGTGCGATCGAACTGTAAATAATCTAAACACGTTCGCCGCTGTCACGCACCGCACACTACTTAGTACTAATATATAAGGTGTAACAAAATTAGCTGAAACTATTTTAACTGGTGCTTCTACCCATGAAACTGAACAACTTTCCCCATGGAACCCATAGTCAAATCGCAAAAAAAAAAATTGGCTCTCCCATACCAACTCGATCAGCTGATCAGTCAACTTAGTATGGGAAGTTCAAATTTTTTTTTTGCGATATGACTATGGGTTTCATGGGGAAAGTTGTTCAGTTTCATGGGTAGAAGCACCAGTTAAAATAGTTTCAGCTAATTTTGTTAGACCTTATATATACTTTGACATTACTAAGCGGGCGAAAGTGTGGACGGCAAAAGAACATATTCGGCATATTCGCAATCCTTTGACATGTTGCAAAAAAACCGACAAGCATGTATATACCTACGGATTTTTACCCCGGAAGATATTTTTTTACCCCGACTGGCCATAAAGAGGGGTTAAGCTTTTACGCAGTCGTTTTTTTTTAAATCCTTACTTAATATTATAAATGTGAAAATGTGTTTGTTTGTTTGTTTGTTACGTTTTCACGCTTCAATGCCTTGACCAATCTTAATGAAATTTGGCATGCAGGTAACCTGTGTCACAAGGAAGGACATAGGCTACTTTTTATCCCGTGAAAATAGCATAGCTTGATGCAATTCCCGAGGGAACTGAAAAAATACTCTTTTTTGGTTAATTAACATCGCAACGGAACAATGGATTGTTGTGATTTTTTGCACCGAGATGGTTGAGGGGGCGGGAGATGACACGATTTACTAATAAGCATATCCTGACATAGTTCCCGAGGGATGTGGAGAAAACTTATGTCCACGCTCGCGAGTCGCTTGCGGCTAGCGCACCGCGCACCCTCTAAGTCAGTCACAAAAACGATGTCCGCGCGGGCGAAGCCGCGTGCAAAAGCTAGTTTGAAATAAATTCCTAAAGTTATTATTGTGAGTTTATTATGAGTGTGTTTGACTACATCTCACTCACCATAAGGTAACGATGTAGTCGAGGATGGCACACGCAAACTCAAATAACGCGTATTCACTCTCGTCTTGAATATACGCAAATTGTAAGAGTCGGGAAACACTGACGTAGGCAAGGAGTTCCACTCCATCGCTGTCCGCATAATAAATGAGGAATCGTAACGCTTCGTGCGTATAGGCTGATTGTCAACAACAAAGGGGTATAGAACCTCTCCCTGCGTCTCGTTGACCAAAAGTGGAATGGAGCTGGGGAAGAAGGTCGTGTAGTTCTTGCGCACACTCTCCGTAATGAATTCGGTAAAATACGGAAAGACAGGCAACTTTGCGGTGATGCTCAAGGCTTTGGAGCTTGTTTTTGACTTAGAAGGTTAGGCTATACACGGACATAGTATTACGATATGGCTAACAGTGGCGCAACGCCTTTGATGTCGCACGATGCGCAACCGGCGCAGGTACTAGCCCATACTAGCCTGGAGTCAGTATGTGCTAGTACCTACGCGAGTAAACTCCGCGAGTTTGCCAGGCTATGCCCCGCCGCCCGCTGCTCCGCAAGTAACCTTCCGTTGCTCTGCTTATACAAAGTTACCATGTTCTATCTAAAACCTATTAATTGAGACTATTCCAATGTGCCCAAACACGATAACTCTGCTGTTAGTTGGCGAGGAGTTTAGTATCCTGCAGATTTCAGGTGATGCTGCAGCATAGATCAAGGTTACCATGTTCTATCTAAAACATATTCTATGAGACTATACCAATGAGTCCAAACAGAATATCTCTGCTATAAGTTGGTAAGGTGTTGGGTATCCTGCAGATACCAGGAGAAGCTGCAGCATCAGGTCAACGTCACCATGTTATATCTTAAACTTTTTTATTGAGACTATTTCATTGAGCCCAAACACGATCCATCTGCTGTAAGTTGGCGAGGAGTTGGGTATCCTGCAGATTCCAGGAGATGTTGCAGCATCACGTCAAGGTTACCATGTTATTTCTAACACCTATTCATTAGGACTATTCCAATGAGCCCAAACACGATACCTCTGCTGTAAGTTAGTGGGCAGTTTTGTATCCTGCAGATTCCAGGAGATGCTGCAGCATCAGGTCAAGGTTACTATGTTTTGCAATATTATTACAGTAACAGGATCACCAAACTTTGAATCGATCAGACTTGTATATGTTGTCCACACCCCTTCATCACCTAGATAAAAGCTGATGATCCTCAAACGGCTGAACAGTTCTTCATAAATTATAGCTAAGAACCACCTCGATCACGTCAGCTTTCAAACAAGAAAAAACTGCATTAAAATCGGTCCATTCATTTAAGAACTAAGATGGCACAGACAGACAGATATGACACTTAACTAACCTCCACTTAAATAGATAAAGCATATCTCTGAATAGATATAATGTTTTGGATTATTGTTATGTATCGATACTATTGCAACATAATTTCATACTATATGAAATAGTTGTGTAACATTTGTGTTTCAAACTAGTTGCAAAATATTGTGCAATTAGTTGCAAAATATTGTGCAATTTGGAGTTGCACAATGTTATGCAATTTCGTGAAATTCGACAATAAATTCTCAAAAAATATCGCAAATGGTTGTTTTTTCACATGAATGTACCTACCAAAGTTCATTATTTTTAACCGACTTCAAAAAGGAAGAGGTTCTCATTATGGACTAAGGAGGGGTCAAATGAGAATATTTAATTCAAATTATTGAAAGACATGGCCTAATCGCCCTGATTCAGGGTAGGCTCGAGCCCCTCGGTGGGGACGTATATGAGCTGTAATGATGATTGAAAGACATGGAAAAATATATAATATACCAAATCGATTTAATTTAACTTATTTGAAAGTGATGAAAAGTAATTAAAACATGTCAAAATCGAGAATTGGGCGTTCGGCTTCAACGTAACAGCCGCGTTGAAGCCCGCATTGATGTGAACTTAAAATGTTTAGACTTACGTTCGATATTATTGAAACACGTATCAACCTGCTCGGATGGAATGATCTTAGCGCCTTAAGACTCAATATATAGGTTCTCTTTTGGGCTCCGTAGTCAAACTAGGAAGGAACTCTTATAGTTTCGTCATGTCCGTCTGTCTGTTTGTCTGCCCGTCCGTCGCTATGTCGTAGCCGTTTTTCTCAAAGACTATTACAATTATAATTAAGCTGACATTTAGTATGGTTATATAAATAATGGATAGAATAAAGTAATGGAATAAAATCTGTAAAAAAAATATGATACGTCCCTTATAATGTAAAGTGGGGGTGATTTTTTGTTCACTTACCTTCCCATGGTGTGGGGTATTGTTGAATAGGTCTTTTAAATATTTAAAGGGTTTGCTAAGATCATTTTTAGGGCTCCGTACCCAAAGGGAAAAACGGGACCCGGGACAGCAAGTCATTACTAAGACTTCACTGTCCGTCTGTCCGTCTGTCTGTCTGTCTGTCTGTCACCAGGCTGTATTTCATGAACCGTGATAGCTAAACACTTGAAATTTTCACAGATGATGTATTTCTGTTGCCGCTATAACAACAAATTACTAAAATTTAGAAAGGGTGAACAATAAAGAGGATCTCCTTACAAAAAAAACGTGTGTTTTTTAAACATGAAGAAAATAGCGCCATCTAGTATGATGGTAAGGAACCCTATGTGTGCGGTTCTGACTCGCACTTGGTCGGTTTTTTTAAATGGATACGTTTTTTTTTAAATTTGAAGATGAAAGTGGTGGCCTAATTGAGTTGAGTTGAGTTGAATTGTCACCAGTCCCTACCACCAAAAATTAAATACGATATCCACACGGGCAAAAGGTAGTAAGTGATTATTCATATTTAGTGCCAATGTGTGTTTTATTTGCTAAGTCATCGTTACTTACCCAGGTGAGATAATGCCGGACTTCCCATTATGAATTTAAAAAAGTAAGTAGCTTATATAAGGTGTAACAAAATAAGCTGAAACTATTTTAACTGGTACTTCTGCCCATGAAACTGAACAACTTTCCCCATAGAACCCATAGTCAAATCGCAAAAAAAATTGGCTCTCCCATACTAACTCGATCAGTTGATCAGCCAACTTAGTACGGGAAGTTCATTTTTTTTTTAATTTGACTATAGGTTTCATGGGGAAAGTTGTTCAGTTTCATGGATAGAAGCACCAGTTCAAATAGTTTCAGCTAATTTTGTTAGACCTTATATAATAACACATAAACATATACCTATTAGTTGATATAACGATAATACATGACTCATTATCGCACCTACTAGTAACTACGATTCTCAAACTCACCGTGAAATCTTAGGCGTAGGTCCCTATCCCTAATACATTTATAATAGCCTAATAGGGCATTTTAGCTCAACTACTTTACAAATACAAAGTCCATCATAGATTTTTCTGAAGCAACGAACTGGAAATAACAAAAAATGATTAGGCTGTTTGACGCGAGCGATAAAAATATACAGAGTGTTTATTTAATGAGTAACTTATCTGCAAGCCTCGACGATAGACTTTGCTTAGTCAATGACGCAATTAACACTGTGATCATAGAATGTTTTATTTGACGTAAGCAATACTACTAATATATATAGTGTTTATTTAAGGCCTTAAGATGGGTCTAATGACAATATTAAATTCAAATTATTGAAAGATTGTGAAAATCTATCACCATGGAAAAAATATATCATATACCTAAAGTAATAAAAAATCGATTTACTTAATTGAACACAATTTTTAAAAAATTACCACTTTTGATAAAAAAATATATGTTTTTGGCATTAATTGCAAAATTTCTCGAAAACAATGTTGATATGAAAGTAAACAATACACAAAAATCGGTGACTTTAACCTTTTATTTTAATTGAACACATTTTTTTAATCTTATTTGAAAGTTAAGAAAAGTAATAAAAACATGTAAAAATTGAGGATTGGACGTTTGGTTTCAATGTAACAGACGCGTTGAAGCCCGCATTGATTTGAACTTAAAAGGAATAGACTTACGTTCGATAATATTTTTACACGTATCAACCTGCTCGGATTGAGTCATGTTAAAGCCTTAATAAGTAACTAATTTGCAAGCCTCAAAGATGGACTTTACTTAGTCAATGACCCAATACACATGAAATTTTCCCCAAGAATAACCGTATACAAATTAAAAAAAAACCGGTCAAGTGCGAGTTTGCACACAAAGTGTTCCGAACCATTATACTAGATGGCCTAATCGCCCTGATTCAGGGTAGGCTCGAGCCCCTCGGTGGGGACGCATATGAGCTGTAATGATGATACTAGATGGCGCTAGTACAAAGGTTTCCGTACCATCATACTAGATGGCGATAGTTTTGTTTACGTTTGAAAAGACTTTCAATTTTTCGAATTTTTAGTATTTGTTGTTATAGCGGCAACAGAAGTACATCTGATGTGAAAAATTCAACTGTCTAGCTATCACTGTTCATGAAATACAGCCTGGTGACAGACGGACAGACAGACAGACGGACCGACAGCAGAATCTTAGTAATAGGGTCCCGTTTTTACCTTTTGGGTACGGAAACCTAAAAAAGTTGGATTCCATACAAAGTTGACAGATCGGCACATCATGTTTGTATGAAAAGGTTTGAAAAATGCAAATTTTTACTTTTTTAGTTTATATGCCTAAGAAACTTCAAGCATCATAAGTTGCCAAGCTACTACATATTTATAAAATGACTTTAATATTAGTAATATTTACATGAGTAGAGCGTGTGTGGCGTAACGGTTAGGGCCGCTACCTCTTGTCCGGCAGGTCGTGGTTCGAATCTAGCCACGTACCAATGTGTTTTTGAATTTAGATTTCATATGTACGTTTATAGGAAGGAAAAACATCGTGTGGAAACCTGCGGAAAAACTCGAAGGTGGTGTGTGAAGTCGACCAACCCGCACTGAGCCCGCCTGGTGGACTAAGACTCGATCGCCCTAATTCAGGGTAGGCTTGAGCCCCACGATGGCTTAAATGAGCTGACATGATGATGATGAATATTAGTAAATAGCCAGTAATAAAATATTAATTATTATAGATAACTAGCTGTCCCGGCGAACTTCGTACCGCCTTACATTACATTACACTGCCCTGCCCTACCCTACACTACCCTACACTACACTACACTACCCTACCCTACATACACTACACTACACTACTCTACCCTACACTACTCTACACTACCCTACACTACACTACCCTACCCTACCCTACACTACCCTACCCTACACTACACTACCCTACCCTACCCTATCCTATCTCTCAAGTTGGATCGAACTGCACATGGTGTGCGAATTTTATTATAATCGGTTAAGTGGTTTAGGAGTCCATTGAGGACAAACATTGTGACACGAGATTTATATATATTAAGATTTGGAAAAGCACGTACTTAGAAAACACCCTATGTAATGTTTTTCAGATATGACTCATCAAACATTATCGAACATCCTGTGGTAACGCTGCTTGGCAAGCTAGCTATAAAACCCCACTAAAACCGGTTCTGACTCATCAAACTACTGACGACCGTTGTAAAGGACAGTCGCCTCCATTCTGTCTCATGTATAAATTATAATTTGAAGTGTATGTTGATCATAACATCAGTCAATTATAATCATGGCGTGTGCTGAACAAGATTTTTCTCGTGAAATGGCTGCATTCGCGATGTTCGTGAATAATAGGCCAAACAACGAACCAAATGGACAAAGTGAAAATGCAAACGGAAACGCGGAATTACTCATGAAATTCGCCAAATTTCTGGAAATGGAGAATGGCTGTGGTAAACATGGACGTGGAAAGCATTGGCCTAAGCAAGGACACGGTCATTGTCACGGAAAACGCTGGGGAAAGGACGGAAGACATGGTCTAAAGATGAAGATGATTGGCCATCACTTCGGGAGACTTGGACATCATCATGGATTTGGAAAGCTGGGACATCACCATGGATTTGGAAAGCATGGACATCATGGACCCCACCGTCATCATGAACACCATGGTCCACATGGCCCCCCTGATTTCCCTCATCATCATGGTCCTCATGGCCACCATGGTCCTCATGGCCCTCATGGCCACCATGGTCCTCATGGTTCTCGTGGCCCACATGGTCCTCCTGGAACACATGGACCTCATGATCAAAATGGCCCCCATGGTCCTCATGGCCCCCATGGTCCTCAAGGCCACCGTGGTCCTCATGGTCCTCATGGCCCCCATGGTCCTCAAGGCCACCATGGTCCTCATGGTCGACATGGCCTTTCTGGCGCAAATGCACCTGCTAACCACGGACCTCACTGTCATGGACGAAAGCATTTCTGGAAGGGGGCTATGTACAAAAACTGTCCTGCACATCAGAATGCTGAAGAATTTACTGCAGAAGCGATTGAAATTAGACGCAGTCCTTCGCCGCCTCCTGAATACAGTGATTCTGCTAATCAAGAGAATAACCAGCAGTGTGCGAAGTGTCAGTTCCAAACAACACGCCAGTGTAGACGCGGAGACAGTGATGCTGCTAATCAAGAGGATAACCAGCAGTGTGTGAAGTGTCAGTTTCAGGCAACACGCCAGTGTGGACGCTCTGACCGCAGGAAGCGTCACAATGCTTGCTCGGCCAAGCCTAAGAAAACAACTGCTACAAGTGAAACTGGACCAGTAGCTGAGGAGAATCCGGCGGAAGCAGCGACTGTCGAACCGCAAACCTCCACTGAGATGGTGGAGAATATATCTACTGCGAATTCGCCGGCAGCGGCAGCTGAAAATGAATGAAAGACGAGAAAAAAATATTGAAAAATTTTATATATTGCTATCTTATCAACATGCCATAAGCCTAATGCTTATAATATTATCAATGGTTTTTTGTTAATAGTGTGCAAGCTGCTAAAACAAGGTTCTACTCATGCAACTGAACATCTTTCCCCAAAGAACTTATACTGAAGTCGGAAAAAGTGGGACTTTACCAGCCCGATATCGTCAACTTTGTATGAAAAGTCTATTTTATTTGTGAATCTAGTATATCCTTGTGGTTCCTTAGCGAAATTTGTTCAGTTTTAGGAGTCGAGCCTGCCTTTAACGGCTTGCACGCTATATAAAAAAACAATATTATATAGATAGATAGGTTCTATTTATTCAACATTTTTTAAACTAAGGTTAGAAAAAGAAAAAAAAAGAAAGAAAAAAAATTGTGAAACAAATATTTTTGACGTATACAAGAAAATACCGTGTATTTTAATTATTTCACCTAGATCGAAGCATTTACTGCAGAAGTGGTTGAATTTGGACGCAGTCCTTCGCCGTCTTCTAAAGACAGTAATAGAAACAATAAAAAAAAGAAACAAAAAAAATAAAAAAAACAAAACAAAAAAACAAAAAAAATATATATTTTTAAGGTACATATAAATACCGTGTTTTATTTTACGAAGATCGTAATATAATTACATGAAGGCAGGTAATTTATTTATTGTTTGCTAGTTTTCTATAACGTAATGAATTTCAGCTCCTGGTACCGCTGGAAAGATGAAGTCGCCAAAGACCTCAAAGACCTAGGAGTGCCCGAATGGTCAAACTTGGCACAAAATAGGATAGAGTGGCGCACTTTAATGTCGGAGGCCAAGATCCACTTCGGGTTGCTGAGCCAGCGAAGTAGTGGTAGTAGTAGTATTAATGAATGTAAGGAAATAATATACATATAATAATCACCAAGAAAGTTATTGAGGCACCTATTTAAAAAGGTAGTTTTCTTATACTAATTTAATTAATACCAACACTTTTTTCATGATATTGAACAGCTTTCCCCTCCCGTAAAGGTAAATAAAATCAATCGGCATTGTTTATATTTTACAAAGCATTCAATTTAAAAACTATTTGGAGATATTACACAACGCTTAATTCTGTAAAAGTAATATAAACACTCACAAACTTAATTTGTTTCATAATTGTCAATTTAGGCCTTTTTTAGGGTCCCGTACATATAACTGGTGACCAACGGGACCCTATTACTAGCCTCCGCTATCTGTCCGTCGCCCGTCTGTCCGTCTGTCAGTAGGTTGTATTTCATGAACCGTAGTAGGGTTCACAGAATGTATATTTTTGTTGCCGCTATAACAACATATACTAAAAATTAGAAAAAAGGAATAAAAGTAGGGGGGGGGGTCTCCATACAAAAAACGTGTTTTAAAAACGGTAATACAAACAAGCGTGAAACTTGGTGTGATTATAGTACTAATACTGAAATAAAATAGCAAATAATTGGCCAAGTGTGAGTCGTACTCTGGCTAAGGAGTCCGAACTGAATGACAAAAAACATATTTTAGTCGCTCACGTTGATGTGTTTTTTTGTAATGTGAATAGGTATCATTGTAATTTTACAGTGATTAAAAAACATTAATATTCAATTCAATATATAAATATATAATAAATTCAATAATTTCATAAAATAGTCCTTAAATACGTTAAAAAAATATATATTTTTAATTAAAAATTTGAGTGCGTTTGACGACATCTCACCTGATGGTAAGTGACGATGTAGGTAGTGGATGGTACACGCAAAGACAAATAATGCCTATTCACTCTCGCCTTGAAGATCCTGATATGGATAATTTTTAGTTACTGGACCGATTGCTTCCAAAATCGATATCTGAGAGTCCTTGAGGTTCATAATCACGAATCTGTTGTCAGAATTGAAAATAGTGGCCTTCGTACAAAAAAATGATTTTATTTTTAAACGTGAAGATACTAGCGCCATCTAGTATGATGGTACGGAACCCATTCGTGCGCGGGCCTGACTCGCACTTGACCGTTTTTTTAAATACTTTAGGATTAATACTATCACACCAAGTTTCACACTCGTATATGTCGGTGGCCGATCGTAGAATCGGGCAGATTATGAAATGCTAGGGCATTTCATAGGGGCTCCAAAAAACACTAAGATTAGGTTAGTATTAGCATGTTCGGTGCCATCGTAGAAAGCTTCGCGGGGCCCCGTCGACTTAGTTTTTTTCGGAGCCCCGCGATGATATTATGCCCAGGCATTCATGATCTGCCCGGTCCCATTCTACGATCGGCCGGCCGCTGACATACATATTACCGTTCTTACAATAAAGTTAAAACGAAATACCTTTAAAACATGTTTTCTGTATGAGGACCTCTTTAATTTTTATTTTAAAGTACTTGTTAGTTAACTCGTCGTTGTGGAGTACGGTCTACCTTCGCGAGTTTGGGAAGAAACCATTAAAATTTGCCCTAGCATTAGTAACGTTGTAAAAATTTCAGCCGGTAACTGTTACAGTCGGAGAATTCAATCTCGACCCTTTTTTATAATCCTGGGATTTCGGGATTGTCAACAGATAATCCGGAATCCCGGTATAGACCTCGGATTAAAGACAGGTAATAAAAAGTCAGAGTCATACAAAAATCTGCTTTTTATATTAAAAATATGGTTAAAATGCTCAAAATCAAAAGTACGATATTTAACTTGATAAAGTTTGTTCAAAGCTTAAAAATAATCTTAAAAACGATGCCCACGCGAGCGAAGCTGCGGGTAAAAGCTAGTACAAAATAAAAATGCAAACATATTTTTTAAATTTTGTTCATCCCAAAATTTCCGGGATTTGTCATATTTGATCTCGAAATTTTCGGGACTGGAAATCTCCGGGATTGAATTCTCTATACCGCCTCCGTGGTCAGTTCACACCAGGAGGTCGCGGGTACGATTCCCGACGGGTCAACTTTGTAAGACTCGGTTTGGTTGGCGTTAGGGCATTTTCATAGCCCACCTGGCTAGCTACCACCATCTCATCTAAGTCGCTAGTACTCTTTATTATACTGTGCCTAAGTCTTGCCGCCAAACATCAGTGTTAACAGCATTGATGTGTTCCGGCTTGAAAATAAGATAGCCAGATCCCAATTGCGTTGAGTAATCATGGTAAGCCCGCTTCCATCTTCAGCATCATCGTCACTTACTATCAAGTGACATGATTCCAAGGGCTTACCAAAATGGTATTTTACTACTAGTCATTTGAGTAACTTTTTAGCAACTTTCTGTCAAAAACGAAAGTTTGTCCTGCAATTATTCGCGTTACAATACAGTACAATATTCTTTATTGCATCACAACATAAAAAAAAGAAATTTACAGTATAGAAGAAAGCCTATACAATAGGCGACCTTATTGCTAGGTAGAAATTTCTTCCAGGTAACCTTTGGGTAGGGAAACAGCGATATAAAAAGTAAAGGGGCGGTGCAATAATTAAAAACAGAAAAATTTGCAAATAAACAGTTATATAAAATACTAAAATAAATAAAATACTTAAATACGTTAATACTTACTTTACCAAAGTATATATATTAGTACTAAAATACAGTATGGACACTCCCTGCCGCTCTCTAGATTGCGACCTCCACCCCCTCGTCACCCAGATTGATACAGATTGGTTACAGTTTGGTTGTCGAATGTATAGGATTTCGCCGCCATTTTGTTTGTTCCGTCATTCCTTTTTGGACATGTAATTTCTGGCCCGCTGTAAGAAGTGTCCAGGGCGTGACGTTACTGACATAGTGACTACATATTATAGTGGCATTATAGTTTTTAACGAACTAATTTGATGTTTTTAAAAAATATAAAATTAAAAATTGTTTTATATTTCAAATGTACAAGTGTTTTTATTATTCTAGAAGAAATTCTATTTATTGAATAGTGTTTTTTAATTTATTTTTTACACGGCAAAACACCCTATTGTGAATAAAAAAAGGTTCAAAAGAAACTGCTTTTGAAGGTCTCACAGACAATGTAGGATTAGTAATAGGGTCCCGTTACCTGATAAGGAACCCTAAAACGCAAATGTTGTTTCGTATACTACATAGTTCATTTCGACCTTTATCGTAGGTGTCAGTCAATACAAACATAAATTACACTCGATACCTACTGAATATTCATTAGTGTAGCTACGGAGTTCCGATATCAAGGCCTATAAACATGACCTAGCCAATATAAATATAGAGTTAGGGTAAAGTATATAATATACGATACATATATATTTGAAATGCATAATAAACATTCAGTCCGCAAAATAACTACTTGAGCGGCAAGATTTCATGATTGAGCGGCAGAAAAGATACATATATATTTGAAATGCATAATAAACATTCAGTCCGCAAAATAACTACTTGAGCGGCAAGATTTCATGATTGAGCGGCAGAAAAACATGTCTATAAGCAGTATATTTGATTGGTATGCATATTTAAAACATGGTGAGCAAAATAACTACTTGGATTGCGTTTTTGTTGAAAAAGGGGCGTAGCCCCCGCCACCCATTTAAACCCCCAACAAACCTTCGGGATCCCAGGGGGATGTGGGAGTATCAGGGCGGGGAAAGCACGCGGGTCCGACTTCGTCGACAACTCAACACTGTAGGAAGAGTGTGGTACGGTGAGTTCTAAATGGAAGCGGGAGCGAGCGAAGTGAGCTCGGACTTGCGGAGCACCCCGACTCGGATCCGTTAGGTTCGGAGACTGTGCGGGGAGGCGAGCTAAGCTCGCCTCCCCGCACAGTCGTAGTGTTAGGTTTAACATGAGAACACAGAAGTAGGAGCCCCGAAGGGGCTCCGTCGACCACTCAACACTGTAGGAAGAGTGTAGTACGGGGATGTTTAAAATAATTACAGCCATCCAGAATGACATAAATTGCTGATTGATTTTGAAATGTTTGCTGACCATGAGTTGCTGACCAATTAGCTATTTCTGCTCACCGATTATATTTTTCTGCTCACAGAAATAACAATACTATGCTAACCATTTAATTGACACCCATAATATACTAGCTGTCCCAGCGAACTCCGTTCCACCTTACACTACACTACACTACCAGCGACATCTGCCGGGCTGATTTGTGCATTTAAAGCATCCAAGGGCCACCCAAACGCATACAAAAAAATTAAATCAAATTGGTCCAGCCGTTTAGGAGGAGTTCAGTGACATATACACGTACAGTAGAATTATACAGGGTGACTGGTAAGTAGTGCAAATCCATGTAAGGGGCTTTAGATCAGTTCATTTGCAACAAATAAAACCGATTCGGTCACTTACGGCCACTTCCTCTAATGGCCACTATCCAAATTCCTAGTTTGCCCACATCCTTGAACGACCACTTCTTTTTTTGTACATTTCCTTGTTCGTCCACTTCTTTTTTCATACATTTCCTTGAACGACCACTTCTATTATTTTACATTTTTTTAAAGATAAAACTTAGTAAAAAAACTGCAAATGAGCGAGCGAAGCGAGCGATATTAGGTTCGGTCAGGTTTGATTGATTATACAGTCAAAGAGCCTCGCGAAGCGAGGTTCCCCCCCCAATGGGTAGCAGAAAAAGGCGAGTTAAAAAGGATCCGGTCACTTTAAAAGGTGACGAGTTAGGAAAGTGACAATTTAGAAAAAAGACAAGTTTAAGAAAATGACGAAGTCGAACTGAAAGCATGTGGCCTTTCTAGTGTTATGGTCGTTAGAGCGACATGAACGTTCAGTGATGTGGGCATGCCAGGTATGTGGCCGTGCGAGGAAAGTGGCCCTAAGTGACCGGATCCAATAAAACCATATAACACCTTATGCAAAAGTGACCCATTTTTGAGATATTGCAGTTTTAAGATTTTTTAATAAAAAAATCCAAGTGTTATATCTAAATATCAATAAACCGAAAAAAAAAAATTACCGTTAGTATTTCTTATTGGTTTTAACTTCGTTATATTCTAAATGTTAAATTAGAATCGATAGATTGTAATTTTTTTCATAAATGTGGACACAATGCTTCAAAATTTTAAAAAAACTTGTAATTTAACGAAAACATTGCAAAAAAAAGCAAGTATAAAACAAAAAATCTTAATACAAATTTAGTTGCATGTTAACTTAAAAACATCTACATTTTACTATCTTTCAGACGACGTATAAAAATTTAACATATCTGTTAGAATTACCAAAATATCACCAATACAATAGGAGTAGGTAGCAAAATAAATTTTCGCAACCTACGTACCCGGTAGGTACATACTAATTCATATAAGAAAAAAAATACTAATTAATAATTAATGATAAATTAGAGTCGATAGATTGTAAGTAACATACAGTATGGACACTCCCTGCCGCTATGATATATGTGTTTTTGCATTTGTCTTCGTCCGGAATAGGATAATAAGTATTAAAAATATAATATCCATCAATAAAAAAAATATATTATTCGTTAAAAAATAAAATTGGTTTTAGGATAGGGTAGGGTAGTGTAGTGTAGGTGTAGTGTAGTTAGGGTAGGGTAGGGTAGAGTAGTGTAGGGTAGGGTAGTGTAGAGTAGGGTAGTGTAGGGTAGGGTAGGGTAGTGTAGTGTAGTGTAAGGTGAAATGATGTTCACCGGGACAGTAGTACTTAAATACAAATTAGTCTGTAGATTCCTATCTCACCCCCTCGTCTCCCAGGTTGATACAGATTGGTTTAAGTTTGGTTATCGAACGTCATTTTCATGTTATTCGCCGTGATTTCTGTCGTCGTTTGTTTTTAGAAATGTCATTTCGGGCCCGTTATATGAAGTGTCCGGGGTGTAGTTAGGGTATATGCAGATTCAGAATTAGGATTTCCGCGAAACAAATCGATACCATTACTGGCCAAATTACATCAATTTATTGTATGTGTTAAGCGAAGCTGTGCAATGTATCCTAGCTAACTTTCCATTCTACTCGAACGTGGCAAAACTGCTAAGGTTACAGAAAAATCTTAAGGTAACGTTCCGATCTTAGCGAACATAAGTACTAACATACAGTATGGACACTCCCTGCCGCTCTCTAGATTGCTACTTCACCCCCTCGTCACCCACATTGATACAGTTTGGTTACAGTTTGGCTGTCGAACGTATAGGATTTCGCCGCCATATTGATTTTTCCGTCATTCCCTTTTTTGAAATGTCATTTCTGGCCCGTTGTATGAAGTGTCCAGGGTGTGGCGAAGGTCAACGGCGACCTGAATCAAGTCGCATGACACTCTGTTTTGTGTGAATTAACATGAAGCACTGAACAATGCAAGCGACCGGGTCGCGCAACAGTATTCATACAAAACAGTGGGTCGCACGACCCGGTCGCGGTCGTCGTCGTCGTCTTCACCAAGATCCGAATGCTACCTTTACGCAACTCTTTGTGACTTGTGAGGCGTTAAAACTCATTTATTTACCATTTTCATTGTAAATATGTTATCTAAAGGTTTTCGGGATAATTTAGATTCTATGGCCATTCTTAGGGTTTTAGGCCATTTAATGTATAGTTATTGCGCGAAGCCAGAGGAGTATTTAAGAATCCGGCCGGGGCGACAAAAAAAAATCCGCACCTCTAAGTGACAAAAAACCGGCCAAGTGCGAGTCGGAGGTGCGCGCTATGGGTTCCGTATTGCCACACGATAAACGTCACCTTACTGTAACCTTCTGTTTGCAGTAAAATATATAAGAAATTATCGACTACCTAATTTAAATTTTGCTCTAATTTTTTCGGCCGCCCCTCACCTCTTGCCGCCCCGGGCCAAGTGCCCCCCTGGACATAGCGTAAATACGCCTCTGCGGGAAGCTTCCTACCTTTATTCCGCGGCACATAAGTTGAACAAATATAAAGACAATAGATGCATTACACAAACAAAAAAGGTGTCAGTCATAGCATTAGATAGGTTTTTTAAAAGTGACTCTTCCTCCACACATAATTCAATATTTTTTTAAAAAAAAACCTTACCACTCCGGGAGTGCCGACAGGAGTGAAAACTTTTTACAGTTTTGACCCTCCGAGTGTTCCTGCCGGTGTCGGTTACAGTTCTAAGGTTACAGTGAGTGTCGCGAGTTCAATGGTTTTTTCCATTTTAAAAATAGTTTTATAAGTTCTGACCCTTCGAGTGTCCTGTCAGTGTCGGTTACATTTCTGAGGCTACAAGTTACAGTGTCGCGAGTTCGATGGTTATTTCTATCTTGAAAAATGCCTAACGCGCCTGAAGAAGTTTTCAATTCAATTATTGTTGTGTTTTATTAAAAAAATCACTTTACTAAGGAAATGCCTTTGGCCCGCTGCGCCTATAAAAATCCAAAACCTGGCCCTGCACCAAATTATGTTGGACAACCCTCTGTCACGCCCCGGACACTGCATAGAACGGTCGTGAAATGACATATTTCTAAAAACAAATGACGCACAAACAAAATCACGGCGAAATTCTTTAAGTTCGAGAACCAAACTATAACCAATCTGTATGTTAGTACTAATATACAGGCTGTTACAAAATTGGTGTAGGCCCCGTTAACTGGGGCTTCTACTCATCATACTGAACAAATTTTGTTCTACGACTTTGCTAAAAACGCAAAAAAAAAATGTTTACTCTTCATACAAATCGATTAGCTGATTGGGCAATTTTGTACATTTTAGTATGAAGGGTACAATATTTTTTTTTGAGAAATGACTATGGGTTCCTTGGGGAAAGTTGTTCAGTACCTATGATAAGTAGAAACCCTAGTTAACGGGTCCTACACCATTTTTTTAAACCCTGTTTATACTTTGCCTCTGTATACTCATATTGTAGGTACCTAGTGAACTAGTGAGCTCAAAGTTATAGAACAGCCTTTCATTCCATTAATGACATGTGTCAAAAACTTGTTCACATCTAGATGATAGGCAGACACATTCATGTGTTAGACCCTGTTTGACCTACTTACAATAAAGTTATGGTTTGGATTCTAACAGAGCTTATAATATGAACGGTGCCACTGGACAAAGGCATCCCCCAAGGATTTCTTCAATGATCGGTCTTACACTGCCCGCATTTAGTGGCTTTACGCGATCCTTACCAGGTCGTCGGTCCACCGAGTGGGAAGCCTGCATACGCTACGTTTTTTGTTGCGTGGTCACCACTCGAGAACCTTACTACCGCACTGTATTAAGAGCACTCAATAGTTCAACCAAAATGGATATTATTTGCTTCGTTAACGTGGGTCTTGACTCTGCTAATGATAAGATATCGTGATGATAAGAGAATGAGGCTGCAGCAATTTGTTTATATTTATCAATTGTTTTAAAACTAACAAGATAAGATAAACATCCTCACTGTAGTTGTACTCTATAAGACCACGTCAGGTTATACATTTAGCACTTTAAACTGTTCTTATGCCGTGCGCGTATAGGTCAGAATCGCGCAATAAGTGTCTAGCTCGATCTGTTCTTGACTGTACCTAGTTAGTGAAATAATCATCATATCAGCTCATATACGTCCCCACTGAGGGGATTGAACCTACCCTGAATTAGGGCGATCGGGCCTTAGCCACACGGGCCCAGTGCGGGTTGGTCGACTTCACACAACCTTCAAGTTTCTTCGCACGCTTGTGCAGGTTTCCTCACGATGTTTCCTTCACCGTAAGAGCGTCTGATAAACGTACATAATGAAATCGAAATTAGAAAACACGTGGCAGGATTCGAACCACGTCCTCCCGAACAGGAGGTAGCGGCCTTAGCCTTCACGCCACCGACACTCCCTAGTGAAATAAACATCATCATCATATCAGGCGAAAATCATCCACTGTTGGACAAAGGCCTCCCCCAAGGATTTCAACGGCGACCGGTCCTGCGATGCCCGCATCCATCGGCTTCCCGCGATCTGCACCAGGTCGTCGGTCCACGCTATGTTTTCCGGTGCGCAATCGCCACTCGAGAACTTTACTTCCCCAACGGCCATCTGTTCTACGAGCTATGTGCCCTGCCCACTGCCACTTCAATTTAGCGATTCTGTGAGCTATGTCGGTTATTGGTTCTCCTCGTTTCTGATTCGATCACGCAGAGAAACTCCGAGCATAGCACGCTCCATTGCCCTTTGGGTGACCTTGAGCCTTCTTGAAATAATAAAGATTCAATATTCATCTGGGTCTTATAGACTAGGGTGGTTGATGGCAAAATAAAAGAACATTTTCCGAAAGCGTAAACAGAAACTTAATAATAAAACACACATGAACTCAACACACTAGGGGATAAATTTATGTCATGAATGATTAAACTGAAGCCGAGAGAGGGAAATTGGATAGGTATTCTTTTCCTGTTTGCATATCTCGTGGGAGTTTACATTTGCAGCGTATCTGCGATCTACATGGACCATTCAATCAATGAATGTTTCATCTACTATTTTTCGGTTTGACTAACGATAGCTTCTTCGACTTGACAACAACATTCATTCCAATTATTACAAAGTTTATTACAAGTAACCTTATAACATAATATTGTATCACAAATTTATTTATTTATTTTTATTATTTATTTGTTTATTTATTCATTTATTTTCAGGCAACTTAGTACTAAATTACTGGCCCATAGATATATAAAAACTCATAAAGATAATATGACATAAATACTATAAATAAATTTCTGAAATGAAAATGTAAAAGCCATTACAGAGGTTTTAAATTTAAGAATTAAAAATCAAGTTTTAGAAGATATTTTTTTAGGGTTTCTTACCCAAACCACACCCTGGACACTTCATACAACGGACCAGAAATGATATCCTATACGTTCGACAACCAAACTGTAACCAATCTGTATCAACCTGGTTGACCTCACCGGTCGCAATCTAGAAAGCGGCCGGGAGTTTCCATACTGTATGTTACTACTACTAAAGGGTCGGTGGCTCAACCGTTAACGACTCGGCTCTCCTAATCAGAGGTCCCGGGTTCTAGTCCGCACGACCAATGTACCAATAATTGAGTTTTAAGATTTTGAGTATGTTCAATTTTTTTTTTTTTTTATAAATACCTTACTAACTATCAGTCATTAAATAACCCGCCCCTTACCGAACCCGGCGCAAAGGTGCCCATTACACCAGCTGCATTACCCCGCTGAATGGCAATGGCCAACCTTTGCACCAGGAACGAACCGGAGCGGGAGTCACCGCTTATATCATTAACATATTCACATATTTACCGACTGCTTTAACGGTGAACGAAAACATCGCGAGGAAACCTGCACATCTGTTTCTGAATTGAAGGTCGCGTTATAAAAATCATAGAAATCAAAAAAAATGTCCTATACGTGACCCCGGGTGATGCCAAGTGCAACACCTGGAAACCGCCGACTATCCCTTGGATACCACGGTTAATTATGCCACACGATAAGAAATAAGAACCCAAAGGGTAACAACTGCACCCTATTTCCAATCACTAAGCTTAGTATCTAAGATTTAGTCTGTCTGTCTGTCCGATCCGTCTGTATTTTGAAGGATTTTGGAGGGCTAAGGTGTCGTTAGATTCGCATTGATCCCGTGAGAGACATAGGATGCATTTTTACACGTCTGGCCAAAAAAGAGTGGTTAAGTTTTTACTCAGTCGGGTTTTTAACCAAAGTTATTATCATTTGTGAAAAACTATATTTTATTGCATAGAAATATTTGTAATGCTTACCTAGAAGTGACGTCAATATATGTACAGAGGCCAGCACATCAAGCTAGATCGACACTTTGGACTTTGTACCGTTCTTATTCCGTATGCGTATGGTATAAAATCGCACTACGAGTGTCTAGCTTGATGTGCTGGCCTCTGTACCTACTCATTTTGTGTTTTTTGTTTTAATGAATTAAAAATGGAAGACTTGATGGAAAATAAAGTGAGTTGGGTTTTTTAAATTTTTAGTAGGATTGAATTATACGGTTTTTTTTTCGGGTGTGCGTATGTATGTTAGTATTCACTATTCACATGCATGTATTAACGCCTTAATGGATTCTGGAGTTCCAGGTGTCATTAGATTCATCTGGATACCGCGTGAGTGTCATTTTTATCCAACTACCCAAAAAAGAGGAGTTATGTTTTATGCAGGCGGTTTTTTAATTTTAAATTAAATTGGTTAGGACATTGATGCAGTCATTATCCCAATTGTAATCATTTTTGTTGATTTTGTATGACTTTGTATTACGTTTAGAACAAATTTTGAAAGCCAAATTAGAACCGCTTCCCGGTTTCCGATTAAGCTGAAATTTCGCATACACGTTAATATTGAAGCACAATGCATGGTTAGCTAAGTGACGTCATTCTAAATCCAATATGGCGGGCTCCCAAAGATGGCGGACCAGATATCTACTATGAACCTCCATGATATGGGTATCAAATGAAAGGGTTTGCTGAGAAAAATTTGAAAGTAATAATATTACATTGTGATACAAGGTTAGAAAGTAGGTTATTACAAACGAGCTGTCATTAACAAGCCCAATCCGAAGGCGGGAGTTTTAAATGTCACGAGTTTTCAATAACCTACACACCCGTGTATCACACGACATTTTTCAATACAGTTGTGGAAAATAGTAAAAAAAAATTAAAAAATTAATTATGGTACATACATACATACGTACATAGGTAAATAGAAAATGTAAATTTTCAGAAAGTGGCACGTTTTTGCAACTGGATATTTTTTTACAACGAAACTAGGCAAACGGGCTCTTACGCGTATAAAGCCTATTTGATTTTTGACAACTGTTGATGTGAAAATAATTAAAATAAAACTAGGAATAAAACAAACAACCATTTTAAAAGAATTTTGAGAATACAATGTTAAGACGTATGGAGTCATTCATTTTTCCTCGTTTATAATCTATCCGATTTTATTCTATGTACAAAAACTCCTTGCTACACTTTTTTTTTTAATTTACTTACTCATAATAAACTAAACTGCAAAAGTAATGATCGAGCTCGTAAAAGAAAGTCACGACCGCGTAAAAGAAAGATGCCTTTGCAAAAGATTTAATTTTCGAATTGTAATTATAGTCTCTGAAAGTACGCCTTGTATCAACTGTATTGAAAACAATATTGATGTGTAACATCTTTGCTCTCGCTTTCCTGCAATTTGTGGGAGTGATTTCGTGAAATGGGACGGAAATGTGTAACATGGGACGGAAATGTGTAACAGGAAGTCGCGAAAGCGCGCGCTATTCGATCTGACGAATGAGCTTTGCTCTCGCTTTCCTGCAATTTGTGGGAGTGATTTCGTGAAATGGGAAGGAAATGTTTAACAGTGATTTGTTACACTTCATATGCGAGTACTGTAGGTCTCGTTTTTTTTTTTAAATTTAAGCTTGTACCTAAAAGGTTTTAGGTTTTTTGAAAATTATTTCAGTTGACACGAGCGCATTGAACTTCATTCTCGCTGTACAAGCGTTACTAATCTATGATGATTGTGTGTGCTGGGTGTGACTGTTACTAATGATTCATTTTATACATTGTTACAGGCGGAACTGGTAGCCGTGGAAGGGAAAGAGATAGAAACACACTACGTTCTCGCTCGAGAGAGGATCAAGAGGTGGAACTCAACGTCCAAATGCTACCTCCTTGTGGAGAACTTGCCAACACCACTACAGGTAGGATCTCAAGTATTGACCTGATGTATTTTGTAAGAGAGTTAATTAATTATGTAGATTGATCAGACATAGATATGTAGGATTCCAATTTCATGGATGCTTATGCAATACCGTTAATGTTAACAGCCTTGATGTGTTCTGGCATGAAGATAAGGTAAGCCAGTTCCAAATTGCATTGGAGAATCTTAATGAACCCGTTTTCATCTTCGACGTCATCGTCACTTAGTATCAGGTGAGATTATTCTAATTAAGAACTTAACTGTAGATAGAAACACGTAGTATAAACAAAATAATACTAAGGAACATTAAAAAATACCAGCCAAGTGCGAGTCGGACTCCGTACCATTATCTATAAAAATCAAGTTTGATGTATAGAAGCCCTCCTTATATATTAGTTTTTTTTCTAATTTAATTATTTATTTTTAAAGTGAATATAAAACTTAATATTCTGTGAATATTTCAAGCGTCTACCTGTTGCCGTTATCAATATCGAGCAAAAAAAATCACTTTCGTTGTATGGGAGCCCCCTTAAATATTTATTTTATTCTGTTTTTTAGTATTTGATGTTATAGCGGCTACAGAACTACATCATCTGTGAAAATTTCAACTATCTTCCTATCACGGTTCATAAAACCAGCCTGGTGACAGACGGACGGACATACAATAGACGGACAGCGAAGTCTCAGTAATAAAGGAGGTATCTTGAATTTGATACGTACTAACTTTCATTTTATACCTTAATATTAAAACTATTAAATAAAAAAATAAAATATTAAAATTTAAACCATCAACAATAAGCGAAATTGTAGACTAGGTTAATAACTTGACTGACCCGATGGTCCAGTGGTCAGGTTCCGGCCAAGGGTCGTGGGTTCGATTCCCATCAAAAAAAATATGTTATATGATGAACGGGTTTGTTTTCTCTGTGTCTGTATGTATGTATTTAAAATATATTATCAGTACAGTGAATCCTAGTGTGGGGCTAGATGACCGTGTGTGATTTCTCCCCAAAGAGCTTCTATAATATCTTCAGAAGGAAAATCTATTTCACGTAAACGGCTCCAAATTTGAGTGTGCCGTACGGCATACTGTTCTCATAGATTGCTGTTAATAGAGTGAAACAGATACAGTGTTATTTTCTTATACAGTTTGATTCACTTAGTTATTAGTTACGTCTTTGAATCTGTTATTTTATTTGACTCCACTTTTCCATCGAACCGTGAAGACATTGTGTCTCTATAGAGATATTATAGAAACTCTGTCTTTGTCCCAGAATATTCATCATATCAGCTATATATACGTCCCCACCAAGGGGCTCAATCCTACCCTTAATGAAGGCAATCGGGCCTAAGTTTACTACGCAAGCCCACATAACCTACGAGTTTCTTTACAGCCGTGTGCAGGTTTCCTGACGATATGTTATCCTTCACGGTAAGAGAATATTATCACAACTAAAAACTTTCCTATGATACATAATACTATTATTATGGTAGGAGTGATGAACAGGTCCCAACTTCCCCATCTAAGACCATAGGCCTGTGTCTTAGTGAAAGTTAAGTGATCGTCTAATTTATTCTGAAGTGGATCCGGCATTAAGTTCCCTACTGATGGAAAGTTATACCTATGGAATAGAAAGTTTCCACGAGATGCATTGCATCTATCGTTCTACCATCATATCAGCTCATACACGTCCCCACTGAGGGGCTCAATTCAGAAATTACCAAAATGTGAGTTACATTATTTTTGTCAATTCTAAGTGAAGGGAATTCGTAGACTCCCTCAAGGATGCCTCAATGTTGCATGCAGAGGGTAAAATAAATAAAATGACTTGATTGAGTCTAAAAATTAATTATGAATTTATTTGACTCATATTGTGGAGAAACCTTTTTTATTTTATATAGGCGTAAAACTCCACGTTACATTGCTTAATTTGCGCTATTGTTTTGTTAATACAAAACTTTCAATGCAGAAGTTACATTGATTTCAGCTCTATATTTTATAGAGCCATTTATTCTAGCATTTAATAGTACAAATTTGATATTATATTGAATTATACAGCTCGCCCTGTAAAATGTCACGTACTAAACTTACGGGCGTATATGAATTAGCATTTAATTTATCTACATAAAATAAAGAATTAATCAGAATTAAGTAGACTAATGACAGTAATGAAAAGATAATTTAGATATTTTAGACTATACATTTACGTCAAGCAACCAAACTACAACCACTGTACATTTCTGTAACTCACAGAGAACCCTAAATTTTAAAGAACCTTTCGAGTGCTTCCCTATTTGGGTTTAATAAAACTTTGGACATTTAAAAGGTGATTCAAGTTAGGCCTTGAGACCTAAAGAAATACGTACCCAGACACACGTCGCACCTCACAAAACTATTACTTTTCACACCAAAATTCGCACAGAAAAAACAAACAATATTTCAGCCTCGAGACACGACCAACTCGTCTCGCCATTCCATCTCCTGTCCCGCTGCGCACGCGCATTTTCAAGAAACAGCCCTGGCTTTCTATCTCCTTCACACACAACACAAATCCAATTCTTTTACTCTTTCGCCCTTTCCTACCCTATCTTGCGAACGTTAAATCGTATTTCATTGGTCCCAAGTGCTAACATTTTACATACTTGAGTTAAGGAATTCGGCGTCAGACCGAACTTTCAAAAAAATAGTTCAGCAACTCAATATTATTATTAGGATTCCATGTGGTGTTACGCAATAGTTCTATTTCAAAAGTTATTATTATTAGGGTTCCGTATGGTGTCACGCAGGAACCATCACACACCCCCCCTTGGGAATGAGACAGCGAAACCACAGGCAAGCGGGCGCATTTCCACACTGCAAACAGATACAAAATGTTAAATACAATACAGTCATATCGGAATCCTTCACATTGTCGGACCTTCCAATTGGGTTTATTCTGGTTTGTAGAATTGAAGGTGTCTGAATTCGAAGTTTCAAATCTCTATTTCGCTTCTTGCGTTAAATGGGATTACCCTGATTAAAAAAAAAACGTGTTACAAGACGTTTGAAATAATTTAATTTCATATGCTGCTACCTCACCATTTTTTTTTTGTTAACTCGCGACACAAGCCGTCGGCCTGTGCATCTGCTATGAATACGTGTCATGGCTTCAGCCTCCTGTTAGACTGCTAGTCTTGTCTAGTCTAGTCCAGCCTAAGGCCTCGGATGTGCTGAGCATATACTTGTGACCTTTTATTTATTTTTATGTTTTATTATTTGTTTAAAACAGAAATATGCTCTCACATGGAGCAGTAGGTGTCTATGACTCTGGGGGTTAGAGTTCATCTCATTTCATTTCATTTATTCATTGCTGTGTCACAACTTATGGTGTACAAACATAATAATATGTGTAATAGTAGGTAAGTGTTTTTTTTTTTCAATTTTTCGTTTGTTTATAGGAATCAAAAAGGATCTCAGTTTACAAAAAAGGTACTAAGCTTTTCTAGAAATAGAGCGGATTTCGGGGCTCAGATGCTGCGAGATCTCGTCCCTAGACCAAAAAAGCTGAAATTTGTAATATAATTGATCATTTTAGATCATAGGTGTGGTATGTCCTCCTTATATTCTTGTTCGAATTCCCGGACACCGATTAATGAGAGGCTTGTTACCCATCGAACAAGCCAAAACCTTAACCCAGTGTATGTACGGTGCCAGAAAGTTGCCACTTCGCCTTTCCAAGCCCATATGAAATACCTAGGTTAGGTATTTCTTCTAGATCTAGTTTATTATAGTTTGAATGGATTATATCCATTTGTTTCAAGCTGTCTTTAATATTTGTTGCGTTTTGTTATATAATGTGTATATGTTGTGGTTTTGTTTTGTTATATAGGTGAGCGTCCTCACGCAAAATTTTGTATTTCTATCGGGTATATTTAAATTTGTGTTTATTTGAACCCGATATTTATGTTTGTGTAGATGCATCTATAGACAGCTAGATAGGCCTATTATTTGGTATTTGGGTTGGTGGCTAGGTTTCACCTGGCTAGGTTTCCTATTTAAACTCACTTTAGCCTAACAACATTTCTCAAAGCAAAATTAATAATAATAATACATCAATCGATAAGAACTACACACGAAGTCCCGAATTATACTATATCATACCAAATGGTATTGCAAACTAGATTCCACACCACACAAAAAGTAGTTAGGTATAAGAATTTTAGATCTGAGACCTTTCATTTTCCATTTATCTAATTTTTCAGATGCCTAGTCAATCTGTTCAAGCTATAGCAGAGACACTGACTAGAACCTTAAGGTCATAAATTAAGGAGGTTATTCTATTATTCGCAAGAGCTGTTTCTCTAAGCGAATAAAGTAGATTTTGCAAAACTGCTCTATCATAACCTTGATGTCTATTTATTACATTAGTAATTGTTAATATCACCAAGTGTTACCATATAATACTTTGTTCAAAGTAATAATTATTTTAAATTAACGTAATTAATTTAACTAATGATCAAAAAGGTGTACCTAATCCATGATATATAAAGGTATTTGGTTGGGTTCTATAAATACTAAACATTTCCTTTCATATGAATGTTTGTATCCCTTTTTCCATTAATGAGTTTTCGTAAACTTTATGCAAGGCATTATTCGACAGAGTACAGTATTTTTGTTTTCTTTCCTGTTCTATGGTCGAACAACAAAAAAAAAACCCAATTAAAGTCTATCAATCGATAGTCGCAAACAGTGAGACAACATCACATATATATATATATTTATATTTTTTTTCTTTAATTAACAGTCCCTTCGATTCTACAGTTATCATTCATTTTTTTTTTATATTATTATATCAGCTCACATACGTCCCCACCGAGGGGCTCGAGCCTACCCTGAATCAGGGTGATTAGGCCTTAGTCGAGTTTCTTATATTATAACAAAGATCATCATCATCATCATATCCCACCGTGGGGCTTGAGCCTACCCTGAATTAGGGCGATCGGGCCTTAGTCAACCACGCGGACCCAGTGCGGGCTGGTCGACTTCACACACAACCTTCGAGTCTCTTCGCATGCGTGTGCAGGCTTCCTCACGATGTTTTTCCTCACCGTTAAAACAATCGGTAAGTATATGTTGTATATGTTTTTGAAAAAAACTCATTGGTACATTGGCCGTCCAGATTCGAACCCGGTAACTCTGGTTAGATGGACTGAGTCGTTACCGGTTGAGCCACCGACGTTCTTTTTTTTTATATAATTAAATTATTTTCTTTTATAATATCAAAGAAACATATTAAGTATTCCGTTTAAGTTTATGTTTTTTTTTTTTTGAATAGTTAAATTGATTGCATATGTACTATCAACAATTATTTAGGGATTCTTTGTGTCTTCATCTCTCTCCACTCCGGAAACCGTAAAAGTGTGGAAAAGTGCGTAATGTACGGCATAGACTACAGTTACTTTAAATAGTTTTGTGTAGTCTTTCAACAATTACTGTTCTAAAGCCGCTAGATACTGGCAGCTGAACACGTGGCTATATGTTGTACCTCACTATATTTTCTTTCGAAGTTGTGGAGTGACGACCGCTACTAAAATAGCGTCGTACGCTAGGTCTGTCGTCCTACGTACAGACACCAGCGAAGCCACTTCGGATGCAACCTTTGCGCCAAATTGCAAGTGGAAATCTCATGCGCAGATATATTTTTTTTCTATATGGTAACTACATATTAACATTAATGTTTAAATAATACACCTTCGATGTCGTTGCCTGCCTCAGCTCACTCAGGCTAAGGGATAAGGTGAACATGTGGAATTGACATTCAGTCCATGATGACGGTAAACTGTGTAATTTTACCGCAAATTCCCAGTTTAGCGTAAACAATAGGTACGCTTATGTCTGAAATAAAATAAAGGAAACTAGGTGATACTTCTCTGGCATGAGAAATCCCTTCTATTCTCTTTCTGTCCATGCTGTCCTGATAATGTCTCCCTCGTCGGCATTCGTCAGCGTCCGCTTCCAATGTTGTCGGCTCGAATCCGCCCCGGCTAACCAGCTTTAGTCACGACAAAATTGAGCAGGATTACCCTGGAATTATGCATTTTCAAGTGCGTTAAAATCCATACAGAATAATTTATCTTTTTATTTTCAAAATATAAAATTTTTCTCTGTCTAATGTTAGTCAGCTTTCCTCATGTATGTTCTTCATCACAACTTTGTACCAAATAAGTATTCCTTTAATATAAGTCATCATTCCTTGATTAATTTTCTGTGCGAGAATCGAACCCGCTATCCTGGCTTGAACGCAACCCTCTAGAATTGCGCTATGTTGACCATCCTCCATATTGAACTGCTTTGGCTTAATTACATCCATCGATCACGACAAGTGCTCGCTATAAATATGTATGTTTTTTTTTCTCTATACGCAAAACTACTGAACGAATCTGGCTGAAATTTGGTAGGTAGACAGATTAGGATCTAGACTAATACAAGGCCTTTCTCCTTTTTTTTTCCTTTTTTGCTCACACTCGCGAGCCGCTTGCGGCTCGCACACTGTGCACCTTCTATCTGTCATAGATACGCTGTTCAAGCGGGCGAAGCCACGGGAAACAGCTAGATGACTTAACATACATGTTACATTGATTAGTTCGTTAAGATTCCACCCATCTTAAATCGATTTGCGAACATATTATTCAGTTATCAAGTAGTTAGGTATTTGCGAATAAACTATTTATATGTTGTTCCTGAAGCATACTTGATTTATTATGCTCTTAATTTCATTGATCCTTTTATTAAAACATCACCACATTATACTGTTGATCTAAGAAAACAAGACACGGTGATGTCTTAAACACATATAATGAAATTCAATTTAATTAATGCTTAAAGAATTAATGGAATGCACGAATGCAAGTGAATATAGAAATTTCATTCCTCTTTTACCAGACGTGTAAAACTCAATTTCTCAATTTGGCTCAAAGATAGGGACCACTTAACTTGTTCGTCCGCACCCCAAGAGCAGGTAGAAAGTTTTTTGTTCATTGTCTCCGGCCAGGGTGAGCGTCGCCGCGTCACTCAACGCAAAAACCCTCGCATTCTTCGTCTCGAAATACACAAGGCACACAAATCCCAAAGCACGCATCTGTAATGTATAAAAAAAAACAAGCAGAATCTTTTGCACAGTAACAAAAAAATTGACCTGTTCCGAAGCCATCCTAAGTGGCGAACTTTGTCAAACAAAATGCTTGATTTATACATAACTTATGTTCGTGGGGCGATATTTCAACTCACGATACAAAATTGGCTAAAACTAGCCTCTGTCAGCTAGGCAATAAAATTATATTATACCACGCCGATGTTGATTAATGTAGCTAATGATTCGCCACACTGTTACTAATATAATAGATGGTAAATCGAAAAAAAAAATGCACTCATTAGATACCCGAGGTTACAATCATCTTTAATTCCAATCCCAACTTTGTGGAATGTGAAAACTGAGAAGTTATACTATTTTTTTTTATTTTTTTTTATTTTTTAAAACCCCAAATCCTATGATTACCGGGTTCTTTCAATATTGTTTCGTCACGGGCCATGCATACGCATGCAAAATTTCAGCTCAATCGGAAACCGTGAACTGGGTCAACGTAACACAATGTTTTAATCATTTACTACGTGGTGACCTCTTATTAAAATGTCTTTTTTTTTTTTTCGACTGCATTGAAGTTAAGAAAATTGGTTATAAGTTTTATATCGAGCTCATTGAGTTATTACTTTTTTTTTTTTTGATTGTGAACGTACAAAATGAAATTAAAATTATAACTAGTCAAATTATAACTAGTAAAGACAAGCTATGACATGGTTAATATTTAAAATATTAGTGAAATTAAGCCTCATGAAAATAACATAAATTCTGCAAACCCTTCTGTTCGTTTTTAGGATTTCGTACTACAAAGGAAAATGAAGCGAACCCTTTGTCGGACCACTTTGTTGTCCGTCCGTTCATCCTTCTGGGGACTTTGTGGGAGGTTAACGTATTATACGTCTTAGATACAAGAAGAGGGAAACAAGATATATATTTTGTTAATTAGTTATGCAATAATTATGCTTTCTAGTCCTCTGTGTAATAGACGACAGTGATATACAGGAAAAATCTTTTCCTTTGTATTAATCTTGTTAGGTATATGTTTTAGTGTAAGTTTAAAATTATTAATAATTAATCATTAAATTTTATGTTATTGTTGCTCGCGTACTACCTGTCTCCGTGCCTTTTCTCTGAGCACTGGATTGTCTGGAAGAAATCGCTCTCAGCGATAAGACCGCCTTAATTGTACGTCTCTTAGTTTTAATTTAAATCTTGCATGTTATGTATTTATTTTTGATGTACAATAAAGAGTTATTTGAATTTGAATAAATATATTTAACTATTAATTCATATCTATAGAAAAATGAATTTCTTTTTTCTTGGTTATCGCTTCACGCATGAACGGCTGAACCGATTTCGATTAAACTATTTAGGAAAAATGGTTTTTTCTCTTTTCTCATTTTATGAACTGTAATGATACATTATGTACTTATGATATGTTTAGTATTATTTCTATTTTAATCTCCTTTTCAGGGTTTTTCTTTTAAATCGGCCTTAGAGGCAAGATTAAAAGGGTGGGTTTATTATTATTATTTTTATCATTATTATT
This sequence comes from Coleophora flavipennella, assembly GCA_947284805.1. Lineage (NCBI taxonomy): Eukaryota > Metazoa > Arthropoda > Insecta > Lepidoptera > Coleophoridae > Coleophora > Coleophora flavipennella. The sequence goes on along the minus strand of OX369257.1, from coordinate 8,681,396 downwards.
ATTATTATTATTTTACAATGGACCCAATTAGTTACGTTGTGTTATATATATATATATATATTTTTAATTCAGATTTCCAAAGGTGCGTTTCTTTTAGTTAACGCAACGCTTTGATCCGTGGTCACGCGGACCAGATGAACAGGTCCCAACTTCCCCATCTAAGACCATAGGCCTGTGTCTTAGTGAAAGTTAAGTGATCGTCTAATTTATTCTGAAGTGGATCCGGCATTAAGTTCCCTACTGATGGAAAGTTATACCTATGGAATAGAAAGTTTCCACGAGATGCATTGCATCTATCGTTCTACCATCATATCAGCTCATACACGTCCCCACTGAGGGGCTCAATTCAGAAATTACCAAAATGTGAGTTACATTATTTTTGTCAATTCTAAGTGAAGGGAATTCGTAGACTCCCTCAAGGATGCCTCAATGTTGCATGCAGAGGGTAAAATAAATAAAATGACTTGATTGAGTCTAAAAATTAATTATGAATTTATTTGACTCAAATTGTGGAGAAACCTTTTTTATTTTATATAGGCGTAAAACTCCACGTTACATTGCTTAATTTGCGCTATTGTTTTGTTAATACAAAACTTTCAATGCAGAAGTTACATTGATTTCAGCTCTATATTTTATAGAGCCATTTATTCTAGCATTTAATAGTACAAATTTGATATTATATTGAATTATACAGCTCGCCCTGTAAAATGTCACGTACTAAACTTACGGGCGTATATGAATTAGCATTTAATTTATCTACATAAAATAAAGAATTAATCAGAATTAAGTAGACTAATGACAGTAATGAAAAGATAATTTAGATATTTTAGACTATACATTTACGTCAAGCAACCAAACTACAACCACTGTACATTTCTGTAACTCACAGAGAACCCTAAATTTTAAAGAACCTTTCGAGTGCTTCCCTATTTGGGTTTAATAAAACTTTGGACATTTAAAAGGTGATTCAAGTTAGGCCTTGAGACCTAAAGAAATACGTACCCAGACACACGTCGCACCTCACAAAACTATTACTTTTCACACCAAAATTCGCACAGAAAAAACAAACAATATTTCAGCCTCGAGACACGACCAACTCGTCTCGCCATTCCATCTCCTGTCCCGCTGCGCACGCGCATTTTCAAGAAACAGCCCTGGCTTTCTATCTCCTTCACACACAACACAAATCCAATTCTTTTACTCTTTCGCCCTTTCCTACCCTATCTTGCGAACGTTAAATCGTATTTCATTGGTCCCAAGTGCTAACATTTTACATACTTGAGTTAAGGAATTCGGCGTCAGACCGAACCTTCAAAAAAATAGTTCAGCAACTCAATATTATTATTAGGATTCCATGTGGTGTTACGCAATAGTTCTATTTCAAAAGTTATTATTATTAGGGTTCCGTATGGTGTCACGCAGGAACCATCACAGTGTTCTCATATGCTATTTCATGTAAGCTCTTAAAATTGTAACAAAGTGTTACATGATTGAGTATTAAAACAGTCGTAAACGTGGTTGGATATTTCGAATGATGTCGTTAAGAGTTTTTTTATAAACTGTAAAAGGACCAATTAATGCTTAAATATAACAGTACATTACAGTATTAAAACGTACAATTTTGAATACAGGCAGGCGGCATAGCGAGCGCTAGCGTGTGGTCGTCATGCGGTTGCCGGCAGCGGCTGCTAGCGGCTGTCACGAGTGGCGGTCGGGCCGTCCACTGGGCAGCTGTCCCCGCACCTGCCAACGATAGCGACCTGTGCCGGTTCAACTATACGTGAGTTTTTTTAATGTTCCTAATTTGAAGTGCTACACTTAAGGTTTTCTTTGATGATTGATGAAACACTTGGACATCCACGCTACCATCGCCTTTAAGTGACGTGGCAAGTGGTTGATAAGCCGTCCACTAAGCGGCTACCCACGTGTGTGACAGCTAAGTGACCTGTTTCGGTTCAACTCACAGAACAGAACTTCAACTTTACGTGTTTTGTTACTGGGCCTAATTTGAAGGTTAACGGTGAAGGAAAACATCGCGAGGAAACCTGCACACGGCTGATGTGAAGAAACCCGACCAACCCACACTGGGATAGCGTGGTCGACTAAGGTCGAATCGCCCTAATTCAGGGTAGGCTGGAGCCCCTCGGTGGGGACGTATATAAGAAGGATTTTTGGGTAACGTGACGAGAGGTGGTAGAACTATCCACTAGGTGACCGTCCCCGCACCTACAAATGACAGCGATCTGTGCCTGTTTAAGTGTTTTGTTACTGGTCCTTATGGGTAAGTGACACACTTTACTAATCACTCTGCTGTAGCATAACTGTGATGATGATTATCATCAAATTAGCCAAAAGACCAATGCTGGACATAGACCTCCAGTTTTGCTTTGCTTGGCAGGCGGGTTGGCGATCGAAATTTATTTAGTGGCACAGTACGCAGCTTGTACAGTACTGGAGCTTCACGAACTCATTTCATCATCGGACGACCAGGCGCGGAGGGCGATTCCACCCCTTTGTTGTTAATGTTCCACCTTTAGGCACGAAGCGTTCCTCTTCTTCGTTCATTATGTGAACGGCCAAGGAGTGGAATTCCCTGCCGGCACCTGTTTTCCCCGATTCGTATAATTTAGGAATCTTCAAGACGAGAGTAAATAGATACTATTTGAGCTTGCGTGTTACATCCTCGGCAGCATCGGCACTTACCATCAGGTGAGGTGCAGCCAAACGCACTCACATTTTTGATTAAAAAAAAAATAATATCAAGGACGCAACTGCTCACCCTTCGGTTTATATCACTTAGTTATCTCTTACAAAACCCTTGGAAACTGACTAATTAAATACTTCGAAGGACTTAAACTGAGCGCCTTTAAGTGATGGACGAGTGGTAGACGGGGCGGCGTCTTAGGCGGCCGGTTCAAATATACGAGTAGTAAAGTATTTTTTTTTTGTTCTTACTTTAAATAAGTTACATCTCTTGTATTCCTGATGAGATGATAGTAGTAAGGGCACTAGCAACAGCCGCTAGTGACCATCACGAGTGGCGGGTGGGATGTCCACTGGGCGGCCGTCACCTGCTAACGATAGCGACCTGTGTCAGTTTAACTATATGTGAGTGTTGTGCTTTTGCACATTGTATTGCCGTGTAAAAGTTGTCTTAAGTATCTCTGATTAGGAAAATTTAATATAGTCACTCTCTCTCTTCTCTCTCTCTTATCGTGTGGCACAATTAACCGATCTATCCAAGGAATAGACGGCGGTTACCTGGTGTTGCACTTAGCATCACCCGTGGTCACGTGTAGGGCATTTTGATTTACACCTACGGACGTGTGCAACGCGACCTTCATACACACGTTTCCTCACGATGTTTTCCTTCACCGTTAAAGCAATTGGTAATGTATGTACGTAAGTTTCGAGAAACTCATTGGTACATTGGCCGTCCGGATTTTAACCCGGGACCTCTGGTTAAGAGTACCGAGTCGTTACCGATTGAGCCACCGACACTTTAATAGTCACTGTCGCTGCGGACCCATCATACCTTGGTGGTACGGTGGTATTTTTAGTAAAACTATTCCAACGAGTAATAGTGTTACCTATCATACCAGTTGCACACCCCGGACACTTCATACAACAGGCGAGTAATGACATTTCAAAATTCGAATGACAGAACAAACAAAATTACGGCGAAATCCTATACGTTCGAGGACCAAACGGTAACCAATCTGCATCAATCTGCGTGACGAGGGGGTAAGGTCGCAATCTCGAGAGCGGCAGGGAGTGTCCATACTATATGTTAGTACTAATATACATACTTTGCCAGTGGCCTAACCCATCCTGCTTATTGTGTTACCGGTCGTCACGCGTTCAATTGAATGGTCGTCCGCGTACCTGGCGACGACAGGTGAACTGTGCCAGTTCATGTAATACGTGACTGTTTTAGTTTCTGTTGAAGTTAAATACTACAGGTTTATTATGACTGACTCGGTGGCTCAATAATTAGTGCTCTTGACTACTGATCCAAGGGTTGTGGGTTCGATCCCCACCCAGGGCAAATATTTGTGTGAAGAGCAGATTTGTTTGCTCTGTGTCTGGTTATTAAATATCTAGGTATATATGTATGTATTTAAACGTATATAAGTATTTATATCAGCGTCTGGTTCCCATAACACAGGGAATACTATTTTGAGGCCAGAGGACCATGTGTGATTTGTCCCAGAATATTTATTATTATTTCAATTTAATATGAAATTTAAACTACTCTGCTCACTTGGCACGAGGCAAAGTGGCAGGAACACCTCCAGTTGAAGCACAGTTGGCTGGAGTTCAGTTATTATTTATTTATTATTATTATTTATTATTTTGATGACGGGCTTGGTGTGTGGAAATTAGCACTGCTTTCTTTGTGTGGACGATCTGAAAATGACAGAGGCCTGTGCCGGTTAATTGAGCCAACAAAGGTCACTTACCAGTAGTTAAAGTGTTTTAATTAAACGTTAGTTACCTTAATCAGTTGCCAGTGATGACATACGGAACTGAAACATAGTCGCTTACTATGGGCCTCATAAGAAAGCTCAAGGTCACCCAGAGGGAATGGAGCGTGCTATGCTCGGAGTTTCTCTGCGTGATCGAATCAGAGACCAGGAGATGCATAGGAGAACTAAAGTAACCGACATAGCTCACAGAATTGCTAAAGTTAAGTGGCAGTGGGGGGTGCACATAGCTCGTAGAACAGATGGCCGTTGGTGCAGTAAAGTTATCGAGTGGCGACCGCGCACCGGAAAACGTAGCGTAGGCAGGGGTGGACCGATGACCTGGTGAAGGTCGCGGAAAGCCCCTGGATGCGGATCGTCGTGGAAATCCTTGGGGGAGCCCTATGTCCTGCAGTCGACGTCTTTCGGCTGATATGATGAACCTTAGTCACTATTTGTAACGTGGACGTGTTTCGGATGATATGTTGAACCTTAGTCAGTTTAATTAAACCTGAGAAATTCTGATAGAAATTTCAGCTCAAAAATAGCCTGAAGCTGCTAGTAGTTGTTCACATGAGTAATTGGTGGAAAAGGTTAAAACTACCTAAATTATAAGTATTTTGTAACATTTGGAGCTGCCGTCAGTGTCTTTAGGCAAAGTATATATATATTAGCTTTGGGTCTGTCTTTAAAAAAAACGGCAATTCCGAAGTCTTTCCTAAAGCTGACGATAATTATATCACTAATCACCGCACAAAAACTTGCACAAAAAACTTTCGATTGCACTACAGTCGACGAAATGTCCGCCCCTTAACCCATTAACTGCCAGTGAAATAAAAAACGAGGAAAAAAGATGGCGTAATAAAATGGACTTGGGGTAATTAAGAGCCCACCATCGCACCATACAGCAGCCAATGAAGGGGAGCATAATTAGGCTGTTATTTATAACTCAATTTTGAGCATTCTTAATTGAACGAACATAATTTGATGCGCTGAAATGAGAAACGGCCTGATTTATAATGTAATTAAAATCAGTATGTAAGGGATAATTATTTAAAAATAGATTTAAAAAAATACCTTTACTATTTCTTAGCGTAAGGAGGTTCATTACATTAGCTTATATATACGTCCCCACTGAGGGGCTCAAGCCTACCCTGAATTAAGGCGATCGGGCCTTAGTCGACCACGCGGGCCCAGTGCAGGTTTGTCAACTTCAAACACAACCTTCGAGTTTCTTCGCAGATGTGTGCAGGTTTCCTCACGATGTCTTCGTTCACCGTAAGAGCGTCGGATAAACGTACATATGAGATCGAAATTCGAAAACACATTGGTGCATGGCAAGGCTCGAACCACGACCTCCCGGACAGGAGGTAGCGGCTCTTGCCGTTGCGCCACCAACGCCAAGGAGTACGTGTAAGGAGGTTATAGGGGGTTAAATAAACAAACCTTTCCCGAGTAAGGAAGCTTAGATGATTCTCAATACAAAGTTGATTCCTAGATCAACCGAATAATCAACAGAAGCATCAATATAAGGCTCACCAGGTACATCATCATAAATACCTACTATGAGCGAACAGATAAAGAATTAGTTAAAAAACACCGTAATAAAAAAAAAATCTTTACTTAGTTAACATAATTGAAAACGCCAAACACGTTAAAAAACCGACTTCCAACGACAATCGCAACCACTTGGGATAGTTTTGCATTATTATTATTTTTGATTATTATTAATTTTCTAAAAAAGGACTACACTGATTTTGATAAAATTTGTATGGAACTAACCTGTCGGCGTACCCATCGAATAAAAGAGTCATAAAAATCGGTTCAGAATCTGCGAAGATAACGCGTAACAAACATACAAAATAAAAACATTCAGTCGAATTGAGAGCCTCCTCCTTTATGGAAGTCGGTTGAAGACACAACACATTAAAACGGTAAAAGTGACGGAAATACCTCTTCATAAGCCATTAAACTCTATAACACTTTGCGTTGAGAGATTACATCTTGGATTCTTTTAGCTAATTTTCCTTAAAGGTTTTTAATGTACCTCAAGAAAGATGGATGAGGACATTTTATGTTTAGGGTTCCTTGGATCAAAACAAAAAACTGGAACTGTCTTGTCCGTCTGTCCATCGTCAAGACCCTTTTTCTCAGAAATGGGTAAAGATATCAAGTTGAAATTAATATCAAAGACCAAGGTCTACGGTCCATTGAAGGTGTAAAAAATTAACGCTTCTAAGTTAACGCAATCAAAAGATACGGCTTGATTATTTTATTTATGTCACATATTTTGATACTCGAGAACTAACTTATCAAAACCTAGGCACTTCTCGTTACCCTAGAATCATTTAGTAAACAGCGAAGTCTTACAGCATAAGTAAACGAAAACCTAACCTGACCACTCCGGGAGTCATATATTTTGATACTCGAGAACTAACTTATCTAAACTTAGGCACTTCTCGTTACCCTAGAATCATTTAGTTAGAAGCAAAGTCTTACAGCATAAGTAAACGAAGACCTAACCTGACCACTCCGGGAGTCATATATTTTGATACTCGAGAACTAACTTATCTAAACTTAGGCACTTCTCGTTGACCTAGAATCATTTAGTAAGAAGCAAATTCTTACAGCACAAGTAAAAGAAAACCTAAGCTAACAACTCCGGGAGTCACATATTTTGATACTCGAGAACTAACTTACCACAACCTAGGCACTTCTCGTTGACCTAGAGTCATTTAGTAAGAAGCAATTTCTTACAGCACAGTAAAATATAACCTAACCTGGCCACTCCGGGAGTCATATATTTTGATACTCGAGAACTAACTTATCAAAACTTAGGCACTTATCGTTAACCTAGAATAATTTAGTAAGAAGCAAAGTCTTACAGCACAAGTAAAAGAAAACCTAACCTAACCACTCCGGGAGTCACATATTTTGATACTCGAGAACTAACTTACCACAACCTAGGCACTTCTCGTTGACCTAGAATCATTTAGTAAGAAGCGAAGTCTTATTACAGCACAAGTAAAAGAAAGCCTAACCTGACCACTCCGGGAGTGTCGACAGAAGCAGTAGTGGAATAGCCACGTAGCAATAGTAGCAAATCCTACGGGCCCCGCGCAGTAAGGGGCTCCGCGAGTAAAAATTTGCCCGTGTACTAACGCTTCGTGACTGTAAAAAAAAAAATTACGTACAAGTTTAAAACTGTTTTTTCAAATCAATGTAAGTAGGTTCAATACTTAGTAAGAAAGAGTTGCGAGTGTTCCTGGCAAACGACTAGGTTGTTAAAGTTTTGACCCTGCGTGTGTTCCTGGTTCGGTGTTCGGTGACGGAGTCGCGAGTTCAATGGTTTTTCCCATCTTAAAAAATGTCCAACGCGCCTAAAGAAGTTTTCACTTCCATAAAAATAAAAGTTTAAAAAACTTAAAAACCGACTTCAAAATGAAATTCACTCAAAAGTATGAAATAATTACTTGATACACGACATTAACCAACAATAACGAAATTAAAGGTGGTAACGAATTAAATTAGGGGCGTAAATTTATTTTTGAGGTCCGTATCAGCATACAGCTACTTACGTATCAAATGTTTTAGATTCGATTGCATTGCTGACACCGACCTCAAAAAAAATTTAGGTCCTTAATTTAACTCCTAGCCACCTTTGATTTCATTATTGTTGGTTAATGTCGTGTATCAAGTAATAATATTATTTCATATTATTGAGTGAATTTCATTTTGAAGTCGGTTTTTAAGTTTTTTAAACTTTTATTTTTATTTTATTTATTTTTAGTGATAATTCTATCTATCTAACAACGTTATACCCAATCACCCACTCGCCAATAGGAACCATCAAATCATAATTCATAATGCAAGTGTTTCATTAACAGATACAGGTTCCTGTGACTGCCATCATCATCATCTGAACAGCATGAAAGTTAAGGAGTTAAATCTTCCATCATCAGCTCATCTGAATAACCTGAAAGAATACAACTATCGGTCTACGTAAAATTTTTAAAGAATTATCCTCCAAATCCTAACCGTTAAGGAGTTCTACCTTTCTTCATCAGCTCATCTGATAATTATGATGAGATAATGACTACCAGACGCCAAAACTTGGATATTTTTAAGGAATATATGAAACACGTAGTATGTGGCTTCACCCGCGTGGACAACATTTCTATGACTTTTCAAGGGTGCGCAGTTCGCAAGCGGCTCGCGAGCGTGAAAAAAAGTAGCCAATGCATTAATCCAGGTACTAATCTGTCTACCTACCAAATTTCAGCCAGATCCGTTCAGTAGTTTTTGCGTGAAAGAGTAACAAACATACATCTATAGATTCTTACAAACTTTCGCGTTTATAATATAATAAGTAGGACAACTAAGTAAGTGTAATGTTTATTGTTGATTTGTGTATGCCTAACGTGACCATACGTCCCGCTTTGGGCGGGACAGTCCCGCTTTCAGGCTGTCTATCCCGCTGTCCCCACCGGGGGAAAAAACATCCCGCGTTCGCAAACCGACCAAACGATAAATTAATTCAAGTATATACCTATTATAATATAATAATTTTAGGTATACATAGGTTTGCGCCCCGTCCTTTGAATTCTCATAACACCTGGTAAGGTTGGCTGGAAGAGATCTCTTATAGAGATAAGTCCACCTTTGTATATGTCCTTTCTAATTGTTTTTCATGTAAATATTTGTGTGAAATAAATAATATATACTTATATTATTTTTGCACTCGCAAACAACTGCTTAGACATAAGTCATGTGATTAAGAGGATTTTGAAGCTGCGACTTTTCATACAAACGGCGATAACAATTTTAACACCTCTTAAATGTTAACCGACTTGGACCAATTTTTGATAGGTTGTCAGTCAGTACAAAGGCTAGTTTTGTTTTTTAATTACTGACTATAAATTTTTAAAAAGTGGTATGTGGTTTTATGGAACCACGGTAAAAGTGAAACTTTTTTCACATTATAGACATTTACAGAGGACGAAACGATCATGGCTGAGCTCTCGTCTTGTAGCTACGGTACAGAGGACGAAACGATCATACCGACCGTCACGCGACAAACAGGTGAAAAAAATTGAGACGATGTAATAAAAGTTTCACTTTAAAATGGCCGACATTATGCCCGACCACGGCAGACGGTGAAGGCTTCGCAGAAAGCATGCACAGCGTGGTTGTACAATATATATTTTTATTGTATCCGGAAAAACTGCAGGTTTCGTTCGTTACCAGTATCACGCAAGACCACCAAAAATAAAAGCTCAACGTGAAATTCACTCACTACGTTTTCGTTTCATAGTTGAAAGCAAAAAAACAATATGGCGGCGGTCGGAAACATAAAATGGAGGTTATTCCGATGAATGGAGGAAAAAAATCTGCGTGAAATGAAAACAAGATACATTGGCTGTGATGAATGAGCCCTCGGGGTAAGTCTGACAGTAAACCAATCCACAGTTGCTTTTTTGGTTTTATATGAAAAATGTCAAATGTATTTTGTTTTTCTTTAATAATAATAATAACAATAAACTAGATCAGGAAACACACTATTGTGTACAAAATAGATTTGTTCAATCAGCCTGTATATTTATTTATTATGTGACGGCGACGAGGTGAAGCAGTTCGCACTCACACTAACACACTAACAGATGTGTGTCGTTACTCAAGTGACCTGTTAATGCGTTAGTAGTTAAGTAGTTAGTAAAGAATAGCAGGTTATCTTCATACAATGGTATATCGCAGGGTTAGTATGTGTGTGCGTAGTAGGCACGCACATACACTAAATAAAGATAAGATAAGATAAATACCCTTTATTTTACCCAAAAATTTAAAAAAAAAAAACACAATGTAAAACTTAGAAACTCTTAAAAAATTAAAGAAAAACACAACTAAAATAAAATTAAAAAAAAATATCTTAAAATTGAATATAATTATTCTGGGACAAATCACACATGGTCATCTGGCCCCAAAATAGGATTTTTTGTGTTATGGGAACCAGAGATTGATATAAATACTTATATACGTTTAAATAAATACATATTTATTTTTTTATTTATTTTATTTATTTATTTTTAATTTAATATTTAACGCCCATTGCAGACACAGAGCAAACAAATCTGCTCATCACACAAATGTTGCCCTGGGTGGGGATCGTACCCACAACTTTCGGATCAGCAGTCAAGAGCACTAACCACTGAGCCACCGAGTCAATCACACTACAATTATAATAAGAACGACTTCTTTAGTAAAAGGAGAGAATTCGTTGTTGTTATTGTAGTGTGAGTGCGAGCCTACTGACGCGCACACATACAAAACGCGCAATGTACCATTGTGTGAAGTTAATTTTCTATTATTTCTTTTTACTATGGCAGTACGGTTGATGATATAAGTAGGTATACATAACTTATCTACATATCTGATTCTTGATATTTTTTGTTATCATAAGTATGTAGCACGTAGACATACGTAGACGACTTTGAGCACCTTGTTGACAAACCATTCAGGTTTAATGGTGCTAGATGATTGATTAATTTGTATTTTGTTTTGAAATTGGTAAGTAAAAAAAAATAAAAAAATATGAATTAGGAAATAAATTCTTAACTTTGGTATTGACAGGTGGCAAGCTTATGAATATGAATCATTTTGACCGCCTCTGTGGCTAACCATTACGCCATTGTCTTCTTACCACGAGGTCGCCTTGTTCATCCCAAAATTTCCGGGATTTGTCATATATTTGATTCCGAAATTTTCGGGACTGGAAAACTTCCGGGATCCCGGGATTGAATTCTCTAAACCGCCTCCGTGGCCAGTTCATACCAGGAGGTCGCGGATACGATTCCCGACGGGGTCAACTTTGTAAGACTCTGTTTGGTTGGTGGTAGGGCATTTTCATAGCCCGCCTGGCTAGCTACCACCATCTCATCTAAGTCTGCCGCCAAACATCAGTGTTAACAGCATTGATGTGTTCCGGCTTGAAGATAAGATAGCCAGATCCTCATTGCGTCGGGAAATCTTGGTAAGCCCGCTTCCATCTTCAGCATCATCGTCACTTACCATCAGGTGAGATGATGCCAAGGGCTTATCAATATTGGATAAAAAAAATGAATCATAGTATCTTTCCCAAGGATCCAACACTGGTTTCGCAAAAAAAAGACTTCATTCCAGGTAATAAGCCTCATTATATCAGCTCTTGTACGTCCCCACCGAAGGGCTCGATCGGGCCTCGGTCGACCACGCGGGCTCAGTGCGGGTTGGTCGACTTCACACACAACTTCGAGTTTCTTCACAGGCGTGTGCAGGTTTCCTCACGATGTTTTCCTTTACCGTAAGATTGTCGAATAAAGGTATATATGGAATCGAAGTTCGAAAACACATTGGTACTTGGCAGGATTCGAACCACGACCTCCCGGACAGGAAGTAATGGACCTTTCCATGACGAATTACGCCACCGACGCACGGTCAGCCTATCAGGTAATTTTGTTCAGAGAGTTCAAAATATTAATTTAGTAAAGAAAGCTGGTTTTATTGTGAATTTGTCATAATTTCGTGAGGAAAAATAGTTCCTTAAGTATTTATTTAAATTTTTAGATAGGTATCCTTAAAGAAGCACGAATTAGCAGTTACATCGAATTCAATAAAAACCAGCCACGTGCGAATAGGGCTTCCGGGCCGAGGGTTCCGTATCACCACAAAATATACAGCGTGTAAAAAAATTGGTGTAGGACCCGTTAATTGGGGGTTCTACTCATTATACTGAACAACTTTCCCCAAGGAACCCATAGTAAATTCTCAAAAAAAAAAACCCTCGATACAAACTGGTCGATCAGCTGATCGATTTGTATGAAGAGTAAAAGTTTTTTTTTGACGTTGTAAAGGCCCCAATGGCTAACAACAAGCTTGTCCTTTCGAAAAAAAAAGTATTTTTTTTAGATTACAGCAAACAAAAGTTGTTCAGTACGATGAGTAGAAGCCCCAGTTTACGGAACGTACACCAATTTTTTACACTCTGTATAATTTGTGTATTTGCAAAAAAAAAATGTTTCATTCAGTTCGTGGTCTTAAACGCAAGTACTCACACTTGGCTGGGTTTTATTAAGTGTTGTTTACTTTATGGATAAGCACTATAATCACACCAAGTTTGAAGATTGTATGTTTTAGGTAGGTACTGTTTGTTTTTGCAATCTATCGCTTTTTGTAGAAAAAACAAAAAAAAGGCCAAGTGTGAGTCGGACGCGCGCCCCAAGGGTTCTGTACTACACCTCTCAACACAACTATGAAAATGGTACCTATCCATATTAAAAAGACAACACAACAAATACCATAACCTGAGACTCATGAGAATCCGAATCATGTGATTATTTGTAATAGAAATATCGTTTTTTTTAGGTTATTTAAAACCTAACACATATTTAAACAAAAGCGTCGGTGGCTCAACCGGTAACGACTCGGTCCATCTAACCAGAGGTACCGGGTTCAAATCTGGACGGCCAATGTACCAATGAGTTTTTCAAAAACTTACGTACATACTTACCTATTGCTTTAACGGTGAAGGAAAACATCGTGAGGAAACCTGCACACGCCTGCGAAGAAACTCGAAGGTTGTGTGTGAAGTCGACCAACCCGCACTGGGCCCGCGTGGTCGACTAAGGCCTAATCACCCTGATTCAAGGTAGGCTCGAGCCCCTCGATGGGGACGTATATGAGCTGTAATGATGACATATTTAAAATAAATACTTTTGAAATTTTTTTTGAAAAGACCAACGCGAGTGACAGAAAAATGCTTTTATTATCAGTTCAGAGTCCTTAGCGCGAGTAAGACGCACACCTGGCCAGTTTTTACTATTTGCTATTTTATTTTAGGATAATCTATATATACTAATATATATATATATATATATATATATATATATATATATACTATAATCAATCACACCAAGTTTCACGCTTGTATGTATTACCGTTTTTACGGTTGAGTCAAATCAAATATGCCTCTAAATTACTTAGTAAAAACACGTTCCAAATCCCAAAACATCTATTTTAAATAGGTGTTTATATACACTTTTAAATAGTCAAATATTAATTATGTCATGATTCAAATTACAGTCTTAGATTTATGGTATTTGCTGGAGGATCAATATATTAATATGTATAGAAATATCCTAATATATATCCTCATTTAATAAATAATATATTATTTTATTAGCCTTGTTTTTTAACACCTTTTATTTTTATTATTTGTTACAAAAACCGTAAAATGAATAAAACATATTATGTATAAATATCAACCGGCTACCCATTACGGTTCACAAACATAGCTCCTGAGGATTGTAAAGCTGCGCTTTTCATACAAATGGTGTTAATGGTTTTCACCTCTTAAATGTTAACCGATATGGACCAATTTTTGATAGGTTGTCAGTCAAAACAAAAGCTTTTGTTTTTTCGATAAACTTAATAAGTTTTATTTTATTGTCGTTCACGTGTTTTTATACAAAACTTATTTCGGCCATGTTTTGTTTATTTATAAACAAAAATCTAAAAAACGAAACTTGTAATCCTATCTTTTGTTCTGACTGACAATCTATCAAAAATTGGTCCAAATCGGTTAACATTTAAGAGGAAAATCGTTAACGCAGTTTGTATTAAAAGTCGCAGCTTTACAATCCTCTTAAAGGTCGAACAGACGGACGGCGGCAATAGGGTCCCGTTATCTTTCGCTACGGAATCCTAAAAACCATGTTTCTTCACGGAACATTCCTTGAAGTCACAAGCTTGTCCCAAGTAAATTACAGCCCTAACCGCAACCACAACAGCCTACTAAACAAACGGCTCATTAGTCGGTAATGATCGAGCCAAGCTGTAGACATTCGGTTCAAAGTTTAAAACTAATTAAAGTTGAACGCGATGTGACCAAGCCCTTAATGGGGAAACTTGGCATCGATGGATTGTTGAATGGGCCTTTTCACACAGCACGATAAATGTCGTCTCCGATCTTCGACAAGAGATGACACTGTGATATTCTCACCCTACAATCACAAAAAACTATTATATACAGTGTAAACTCTGTATAGCGTCACTCGATATAACGATTCACTCTTTGAAACGTCAAAATTTTCTGGCTTCAGTTGGTTAAAATTCATGCTATTTTTTCTCTGTATAAAGAAAACTCTCAATAACGTCACAAAATGCCCGGTCCCTTGAAAGTGGCTATAAAGAATTTACACTGTAGGTATTAAATTTTTATTTTATTTCAAAATATTTGAAGACTTTCTTCATCATACTTTTCTTACCGTTTTGATATGTGCTTTTACTACAGCTAAAATACTGGTTTGCAAAATAATGATTAAACATGTAGCCTAACATTCAGCTCAACAATTAAAACCTCTAAGCAACAAATAATGCTGTCGATGCAGATACAGTCTTCAATACAAATAATATGTAAAATATATAATGTTAAAAATATAAAAGACCCAAAGTTATATTTACATAATCAATAGAAATTAAATAAACAGATTGGCGCTAGTTTGGTTCTCGAACGTAAATGATTTCGTTTTGTTTTTAGAAATGTCATTTATCGCCCGTTGTACAAAATGTCCGGGGTGTTGTGCAGACATTTATAAATTTACCCTAGTGATATCGATATAATAATACTAAAATTCAGGGAAAAAATCACACACGCTCATCTGGCTCACTTAGGAATTCAGAAACAAAATCACACACGGTTATCTGGCTCACTTAGGAATTCAGGGACAAAATCACACAAGGTCATCTGGCTCACTCAGGAATTGAGGGACATAATCACACACGGTCATCTGGCTCACTCAGGAATTCAGGGACAAATCACACAATCATCTGGCTCACTCAGGAATTCAGGGACAAAATCACACACGGTCATTTGGCTCTCTCAGAAATTCAGGGACAAAATCACACACGTTCATCTGGCTCACTCAGGAATTGAGGGACATAATCACACACGGTCATCTGGCTCACTCAGGAATTCAGGGACAAATCACACACAGTCATCTGGCTCACTCAGGAGTTCAGGGATAAAATCACACACGGTCATCTGGCTCACTTAGGAATTGAGGGACATAATCACACACGGTCATCTGGCTCACTCAGGAATTCAGGAATGAAATCACACATGGTCAGCTGGCTTACTCAGGGCAAATATTGTGAAAAATGAAAATGAAAATGTTTATTTTGGCACTTACAAGTTTTAAACACATTTAATTAAGCCCTAATTTCCAAACTAGTCGTTAGACTGTGTCTTGGAAACTAGTTCCTTCCCTTTTTATTGGACTACAATAAGGTAAGTACCTATACTTATTTACATATTTTAAATCTAAGTATCCTCATTTATTATAATTTAAACAAGTGTGACGATTGTGTGCGTGTGTGTGTGTGTGTATGTGTGTGCGTGTTCATGTGTGTGTGTGTGTGTGTGTGTTTCTGTGTGTGTGGTGGTGTGTGTGAGTGTCTGCGCGCGAGTTGTGGGTACACCATAGTGGATGATAGATTTAAGAAAATCTTCGGTGGACTGATAGTCAAACTTCTGAAGCCAGCTGAAAATGTTTTTTTTGAATTTGTAGTCAGTTAGTTGTATTAGGTCACTAAAGTTGTCAAAACTGTTATATATTCTAGGGGTTAAGTATTCGTGTCTCTCTTGTGCGAATGTAGTTCTGACTATACTAACTGGAAGTTTTGTCGGTCTTCTTGTAGACTGTTTGTCAAAAACATCCAGGGAGGGTAGTGTTGAACAGTGATATCTACGCAGTGACTGCAAGATAAAGAGTTTTGTGTGACGTACAGGTTTTTTTGCTCTATCTCTGGGTTCTCAATATCTGTATAAGTATTTATATCTAGTTTACATGGTACAGGGAATCCTAGTTTATGGTCAGATAACCGTATGTGATTTGTCCCTGTATATTATTATTATTGCGTTTAAATATATTAAATAAATATATTAGATATTAAACACCCAGACACAGAGGAAACAAACCTGTTCGTCACACGAATATCTGCCCTGGGTGGGGATTGAACCCATGACTCTGACCATTGGACCACCGGGTCAGTCTGATGTCCAAAGATTATCGAATGGTCTAAAGATCTCGTAATGACCGGAGCGCGACGCGCGCGCTACTGTACGACTTGTTGTCGATTTATTATGGTAATTGGTAATTGTGCTTGTTTGGGGGATAGAACAAATGGCTCTAAAACTTGTTGTCATTTTCATTTTGTTTAGCTATCTTTTTAACTTTGTTTAAAAATCTGACTAAGGAGTTTTATGGATTACGCTGAAGGGATTTTTAGGATAATTTGATCTGGGGCTTCTATTTATCATACTGAACAACTTTCATTGGGATCAAAAAGGTCAATTTTAAAAATATTTTTCAAAAATACAAATCAATTCTTATTTGAAAAGAATTTTTATGCTAAAAAGACAAATGCTCAAATTAATTTAAATTGGTTTATTTCTAAGAGAACACTTCACGATTTGTTTACATAGTTGGCCATTTCTAAACAAATAGACTGTAAAATTAAATCCTACGATTCTATTATAAAATAAATAACGAGTCAGGGACGTTCATCATCAGAATAACTTCAAAATACCAAGAGGATCTATTGTCACGCACTTTTTTAAGTCAACTAGTTATCTTGTGCATAACTTTATTTTAATCGATTTTATAAAAGGAGAAAAGTCTATAACTTGTGTCTGTAATGTATTTTACAAGCTTTTATTTACTTTCAACTGTCCCGGTGTCTGTAATTAAATCTTGCATTTAAATTTGACACACTTCCGATTAAGCTGAAACTTGCCATGCATATGTATATCGCGTGACAATGCAATATTAAAAGCTTGTACCAAAAATTTTTAGGTTTTGGAAAAGTATTTTATATATGTTTACCGACATTGTCAATTTTGTATCAATTTGAAAAAAAAACCGACCAAGTGCGAATCAAACTGACACACTAAGGGTTCCATACCAAAAACTTATTTTCATCTACAGCGTCATCTATAGATATAGGTAAAAGAGAACTAATTACTGTTGTCGTAATACTTACTACATAAATTAACTAGGAACCTATGTAGAAGATACTACTAGATCCGCTACTAGGTGTCGCTAGTTTCTAAACAAACAAACTTTAGAAATTTCATTTTTTCTGTAAGAACGGAAAGACTTTAGATTTTCTTGTAATCTATGCATTTAACCTCATATAATGTGCTTTTTTCAAAATTTCAATCTCAGTAGTTTCAGAGATAAAGAGAAGGGGCGAGGGGGGGGGATGGTAAATTTTTGCATGTTTTCTTATATAACTCCAATACTATTTATCTTAAAATATATAGAAACACTAGCTGTCCCGGCGAACTTCGTACCGCCTTACATTACATTACACTGCCCTACCCTACCCTACACTACACTACACTACCCTACCCTACACTACCCTACCCTACCCTACATACACTACACTACACTACACTACCCTACCCTACACTACTCTACACTACCCTACACTACACTACCCTACCCTACCCTACCCTACACTACACTACACTACGTTCGTAGATTTACCATAGCAGCGTCATCTATTGATTACTTACTCAACCCAGTCTAAAGGTATCGACATCTGTTAGAATCATTTGGAGTTAACAGATAATTGTGACTGTCAAATAATAACAGACAAATAATTAGCAATAAATTAAAATTGCGACTATAATTTGAGATTTAAACTATCCTATCTCTCAAGTTGGATCGAACTGCACATGGTGTGCGAATTTTATTATAATCGGTTAAGTGGTTTAGGAGTCCATTGAGGAAAAACATTGTGACACGAGATTAAACTATCCTATCTCTCAAGTTGGATCGAACTGCACATGGTGTGCGAATTTTATTATAATCGGTTAAGTGGTTTAGGAGTCCATTGAGGACAAACATTGTGACACGAGATTTATATATATTAAGATTGATATTCTCACAACAAGCCCTTTATTTGAGTGACACGATATAATTTGCAAACCTTTTTTTTATATTTTTAATTTACCCCTCGAAGCCCCCATGTTTAAAACTAATTTATTATTAACGTTACATGTTCGTCTTTGGGACACCAAATTAAAACTCAATTGGTCCCAATAGTTTCTGAGCAAATCGGCTGTGACAGACGGACGGACAGAAAGACACACGAGTGATCCTATGAGGGTTTTGTTTTTTTCCTTTTGGGGTACGGAACCCTAAAAAACTTTTTTTTAGTTGAGGTAACGTAAGCCTACATAATGGTCCCATTTAAAATTTATTAAAATTGGGTTAGATTTTTTTTGCCAATGAACAAAAACAAAATATCTAACAAAATTTAAGTCGGTTGCGTTTTTACGTATTTAGCATTGTCAATTATTACATCATCATCATATCAGCCGAAGGACGTCCACTACTTGACATAGGCCTCTCTCAAGGATTTCCACGACGACCTGTTCTACGCTACCCGCATCCAGCGGCTTCCCGCGATCTTCACCAGGTCATCGGTCCACCGAGGCCTACGCTAGGTTTACCGGTGCACGGTCGCCACTCGGGAAATTTACTACCCCAGCGGCCATTCGTTCTACGAGATATGTGCCCCGCCCACTGCCACTTAAGTTTAGCAATTCTAAGACCTATGTCGGTTACTTTGGGTCTCCTACGGATCTCCTAGTTTCTGATTTGATCACACAGAGAATCTCTGAGCATAACACGCTCCATTGCCCTTTGGGTGACCTTGAGCCTTCTTGTGAGGCTCAAGGAAATGCAATTATTATATGCTCAACCACTTATGATCATTTTGTTCTCAGGTTCCCTGTTACGGCTGACATGGCACCCATCAGCTCGCTCCTCGTCTACTACGTTACTGAATCTGGAGAGCCTGTCAGTGACGTGGCGAACTTCCACGTCAGACTGCTTCATAAAGAGGTAAGTTGTTCTCTGTTGTTATCTATTTGTGTGAGTAAAAGCTGTATATGCTAATATATCCGACCCGACGCTCTTGCGGTGAAGGAAAACATCGTGAGGAAACCTGTACACGCCTGCGAAGAAACTCGAAGGTTGTGTGTGGAGTCGACCAACCCGCACTGTGCCCGCGTGGTCGACTAAGGCCCGATCGCCCTAATTCAGGGTAGGCTCGAGCTCCTTGGTGGGGACGTATACGAGCTGATATGATGATGCAGGAAAGGTTTATACTAAAAACACATCGATGGCGAGCTAGTTACGGTAAAATAAATAAAATGAAAAAAAATTCACACAAACGTGAAAAGTTAGTCCGAAATTGCTCTTCCTAAATTGGGTTTGACAAGTCTTGAGGTGCTTGTGAACAGAATAGCTATCCACAGTTTTACAGTCCGCCATTTTGGAATTTCATTTCAGGTAAATAAAAAAAATACAAATATACAAATACCTCTTGCAAAGTGCTTTACTTTTTCCCCCTATATATATAATATGCAGGTGTAAAAAATTGGTTTAGGACCCGTTAACTGGTGTTTCTACTCATCATACTGAACGACTTTCCCAAAAGAACCTATAGTCAATTCGCAACAAATGACGCTCCATACAAAAAGTCAATTCGCAACAAATGACGCTCCATACAAAAATGCACTAAATTGTTCAGTTAATCGTTTTGTACAAAGTGTTAAATGTTTTTTGTTATATCGACAAACTTGTAGAACAAAGAGCGTTCAGTTTGTTGAGTAGGAGCCCCGATTAACGGGACCTACAACAATTTTGTTACACCATTTTTTGCCAAGTGCTGAATTTTGGTCAACTTTGATCACTATAATATAATTTGGAAACTATGACTCGTATCAAAACAAATATAAGCAATTATGTGTAGGCAATAAATTAGGATCCAAATTACAAAATATTTATTTTAAACTAGCTTATTCCAGCGGCTTCGCTCGCGTGAACATTGTTTCTATGACTGTCTCCGACGGTGCGTAGTGTAGTATAGCCAGGAATCAAAATGAATGTAAAGCGAGTGAAATAAGCACAGAGGCGGTTATTTCAATGTTTGAAAGTCAATCTGTATCTCCGGTTCATCCCAACGGAATAAGATGAAACGTGTCCTCGATTTTAATTTGGACCCCAAACTACCAAACTGTGAAAACCACATCAAAATCAAACCAAATCTTACAAAGTTAGACTTAGCGGGAAATCGACCTCCTGATGCTCCTGATGTGAAGCGAGTGAACTAAGTACTACGCCATGGAGGCGGTTGCAGGACCCGTTAACCAGCTACTCATCATACTGAACGACTTTACCCAAGGACCAAGGCCCAATTTTTCTAAATTCCCACAGGATAGGGAATTAAGCGGGAACGAAGACAGACTGACTCATCAACGCCCAGCCCAAACCCTTGGACCTAGCAAACTGACATCCTGCACAGAAGGTTTCCTTTAAGGAACGAAACAAGGTCCAATTTTTCAAAATTGCCGCGGGATAGAGAATAAAGCGTAAAAGAAGTCGCGGGTTAAATCGAGCATAGCCAATTTTTTTATATGCAGGAGACTGTAGAATATTTCAGGTATTCCGGGATAAAATTATATATAGCTTTTGCCCGCGACTCCATTCGCGTAGACTGTAGGTACAAACTCCACTAAGCTAATTTTGCACCTCGCTGGAATGTAAATTAAAATAAATTAATGTAAAATATATGTAAAAATAAAACAATAAATGCAAAGTAAAATCTGACAAACACTTGTTTACTTTTTTAAAGTCATAGCGAATCCTTTTTTTGCAGACCGTACCTAAGCTCCAGTGTGACGTAATAGACGCGAGGTGCAAACTTAGCTTGGTCGAGTTGTAATTGACTTAAATTGACTATTTAAATGACCTCCTTAGTGTAAAGTGGCTATATAATACTAGTATTTGCTAATACTACGCAGAGGACGAAGTAACTAGTATCTCATCTGTGGCAGAGGTCAAGCTGTGCCTTGGTTCATCCCCCCGGAATTAGATGAAATGTAGCTTAGACCTCTGCCTGACCCCTACCTAACCAAACTGTAAAAATCACATCAGAATCCGTTTTTTTGTGATGCGAGCACCAAAAAAAAAAAATATTTACTCATTTTATAACCCGACCGTTTTTTCTGGAATATCTTTAATGTACAGACACGGCATTATTACAATATTTTTTTGCTGTTCCCGTGGAAATTTCCGATAATCCTTTCTTTGCGGATGCCTTCGTCATAATTGCTACAAACGATTTTAAAATAACAGTAAATAATTTATTCGGAATCAAATTAGTTAAATGTCTTACCTATTATATTTTTTTCAGCAAAGATAACCTTTAAAAACACCTCAAAAGCGGAACCGCAAAGAGAGATGCAAAGAAATGCTTTGCATAATCAATTCCATCGCAAATTCCCGGAGAATTCCCGCTATAACGCAAACGAGCAAACAAACAAATGCAAATAAATTCGCTACGTATTTATTGACCACCCAGCTGAGACCGACGTTTTTGAGATTACAACCAAATAATTTATTGGTAAAAACCATTGATTTACAACACTTAGAATAGAACGATTGGACGAAAAATCTTAAAAAAGGCAACATAATATGTTTTTTTTATAAGTAACTAGCTGTCACGGCGAACTTCCTTCCACCTTACACTACACTACCCTACCCTACCCTACACTACCCTACACTACCCTACACTACCCTACACTACCCTACACTACTCTACCCTACCCTACCCTAACCTATCCTACACTACCCTACCCTACCCTACACTATACTACCCTACCCTACCCTAAACTACACTACACTACACTACCCTACACTACCCTATCCTACCCTACACTACACTACCCTTAACTACATTAACCTACCCTACACTACACTACACTACCTTACCACCCTACCCTACCACTAATTATTTTTAGATTTTTAGATTCCGTACAAAAAAAACTAAACGGTACCTTATAGGATCACTCGTGCGTCTGTCTGTCTGTCCGTCCGTCTGTCCAAGCCAATTTTCTCCGAATCTACTGGACCAAATCACGTGAAATTTGGTAGGATAATGTGATCCTATGTGCAAAAAAATATTTTTTTTTTAAAAAGGGTTATTTTTGGAGGACCAATTAAGTAATTTAAAAAAACTTTTTGAAACCGTATTGTGTCATATATCAAATGAAAGGGCTTGTTATCAGGATCCTAAATATATTTTTGTTTATATTATACAATAAATAGTTTTGATTTTAATAATGAAAGAAGACGGAAATTGACCATTCCTCCCCCTGTTCTTCGAAACTACTGAGCCTATAATTTTGAAAAAAATACAAAATATAGTTCATTGCTTGTAGATTACAGGAAATTCTATAAGGATTCTATCAATTGAAAAAAAAAGTGGTAAACTCAATGTAATACGTTCACCTACGGAAAATAGTCATAATACAAAATAGTCTATCGGTGTTATACGGGATTCATTTAGGAAAGTGTGTCCTGGAGCTTCACGAACTCATTCCCACTCTTCATTTCATCATCGAACGACCAGGTGCGGAGGGTGATTCCACCCCTTTGTCGTGGATGTTCCACCTTTAAGCACGAATCGTTTTGCTTCTTCGTTCATTATGCAAACGGGCAAGGAGTGGAATTCCCTGCCGGAGTCTGTATTCCCCGATTCGTATAATTTAGGAATCTTCAAGACGAGAGTGAATAGGCACTTTTTGAGCTTGCATGTTACATCCTCAGCTGCATCGGCGCTTACCATCAGGTGTGGTGCAGCTATACGCACTAAAATTTTAATAATTAAAAAATAACTTGCATCTTACTGTGAGGATTTTAAATGTGATAATAATATTTTGTGTTTGACTGTGGCATTGTACGGAACCCTTTTCACACGAGTCAACTCGCACTTGACAGGTTTTATTTTTGTTGATGAAAATCATATTTTAATACTTATTATTCTATTCCGGACGACGACAAATGCAAAAACACAAAAATCATAAAATTTGGTCCAGCCGTTCTTGAGTTATAAATGATGTAACTAACACGATTTTCTTTTATATATATAATAAATATATAGATTAATTAATTAGAATAAGTAAGACCCTCGATTTGACATCTCTTTTGATTTATCTGAGAATGCCTGTGAATATGAATCCAAATAGTAGTAGAAATTGATTCCGATATTTACTAATATTTTTGAATAGCTGTTTCCCGCGGCTTCACCCGCGTGGACAACGTTTCTATGACTTTTCGAGAGTGCGCAGTGCGCGAGCCGCAAGCGACTCGCGAGCTTGGATAAAAGTAGCCTTCCTTCCAAATTTCAGCCAAATCCGTTCAGTAGTTTTTGCGTGAAAGAGTAACAAACATACATCCATACATTCATACATTCTTACAAACTTTCGCGTTTTTAATATTAGTAGGATAACAGTTTCTTGCAATTGGTAGTATACGTTAGAGGTAATCTAATGTATCCCTATATATAATTAAAAGTTAAGTCACATAATCATTTTCGATACAAACTTAAAATTACTACTTCTTGAAAATGAAACGGCCGATTTTAATGAAACATTATACACAGCAAATCACGAAACTCTAGATTGTTGATAGGTTAAATTTCCGAAATAATTTATTTTAAACCGGCCAAGTGCGAATCAGACTCGCGTCAAGTAGGGTTCAAAGTAGTCTTTTCAAAAAATAAGAGTACATTTAAAAAAACAAAATTATACTTGCAGTTGGTAATAGAACATTTTGTATGGAAAATCTATGAACTTTTTTATAAACCAACTGCACATCTTAAGTTGGTCGAGTATTACTCCTAAACTAAGAAAGCCTTCTTAGCCGTGATAGTTTTTCTTTTAAATTGATTAAAATATGTCCTACTATTTATAATTTTTAGATGTCCTGATGTAGGGGTTTAGCTGGTAGTGGGACTACTTGACTCTAGCAAAAATTTGCACTTTACTTTACAATGAAATTTTGCTGATCTGTGCGCTCTCCCAGGAATTTAAGGTTTACTGAACACTTTTTAGGGAAATTTTGCTGAATTGTGCGCTCTCCCAGGAATTTACAATTGAAACACTTATTAGGGAAATTTTGCTGAATTGTGCGCTCTCCCAGGAATTTACAATTGAAACACTTTTTAGGGAAATTTTGCTGAATTGTGCGCTCTCTCAGAAATTTACAATTGAAAACTTTTTAGGGAAAATTTGCTGAATTGTGCGCTCTCCCAGGAATTTACAATTGAACACTTTTTAGAGAAATTTTGCTGAATGGTGCGCTCTCCCAGGAATTTAAGGTTTATAATTGAACACTTTTTAGGGTTCCGCATCACGTAACGGGACCCTATTACTAAGCATACTCTGACTGTCCGTCCCCCTGTGCGGCTTTTGAAAGGCTGTATCTTTTGAACAGTAATAGTTTGCTAGCTAAAATTTTCACAGAATAGGATATATACTATAGAAGAGGTATCTGTGATTATACGGGATTCACTTACAAAAAATAAAAGTAAAAATAAAAGTTCAAAAAACTAAAAACCGACTTCAAAAAGAAATAAGTATGAAATAATATTTTAAAACATCAAATACACGAAATTAACCAACAATAACAAAATCACAGGCAGGTACAAATGAATTCAGGGACCTACAATTTTTTGAGGTCGGTACCAGCACACAGCCACGCCTTACCTATCAAATTTAGATTTAATGGCTTTGCTGGCACCAACCTCAAAAAATAATGTGGGCCCATTAAGTGTAGGCCCCTAATTTGATTCGTACCTACTACCCTTGATTTCGTAATTGTTGGTTAATTTCGAGTATTTATGTTATCATATCAGCTCATATACGTCCCCACCGAGGGGCTCGAGCCTACCCTGAATTTAGGGCGATCGGGCCTTAGACGACTATAGGGGCCCAGTGCGGGTTGGTCGACTTCATATACAAACTGCGAGTTTCTCCGCAGGCGTGTGCAGGTTTCCTCACGATGTTTTTCTTTAAGTAAGAGCGTCGGATAAACGTACATATGAAATCGAAATTCGAAATCACGTTGGTACGTGGCAGGATTTGAACCACGACCTCCCGGACAGGAGGCGGCTTTATGTATAAAAATATACCGTATTTTATATATAAAAATATACCGTATTTTATTTATAAAAATAATATTTAATGCTTCTATTGATTTTCTTCTTAAAATCGTTCTTTTTTTTTAAACTTTATTTTTAGTGATAATGCTATCTATCTCACAAAGTTAAACCCAATCACCTACTCGCTTATTACCAATACAGATTCTTGTGGCTTCCATCATCATCTAAGCAGCATGAAAGTTAATGAGACAATCCTTCCATCATCATCTCAGCAGCATGAAAGTTAGGGAGACAATGCTTCAATCATCAGCTCACCTGAATATCCTTTAAGAATACAACTATCGGTCTTAAGTATCTACATATAATATTTAAAGAATTATCCTCGAACTCCTAACCATTAAGGAGTTGTACCTTCCATCATCAGCTCATCAACATGAGATGATGACCACCATACGAAAATACTTGAAGTGCTTTAGAAAATTCATTAAACACTTCATACGTTCGTATAAAATTTTAGGGTTGCCCTTGATTTCTCTGGGATCACATCATCAGATACTGACCTGGTGACAATGGAAGCACCTCGGGAGTAAACTCTTTCGAATAAAAAAGGATCGGTCCACAATTGACGATGAAATCGGTGGACATACATAAAAAAATACATATACAGTCGAACATAGAACCTCCTCCTTTTTTGAAGTCGTTTAAAAATGTGGCAACGCACCACGCACCCCCGATATCTACGCTGGCGAAGCCACAGGCATCAATTACTATCTTATAAATAGGGATGACGAATACTAGTCATCTGAGTTACTTTTTATCATCTATCAAAAACGACAAGTTGTTCTAAAAATGTTAGAAATACCTCGGCGTGACGTCATGATTTAGCAGCGTCATGGAAGTTCTAATTTTGTGATTTTGGTGAATTAAAAATCGAAGACTTGATGGTTTTCAGAAGTTTAAGTAGGAGGGCAATAGGCGTTTCGACTATGTTTAAAATATGTAACAATTTGTGGTCATTCTAATAAAATGTAATGTAATAAGCATATTTTATTAATGTTCTGAAAAAAATAAGGTCATTTTCTGTATAAAAACATATTTTTTTTGTGGTTTGGTTACGTGTTTGAAAACGCTCTGTGATTGGTTGCAACTCTGATGACGTCACACGAAAGTAAACATTAGTTTCAGTGCGTGCTTTCACTAATACAGCAATTTGTTGTTTACATAAGTGTGACATCATCTGTCAGGGCAACCAGCCACCATAGCGAAACTTGCGTTATGGCGCGTAATTTTTTAATTCAAACTTTCACATTGATTTACTCTGTATATACGACAGATCTCCAGCAAATATTAAAATAGTTTGCATTTTAAGCAATAACAAATAAAAGAAAACTATTTTCCAGTAGTAGTCAAATAGCCTATTTAGTGATCAAGAGTTCACAATTTATTTCTGATGCTGTCGTCACCCTTATTATGGTGCCACAAATACTTAAAATTACGCCCATGGTGACGTCGATGTTTTGTAATAAAAAACATCGAAAAAATAAATATACAAACTTGTACGTAAGTATTCATTCGCCGAGTCAATATTGACGCAACAAATGAATTTTCATAGGCGTACGCAATTTCGTTAAACGTGTTTTCGGCTTTTCGTTTGCATACGCCTATATTAAAGGCTTTATTTATCGTATTATTCTGTACATTTAGAACTGTTTTCAGCATTACGTAACGTGTATTAAATCGTTATTGTATTCTTCAGCAGTTACCGGAAATTTACTTTATTGTTTTTTTGTTGTTATTCAAAAGGTTAGGTTGGTATCAAAGCAGTGTGTTTCCAACTCACATTTTTTGCATTTTTTTTAACATGAGTTTTCTCCAGATCCCAATGCCTTAACGGGCTATTATGATTAGCAGTCTATGTCACTTCCCATCCCCTCAACCAATTCTATACAAAAAAATCACTTCAATCCGTTGCTCCGTTGCGACGCCACGTGCGCGAGCGTGGAAATCAGTTTTTCCCAGATCCCGCGGGAACTATTTCAGGATATGCTAATTGGTAAATTATGTCGTTTTCCACCCCCCTCAACCATCTTTGTACAAAAAATCACAACAATCCATTGTTCCATTGCGATGTTAAAGAAATAACAAAAGAGTATTTTTCAGGTCCCTCAGGAAATGCATCGGACTATGCTATTTTCACGGGATTAAAAGTAGCCCATTTCCTTCCCAGTGACACAGGCTACCTGCATGCTAAATTTAATCAAGATTGGTCGGGGTGTGAAGCGTGAAAAGGTAACAAACAAACAAACGCATTTCCACATTTATAATATTAGCTTTTTCGGCTGGTATGATGATGATGAATATTAGTAAAGATGTTTACTGTGTCACTGTTTCATCTTTAGGGTGAGTTGATTTTATTATTATTATTTTATTTATTTATTTTAGGAAGACTAATAGCTAAATATTTAAGAGAGTAGGTATATAAAACTTAATACAGTGGTATGAATCAGTCTCCGCCGATAGGTAAGTACACAGATAAGTACAAACACAGTATATAAAAAAGGAATAAAAAAGAGAAGAAAAAGAGAACATCAACTTAATTAGGTACGTAAAAATAAATCTTTACAAAGGATTCATAAACTATTAAAGAATTCAGAAGCTATCCAGCTACGAAACTTTAGATCTACCATTCAAAAAAACTCTATTAGCTTGTACCTTTTAAATCTGGTTTTGCCAAGATATCCCAATTTTTCCTTACGCAGAATATTGTAAGTCTTATTTTTACTATGGTCTTATTTCTAAATAAGAAATATGCCTTCCCTCACAATAGTTTACCAATATCTTATCTGCTAGAATAGAAATACAACGCAAAAAGAAACCTATAAGTACTGGAAGACTCACAGATTAAAATTATGGTTTGTCCAACTCAACCGCCTCCGTGGCGTAATGGTTAGTCCATTCGCTTCACACCAGGAGTCAACTTTGTAAGACTCGGTTTGGTTGGTGGTAGGGCATTTTCATAGCCCGCCTGGCTAGCTACCACCATCTTATCTAAGTCTTGCCGCCAAACATCAGTGTTAACAGCATTGATGTGTTCCAGCTTGAAGATAAGATAGCCAGATACCCCATATCGTTGGGGAATCTTGGTAAGCCCGCTTCCATCTTCGGCATCATCGTCACTTACCATTAGGTAAGATGAAGTCAAGGACTTATCAATTGTGAATAAAAAAAACTGCCGTAAAATTTAAATTGGGTTTACAAAGCATAATGATATACAGTAGAGCGTCGGTGGCGTAACGGCTAGGGCCGCCGCCTCGTGTCCGGGAGGTCGTGGTTCGAATCCTGCCATGTGATTTCTAATTTAGATTTCATTTGTACGTTTATCCGACGCTCTTAGGGCGAAGGAAAACATCGTGAGGAAACCTGCACACGCCTGCGAGGAAACTCGAAGGTTGTGTGTGAAGTCGACCAACCCGCACTGGGCTTGCGTGGTCGACTAAGGCCCAATCGCACTAATTCAGGGTAGGCTCGAGCCCCTCGGTAGGGACGTATATGAGCTGATATGATGATGATGAATTATATACAGTATCTTACATTGTTCGTTTTGAGAGACACTCATTGTCTTAAGGCTTGCTTTTTTTAAGGTTTACATCAGCCTTACAGTGTAAAAGTAAAAAAGGCTGTGTGTTTAACAAACAACAGACACCTACATACTCAACTAAAAATACATAGACATTGCTTGGTTCTCCAGTTTTAAGCAAGAGTGCATTAATATGGATGTATAAAAGACATTAAAAAACACTTTCATCTATATTTAAATCGTAATCAATGGTTACTTAGTTTGGAAAAAAAATTAACTAAGCATTCTGTACAATCGGGATAAAAAAATAACACCGTAAAAATCTTGCCAATCATATAGGAATTTAAAAAAAGCCCCGTTTGCACAGGTTTCCTGGGGAAAGATTTCAGTGTCAAGGGTTTACCAATTGTGGATATAAATAATTTTCGAAAAACCTAAAAACTTTTAGGTACAAGCTTTAATTTGAAAATAATCGCATTTATTTCGTATTCTTCTTAGCAAGCCCTCTCATTTGATACCCATATTGCAGGAGTGCATTAAAACTACTAGTACGCCATCTTGGATGTGCCGCCATGTTGGACTTAGAATGACGTCACACAGTTAACCATGCATTGTCATCCAAACAGAACGTGTATTCAAAATTTCAGCTCAACCGGTTGAAGATATCTGTTTCAAATTGAACTTGCAAGATTCCACCCGAGCAAACATACATACATTGCAAGTTAAATAAAGGCCTGTAAAAAAGATGCTCAGTGCAAAATTAGGCAGTGATTTCAAAGGCATTAGAATATTTATCGCCAAAACTTCAAACTTCTCCAAAGACTTCTTAATCATGAAACTAAACAACTTTTGTTTTAGTTAATTAACTTTATTTTAACAATTACTTGCCACACTTACATAGCAAACCAAAGCATGTAGCTTTAAAATAACACACGGTATTCTACAAAATTCTTAAAACTAAGAAAAATAACTTTCTTAAAACTTTTCCGAAATCTTGAAACAAATACGAACTTCCTATACAAATCCAAACATCTGATCGATTTATCAGAAAAATGTGGACAAGCGCGTGTTAGACCACACGCAAAGTAGCGTTCGTAGTCTTTTCAAAAAATAAATATATATATTTTAAAAACAAAGTTACGTTTACAGTTAGTCAAAAAACATTTTGAATGGAAAATCTACGAACTTTTTACAAATCCAACGGCACGTCTTAAGTTTGTCGACTAGTATTCCTAAAATAAGAAGCTTAGTAGGCTGTGATTTTCCTTTTAAACTGATTAAAATATTGTACTGATTAGATAATTGAAATATTTTGTACAACTTTTTTTTTAGATGTCTTCAAATAGCGGTTTAGATGGCACTTGACTCTAACAAAATTTTGCACTTTAAATCTTAATATTTATTTCACACATGGAAACCTGAACCTAAAATGGTTTTAACACACCGCCATATTTTTGAACGACCTATCCAAGGACACCACACACCATTAACGACGAGAAAAAAAATCCCCCATTTTACGTGTAGGGGAAGGTAGGTACCCTAATTTTTTTTTCATGATTTAATTTTACCACTTTTTCGGCGTGATTATTTAATCACAAGTGTATACATTTGTATACCCACGCCAAATTACAGTTTCTAGTATAGTCTCTGAGTCAAACAGCGGACAGACGGACATGGTGAAAATAAAAATGCATTGTTGACTATAGAACCTATAGTTTCGATCAGGTTGGGTAGCAGACTGCTTCGCAGAAGAAGAAATCATCGGTTTTATTCGGATGGGCCGTGAAATTGTAAGCCGATTGACAATAAATATATTTCACCATAAAATTGTAAAAACCCGTTAGATTATTATCTAACGGGATCTCATCAACATATCAGCTCATATACGTTCCCACCGAGGGGCTCGAGTCTACCCTGAAATAGGGCGATCGGGCCTTAGTCGACCACACGGGCCTAGTGCGGGTTGGTCGACTTCACACACAACCTTCGAGTTTCTCTCAGGTATGCGCAGGTTGTCTCACGATGTTTTCCTTCACCGTTAAAGCAATCGGTGAGTATATGTAGGTACGTAAGGTAAGTATATATTCGAAAAACTCATTGGTACATTGGCCATCCGGATTTGAACCCGGCACCTCTGGTTAGGAGGACCAAGTCGTTACTGGTTGAGCCACCGACGTTTTCTAACGGGATCTATCTCGTGAGATTATGAACTGTCGAAAGATTGTGAACCGTAACATACTGCTTACAGTTTCACTAGTATCATTGTAATCTCACTAGTGATATTACAATAACACGAAGCCAAGTGAATAACATTAAATAAATGAGCGAGCGATGTTAGTTTCGGTCTGGTTGGGTAGCAGACTGCTTCGCAGAAGAAGAAATCATCGGTTTTATTCGGATGGGCCGTGAAATTGTAAACCGATTGACAAAATACCGTCATATTATAATCTAACTAAATTTAGTGTAGTGAGATTGGAATATCTCGGTTTTGACAATATCCCGGCGACATAAACAAGATAACGTAGCGTAGGCAGGCCTCCCACGCGGTGGACCGATGACCTGGTGAAGATCGCGGCAAGCCGATGGATGCGGGCAGCGCAGGACCGGTCGTCGTAGAAATCCTTGGGGGAGGCCTTTGTCCAGCAGTGGATGATTTGTGGCTGATATGATGATGATGATAAACAAGATAGAACCATTTGATCAAAACACAACTATGTTTTTCAGTGTTGAATTGTTGTTACATGTACCTACCTATTTATGTACGTATCTACGGTGAATAAATTTATTTAAATCCGGCCTCACTATGACATTCCGGACGTGAGTGCGGCGCGGCTTTATCTGTCCGGAATCCAGATAACAGGTGACACGTCTATCCGGATAACCGGTGTCAACTTCCTACCGTGTCCGGTTTTAGTGGAAACTATCCTGATATATATCTCTCTTATTTTAGTGTAACTGGTGTAACCGAATTACGTTTGGTGAAACTGACACAAACGTTTACGAACAGAACACCCTCCACCACTAGAAGTGAAATAATACCCTTGCAAAGCAGTCTGCCTAGGTTGATGTGTCTGCCACACATTTGTGTCCATTAATAGCCGTCGCAACTATGCGCTAACCACACTCTATGTTTCGCCGTGATTAAACTATTTTAAAATAAGGCGAAACACAGTTCTCAGGTCAATGACTTGGTCACGACTAATAAGCGCTTAGTTACGTTAATGTACAGAGGCCAGGACTAAACTAGACATTTTGGACTTTGTACCGTACTTATGCCGTACGCTTATGGATTCGAATCGCACTACGAGTGTCTAGCATAAGGCGAGGTATTGATTGGAACAGTTGTCTCTGTCTTTTTATTTACCTGTTTTCGTTTCAATCAAAAACTACAATGAAAGTAAAAAAATAGTAACAACTCACTTTGTATTATCATAACAAAAACTGTTGTTTATTTTTTTAAATTTATACTTCAAAATATTATCGCACTACGAGTGTCTAGCATAAGGCGAGGTATTGATTGGAACAGTTGTCTCTGTCTTTTTATTTACCTGTTTTCGTTTCAATCAAAAACAACAATGAAAGTATAAAAAATAGTAACAACTCACTTTGTATTATCATAACAAAAACAGTTGTTTATTTTTTTAAATTTATACTTCAAAATATTATAGCACTACGAGTGTCTAGCTTAAGGCGAGGTATTGATTGGAACAGTTGTCTCTGTCTTTTTATTTACCTGTTTTCGTTTCAATCAAAAACTACAATGAAAGTATAAAAAATAGTAACAACTCACTTTGTATTATCATAACAAAAACTGTTGTTTATTTTTTTAAATTTATACTTCAAAATATTATCGCACTACGAGTGTCTAGCATAAGGCGAGGTATTGATTGGAACAGTTGTCTCTGTCTTTTTTTTTACCTGTAACCACACTTTATCACTTTTTCAATGTTTTTTCGTTTCAATCAAAAACTACAATGAAAGTATAAAAAATAGTCACTACTCACTTTGTATTATCATAACAAAAACTGTTGTTTGTTTTTTTTAAATTTATACTTCAAAATATTAGTCAGGGGACAACTTTTGTCATAACTTTAAGGAACGTCATCAACAATAATGTTTTTTTTTCAACCTTGTGTTTTCTATCGTTTAGGAGTAATTGACTTCAAAAATAACGAAAATCTGTAATATTACTGCCTAATTAGCCGTCGCAACTATGCCCTAAACACACTCTATGTTTCGCCGTGATTAAACTATTTAAAAACACGACGAAGCACAGTACACAGGTCAATGACATGGTCACGACTAATTAGCGCGTAATTACGTAAATGTACAGAGGCCAGCACATCAAGCTAGACACTTTGGACTTTGTACCGTTCTTATGGGGTGTCAATTAAATGGTTAGCATAGTATTGTTATTTCTGTGAGCAGAAGAATATAATCGGTGAGCAGAAATAGCTAATTGGTCAGCAACTCATGGTCAGCAAACATTTCAAAATCAATCAGCAATTTATGTCATTCTGGATGGCTGTAATTATTTTAAACATCCCCGTACTACACTCTTCCTACAGTGTTGAGTAGTCGACGGAGCCCCTTCGGGGCTCCTACTTCTGTGTTCTCATGTTAAACCTAACACTACGACTGTGCGGGGAGGCGAGCTTAGCTCGCCTCCCCGCACAGTCTCCGAACCTAACGGATCCGAGTCGGGGTGCTCCGCAAGTCCGAGCTCGCTTCGCTCGCTCCCGCTTCCATTTAGAACTCCCCGTACCACACTCTTCCTACAGTGTTGAGTTGTCGACGAAGTCGGACCCGCGTGCTTTCCCCGCCCTCTGCCGCTCAATCATGAAATCTTGCCGCTCAAGTAGTTATTTTGCGGACTGAATGTTTATTATGCATTTCAAATATATATTATCGGTTCTTATGCCGTACGCTTAAGGATCCGAATCGCACTACGAGTGTCTAGTTTAATGTGCTGGCCTCTGTAAAAACGCTTGGAAAACAGCTGCACAAGTGTATATCACTTCTCGTGCTGGTGAGTTTTATGTGCATTTACAATACAATACAATATTCTTTATTGCATCAAAAAATAAAAAAATAAATTAACAATATAGAATTTCTTGGCACATGATGGCCTTCGCCTATACAATATATATTTACCAATATTCTTAGTTATATGTTTGTCTCTAAATCAGTAAAATATATATTTTTTAATTTATAGCTGGTGTCAAGTTACGTACCAAACTATTTATACGGGACCCTATTACTTATTGATGCAGTGCTGTGCTGGATTGTTCCGTCAATGTAGAAAGATAATTTTCATAACTTCTTGCTCTTATTTCTAAAAAGAAAATTAGTTCTCATGTACTTACAGTCTTTTCAAATTGGCACTTGCAATCTTTAACTTAATTAAAGGGATAATTAATTGCATCCTCAATTTTAATTATTGCTAATACCGCCCCCAATGGCCCCCTTTCATTAGGGTTGCTGACAAATTTTATAAGAGCTCCCTCTATTACCATTACTTAAAGGTTAATGTTCCATTGACATAAATATGGAGCTGTTTGAACGAGATTCGATTGCGTGTGGAAGCCCATTTACTGGAAGAGCCGAAGAACTAACTAAACTGGATTTAAAAATGTTATAGAAATCTTATTTATAGTTATTGTACACAGGAAACATAAGTTACACATTTTACAAAGTAAGGTCACATAAGTTCCACTAAAGAAATTTCTTCCAGCAGACCCGGGACAAAAGAAAGTTTTGACTGAGATGGCAGGAAAGACGCGACCACAGTATAAAATACGTAACAACAAATACATAAATATATGTACATACATACATAATTATACTTAATTGGTGTATATAATTACACAGATAAAATAAATTTACTAATATTAATACATATTGTATAAAATAAATATGATAATAAATAAATTAATAATAATAAACGGGTTTTGATTTTTATTAATATTTTTATTTGTTAGATTAGTACCCTTAATTTAAGTTAGGTTTAAATAAGTTTATAATACCATTTGACTTTAATCTTAAAAATTAATAAATAACAACTTAATAATAATAAATTACTTAAGATAATAATCAGTCAACTTAGGATGATAGATAAAGATAGTGTTCTTTAAGTTTCTTTTTAAAAGTGTAACAACTTATGAGAATAAACAAAAAAAGTGGAAACTTACAACCGGTTTCATAAAAAAGTATTCGATCGTCTAGTATACCTACTTAAGGTTCCCCGGGAGGCTCTAGCTTCCATACAAACGTAGTTCCGTTTAAATATAAAACTACATTCTGGATTGAATTCAAAATAACAACTTAATAATAATAAATTACTTAAGATAATAATCAGTCAACTTAGGATGATAGATAAAGATAGTGTTCTTTAAATTTCTTTTTAAAAGTGTAACAACTTATGAGATTAAACAAAAAAAGTGGAAACTTACAACCGGTTTCATAAAAAAGTATTCGATCGTCTAGTATACCTACTTAAGGTTCCCCAGGAGGCTCTAGCTTCCATACAAACGTAGTTCCGTTTAAATATAAAACTACATTCTGGATTGAATTCAAACTTTGCAAATATATTGAGTAGACAAATATCGATGTTTGTAATAAGTTTTCATCGTAGTAAATTGAAACATAACTAAACAGAGGCTTAAATTAGTTTTGTACTGAAAATTTGATACTGCTTTTATTTTTTTCCGTTTTATATTTGTACATCGAAAACTAATAAGAAACATCGATATGTGTCTACTCAATATATTCGCACGTTTGTATGGAATGGACGTTTGTATTGTTGCTTCGGCTGATATGATGATGATGATGATGACTCGTAAAAAATAAGTTGACGTCAAGATGCTCAAAAAATAATTTAGTAAAACTATATTACTTTGCCTGTAATTTATTGCTCGCTAATGGAACATGTGTAACATAGGTTGCAATCATTGCAAGTTAGAGAGAATTACAGGGCTATCAATGCAACCAATAGCTATTTTTCAAGCGACTTCCAAAAAGGAGAAGGTTCTCAATTCGTCTGTATGTTTTTTTTTCATGTTTGTTACCTCAGAACTTTTGACTGGGTGAACCGATTTTTACGATTCTTTTTTCATTTGAAAGCTAGTGCTTCCCGTGTGGTCCCATATACATTTTATCAAAATCGGTGTAGTGCTTTAGTACAAAATTAACAAAAACCAAAAATAATAATGCAAAAATGTACTAATTTGTTGCGATGGAAGTCGGTTTTTTAACGTGTTTAGCGTTTTCAATTATACTAAGACATGATAAGGTAAAAAGTGGTAGCGTTTACAGAGATAAACATAACGTTTTATTAAATAATTTTCGAAAAACCTAAAAACTTTTATTTTAAAAGAATTTTAATTATTTCATACTAGCTTTTTCCTAGCGGCTTCGCTCGCGTGTACTTAGTTTCCATGACTGTCTTCGAGGGTGCGCAGTGCGCGAGACACGCGGCTCGCGACCGTGGAAAAAAGTTGCTTATTTATTTATTTATACTTTATTGTACACAGGAAACATAAGTTACACATTTTAAAAAGTAAGGTCACACAAAGGGTACAGCTTATTTCTAAAGAAATTTCTTCCAGCAGACCCGGGAAAGAAGAAAGTTTTGACTGAGAATATATTAATCCAAGTCCTAATCTATCTACTTACCAATTCAATTTCATCCAGATCTGTTTATCTGTTGTGGTGTGAAGGATTAACATACATCCATATATCCATACATACAAACTTTCGTCTTTATAATATTAGTAAGGAAGGAGTCTTCTCAGCAAACCCTTTCATTTGATACTCATATCATAGGGGTTCATAAAAAAATTACTGGTCCTCCATCTTTGGGGGTCCTCCATATTAGATTTAATGACATCACTTAACTAACCATGCGTTGTGCTGCAAAATTTCAGCTCACTCGGAAATTGGAAAGTGATTCGGAAAATTTAGCTTCCAAGATTTGACCCAAATTAACAAACAAACTAATAAGGATAAGATAAGATAAAATCCTTTATTGCACACCAAATATACAAAATAAATACTTATTAACTAGCAAAATACACAATGATATGCAAAGGCGGACTCATCGCTTTTGTCGAATGGAGGAGACGAGAAAGTAGAACGATAGCGGGTGGGTGCATGTGCAACTAAAAATAAATACTTAATAATAAACATAAAATCAACAATTATCATCATTAACACGACAAGCTACCATTAAGCTTGTAAAAAAGCTGTGTTTAAATAACTTAACTTATTTATATTTGCTATGCTAACTTCAGCAATAATATGAAAACAACTGAACAATACACGATACAAATATTTCTCACATGTAATAATTTTCGAAAGACCTAACAGACTTTAAGGTACAAGCTTTTATTTAAAAATTTTCAATTATTTCGTATTCTTCTCAGCAAACCCTTTTATTTGATACCCACATTGTAGGAGTGCATTAAAAATAACTAGCCCGCCATCTTGGGTGCGCCGCCATGTTGGATTTAGAATGACGTTACACAGTTTACCATTCATTGTCATCCAAACTGAACGTGTATTGCTCAATCGGTTGAAGATATCTGCTGCAAAATTGAGTAGCAAGATTTCACCCGAACAAACATACATACATCATCATCATCATTACAGCTCATATACGTCCCCACCGAGGGGCTCGAGCCTACCCTGAATCAGGGCGATTAGGCCTTAGTCGACCACGCGGGCCCAGTGCGGGTTGGTCGACTTCACACACAACCTTCGAGTTTCTTCGCAGGCGTGTGCAGTAGGGTGGGTCGAAATTATTTTTTTTAGATAAATGATTTCTAATAGTGCGGAAAAGTTGACCCTGGTATGTACTAATAACAAAGTATTTTTTATTTATTTTTTTAATATCGTTATCTACCCGCGCATTGCTTTTGAATATTTGTTTTTTTTTTTAAATCAGTCCTTAGAACATGAATGGCAAAGTACCTTATTTAATTATTTTTTTCATTATTTTACTACGAATACTTAATGAAAAGGCCAAAAGATAAGTTTGGATAGCAACAGTGTAACATGAAGTGAGGCAAGGGGCGCGGGGGAGGGTAGCAAAGAAACGCAACTGAGCGCAATTCACGCTTTGTTTTAGTGACACAATCAAGGTCAACGGGACAAGTCGCGCAGCAATTATCTAATTGTTTTTCTCTTTTTTAACTATTAAATCGTTCAGTAAGTGATGTGCCATGGATATTAGCAGCAGAAGAACCACAAACTGTCGTATATTTGGATCGTTTGATGAGTTAGGTGAGACCCAACTCCCGACATACAAAGATGTTATGAAATATTATAACCTTATAAGATATCGTCTTAAAATCGAACAGAATTCAAAAAAGGAACCCACTGTTAACGATATTTCTGAAATCGTAACCCAAAAAGTCGAAAGTTTGTGGCTCAAGGCTTCTCTTCCCACAATATCTCACACTCGTGTGCTGCAGCTCCTTAAAACTTACCACGCAAAGTGCAAGGGCATGTTAAAGTCGTGGAAGCGTCTTTCTGAAGAAAAACAGCATGAGTTTTTGGTGAGCTCTGAACGGTTGTTCGACTTGAGTGCCTGCAAGTGCAAAGACTTTCAATCTTGTGGGTGTACAAAAGAAAAAAAATGTCCTACAGCGGAACAAACTTTTCTGACAGATCAGCGAACAAACAGGAAGATGATGATGGATAGAATTGATTTAGCGACAACCCGAAAGAATATGAAAGCTGTGGAACGCAAATTAAAACTAGAAGCTTATTACAGTGCTGCTGCTGAATCACCGCAACAAGATTCTTTTCACCCCAATCCTAGTACTTCCAAGGAATCTGTCAGTATCCCAGACGAGGCTTCTCCACAGCATTCATCAGCTTTACCACTGCCTAAAAAGCGCAAAATTCAGTCCCTGGACAATTTAGCAAGTGTGTGTGATCGTTACGGGGTCTCAGACAGAGCGGCCGCTGCTGTCGCTTCAGCCGTACTGCAGGATGTGGAGAAAAGTGGTGAAATCATCGATAAGTCCAAACTACGTCGGGCGCGGACTAAACTACGAAAGAAAACTGTGACTGAGGCGCAGATCAACCATATTCCTGCATTATATTTCGACGGCAGAAAAGACAAGACGCTTAAAATTGTGTCTAAAGCGGGAAAAAAATACCGGATCACCAAAGTGGAAGAACATATTTCTATCATCAAAGAGCCAGAATCAATTTACATTGGTTACGCTGTCCCATGTGAAGGAACATCCAAAGGCTTAGAGTCTGCGATTCACGAAACCCTTACCTGTCAAGGTGTCTCTTTAGAAAACACAGTTGCTATTGGTTGTGACGGTACTGTTACAAATACTGGAAAGCATCGTGGGGTGATACGGCTGTTTGAGCAACGACTTGACAGACCTCTTCAGTGGGTAATTTGTTTATTACATATGAATGAATTGCCCCTAAGACACTTGTTTTCATTTCTTGATGGAGCTACGACTGGGCCCACTACTTACTCTGGTGCAATTGGAAACCAACTTGTCGACTGTGAAAAGCGGCCTGTTATTGCCTATGAAAGCATCGACGGCACATTACCTGACGTATCCAACGTGCAAGACTTGAGCTCCGACCAACGTTACCTCTATGAGATAGTGTCAGCTGTAATAAACGGCGAATGTCCTGCTGATTTAGCGTGTCGATCTCCAGGGAAAATGTCTCAAGCTAGATGGCTGACAAAAGCTAACCGAATCATGCGTCTGTATGTTTCAAGCACTGATCCATCAAACAGCCTCAAACAACTCGCTGAATTTGTAGTAAAAGTCTATGCCCCCGTTTGGTTTCAAATAAAAATACACCCCTCGTGCAAAGACGGAACACGAAACCTTTATAAACTGATCTCGGGGTCACGATACCTTCTACCAGACCTGAGGAAGGTAGTTGATGCTGTTATAAAGAGAAACGCATATTTCGCTCATCCGGAAAACCTACTACTGGCTATGTTAACTGATCCTGAGA
Organism: Coleophora flavipennella; assembly: GCA_947284805.1. Classification (NCBI taxonomy): domain Eukaryota; kingdom Metazoa; phylum Arthropoda; class Insecta; order Lepidoptera; family Coleophoridae; genus Coleophora; species Coleophora flavipennella. The sequence goes on along the minus strand of OX369257.1, from coordinate 8,641,298 downwards.
AGCATGTGCGACAGCTTGCCGCTAGGCGCATTCTTACAGCCAGAAAAGCTGATACTCTAGAAAATCCGCGTGCTCCTCGTGTGTTCGAGGTTCCCAAGATTAACCTAGATGCAACTTCTTATATTGACCTGATCGACTGGCAAGTAAAATACTCTCAACCCCCGATACTACGCGATGTCACAGATGAAGCCCTACTTTCAATGGTAGAGTCAGGAGGCAGCGAAGAAATACTTTTCCTGCGGCTTCCCTGTCACACACAAGCTGTAGAGCGAGCCGTAAAAACAGTAACCGAAGCATCTTTACAGTTGTGTACCAAAAACGCCAGGGAAGGAATGATAAAGGCAAAAATTCTAAATCGAAAAATGATGCCCAAGTTCGAAAGTAAAAAGGATTTTCGGACTTTTTAAATGTGTCAAATTGGTGATTTTTTCAGTATCATTATAGTTTTTCTGTAATAAAATACTTTTCTCATGATATTTTCTGTGTTTTTTTGTATGGTAAACCAGCCTAAATAATAACAGAATCAATAAAAAAAAAATTATAAACATGACTAAAATACAAAAAAAAACAAATTTTCAAAATCAATGCGCGGGTAGAAGCAAATGAGTTTAATCATTTATTTTTTTTGAATTATGCGTTTTTATGTGTGGATCAACTTTTTAGAACTATTAGAAAAAGAACAGACAATTTTTTTTTTCGCCATACTACGGCGACCCACCCTAGTGTGCAGGTTTCCTCACGATGTTTTCCTTCACCGTTAAAGCAATCGGTAAGTATGTACGTAAGTTTTTGAAAACTCATTGGTACATTGGCCCTCCAGATTTGAACCCGGTACCTCTGGTTAGATGGACCGAGTCGTTACCGGTTGAGCCACCGACGCTTATACATACATATACATACATTGCAAGTTCAATAAAAACTTGTAAAAACCATTGATGCCTCCATTCTTATTCAAAACTCCTCCAATTGTTTCGGATCTGTGACCTCCGGAATTCACGACATAATCCGCTGGCAATATCCCGGTCTAATCAGCGAGTTGGTAATGAGAGGCAATTTGTTGGTTAAGATGGCAATAATGGCTTTTGTAATTCAGGCAATATCGCCCTTAAACGATCGTTGGACTTCCGGCTTGTCTTGGTGAATAATCTTAATTTTTAACCGACTTCAAAAAAAGGTTCGGGCAAAATTTCGTCATTTATGAACCGATTTTGATAATTCTTTTTCTGTTGGAAAGAAGGTATCTCAAGGGTGGTACCATGATAAGGAAACCAGGATCTGATGATGGCATCCCAGAGAAATCGAAGGAAACCTTCAAAAATCGTAGTGGGGACTAGTGAGTTTAAAGTCGGTTTATTTTTGTTTAAAATAATATTTTTATTATTTTAGTTGAAGTGGAGCGTCAGTGGCGTAATAGCAAGGGCCTCTACCGACTGTAAGTCGTGGTTCGAATCCTGCCACTTACCAATGTGTTTTTGGTTTTCGATTTCATTTGTACGTTTGAAGGAAAACATCGTGAGGAAACCTGCACACGGCTGCGAAGAAACTCGAAGGTTGTGTATGAAGTCGACCAACCTGCACTGGCCCGCGTGGTGGTTTAGGCTCGAGCCTCTCGGTGGGGACGTACTTTAAGAGCTGATATGATGATGATTTGATAAGTATATTATATCCTATACTTTTAAACGAGTAATATTTGTGTGTATATATGTTTAAGATCTCGAAAGTGGCTCTAACGATTTCAATTCAAATTTCAAATTAAATTTGATATATATGGTTTTTGAGGGCAAAAAATCGATCTAGCTAGATCTCAGAACACGTTTTTCCGAGTTTTCATGCACATCGTCTTTTCCGTGGAGTAAAATTGCTAATTTCACTGCGCCACATATTGATAGTCTAGTGGTCAATGCGTTGGACTCATGGACTCGTGGATCATGGGTTCGATTTCCGGTTCGATCGAGATTTTTTTTTCCAATTTTATTTTTTGCCAGTTTTCCGAGCAATGCTCGGTCACCCTGTACTATTTTATTATACGAAGGATTATACCACTAATTAAACGTAGTAACTTGACTACCTACAAAGGTAGTAAGAGTAGGTCATGTCCATGGTAGTACCACATATGCGCCATAATCATGTATGACAATTCACAACCGCGGCGTAGAAACTTTTTTTTCACAATTGGTAAGCCCTTGGCACCGTCTCATCTGATGGTAAGTGACGATGATGCCAAAGATGGAAGCGGGCATACCAAAATTCCCCAACGCAATGGAGAACTGGCGGTCTTATCTTCAAGACGGAACACATCAATGCTGTTAACATTGATGTTTGGCGGCAAGACTTAGATAACTACTAATGAGCCGTTTGTTTAGTAGGCTGTTGTGGTTGCGGTTAGGGATGTAATTTACTTGGGACAAGCTTGTGACTTCTAAGAATGTTTTTTTTTATTCACAACTGTTAAGCCCTCGGCATCATCTCACCTGATGGTAAGTGACGATGATGCCGAAAATGGAAGCGGGCTTACCAAGGTTCCCGAACGCAATGGAGAACTGGCTATCTTATCTTCATGCCGGAACACATCAATGTTTTTAACACACTGATGTTTGGCGGCAAGACTTAGATAAGATGGTGGTAGCTAGCCAGGCGGGCTTAAAAAATGCCCTACCACCAACCAAACCGAGTCTTACAAGTTGACCCCGCGTGAGAAAAACCATAAAATCTCCACGTTGTGCAACAGCTCCAAAGCTTTTATCACTACCGCAACGTTGTCTATCTCTCGGTATTCCATCAAATTATTTCGGGGAGTGTGCGGGAAAATTTCAAGACCTGATTCCCCAGCTCCATTCCACCAACGATCAACGAGACGCAGGGAGGGGTTCCACCCCTTTGTTGTTGGTATTCCACCTATCTGCACGAAGCGTTACGCATCCTTATTTATTCCTAAAAGTTTTACATGATTTAAACTGAAGTTTGTCTTAAACACAGGTAATAAGTATGTAAACGTCTCGGCGGAACTTTTTATGTTTCTTACGTTGTGTTTTGAAGTATCAAATGCTTAAAGCCTTACTGATCAAGGATTGTTAGAAACACAATTCATTTTAAGGTGGTAATATTACAGACTTTGGTTTTTTTATAAAGTCAATTACTCGTGAACGATAGTAAACTCAAAGTTGAAAAAAATACCCTTATTGTAGATGATGTTGCTTAAAGTCAAAAGCTATTAGAAACACGATTGAGCAGTTTTGGCTCTATAGAAAAAAAACTCAAAGATAGACTACACCGTTACTTTCAACTCTAGTTATGACTAATTTTTGAAGTATAAATTTAAAAAAAATTACAACAATATTTGTTGTGATCATACAAAGTGTGTAATGTTATTATTTTTACACTTTCATTGTAGTTTTTGATTGAAAAGAAACCCATTGAAAAAGTGTAGTTATTTTCTTTACTGTTTACACGTAAAGAAAAAGACAGAGACAACTGTTACAATCAATACCTTGCCTTAATTGCGTTTGGGTAACTACAAAAGCTTAATATTAGATTGCTGTCTCAAGTGGAATCCAAGCTTACATTGAGTCCTCTTTAAATTTATCAGGCATGCCTCGTATTTCTTTCTTTAGTTTATCTAAAAAATATCATGTTATTTCTTCTTATGTTCGATAAAAAAAATATTAATCTGGATCTGTTTTTTTTATCATTTGCTTAATTTCTTTCAATCGTATATTTTTCTGTTACTTATCACTAAAAGGTGGTGTCATTCGGTATTTACAAAAGAAGCCGTAATGACAAACAAATTTAGTCTCATAAAATGCTCATGAAAAACCCCTAGTTATACAATTTTGATGTGAAATATCTAATGCGGCGGGACAGACCAGCTGTTTGGCGTCGCGACGCGTAGCCAAGCATTGTGTCTCGATGCGTCAGTGACACAATAATATGTTATAATTACATAAGTGCCTAAGCGTACGCTTTACCGATGACCTGGTAAAGGTCGCGGGAAGCCGCTGGATGCGGGCGTGGCGAGTGTTGTTTTTTGTCCGGCCACAGATAAACATTAAAGTTACGCTCGACCGCGACCCCTATCCACTACATAACTTTATAATAGTCACTATTCTCAAATCCTGGTAGACGCAGAATAAAAAAATCCAAAAGGGTCACCCTTAGAAAAATCACTAAAAATAATGATCTTGGTAATACCTATCATGAAACCTATAACACTACCCAAATAAAGATACCTGCAGAAACGAAATTTTTACACTTCAATGGTTATTAATTACTCCTTTTTTTGTCTAACAGGTGGCAGTAGCAGTAGAAGAACGTCGCTGGTGGTACCCTCGGGCAGCACTGCAGCTCAGGGTACTAGCTCCACCGGACTCCACTATGTGTCTTATTGGAGCTCGATCACCGCCTGATACTCGCTTCGATCCGCATCAGACGTGAGTTTTACCAGATCTTGGCAATAATTAGGTATCATCGTATCAGCTGAAATACGTACACTGCTGAACAAAGGCCTTTCCAAGGATTACCACAACGACTGGTTCTGCGCTGCCCGCATCCAGCGGCTTTTTTATCAGATCTTGGGTCCATCGAGTGGGAGGTCTGCCTACGCTACGTCTTTCTGTGAGCAGTTACCTTTCGCCAATTCTCGTTGCCCAGGTCACAGAGGTCTTAGAAATCAAATAGATAGAAAAAAGGCTCAGCAGTTATAGTCATAACGGATCCAGTAACTAACTAAGATAGCTACTCGATACTCTCACCAATTCGCATCTTTTCATAATTCGTTGCTTTACCTATCTCATAATTTTTCGTAGCTTACTACTTTGCATAGTCATAACATAATATTTATTTTCGTCGTTCAGTCATAACAGCATAAGGATCTTCTATACTTCTATAGCAATGAGAAAATTTAGGCTATAGTGACGATTAATGCGTAAAAATGTAACTACTCCGCTGGCTCAGCGACCCAATGGCTTCTGACACCAAGTTATACCACTTTCTTCTGTCCTGCACCACTTTGTGTCAATCGGCGCTTTGAAGGGCGTAGGTCCTTTAGAACTTCGTCTTTCCAACGCATCCTGGGGCGTCCACCCCTTGGATATCCCTTGTACGACCTCTTTGCAGTACGGTCTTTTTTATCCTCTCTAGGTGGCCAAACTAGCGAGGATGAGCTGGCTTTGCTTCTCCCTTATTATTAGGCTCACACACCAGTTCTTCAATTTGAATGTTCTTCCGAAGCCCTCCAGCTCCCATCCTCCCGTCACGTTGGTCCCAAGATTTTTGAATTTTTTTTCCTTTGGCCACTAGGGATTTGTTCTTTTTTTTCAATATTAATGTCCACGATTCGTATCTATCAAGATCGGCCTAGTGACAGTCTTGTAGACACGAATCTTGGTTTTTATGCTGATTACTCTGGAGTTATGTTTGGTATATATTTTAATTTAATCGATTTTGTGATCACGTAGTTGTTAAAATAAGCGCCCAATCACTGATCTATCCTTCCTTACACAACAATAGTTATTTATGATACACGTGTGGTAAATAGGTACGAGTTTGCCAATTACATTTTACACTCACGCATCATACGACATTTTTCAATACAACAATTGAATGCACTATAAGTACAGTACTTGTTGTACACGCTTACCCAACAACTTAAAACGCTAAACCAAACTTTATATTTCACCAGTTCTCTCACCATTCCAAAAGAAATTTGTTTCAAAGATATACCACTCGATTCATCTCCCGGCGGTTTGTCGTAGGAAATTCGCTGGAAATATTGGATGCCTTTCATCTGTCTCAATGTGCCGACCACACCGGTGGCTGCCTTTCTACTTTGTCTGATTGATCTTTTATTGCTAGTCGAGAATGTTGTCCCATTTCGGTGGTCACAAAGAGCTTATGAACTTTTATTGGACGTCTGTAGATAAAATAATTACCTCTACCTTTGAAAAATACCATTTTCCTTGTCTATCTCATAGATTGCTTTAAAAGAATAAAAGCTCAGAGTGCTTTCCTGTAAAGAAAGGTTGTCTGGAAGAGATTGCTCTTAGCAATAAGATCGCCTACTGTACGTTATATACAATATCCCTATGTATTAGCTGTACAAAATTGTTTTTTGGTGTACTATTAGTGTAAATAAATTAAAAAATAAATACCATACTACATAACTGATTAATTCTTAAATGTCTTAAATTACTATTGAGCTTGTAATTATAAATATAAAAGTTTGGATTGATGGATGGATGTTTTTTATTCTTTTTACGCCACAACAGCTCAACGGATCTTGATGAAATTTGTTAGGTAGACAGATTTAGACCTGGATTAACATTACAGGCTACTTTTTTCCTCGCTCGCGAGCCGCTTGCGGATAGCACACTACGCACCCTAGAAGACAGTCATAGAAACTATAGTCACGTGAGCAAAGCCGCTGGCAAAAGCTAGTAATGTATATAGATTGTTTAGGGAAAAGTCGAAGGCATTAGAACACGCGAAAGGTTGCCTATGCGGTGGACAGACCAGGTCAAGTCTTCCAGTGGAATTACCCCTAATTGAATGCATCAGAAGAACTGCAGTGACAGAGTAATGGTGACGTGTTGTTCGATGGGCCACTAACGCTACGTCAAGATGACCCTGACCTCTCAGTATATATATATTTTTTTTGTTTTAACTTTTTTGGTGTGCAATAAAGAATTGTAATTTATGTAACGAAAATAAATGATAATCGGGCTAATATACCCTCAAGGAATTCGTCACATTATACGTAGAATTTGCACGGCCTAGTGGAGGAAATAGCGAAAGTAAAATAGTTTTGGGGTAAATCGGAATACCTTTAATATTTAAACAATTTAAAGTAAAAATAAGGGGAAAACATACTAAAAAGATGACGAGATGACGATGTTGTTAAAAGGCACGTTTTAACATAAATTAGGTCAATGCATCGGTAAAACCTAAATTTAAAAAGTTTATTCGAATAAAAAAAATACCAAATAGATAAATTTTAATACTAGGCCGGTTAACTCACTTACTTACTTACCTCTCTGCCAAGAATTTTTCGAATCAGAAGAAGAACTTCTATATTTCTTTCAAGTCTTCAATAAATAATTAGTAAAGTTACGTCTGTATACTTCCGTGTGTAAGTAAATTGATTGTAAGTTAATTGAACTCCTTTAAATTTCTTTCTTGAAATAAGTAATTTTCCAACATTGTCAGTATTTGCTAGATTGATATTAAAGTTCATCTTTCAACCAGATATGGAACCTTGAATGTTAGAATTACTTTACATGGCAAACTGATGAACAATATTGAAGGAACTGTTTAAATACCTTCACCGAAATTGTATTAGATATTTGATCTATTTTGAACTATTCCCAAGGACTTGGTTTTATTTTCCTCGTGTAACTTTATACATATCGTTTAGTTACTGTATAACTTTAATTTAAAGTTTGTTACTAATTAGTTCTGTACTTAAGAAAGATCCAGGGATGTCTTAATATAATTTTCTAAACACTTCGAAACTTTTAGTTACAAGTTTTAATTTTAAAATATTTTTTTTATTTCGTTATCTTCTCAGCAAACACTTTCATTGCGGGCATCCTATTAATATTATAAACGCGAAATTTTGTAAGAATGTATGGATGTATATTTATTACTCTTTCACGCAAAAACTACTTAAAGGATCTGGCTGAAATTTGGTAGGTAGACATATTAGGACCTGGATTAACACATAGGCTACTACTTTCCACTGCGCACCCTCCAAAAGTCATAGAAACGTTGTCCACACGTGTGAAGCCGCGGAGAACAGCTAGTAAAAATTAACTTGTCTGCTATATTTGGGAGGCTGCCATATTGGATTTAGAACAATGGGGTGGGCTCCAAACTTAACGTGTATGCAAAATTACAGTTCAATCGAAAACCGAAAAGTAGTTTTAATTTAGATTACAAAATATTTTGTTCCAACAAACTAACCCGGCAAGATAATATAAAGCTTGTAATGAGACATAAACTCACTTATCCTTTCGGATAAATATACCGCTTAATGTAGGATAGGTGAAATATTTGAAACACAAGCATCATCATCATCATATCAGCTCATATAAGTCCCCACCGAGGGGCTCGAGCCTACACTGAATTAGGGCGATCGGGCCTTAGTCGACCAAGCGGGCCCAGTGCTGGTTGGTCGACTTCACACACAACCTTTATAAAACACAAGCAATTCGGACTTATTCCTCGTTTGTCCCACGTAGTTTTAGACTAGGTACATGAAATGTGTTTTCGTCCTAATTTTAAGCTGTTTTCGGACCAAACTAGGTAGTCGACTCATTGCAGAATCTTTTAGTTCAAATCACACCCTGGGCAATTCATACAACGGGCCAGAAATTACGGAACAAACAAAATGGCGGCAAAATACTATACGTTTTACAACCAAACTGTAACCAATCTGTATCAATCTAAGTTTTTTTTCTTAAAATTTCCCCTATCTTGGTTTTTTATGGTTGCCACTATAGTAAAAAAATCATGTATTATTTTTTTACTTAAAAATGGCTCTAACGACTTTAATGAAACTCGGTATGTTATTATAATTGTTTATGGCCTACAGTATGCGGTAATTCGTGGTTCTAAAATCGGAATAAGGTACCAGCTATACAAATCCAGGTTGTAAGTTACTTTTCTTAAAAATGGCTCTAACGACTTTAATTAAACTTTGTAAATAACTAAGACTTAATAACGCCTATATTGCACTGGGTAAGTTATTATTCCAGGATAAATCTAAGTAAGGTTTCATGCAAACCCAAATCATCATCATCATCATATCAGCCACAAATCGTCCACTGCTGGACAAAGGACTCCCCCAAGGATTTCCACGACGACCGGTCCTGCGCTGCCCGCATCCATCGGCTTCCCGCAACCTTCACCAGGTCATCGGTCCACCGCGTGGGAGGCCTGCCTACGCTACGTTTTCCGGTGCGCGGTCGCCACTCGAGGACTTTACTGCCCCATCGGCCATCTGTTCTACGAGTTATGACCCAAATAAATATTTATAAATTTTTCATGAATTCTGATATACCTAGCTTTATTCTTTGCTACTTAATAAGTATAATGTTTAGTGTTGATTTGTGTATGCCCGACTACGACAGACGGTGAACGATTCGCGAAAAGTATGCACAGGGTGCTGTATAATTTATCATTGCTTCTTTAGGATCTTGTATAGTAACCTAAAATATAAATAAATATAAATAAATATTCTGGGACAAATCACACATGGCCATCTGGCCCCAAAGTAGGATTCCCTGTGTCATGGGAACCAGAGACTGATATACATACTTATATACGTTTAAATACATACATATATAGATATTTAACACCCAGACACAGAGCAAACAAATCTGCTCATCACACAAATATTTGCCCTGGGTGGGGATCGAACCCACAACTCTCGGATCAGTAGTCAAGCACACTAACCACTGAGCCACCGAGTCAGTCAGTTGTACAGAACCTGAACTAGAAACTCTCTTACAATGAAAGAAAACATCGCGAGGAAACCTGCACACATCTGCGAAGAAACTCGAGGTTTGTGTGTGAAGTTGACCAACCCGCACTGTGCTCGCGTAGTCGACTAAGGCCCGATCGCCTTAAATCAGGGTAGGCTCTCGCGCCCCTCGGTGGGGACGTCTATATGATCTGATGTGATGAAAGTAACCTAAACAGAAGTACGCCATTTATGACACGGAGCAAATGTTTTGTCTTTGTCAAGTAGTTATCATTTCAGTTCAAATTCAAATTGAAAATGATTTATTTGCATAAAAATAACGTTACAAAACTACTGGTGGATATATCCGATCTATTGTCTACATCATCATCATCATATCAGCTCATATACGTCCCCACTGACATAGTAAAATGCCACTGAGGGGCACGAGCCTACCCTGAATCGGTCGTGGTAGCGCGGGCCCAGTGCGGGTTGGTCACCTTCTCACACAACCTTCGAGTTTCTCCGCAGGCGTGTGCAGGTTTCCTCACGATGTTTTCCTTCACCGTAAGCGTATCGGATAAAAGTAAATATATCTCTCTCTTATTGTGTGGCACAATTAACCGTGCTATCCAACGTACATATAAAATCTAAATTCGAAAACACATTGGTACGCGGCAGGATTCAAACCACGACCACCCAGACGGTAGCGGCCCTAGCTGTTACGCCACCGTCGCAACTGTCAATTAATATTAATAGACATTTTTTTTCTAGGACCACAGAGCATGAAGAACAGCCAGTGCCAGAGTTTGTCTCAGCTGGAGTGTCACTCTTCGTCGGGGGTGGCGCGTGCGGCGGTGGCGTGCTGTACAGGCAGAGGACCGCTCCCGCACCCCGCGCCCCTGCACATCTAGTCCCGCCGGCGTCTCATGACAGGCTGTGGATGTGGAAGTGCTTCAACTACACGTGAGTTATTTAGTCGTCTCAGCAGGAGTGTCACTCTTCGTCGGGGGTGGAGCGTGCGGCGGTGGCGTGTTGTACAGGCAGAGGACCGCTCTCGCACCCCACGCCCCTGCACATCTAGTCCCGCCGGCGTCACATGACAGGCTATGGATGTGGAAGTGCTTCAACTACACGTGAGTTATTTAGTCGTCTCAGCAGGAGTGTCACTCTTCGTCGGGGGTGGAGCGTGCGGCGGTGGCGTGTTGTACAGGCAGAGGACCGCTCCCGCACCCCGCGCCCCTGCACATCTAGTCCCGCCGGCGTCACATGACAGGCTGTGGATGTGGAAGTGCTTCAACTACACGTGAGTAATTTAATTGGTAATTAATTACTTTTATAAGGATATATGTGGAAAGGACCACAGAGCATGAAGAACAGCCAGTGCCAGAGTTTGTCTCAGCTGGAGTGTCACTCTTCGTCGGGGGTGGAGCGTGCGGCGGTGGCGTGTTGTACAGGCAGAGGACCGCTCCCGCACCCCGCGCCCCTGCACATCTAGTCCCGCCGGCGTCACACGACAGGCTGTGGATGTGGAAGTGCTTCAACTACACGTGAGTAATTTAATTGGTAATTAATTACTTTTATAAGGATAGATGTGGAAAGGACCACAGAGCATGAAGAACAGCCAGTGCCAGAGTTCGTCTCAGCTGGAGTGTCACTCTTCGTCGGGGGTGGCGCGTGCGGCGGTGGCGTGATGTACAGGCAGAGGACCGCTCCCGCACCCCGCGCCCCTGCACATCTAGTCCCGCCGGCGTCACATGACAGGCTGTGGATGTGGAAGTGCTTCAACTACACGTGAGTTATTTAGTTGGTAATTACTTTTATAAGGATAGATGTGGAAAGAGACGGGTGACAGAAAAACCGGCCAAGTGCGAGTCAGAACAACACACAAAGGGTTCCGTACCATCATAACAGATGGGGTTAGTTTCTTCACGTTAAAAAAACATGTTTTTTTTTATATATCCCGTCGTGAATGAGGTGACAAATAGTTACACCAACTGCGAGGTGGATACCCAAATATAGAAATTGACGATTTTGATAACTGAAATGACTATTTATTACTGTAATATATTAATTAACATTAGGGACATGAGGTTAAATGATAAAATTAACTAGTCCTATTATAAAAGTATTTATATTTCTATAAAAAAACAAAGTAGTATTTTTTTCACACAACAATCAACAAAATTTAAGAACTATGACTTATTGTTAGTATCATAAAAATATTTTGACAACTGTGCACGAAAATTAAAAAAATATATCTGTCTTATATAATTTAGCTTCGAGATAACATAAAATCAACATAAAACATTCTAATATCTTCTTTTATGAGGTCGGATATTACGTACCCGCTGTATGTTCACGCACGTGTAGATTACTACAAATTAAAAAAATATATATACAAAAATCACTTAAAATCACTCCTCGCGGCACCGTCTCCAGCTACCGAGCCAGCCGAGTTCCAGGAATCGCGCAGTTCAGAAATATTTATTGTTTTATAAATTGGTGGGTATAAGATACCCGACCTCATTCACGCCGGGATATAGACCCCCTTATTTTTTTTTCAAATTTTTTGTATTTGTTGTTAAAGCGGAAACAGAAATACATAATCTGTAAAAATTTTAACTGTATAGTTATCACGATTCATGAAATACAGCATGATGACAGACTGACACACAGACAGACGGACGGACAGCGGAGCGTTAGTAATAGGGATCCGTTTTTACCCTTTGGCCATGGAACCCTAATAATAATTGTGCTGCATGTTTTCAGGGCGTGGATATGAATTGATTGGCTTCGGCAAAGTCGCAATTGGTTGGTGCTCGATGTATCCAAACTTCCAAATATTTAACAGGATTTTCCAATGACTTCTATATTACTTTCCAAATCTGTGGGATTGTCAAATACTTTAGTCTGAGGATGCATTACGAACACCGTTTTAGTACCTATAGGCAAAGTATATATATTAGTACTAACATACAGTATGGACACTCCCTGCCGCTCTCTAGATTCCGACCTCACCCCCTTGTCTCCTAGGTTGATACAGATTGGTTATAGTTTGGTTCTCTAACGTATGGGTTTCGCCGTGATTTTGTTTGCTCTGTCATTTGTTTTTAGAAATGTCATTTCACGACCGTTGTATGCAGTGTCCGGGGTGTGCTATAGGCTAAGTAGCGGAATATCTAACTGAAGAAGTAAGTAGCTGCCAAGATTTGTTTCTAGGTTTAACCACCACCAGTAGTCGGTCCACTTGCTTCATACCTAAAGGTCGCAGGTTCGATTCCCGGCTCTAACTTTGTAAGACTCGTTTTGGTGATCATTTTCTAAGCCGGCCTGGCTAAGTAGCTACCACCATCTTATCTATTTTATTATTGTTAAGGCGAAGTATTAATTGGAACAGTTGTCTCTGTCTTTTTCGTTACGTCGTGTAAAGAATAAAGAAAATAACCACACTTTTTCACGTTTTTCGTTTCAATCACAAACTACAATGAATGTTTAAAAAATAATGACATTACTCATTTTGTATTATCATTACAAATATTGTTGCATATTTTTTTAAATTTATATTTCAAAATATTAGTCATAACTAGAGTTGAAAGTAACAATGTACACCTATCTTTGGGATTTTTTTCTGTCGAGTCAAAACTGCTCAATCGTGTTTCTAATAGCTTTTGACTTTAAGGAACATCATCAACAATTAGGGTAATTTTTTAACCTTGGGTTTTCTATCGTTTAGGAGTCAAAAATAACGAAAATATGTAATGTTACCGCTTTAACAGCATGTGTATGGTCCGCCATTGAGATATGATATAGGGGGTCTCAAATACTATCAGATGAAATGATGTCAAGGACTTTGGATTATAAAAAAGTTTAGGTTCATGGCTACTAATTAAATGGTACTGAACACATATTTAATTAAAGGTTTATTTAGACCTTTACTTCGTTAAACCGTATGATCACATAATTAACACCTGTTCTTTAAATTGGCTAAATTAAGATTTTCAGTTACAATATGTGACAAAAATAATGGAAACAGGGGATAAAAACGCTTACGGAATTTGCCACATATTATTATGATACGTAAGATTTAGAGGTAATAAATTAAAATATAATTTAAAATTTGTATTTAATAACAGCTAATAGCCGACGTATTACATCAGCAGGCTAAGCAAATAACTGATCGAGTCTTGGCTGGTACAGCTCGAACACCTTTTTCGTCAGCCTGAGCATCTACCACCGTCGTGCCACCTGCGGAGGGAAGTAGTCACCCTTTTTCCCCGGTCAAGGTTCCTTTTGGTTTTTATGAACTTTAGAAATTGAACAGTGTTATTATTTTATGTGTGCCTTTTTACGTATAACTTAAGGTATTATCTATCACAGAATTAAGAGTAACAATCTATACGTATGGATTGTCCCTTCTACTACTTATTAAGGTTTAACAATAACTAAAAGTGTAATCACACATTTGTACTCCATGTTCAATTTTAGTCATAGTCTCTCAACCTATTGAAAATTGATATTATTATAAGTACCATTTTACATTTCGTGGTGACCAATTCCTTTTGATACTAGCTGTTATTAAATACAAATTTTAAATTATATTTTAATTTATTACCTCTAAATCTTACGTATCATATGTGGCAAATTCCGTAAGGGTTTTTATCCCCTGTTTCCAATTATTTTTGTCACAATTAACACAAAATCTATCTCAATTAAAACCTCAATTTATATAGTCCCTATCATGTCTGATACAGAATCTTCATAAATTACATTGTGCTAAGGATACCTACATTGTTCCCCGTTCAAAAGGGATCCAGACAACTAAGGATTAGCTTTGTGTTAAAGTTGGCCACTAGACTATTGTCTGGACCTGCCTTACCTCATCTTAATTACCCATCTTAAAATATCTGCTGTTGGAGACTGGCTTTGCAAGGTTTGAAGCGATTTTGTCACTGACAATTAACAAATCCCTTCACTAACATCTTTGTTCTTTTGAAATTTTAATAAAATAAGTTTTGGGTACTGATTTTGACTGAAGAAGGATTTCACTAATATTATTAAATTGGAAGGAAACGTGCCTTTCTCAAAAATACCTGCTAGTCCTAATTAATTAAACTAAAATAAGGCTCGAAAAGAGAAAGTTAGTGAAGTTAATTAGGTTTGTTAAAAGCATTTTTTAGGGCTCCGTACCCAAAGGGTAAAAACGGGACCCTATTACTAAGACTCCGCTGTCCGTCTGTCACCAGGCTGTATTTCATGAACCGTGATAGCTAGACAGCTGAAATTTTGACAGATGATGTGTTTCTGTTGCCGCTACAACAACAAATACCAAAAATTAGAAAAAGTGAAAAAATAAGGGTCTCCGTACAATAAAACCGGCCAAGTGTGAGTTGCACTCGTGGTATGAGGGTTCCGTACCACCACACCTCTCCACACAACTATGACAATAATACCTATTATCACGTGGCAAACAAAAGACACAAACGCGAGCAACAGAAAAATACTACTAGCGCTATCTAGTGGTGTTTAGTGAACTATTTTCCGAAAGTGAACGTTTATATTGAGTTTACCACTTTATTTTCAAATGATAGAATTATTATAGGTCTTCCTGTAATCTACAAGCAATGAACTATATTTAGTATTTTATTCAAAATTTTCGGAGATCAGGGATGGTCAATTTTCGTCTTCTTTCATGAATAAAATCAAAACTATTTATTGTACAATAATAACAAAAATATTTTTGGGATCCTCATAGCGAGTCCTTTCATTATTTTTTTTAATTCATTATAAAAAATCCTAATTTATTCACTTTGCACATCTGTGTTTGGCTTATAGAATTACAGCATCCGACCAAATTTCACCTAATTTGGTCCAGTAGATTCGGAGCAAATCGACTGTGATAGACGGACGGACAGACAGACAGACGCCCGAGTGATCCTATAAGGGTTCCGTTTTTTTGTTTTTGTACGGAACCCTAAAACGTGTGTTTTTTTAAACATGAAGAAACTAGCGCCATCTAGTATGATGGTTTTTGAAACATACAACTAATGCCATCTAGTACGATGGTACGGACCCCTATGTGTGCGGTTCTAAATCGCACTTAGCCGGTTTTTTTTATTTAGTGTTCTAGCAAGTCAAATTGAGTTTTAACTAACTACGAAACATAAGTTATATTACTTGATATTCGCTCTGCTTTTAAAAATATTTTTCCTCACATTTTTAAATACAGGGTGTTAATTATAATAAAGTGTTTTATATTATAACTAACTTAACACAACGACTGGTCCTGCGCTGCCCGCAACCAGCAGCTTCCCGCGACCTTCACCAGATCGTCGGTCCACCGAATAGGATGCCTGCCTCCGCTACGTCTTCTGGTGCGCGGTTGCCACTAGAGAACTTTACTGCCTCAACGGCCATCTGATAAACGAGCTATGTGCCCTGCCCACTTCCACTAAAGTTTAGCGATTCTGTGAGCTATGTCGGTTAACGGCCATCTGATAAACGAGCTATGTGCCCTGCCCACTTCCACTAAATTTTAGTGATTCTGTGAGCTATGTCGGTTACCTTGGTTCTCTTACAGATCTCCTCATTTCTGATTCTATCACGTATACTCCGAGCGCAGCTTGCAACTGAACCCTTTGAGTGATTTTGAGTCACTCAAGCCACTTTTTTACCACGTATCCTGCATTTGTTGTGTTTTGACTGACTTGGTGGCTCAGTGGTTAGTGCTCTTGACTGCTGATCCGAGAGTTGCGGGTTTGATCCCCACCCAGGGCAAAATTTTTTGTGATGAGCAGATCTGTTTGCTCTGTGTCTGGGTGTTAAATATCTATATATGTATGTATTTAAACGTATATAAGTATTTCTATCATTCTCTGGTTCCCATAACACAGGGAATCCTACTATGGGGCCAGATGATCATGTGTGATCGATTTGTCCCAGAATATTTATATTTAATATTTATTTAACAAGTAAGATGATGAAACGGTCTACATATCGTAGATACAATAACACATGTATTCTTGCTTTTCCGTTTAAATGTTCATTCAAAATCAATTTTTGTCCGAACCAGTATCGGTTCCGTCCAGATTCCAACCAGTCTACTGAAACAGTGATAATACCGAGGCCATAAACAAGTCAGAAAGTAACTCCATAAATCCTAGATACGCTGATTCGTCTGTCAAAGGGCGTAAGTTATGCGCTTTCTGGATGATGAAGTGGTGGCCAGATATTCGCAAACCGCCGAGGTCCGGGCGAATCCTATAGCCCGTATTTACAGGGTGAACTGGTGAATACGTTTTTTCTATAAATAGTATATAGCCTACATTAAACTGCGTAACGAGGCAAGAAAAATGTTATATTATTTTAATTTGTTATATTGTACTCTGCATGGATAGCGTAATGCGATGATGAATGACGGTGCACGGACAAATCCTTACGGGTTTTTGTTGCACCGGTATCACTGTGTCTTAATTTTAAGTTTTATATTAAAATAAGTAATTAAATAAATAAAAATAACAAAATTGGTGTAGGTCTCGTTAACTGGGGCTTCAACAACTTTTGTTCTATTACTTTGCTGAAATCACAATAACTCTTCATTATTAGTATTGGGTGGGATGGCTGCGGGGTGCAGGCGTGATGGGTATTCAAGTCTCCAAGTGGACTCATTAATGTTTTACCCTGTTTCCATGGTGGTACGATGGTTACTGTGACCCCGGTGAAGTCCCCCCCCCCAAACCTTGAGCTCCTTTTACAGTACTCCGCCATGGTCGCATAGTTAAATAACTCTTTATACAAATAGATGAACTGATCAACCAATTTTATGTTTTTTTTTATAAGGGTCCAAATTTTTTTTAAGAATTGACTATGGGTTCCTTGGGCAAAGTTGTACAGTATGATAAGTAGAACCCCCGGTTAACGGGTCTTTCACCAGTTTTGTTACACCCTGTATAACTTGGTAACAGATGGATTTCTGTATTTATGTTCAGAGGGTGTTGACAGATTATAATATCTGGCGTATTTAATGAAAATGGGAGTTAGGATAAGATGTTCGCAACATCTGAGTACAAAAAATTTATTTTTAGGGTCCCGTAAAAGAAAACAGGACCCCTATTACTAAGCCTACGCTCCGTGTCTACGGTGTATGTCTATCTGTCGGAACTTTGAAAGTCTGTATTTTTTGAACCGTTAGTATGTAGGTCGTCAATGATAATATAGACTCATCATATTATCATCTTATATACGTCCCCACCGAGGGGCTCGAGCCTACCCAAAATTAGGGCGATCGGGACTTAGCCGACCACGCGGGCCTAGTGCGGGTTGGTCTACTTCATACACAACCTTCGAGTTTCTTCGGATAATAAATAGACTGTTTAACTGGAATCGAAAGCAGCTGAAATAAAATTAGAAAGATAGATAAACTGTATACTGGTATTTACCGACCAAGCACGAAAAAATCAACAATACTATAAAATTTGGTCAAGTATGAGTCGAAGTTCCGCACGGAGAGTTTCGTACTACCACATGTCTCCACACGCATACATTAATGATACCTATTCATTTCAATTAAAATATTTTTTTTTATAAAAAATAGTTTTTACTATTTGTTGTTTTACTTTAGCCAAATGCTAACCTACTAAAATTGTAACATTATAAAATCCCCTACCTGTACTGAATGTACCTAGTATTGAACCAAAAAAAGTGAAGGTTCAACAATTTTAACCAAGTAAAGCGTCGGTGGCTCAACCGGTAACGACTCGGTCCATCTAACCAGAGGTACCGGGTTCAAATCTGGACGGCCAATGTACCAATGAGTTTTTCAAAAACTCACGTACATATCATTACCGATTGCTTTAACGGTGAAGGAAAACATCGTGAGGAAACCTGCACAGGCCTGCGAAGAAACTCTAAGGTTGTGTGTGAAGTCGACCAACCCGCACTGGGCCCGCGTGGTCGACTAAGGCCTAATCGCCCTGATTCAGGGTAGGCTCGAGCCCCTCGGTGGGGACGTATATGAGCTGATATAATAATAATAATAATAAAGCGATGTAATGAAGCAAACCAAAATTATCTAGATACTTAGTAATTACGTCATCTAGTATAGTATTATTGAACATCCATCCCTTCGTCGTATCCCTAGCAAACACAAAAATCCTTGAGCTGAAATACCCTCTTTGAACGTACCGACGGAAATTTCAATAAATTTAATTTGCGCCGGGAGGAAGTTATCCCGGAATACCCTTCGCGACACGGCTGAGTGTCGTTTTATTAAGATATCCTAAACGAGCCCTTACCCTGATTCATAGAATATGCAAATTGTCTAATTATCATTATGTCCAGCGTTTCATTTTTGCAAAATGCGGGGAAATCTATTTATCCCAGTTTATATTCTATTGTACTACAAAATAAATATATTTTTTATCTACAAAAAACAGTCCAATGTGTCGTCCTAATACCTACATTTAAAAAAATTGCGTCTGAAATTTTGTTAAGAATATATTACAAGTTAGTTACTGTAGAGATCGTATATCTCTACGTTTTCGCACTCGCGACTCCTTCAGTGTTTACTTGCCAGCGCGAATCGTATTAGAAATATAAGTGCAAGTAAGTACTGAAGAAGTCGCGAGTGCGAATACTTAGAGATATACGATCTCTACATCACCCGCCGCCTAATTGTGAAACGCATCGTGAAACAATGCTTTTCTCTACCTCCTGTCTACATTAATTAGTTTTTTTTAAGTAGTTTTTACACACATTTTCTTAGAGTCCCTTATTATCAAAACACATATTAAACTATTTATTTAATTACCATATTTAATTATGTTAAGATATACGTCAAACACAAAAGTTTAAGTTTCTGCCTTCATAACTAAAAAACTGACTTCCACGTTAACTTGTACAGTCTGCAAAAAAGAGGCACAGCAGACAATGTTCCTTAATGGTGTCTAATTTGCAAAGGTCAAAGATTAAATGAAATACACAAATAAAATTATAGATCAGAGATCATGCGTTGTGCGTAACTGACATAATAAGAATAGGACATTTTGCGAACAATTTAGTCATAAGGTTGTATCTGAACTCTTTAGTCAAAGTGTAATGTTCCAATTTTGTATGAAGGATAACTCGTTAATTTGCCTTGTTAATTTTGTTTGTTTAGGCCTTTCCTTCTAAAGGTTTCATAAAATTATTTCGGTTGCATACCATTAAAGTACGTTATGTGCGTATGGGATAGGAAATTAGTTGCAAATTGTAGAAAGATTGCGTTAGGAAACAAAATATACTCATAAAATGTTTTTGGTTACAAAACAGCTTATCAATGGTTTCCTTTAAAAAAATCCTAAAAACAATGACAGGCATAATTTTAATTTAAGAATAGTAAATAAAATATACACAGCCTATTCGAGACTGAGTAAGGTTAAATAGTTATTTATGCCACTGTCAAGTAATTTCGGCTAATTGCGTGCAGTGGCATACAATACTTTTTCTACGAACATGAAATAAATAAAAATACACTGAAACTTTGTCATAATCACATATTGAATTTTTGAAGTCAAAAAAAAAGTTTCATAGTAGTACAGTTGTCTCGTTTTGAAATTATCGTTGTTAAACGACTTGTAGGAATGAATACTTAATTTTCGAAACCAAAGCCATTATATATTTAAAAAAGTTTCATTGTAGTACAGTTGTCTCGTTTTTAAATGATCATAGTAAAACGACTTGTAGGAATGAATACTTTATATTATGCAAATGACCAAATGGGAGTAGATAAAAGTCATTTGTGGGCAGTGTATAAGATTCTACATTGAAATTCCAGAAAATGTAACTAGTTTTTCAGATAATAAATTCAAGAGTCATGTCTAAAAATGTTTGTGCTCTCTAGAGGATATTATTAAAGAATAGATTGTGTAAATAAGAAAAAATATAGTTATTTGTTGATTCTGTAATTAATACCATAACCTGAGACTGTATTCTGAATCGTGACATTATTTGTAATGGACAATAAGTATCTGACTATTTAGAAGTGTGTGTAAACACCTGTTTATTTTTTTATTTGTAAGTAAGTAATTATATTACGTAGTTACGATCTTTTTTTCCATCTTTATTTATCAGCCTGCGTGGCTGATGTGATGATGACCATTATAAATATCATCACATCAGCCAAAAAGTCCACTTCTCCATTTTTACTGAGCTTATTTGTAGAAAGGTCATATTTGCCTTTAGCAAAACGTGGATCAACATTAATGATACAATAAAAAGCTGTTAAAACAATAAGTCCTTAGGGTCTTCATGAAGGCTGTTTGATCTAGATAGATTTACAAAGTACTGTACTTCACTGAATTTAAAACTTGTTTTTAGGGTTCCGTACAAAAAAAACGGAAGACTTATAGGATCACTCGTGCGTCTGTTTGTCTGTCCGTCCGTCTGTTACAGCTTATTTGCTCCGAATCTACTGCACCAAATCAGATGAAATTTGGTAGGATGGTGTAATCCTATGACCCAAACACAGATGTGCAAAGTAAATAAATATTATTTTTTTAAATAAGAGTCGTTTTCGGGGGACAAATAAGGAATTTTAAAAAAAGTTTTACAAACCTTACTGTGTTATATATCAAATAAAAGGGCTCGTTATGAGAGTCTCAAATATATTTTCGTTATTTTTGTTAAATAAATAGTTTTGATTTTATTCATGAAAGAAGACAAAATTATACCATTTCCCCCCACTCCCCTGATCTCCGAAACTACTGAGCCTCAAACTTTGCAAAAAATATAAAATATGGTTCATTGCTTGTAGATTGCAGGAAAACTTATTAGAATTTTATCAACAGAAAATAAAGTGGTAAACGCAATATAATACGTTCATTTACGGAAAATAGTTCACCAAAACACCACGAGATAGCGCTAGTAGTAGTTAAGTCGCGTCTTACTGTAAGGATTTCAATTGTGATATTTTGTATTTGACTTTGGCATTGTACGGAATCCTCTCCACGCGATTTCAACTCGCACTTGGCCGGTTTTTTTAAAGTAAAAACCACAGCTTGCCAACGCGATCTTATTAATTCTTAGTTCTTACTAATCTTATGTCATCCTTCTATTCATTGTTTTTTTTTTTAAGAATATTGCAATCCTATTTGAAGACATCGATAGGTATACCCACCATAAATACATTTGGGACCGTTTTAAATT
Source organism: Coleophora flavipennella (assembly GCA_947284805.1). Taxonomy (NCBI): domain Eukaryota; kingdom Metazoa; phylum Arthropoda; class Insecta; order Lepidoptera; family Coleophoridae; genus Coleophora; species Coleophora flavipennella. Next base: position 8,619,658 of record OX369257.1, on the reverse strand, counting down.
GGACACAAATTTAATGTAATTTGCCAAATTCGCAGACATTGTGTTTTCAGATAATTAATAATGAATATATTGTCCTTGTCGAACCAAATCAATGTTTAATGAACGTGGTCGATTGACCTGATCTGAGCTCGTTTCAAAATTTAATTAAAGTAATTATGTATTTACAACAAATGTTATTAAATTCCAGTCAATACGTAACAGATAAAGAAATGAAAGCTTTAATAATAATAATTAGGTAATAAATCACTTAACTAAATTATGACAATAATGTTAAATATTAAATTAAATTAAATCCTAATATTATAAATGTGCAATGTGTGTATGTATGGATGAATAACTACTGAACGTATCTGGCTGAAATTTGGTAGGTAGACAGATTAGGACCTGGATTAACACATAGGCTACTTTTTTCCGCGCTCGCGAACTGCTTGCAGCTCGCGCACTGTGCACCCTCGGAGACAGTAATTTCTCGAAAACAAACATTTTATGTTAATGAAACCAACACACAAAAATCGGCGAATTTAACACCTTCCACTTTAATTGTACACATTTTTCAAACTTATTTCAAAGTGAAGGAAGATTTGAACTTGAATACGAATTAGAATGAATACGTTCGATATTATTTTATCGTCGTATCGAGTCGTCTTGACGTCTTGAGTAAGCACATCAAAGCTCTTCTAGTAATTATTCGAATGACGACAATTCATTCGAATGAAAAAATAATTCGAGTAATGTTCAAATACTGACCAACGAATTATTCGAATGATCTTTTTCTTGACAATCACCCATCTCTAGAAACAATACTTTATGTCTCTCGTTCATTGTTTCAGAACTCAACTGTCAACCGATGGCGTGACCATATCAGCACCCTCTGAAGCTGGCAGATGGTCACTCTGGGCACTTTCCCTATCGAACCGGGGTCTCCGTTTCTCCGCACCCAGGACCATCAACGTCTTCCGACCGATTCAACTGGACTTCGCTTTACCACCAGCACTAAAAGTTGGAGAGACTGTGGAAGTGGATGTGAAAATCACGAATAACATCAATAATTGTATGGATGTGAGTACCTTCTTTAATTTTTAAGTGGTCGTGACTCAGTGTACACATATGGTCGTGTTGATCACGCAGGTTAACTCACCATAAGCACGGTCATTATCGCCTGTTGGGTAATAAAGGGTTTGATTGTTAGTGGCGTTTATCTGTACATGTTTCAAAAGGCAGGTTCCGGTTGCCAATCGATTAGTCGTGACAAAAGCCTTATTGGTGGCAAGTAGGTAGCTTGAAATCTTCTGGCAGTGAACTTTGCCGCCTAGCCCTACAACGTCCAATAATCCGTACTTAGCTTCCGTGTCTGGAGTAAGGTCTAACCGTTCAAATTTTGGGAAGAGACCAGTGCCTCAACAGTGTGAAGGATAGCTAGATAGCTAGATAGGGCTGCTAGCGTTGTTCAGCTGTTTGGGATAATTCTTTCTAGGAGGCGGAGGAGTACGTGACTAGTGATAACAGCTTTGAGGCAAATATCGAAGGTGTTGGATTACGGTATGACGTTTTACATTCAGTGTGACAGATCATACAATAACGCAGGATATTTGATGTTTGCGTCAAAGCCAACAGCACTAGAAATTCCTTGGCCAATACCATAGTACAATACGGACTAGATTTTCTAATAATTAGGCCGGTGTAGGTATCATAGTTTATGATTAACGACTCTGATACTTTCCCAACACCTTTGATGTTTGAATCAAAGTCAACAGCACTAGAAATTCTTTGTCCAATACCATAGTACAATACAGACTACGTTTTCAAATAATTAGGCCGGTTTAGGTATCATATTCAATTCAATTCATACTTTATAATTTACGGCTTCTACACTTTCCCAACACCTTTGATGTTTGAATCAAAGTCAACAGCACTAGAAATTCTTTGTCCAATACCATAGTACAATACAGACTACGTTTTCAAATAATTAGGCCGGTTTAGGTATCATATTCAATTCAATTCATACTTTATAATTTACGGCTTCTACACTTTCCCAACACCCTTGATGTTTGCGTCAAAGCCAACAGCACTAAAAATTCCTTGACTAATACCATAGTACAATATGGACTAGGTTTCCAAATAATTAGGCCGGTGTAGGTATCATATTCTATTCAATTCATACTTTATGATTTATGGCTTCTACACTTTCCCAACACCCTTGATGTTTGCGTCAAAGCCAACAGCACTAGAAATTCCTTGACCAATACCATAGTAAAAATAAATACGGACTAAGTTTTAAAATAATAAGGCCGGTGTAGGTATCATATTCAATTTAATTCAATTCATACTTCATGATTTACGGCTTCTACACTTTCCCAACACCTTTGATGTTTGCTTCAAAGCTAACAGCACTAAAAATTCCTTTTCAAATACCATAGTACAATACGGACTAGTTTTAAAATAATTAGGCCGGTGTAATATTTTCTGATTTACGGCCCCTAACACTTTAATCATTTGCAATTTTGTTAAATGTATGTTCTGAATAAGAAACAGTAGGTAGGTAGCATATTATTACCTGACTACGCTAAGAGGAAGGTTATGTTTTTCGAGTGTCTGTATGTATGTTTATTTATTTGGTACGCCCTGTAGCCTAAACGGCTTGATGGATTTTGGAGTTTGAGCTGCCCTTAGATTCGCCTTAATCCTGTGAGTGACATAGAAAACATTTTTACGCGACTGACCAAAAAAAGGCGTTAATAAATAATAAATAAAAATATTCTGGGACACCGATTGCTTTAACGGTGAAGGAAAACATCGTGAGGAAACCTGCACACGCCTGCGAAGAAACTCGAAGGTTGTGTGTGAAGTCGACCAACCCGCACTGGGCCCGCGTGGTCGACTAAGGCCTAATCGCCCTGATTCAGGGTAGGCTCGAGCCCCTCGGTGGGGACGTATATGAGCTGATATAATAATAATAATAATAATTCTGGGACAAATCACACATGGTCATCTGGCCCCAAAGTAGGATTCCCTGTGTTATGGGAACCAGAGACTGATATACATACTTATATACGTTTTAAATACATACATATTATATAGATATTTTAACACCCAGACACAGAGCAAACAAATCTGCTCATCACACAAATGTTTGCTCTGGGTGGGGATCGAACCCACAACTCTCGGATCAGTAGTCAAGAGCACTAACCACTGAGCCACCGAGTCAGTTGAAATTGCAGTCAGGTTTTTAATTTTTAATTATTTCCTGAAGTTATTTTCTTAAATGATTTGGAATTCGAATTGTTTTCACACATTTTTGTCAATCAGCAAATGCAAATTCAATTTGGAACAAATTCGTGCGCTGGAAACGAATAGATTGGAAACTGGAACCGACAAATAACTACCCACATTGCGTACCATCACGGACCTGCCTGCGTATTTGTTCAATAAATTGCGTCCATTATTTTGTAACCAGACAGACGCTGCCGTATTGTTATAGATTATACCAATTAATAATTACCATTTGACACAAAATAAAGCGGTCGTGCAACTTGCGTGGATGGGTCGATCACGCAGGTTAACTGATCTGAAGCACGGTAATTATGTGTTTGTGTTTTCCGACTCCTATAATTTGGGGATCTTCAAGGCGAGAGTGAATAGGCATTATTTGAGTTTGCGTGTACCATTCTCGACTATTTACCATCAGGTGAGATATACTCAAACGCACTGAATTTTTTAATAAAAAAAAGAAAAAAATACCTAGATAAGTTTGACTGTTAGTGGCATTTTTCTCAACTGTTGCCGTGCTTTGCAAGGAACGTTAAGTCAATGGTGCCGGTTGCTGTCACTAGATTGCAGTCGTAAAGAAGTGTCTGATGACCTATAAGCGGCTTGAAAAACTTCAGACAGTGGGGTTCGACACCAACCCGGACTTGGCCCCCGTGTAGAGTATGGGCTGACCTTCCCAAGTTTGGTAGAGACCCTTGCCCCAGCTGTGGGGACGTTATGGAATTTTTAAAAAATCCACATATTCCACACTATATTGTTATCGAAAAGAGTGGAACGCAAAACCAGATTAGTTAGAGCATTTCAAGATGACAAATGTGTAGTAACCATTTTAATTAACAATTAACAACGAAACTGCACAAAAACATTACCCCTTTTTTGGCCAGTCGGGTAAAAATGTAGTCTATGTCATTCGGGATCAAGATGAATGTATCGACAAAAGTGGCACTCCAAAATCCATCAAGCTTTTGAGGCTACAAGCTCAGCCAAAGAAACCGATACAGAGGGGGACGTAAAAAATTGGTGTACTAAACAACTTTCTCCAAGGAACCCATTATTATTATCTCAATATATAAACCTAAGCTACTCTGCTCACTTGGCACGAGGCAAAGTGGCAGGAGCACCTCCAGCGGAAGCACAGTCGGCTGGAGTTCAGTGCAACGGGGAGAGAAAGCGTCGAACTATCCGGGCATTATCGAGGAGGACTGCTTTCTGCATTGCTGCAATTATTGGTCTGCCTCGGAGATCCAGCCGTCTTAGGTGACGTTCAAGGTCGGCTGGAATTAGCCCGTTCACGGATAGGACTATGGGGATGATTTTGGTAGATTCCACTCGCCACATATCAGTAACCTCGTGTGCCAGGTCCAGGTACTTGGTCCTTTTATCGGCGTCAGCCTGCACAAGGTTTTCATCATATGGGATAGTGATTATTTATATTATTATTATTATTATTGGGTAAAAGGGGAATAGGACCCCTAATGCATCACCGCGACCTACAAGATCTATTGTGATCACTGCCCCTGTTATATAATTTCCTCAAGGCCAATAGTTCTGATCAACACTGGACGATACACTTGGGATCAAGCTCCCTGATGTCCTCTGGTGCTACCATTGGCCCACCCATGGAGCGACTTCTGGCTTGGACGAGTGGCTCGCACTCACAGAGTACATGAAGAGGTGTCTCCTCTTCTTCGAGGCAAAATCGGCACTCGTCTGAGACTGTAAGCTTCATTTGGTTTAGGTGTTTATTAAGCTTGCAGTGGCCAGTCAGAGTTCTGACGAGAGTTCGAAATCCAGGCTTTTGCAATTGCAGTGCTCTAGACGTATACCCAACCAGAAATGAGCGTTTTTTAATGCTTTGGGCCTGGAGAATTTGCTTTACTCTATTCATTTGCCCATTCCTTCAGCATACTTTTTCCCGTGCAATGTGACACTCCCACTATTGGTTCAGGTTCAATAGCTGGTGTCTCTGCTCCGGTTCTTGCCAGCTCACCTGCTATTTCGTTACCCTTGACCTCGTATGTCCCGGCACCCAGTATAAGGTGACCTTGTTTAGTCTCCCCAACTGGTCGAGGGCAGCAGCGCACTCAAGGGTTAACTTGGAATCAATTTCATGGGATTTCAGTGCCATAACGGCCGCCTGACTATCCGAACATACAACTATGTTTCTATTTTTATAGGACCTAAGAAGAAACCCATAAACTAAATCTCAAAATAAATTTTGGACCCTCCATACAAAAATGCACAAAATTGGTCGATCAGCTGATCGATTTGTATGAAGAGTTAATTATTTTTTTTGCAATTTCAGCAAAGTCGTAGAACAAAAGTTCAGTATGATGAGTAGAAGCCCCAGTGAAAGGGACCTTCACCAGTTTTGTTACACCCTGTATACATACATACACTCGAAAAATATTACCCTCCTTTTTAACCAACTTCAAAAAAAGGAGATTTCTCAATTCGACCATACATTTTTTTTTTTATGTGTGTTCGCGGATAACTTCTTCGTTTATGAACCGATTTTGATGATTCTTTTTTTTTTGGAAAGGAGATGTTCCAAAAGAGGTACCATGATAAAGAAACCAGGATCTGATGATGGCATCCCAGAAAAATCGAGGAGAACCTCAGTTTCCTGTTTGAAGTCGGTATTTTTTGTTCAAAATTATTGTGCAGTCGGGTTAACATGTGTAAATCATCATCACATCCAGTCCACTGTTGGACGTAGATCTCGTCCAAGTTGGGGGGTTTTACCCTTCAATGTGGTGGCACAGTACGCGGAAAGGACGCTGCTGCCCTTCTTCCGGTCCAGTCTCTTAGTCGTCTCTTACAACACCCACGGGAAGAGATGGGATGACCCTATTCTAAGCCGGGAGACAAATGGCCAAACGTGTAAATAACAAAATCTTACATGCTATCGAAATAGCAATTCTCGTAAGTACTTATCAGACGTCCTAGTACACACAATGTTTCAATGTTTATTCAGTAAAAAAATAAGTAACATAACAGTATAAGAGTAAAAAATCGCTACACATAGTCAAATTACATACAATTGTCATATAAAATTACATAAAATGTCAAAGTTTAGGTATAGGCACACCCTGGACACTTCATACAACGGGCCAGAAATGACATTTCAAAAAAGGAATGACGGAACAACAAAATGGCGGCGCAATCCTATATACGTTCGACAACCAAACTGTAACCAATGTGTATCAATCTGGGTGACAAAGGGGTGAGGTCGCAATCTAGAGAGCGGCAGGGAGTGTCCATGCTGTATGTTAGTACTAATATATATACTTTGGTATAGGGTGGTAAAGGGGTGCCAATAATATAGCTACATAGCAACCTGATTAAACGGGCAAAACTCGGACTTTGAAGAATAGACTTTGTGACAATAGTGTCGATGGTTCGAAACTTTGCGCTGTGCACTCACCCAGATTTTTAATCAATACACTTTTAAAGAAGTTGGTAAGGAATTACTTTTCTTAAAAGGCTAACTAAAAAAGAAAAAAGTAAGGAAACGTTACCCAAACTCATAGAGAAGGAAATAAAAAGCCTTGCTGACTCGTTTTCGGGGAAAACTTGGGCGGAATTTAAAACTTTTGTTCGTTTGGTTGGGAAACCGGCTTTAAAAACTGAAGTTTGTCTTATAAGAATTTTTACAGGCTCGTTTTCGAAACTTTAACGATTCGAGGAAGTCAGTCGTCTTCCTGTGTCTGATATAGATAAGACTTTGCATCTAGACGCACGGCAGTGTGTCAGGCAAGTTTGTAAAGAAAAAGGGTGACACCGGCAGTGGGTTATTTTACACGAACTAATTCAGGACACTTTTGACCTACCCGTAACTTTAAATCCCAACACACTTGCGATTTTCTGTGTTTAGTAATGATCACCTAGAATCTCAATTTTCATAAATATTTTTGTTTTCAATTCCTGTGAGTTGACGTCCGAAAATCACTATTTTTATGACTGATTAACTCACTCATTTATTCATCAAAATAATAGACTACTTCTAGGTGACTTAAAATCTTAAAATTTGGTTTTGAGGTAGGTTACTGACAAAAAAATGACGAAAAACGGCCACGTGAGTCGTACTCGTGCATGGAGAGTTCCGTACCACCACGATACATCAAAACTATAGACCAATTGCAGGTGACTTATAACCGCCTCTGCAGTGTTATGGTTAAGTCCATTAGCTTCACATCAGGAGGTCACGAGTACGATTCCCGGCGGACTCTCACTTTGTGAGACTCGGTTTGGTTGGTGGAAGGGCATTTTCTTAGCCCGACTGGCTAGTTACCACCATCTTATCTAAGTCTTACCGCCAAACATCAATGTTAACAGCATCAGGTGAAATGATGCCAAGGGCTTCCCAATTGTGAATTAAAAAAACTTAGATACTTAAAATTTGGCATGGGGTAATTGGGATTATACTAAAAAAAATTGAAGAACTGGCCAAATATGATTTGCACTCGTGCATCGAGGTTTCCGTCCCACCACCGTTGTATTAAAAACATGTATTAATATGTATTTATTTTGATGTGCAATAAAGAGTTATTTGAGTTTAAGTTTTGTATATTTAAAGTTTTTTATTTGAATAAAGGAAATAGGTAAATATCATGACTACACAAAAAGTAATGATAACCCACTAAAAACCATAAATGTAAATAATAGCCAAGTTCTAATCGATAACTACCGAGTTAAATCATAGCTTCGGGAATTCAAACTGAAATATTAATTTTAGACTTCTCCAAATAATAGAAAATTTACAACAGTTTTTAGTTGCTTAAAACAAAATTTGTAATGTTTGGTAACCAATGGTTCGTTTAGTAACCAAGCCCCCAAACAAGCAATCTTTACTTTTCAATAAAAATAAACGCCGTAATTAAATATGTATAATTAGTTAGTGAAAACTTGTTATCTTACACCATTAGAAGCACAGAACAAAACACATTTTCTTTCAAGCAGCTGAAAACTGTTGTACATTCTCTATTATTTGAAGTCTTTAATAAATATTTCAATTTCAATCCCCGTACCAACCATTATAGAACTTGGTAAGTACCCATTTAGATTTACAAATGAGTGTGAAGTTATCTTCTCACCCTTTAATATCCCCAATTATTGGGATAGGTCCTCTAGCATTACTTAAGAGTCCGAAAAAAATAATATATATTATGAGAATATATGTATGTATATACAAATTATGTGACTCCATTGTTCTCGTAGTGTTACAACAAACAGAGAGTAGCACTTATCCCAACCGATCAATACCGTACCCTTTAAAATCCCCAATCACATTTCAATCTTGAACGTGGCCACTTTGCAAACTCCGTGCGGGACCAAAACCAAAAACTCGCGACCGCTACCAAAGTACCACCCCCATACTCTGATACGAGTTTGAAACGCTTTTAAATCGGTTGTATTCTACTGTGCTCCACTCTATTATATAATTAGTTAGGTACGTCAAATATAATATATCATTTATAGTCTTTGGTTAGGTAAGTACTTACATCAGTTGCATATACATGTAACATATACCGCTTTTTCTGGCAAAAAACCGCAAAAAAGAGAGAATGTCATAATCCTACTATTTTGTGAGCAATTTATATATACCTATTTATAAAAAATGGTTTATCGGGAGCGGCTCTAACGATTTTGTTGAAATTTAGTATTTAGGTTATTTTTATCATTTCAATTTTATGTAGATATGTGTCATTCCTCAGAAAATCCGTTTTCACACAAAAAAGCATATTGTTAGTTTACATACCTAGGAGACTTCGAGCAACGCTCGCGCTCGTTTGCCCAGGTTCTTAGGTAGTACATTAAGAAACCAGGTTATTGTTTTCCGAGTGTATTTATGTATATTTATTTATTTGGCACGCCCTGTAGCTTAAACGGCTTGATGAATTTTGGAGTTCGAGGTCTCGTTAGATTTTTCTTGAACCCGTGGGTGACATAAGATACATTTTTAGCCGAATAGCCAAAAAAGAAGTTACTTTAGAATATCTTTTTAGCCGACTAGCCAAAAAAAGAGGTTATTAATTTCTTTGGCACGCTCTGTAGCCCAAACGGCTTGATGGATTTTGGAATGTGAGGTGTCTTTTATCATATCAGCTCATATACGTCCCCACCGAGGGGTTCGAGCCTACCCTGAATTAGGGCGATCGGGCCTAAGATAGCTTTAACGAAAAAACTCGAAGGTTGTGTGTGAAGTTGACCAACCCGCACTAGGCCCGCGTGATCGACTGAGGTGTTTTAAGATTCGTCTTAAGCCCGTGAGTGACATGAGATACATTTTTACCCGACTGGCTGAAAAATAGGGATTTAGTTTTAATGCAGTCGGCTTTTTAATTTTTAATTAACTCCTAAAGTTATATTTCTTATACAGTGGCAAAAGCGATTTTTTAAAAAGCTAACTCTTTACCAAACTTTCGTAACAGAACACAAAGTCTGTTAGTTTGTTTCAGGCGGTGGGATATTATTTAGGCGAAAAACTTTTCTTTACCATCATAAACTTTATCTACCTATTACTTCATTGTTACAATAAACCCTTCGCATACAAGGTGAGGTCTTTAAGACCCCAACGGTTTTAAAAAATCTAATATTTTTTAAAAATTACGTAACTGCGACGACTGTAATTTTGGGAAGCTAGGTTTGCGGCATTGCCACGTCGACCTGTTGGGTTAATTCAGTGCTGCGCGGGTGCTTGACTGTGATAGACGTGTTTAGAGTCAGTGAGATGCATATTTGTTTTGTAAAGATTGTCTTAAAAATAAAATATACCTGGAAGTTCCCAACACTAGTTACTATTTTAAGACTTAATATTATTTTATGTTTTTTCTAAAATCATTTAAGTTTAAACGAGGTTTTAAGACTGATTTGTCTATGCTTAGGCTCATGAGGCTCATTCAAACTAAAAAGTTTGAATGAGCCTCATATTTCACTGCAAAATTAAAACAAACCATTGATTGCAAGTTAAAATTGGCTTTTCATTGTCGTTCTATAACTATCCTTTTAATTGATATAACGCATTTTTGTATGTATTTTTAAAGTATATTTACACAGGTGTCACTTATGTTCGGGGTCATTTAGACCCCACCTTGTATGGCACGTAACTTTTTGTCACCTTGTATGCGAAGGGTTAAGCTTTAATGGTATTATCAGGCTTCTAAGTTCTAACACACCGCTCGATCTTCGTTCGACGTAACAACCTTTTGCAAACGCTCCAAACGGAGCAAACCTAGATTGCCTAATCGCCTCATTTGCCGGGATTCTCTGCGGGATCGCCCTGATCCCGGGTATCCCTGATCGGGATTCGACGAGCGGCGCGGCAAACACATGCACATTTGGCGATCACACCAACTTGCCGGTTTTACTTACTGTTAGCTTTCTGGATGGGTTCCTGGCACAGAGTTGCAAAAGCTCCAAACGGAGCAAACCTAGATTGCCTAATCGCCCCATTTCCCGAGATCCTCCACAGGATCACCGTGATCCCGGGTATCCCTAACCAAACAAGTGCACATTTGGCGATCACACCAACTTGCCGGTTTTATTTACTGTTCTCTTCTAGGATGAGTTTCTAGCACAGAGTTGCAAACGCTCCAAACGGAGCAAACCTAGATTGCCTAATCGCCCCATTTGCCGGGATTCTCTGCGGGATCGCCCTGATCCCGGGTATCCCTGATCGGGATTCGATGAGCGGCGCGGCAAACACATGCACATTTGGCGATCACACCAACTTGCCGGTTTTATTTACTGGTTAGCTTTTTGGATGGGTTTGTGTCATAGAGTACTACTGGGTGGCGCAAAAGTAAAATGACCCTTTTCGGTTCAGTTACAACTTCTTTTTTAAGTTTAAAAAACTATGATTATTTTTTTTTTATAAATTTATGGATCATAAAATTTCATTTTACTTATAAGGATTTGAAGACTATGTCTCTTAAATGGTGATCTCCAGAGTTGACGCACATTTGGGTCCTACTTATGACATTTTCCATAACTTGTCGCAATTCTTCCGGCGATATGTTTCTTATTTCTTGACGAATGTTTTCTTTTAGGGTTGCGAGACTCTGTGGTTTCTTCACGCACCAGAAATTTTACATTCGTTTACTACACAATTTTCAATGTCAGTATGACAGTTGAAAAAAAAAATGTAATTTTTATAGTGCCAATTCTTTTTGCGACACCCAGTATAATACTGGGTTGCCAGTTACCCTGTAAGTGATAGGGTTGGTTTCGTTGTAGCTGTATATGAAACGGTCGTAGCCCAGTGTGAATTGCGTGCTTGAGTAGATCGCGCAAATTATCTGACCTGAAGCAAGCTCAGTACCTGGATGGGTTTGACTGCTAGTGGCATTTCTACAAGCCAAATTAAGCCGTTGGTGCCAGTTGCTATCACTAGATGGCAGTCGTTAAGAGTCTCCAGGAGGCTCGCGTTTTCATACAAACGTAGTTCCGCTTTCATACAAAAACTAAATGCCGCATTGAATCCAAAATTTGCAAATATGTTGAGTAGACACATATTAATGTTTGTAATTAGTTTTCGTCGTAGTAAAAGAAAACATAAGTAAACAAAAGCTTAAATTAGTTTTTTACTAGAAGTTTGAATGAAGATGATGTATTTCTGTTGCCGCTGTAACAACAAATACTAAAAATTAGAAAAAGTGAAATATAACGAGGGGTCTCCATGCAAAAAACGTGTTTTTTTTTAAACATGAAAAAATTTGCGCCATCTAGTATGATGGTAAGGAACCCTTTGTGTGCGGTTCTGACTCGCACTTCGCCGGTTTTTTTATTTTAGCATTGACACGAGTGGTGTTTAAATGTTTAAATGTTCGTGCGGATTGTGGCGCTTCGGGAACCGGGTCGTTCCTTTCCCTTTTATGGTTGAGGGTAGCGATTTCTGACTCTCCCGTTATATTCATGACCGGGCTGCTGTCCGTGTGAACTGGCCTACTATTCAATGTTTAATGTATAACTTCTCGTGTCATATTGTTTTCATGTTCTTCTACACTAATATTATAAAGAGGAAAGATTTGTATTTTTGTGTGTGTATGTTTGTTATGAATAAACTAAAAAACTACTGAACCGATTTTAAAAATTCTTTCACCATTAGAATGCTACATTATCGTTGAGTAACATAGGTTATATTTATTACTAGAAAAAATAAGGGATCCTTGATAAAACTTCAGTAACGTGAACCAAGGTGTAAAAAAATTTGCTTAAAAATTTATTTCACCGAATACGCTACGGAAGCTATTGATGATAGAACAACAAAATGTTCTACAAAATTAGAGAACATATCAATACCTACAAAAAACTTCGCGATACTATATGTCCGACTATTGTAGTTATTTCACTATAAGCACTTTTTACATTTTAAAAGTTAATAAAAAACTGACCAAAATCAGACAATGATAACCATACCTTAATATTAACCCTTATACCCAAATATTTTACTGTTAAGCTACACTATCCGCGGTTGCTATAGGCTATATTATATTTTCAAATAGGGATCCTTCCTAAAACTCTAATAATGTAACCCAAGGTGTAAAAAATAACCTAAAAATTCCTGCATTATCAACAAAAAGTAGTGTAGTGTAGTGTGTAGTGTAAAGTGTGTAGTATGTAGCGTGTAGTGTGAAGGGGGGTAGGGTGTAGGGTGAAGGGTGTAGTGTAGTATAGTGTAGCGAAGCGTAGCGCAGCGCAGTGCAGTGCAGTTTAGTGTAGTGCAGTGCAGCGTAGTGTAGTGTGTTGCCGTAAAGTGTAGTGTAGTGTAGTTTAGTGTAATGTAGTGTTGTGTAGTGCAGTGCAGCGTAGTGTAGTGTGTTGCCGTAAAGTGTAGTGTAGTGCAGTGTAGTGTAGTGTAGTGCAGTGTATTTTAGTGTAGCGTAGCTCGAGCAGCGCAGCGCAGTGCAGTGCAGTGCAGTACAGTGTAGTGTAGTATAGTGTAGTGTAGTGCAGTGTAGTTTAGTTTAGTGCAGTACAGTGTAGTCTAGTGCAGTGTAGTGTAGTGTAGTGCAGTGTAGTATAGTGTAGTGTAGATTAGTGTAGTGCAGTGTAGTTTAGTGTAGTGCAGTGTAGTTTTGTGTATTGCAGTAAAGTGTAGTATAGTATAGTGCAGTGTAGTTTAGTGTAGTGTAGTGTATTGCAGTGCAGTGTTGTATAAGGCGGTACGAAGTTCGCCGGGACAGCTAGTATAACATAATTTGTTATCAAAGATTGTATTTTAAAGTATTTTGAAATTCACGATTTATCAGAAAGTGTGTAATTTGCACCTATTTTGAATAAACATCTTGAAATAGAAGAAGGAATCGAGAGAAGTACCTATGTTACTGACAACCCTTAAGGAAAAATATTATTTTTTTACTAATAGTATAATCTACTAAGCTTTTGAAAGGGAATTGAAAATTATTGGCACAGTCCATTTTTTAATTTTGTAAAAATTGTCTCGCACGATGAAACCTGTATATTTTGATATGGGACAAACAATTATTAACTGTCAAACTATTATATGATATTTTACAAACAAAACGCAATTTATCATAGGTTACGAAGTAAGTAACTAATATCTCATCTGCATAGGGTCCCAAAGCGTCTCATTATGGACATAACTGGACATGAGTTTGCATAATGTCTACTTAAATGTTTTCATTTTATTTCTCAAGTCCAATTATTTCCGTAACGTGACGTTTTAGGACATAACGCTAAACAAAATTTTTTGTTTGTCTATATGTCCTCTATACAAATATAAAGGTTTAGTTGTGAGACGCTGTTTCGAAAATTGCGGACCTAGTACTATGCCAGTGTCCATACAAATATTTCCAAACCCCTTTCCTTTCAATTCAAATACGACTATCATACCAAAGTAGCTATATAATATTCTGTACACGTCGATAACCTCCCAGGCGTTTCAGTACACAGTGCGATGACATAGGAAAACGAACTGTCTAAGTGTCCTCTATAAAAATATACAGGTTTAGTTGTGAGACGCTGTTTCGAAAATTGCGGACTTAGTACTATGCCAGTGTCTATAAAAATATTTCCAAAACATAATATTCTGTACACGTCGATTAACTCCCAGGCGTTACAGTACACGCAGTGCGATAACATAGGAAAACGAACTGTCTTAAGTGTCCTCTATACAAATATACAGGTTTAGTTGTGAGACGCTGTTTCGAAAATTGTGGACCTAGTAATATGCCAGTGTCCATACAAATATTTCCAAACCCCTTTCCTTTCAATTGAAATACGAGTATCATACCAAAGTAGCTATATAATATTCTGTACACGTCGATAACCTCCCAGGCGTTACAGTACACGCAGTACGATGACATAGGAAAACGAACGAATCATATTTGTTTAGGACAACCCTTTTCACATTGCTCTGAATAAACGTTGCGGAGTAGGTAGGTATATTATTTTACAGAGAAACGTTCATTAAAATTAAAACAGCCTATAAAAATATTTCTCTGAAATTCACAGACCGTTATCATTTATTTGATATAATTTATGAGGGTCTCTCTCGTTTCCCAGAAATTAAATTATATTCTGACTGTCGGGTGGTACTGACCAAAACATCACACTTTATACAGGGTGTTAGATAAGTTGTACTGTAACGATCACATTCTTGCAATCGACTATCGCATTTCCTTGCCCACGCGCATGCTGTGATTAGTTTGACAAATTTTAAAAACATGTTTGTGGAATGGAGGGGAGGCGTTGCTCCGATGTGCCCTGCTGTCTGAGCTTAGGGGGAGTTTAGTGAGTAGTGCGGTCTTGGGCCTGTGCATATTTATTTATATATACCTTATAACCAGTACAGCCGGCTGTTATTGATAAGCATAAACATATTAAAAAAAAATGCTGTTTCCATTTCCCGTTTCGGTTTGACGAGAGCCATAAGCTCTGACTATGGAGCTGCACGCGCTACGGCAATAAAATTTATTTATATTTGTCATACATACATAACGAACCATTAATTTGATACGTTACATCATCATCATCATCATATCAGCCACAAATCGTCCACTGCTGGACAAAGGCCTCTCCCAAGGATTTCCACGACGACCGGTCCTGCGCTGCCCGCATCCATCGGCTTCCCGCGATCTTCACCAGGTCATCGGTCCACCTACGCCTACGCTATGTTTTCCGGTGCGCGGTCGCCACTCGAGAACTTTACTGCCCCATCGGCCATCTGTTCTACGAGCTATGTGCCCTGCCCACTGCCACTTCAGTTTAGCGATTCTGTGAGCTATGTCGGTTACTTTAGTTCTCCTGCGGATCTCCTCGTTTCTGATTCGATCACGCAGAGAAACTCCGAGCATAGCACGCTCCATTGCCCTTTGGGTGACCTTGAGCCTTCCTATGAGGCCCATAGTAAGCGACCATGTCTCAGTTCCGTAAGTCATCACTGGCAACACACACTGGTCAAAGACCTTAGTCTTGAGACACTGCGGTATTTGGGACGTGAAGATATTGCGAAGCTTCCCGAACGCTGCCCAGCCGAGTTGGATTCGTCGATTGATCTCTTTCTTGAAGTTGTACCTGCCTAGCTGGACTGTTTGTCCCAGGTATACATATTCGTCAACAACTTCCAGATGGGTTTTAATTCTAAAAATTTAGGCATTAAAATGTCAAATTTATTGTTTAAAATAAATGTATAAAGTGTAGTGAATGTTGTTTAAAATCACTGATAAGATAAACAATATCCCTATTCGGACTGCATCAAAAATAAATTCTGAAATATGATTTTCTAAATTGCTCTCTTCTTGAATTTTCAAAAAACCTTACGTGTTTTGTTTTTCCATCACGTCTTCAATTTTTTATTGATCTAACTAACAAAATAAGTTCGTCAATGACGCTAAAAATCTATGTCGTCACTTGTGGGTATTTCAAATATTTTTAGAACAAAATTTCGTTTTTGACAGATCATAAAAAGTAACTCAAATGACTAGCAGTCCGATCTTCTACTATCTTATTGTAATGAACAGAAATCCCAAGACTAACGCCCTTCAAATAACAAAATCTGTTAGAATAAGGTTCTGTCTCAAACAATAAGTAAAGGTAAACCACTTCGATTCCTAAATCCATCAAATACGTTTTCCCAGTGGCCACCGTCAAGTTGTTAAACAATAGCTGCTTCTCTTTCCCACTTGTTTCTATCTAAGTCTGCCTTTCCTTGTCTTCCTTGAAACATCAGTTAGAAACCGTAAATACTTCGTTCAGAGCTCGGGGGAATCAATCCCAGAAATATAATTGTACCCCCCCTATTTTCCCCCTCTGAACTATTGGCCCAAATATCTTCCGATTTTCGAACCAACACTGGAGAATAGCACCGCAGGAGTAGGGTGACTGTGAACTACGAGGGATGTGTAGTATAGACAAAAAAATACTTAGTAGTTTTGATTGCTACGATAATGTAAGGTGCTCGAGGCCAAGTCACTACCTTCATACACATCGATCACCTGATCGACCAATTTTGTGCATATTTGTATGGAGGGTCCAATTTTTTTTGAGAATTGTCTAGGGTTCCTTCGGAAAAGTTGATCGGGATGATAAATAGAGCCCCCTAGAGTCCTGCACATTTTTTTTAATTCTGTATATCCGCCAAATATATTTTTTTTTAAACTTTTTATAGCTACGTACTGAGTTGGCAGCAACAGTACTGAGCTATCTTTTCAAAAACTACAAAGCTAATTAAAAAAACTTTTCCCAAAAACTTTATAAGTTATGGCCATCCTACACCTTATAAACAGTGTTGTTCTTGCATTATTTACTCTATACTCGTGGGAGAGGCGTCTAACACCTAGAGAAAGAACCGCCTCCATGGCGTAATGGTTAGTCCATTCGCATCAAACCAGGAGGTCGCGGGTTCGATTCCCGGTGGGGTCAACTTGTAAGACTCGGTTTGGTTGTGGTGTTAGGGCATTTTCTAAGTGTTAACAACATTGATGTGTTCCGGCTTGAAGATAAGATAGCCAGTTCTCCATTGCGTTGGGGAATCTTGGTAAGGCCGCTTCCATCTTCGGCATCATCGTCACTTACCATCAGGTGAGATGATGACAAGGGCTTACCAATAATTGTGAATTAAATAAAAAATAAATACCCGTCAGTTCAAGAAAACAGTAGTATTCCGTAGTAAATCCACTAAAAAGGTTCTTGTTAACAACCCATAATCGTCCTCTCAGCTGGGGCGCGGCGGGACTCTTGCTGTACTCAAACAAGAGGGCCAAGTCCAGGTTAGTGGAGGCTGTAGGGTTAGAGGCCCCACTGTCAGATGTTTTTAAGCCGCTTATTATATTGTAGACCATTCCACATTTTACAACTTACAGTAGCGCAACGAATGTACTTACGCAGAGCAATGGATGGGTACTTGCGGGGCAGCGGACGGCAGGGTACAGCCTGGAGGTTGACTATAGGCTAGTATGGGCTAGTACCTACGCCAGTGGCGCATCGTGCGATATAAAAGGCGTTGCGCTACTGTGAGCCATATCGTAATACTGTGGCCATTCTGACATGGCTTAATGACTGCTATCTAGTGATAGCATCCGGTGCCGACTTTCAAGAAAAATGCAACTATTTTACAGTCAAACCCATTCAGGTAATGACCGTGCTTCAGATCAGTTAACCTGCTTATGACCCATCCACCCAAATTGCGCTGAGCTATAACCGCTTCTTTGAAAAGAGCTGTGGATCTGAGCTTACAAAAAGCTCCTCAGAGGTTCAATTTTTTCAAAATGAAATGATTTAAAAAACCTAACCACTCCGCGAGTGCCGACAGAAGTGAAAACTCTTTACAGTTGTATAAGTTTTGGCCCTCCGAGTGTTCCTGGTACGGTGGCGATTTCATTGCTTTACAGTGTCGCGAGTTCGATGGTTTTCCCTCATCTCAAAAATGCTTTTATAAGTTTTGACTCTCCGTGTGTTCGTGGTACGGTGGCGGTTACGTTACAGTGTCGCGAGTTCGATGGTTTTCCCTCATCTCAAAAATGCTTTTATAAGTTTTGACTCTCCGTGTGTTCGTGGTACGGTGGCGGTTACGTTACAGTGTCGCGAGTTCGATGGTTTTTCCTCATCTCAAAAATGCTTTTATAAGGTTTGACCCTTCGTGTGTTCGTGGTACGGTGGCGGTTACGTTACAGTGTCGCGAGTTCGATGGTTTTCCCTCATCTCGAAAATGCTTTAATAAGTTTTGACCCTTCGTGTGTTCGTGGTACGGTGGCGGTTACGTTACAGTGTCGCGAGTTCGATGGTTTTTCCTCATCTCAAAAATGCTTTTATAAGTTTTGACCCTTCGTGTGTTCGTGGTACGGTGGCGGTTACGTTACAGTGTCGCGAGTTCGATGGTTTTTCCTCATCTCAAAAATGCTTTTATAAGTTTTTAACCCTCCGTGTGTTCGTGGTACGGTGGCGGTTACGTTACAGTGTCGCGAATTCGATAGTTTTGCCTCATCTCAAAAATGCTT
This sequence comes from Coleophora flavipennella, assembly GCA_947284805.1. Classification (NCBI taxonomy): domain Eukaryota; kingdom Metazoa; phylum Arthropoda; class Insecta; order Lepidoptera; family Coleophoridae; genus Coleophora; species Coleophora flavipennella. The sequence continues at coordinate 8,600,930 of OX369257.1, read as the reverse complement.
TTATAAGTTTTGAACCTTCGTGTGTTCGTGGTACGGTGGCGGTTACGTTACAGTGTCGCGAGTTCGATGGTTTTTCCCTCATCTCAAAAATGCTTTTATAAGTTTTGACCCTCCGTGTGTTCGTGGTACGGTGGCGGTTACGTTACAGTGTCGCGAGTTCGATGGTTTTCCCTCATCTCAAAAATGCTTTTATAAGTTTTGACCCTTCGTGTGTTCGTGGTACGGTGGCGGTTACGTTACAGTGTCGCGAGTTCGATGGTTTTCCCTCATATCGAAAATGCTTTAATAAGTTTTGACCGTTCGTGTGTTCGTGGTACGGTGGCGGTTTCGTTACAGTGTCGCGAGTTCGACGGTTTTCCCTCATCTCAAAAATGCTTTTATAAGTTTTGACCATCCGTGTGTTCGTGGTACGGTGGCGGTTACGTTACAGTGTCGCGAGTTCGATGGTTTTCCATTTCCAAAAATGCTTTTATAACTTTTGACCCTTCATATATTCGTGGTACGGTGGCGGTTACGTTACAGTGTCGCGAGTTCGATGGTTTTCCTTCATCTCAAAAATGCTTTTATAAGTTTCGACCCTTCGTGTGGTCGTGTTATGGTGGCGGTTACGTTACAGTGTCGCGAGTTCGATGGTTTTTCCCTCATCTCAAAAATGCTTTTATAAGTTTTGACCCTCCGTGTGTTCGTGGTACGGTGGCGGTTACGTTACAGTGTCGCGAGTTCGATGGTTTTCCCTTATCTCAAAAATGCTTTTATGAGTTTTGACCCTCCGTGTGCTCGTGGTACGGTGGCGGTTACGCTACAGTGTCGCGAGTTCGATGGTTTTTCCTCATCTCAAAAATGCTTTTATAAGTTTTGACCCTTCGTGTGTTCGTGGTACGGTGGCGGTTACGTTACAGTGTCGCGAGTTCGATAGTTTTGCCTCATCTCAAAAATGCTTTTATAAGTTTTGACCATCCGTGTGTTCGTGGTACGGTGGCGGTTACGTTACAGTGTCACGAGTTCGATGGTTTTCTCTCTTCTCAAAAATGCTTTTATAAGTTTTGACCCTCCGAGTGTTCCGGTACGGTGGCGGTTACATTATAGTGTCGCGAGTTAATTGGTTTTTTTTTTCATCTCAAAAATGCCGAACGCGCCTAATAAAGAAGTTTTCACTTCAAAAATATATAGCCTTTGTCCAGCATGATGATGATGATCTCGAGATAAATGCGGAAACGTAAAATAGTACGATCGACCGTTTCCGTACTTCGCAGCCGTGTTGGTGCCAGTCGGCTATCACTAGACGGCAGTCGCTAAGCCTTGTCAGGTGCCTTGAAAAGGTGGTTTGAAAAACTTCTGAGAATGGGGTTTGCTACTAGCCCTATAATCTCCTCTAAACCGGACCTGGCTCCCGTGTGTGGAGGAAGGCCTAGCATTCCCGAGTATAGGAGGAGAACTGTTCCCCAGCAGTAGGTACGCTTAAGGATTGTTAAAGTACATAGTTCACCTGGAGGAGTGAGGTGTGTCCAATATTCTGGTACCTCTCTCCTTGTCGGTTTTTAGTTGTGTGAGTGGTTTATGATGCCCACTTCCACGCCAATTTTTGCAGCAGTATCGCAGACTTATTTAAAACCTCCCCGTCTTAAAGCAGATGTGAATGTCTCTGGTTTCAGGTGACAGCCCTACTAGCCCTCAGTGCCGGCGCAGCGTTTGCCAGCACAGGGGCCCTGTATGTCACTGAAAGGCTTCGACTGGGACCCCGTGGTGGAACGCAGTTGGTGGTTAGGGTTGCTGTGAATACTCCTGGAAGAAAGAATATTACTGGTAAGTGAAATACCTATTTATCCTATCCTACTAATATTATAAACGCGAAAGTTTGTAAGAATGTATGGATCTATGGATGTATGTTTGTTACTCTTTCACGCAAAAACTACTAAACGGATCTGGCTGAAATTTAGTAGGTAGATATTAAACACAAAGGCTACTATTTTCCATGCTCGCGAGCCGCGCACTGCGTACCCTCGAAAAGTCATAGAAACGTTGTCCACGCGGGTGAAGCCGCGGGAAACAGCTAGTATTTACATAAAAACATAAGTAAGATCTTCTACGTGGTAATAGCAGTCCGAATGGGTGCAGCCTTGGCAGCTTAGTGGCCCTGTAAAGTCACTAATAGCTCCGAGTCTTGGTGTATATCATATTTAAGAACATACGAAGTTGTTGATTTTGGTAATTAGATTTCAATATCCAGTTTCATTGACAGGTCGACTTTCTGTCAACGCTTTGACAGCACTTCCCAAAAAGGAGGGTAATGGTTTTCAGGTGTATCTAATTTGAAAGTAAAATTACTTTAAAAACATTTAATATTTTATTAAAATAAAATAGGATCTGAAACAGAGAGCAAAATTCAAAAAGGGGAGAAGGGTTCATGTGGGGTACCAAATGAAAGAGCTGTATTTAAACATTAATAAATTTTTAAAATTAATCAAATATTTGAAAAAAAGTAGGTACCATGCCCCTGATCTCCGAAGTTTGCCAGTCGAAAAATGTAAAAAGAAATAGCTAGCGAATTACATGTATTTTACAGTGAAACTATAGCCACGATCCAGATACTTTTAATTATTTGAAAAAAAAAAGCTTAAACCTTTAAACATAACATAAGCAGTACCTATTATACAGGGCATGTACAAAGAATCGTCCACAACTCAAACTCAGGCTTCTCCTCATCACACTCAACAAATTTTACTCAGAATTCCATAGTGAATGAACACAAAAGTAGTTCAGAAAAGTTCTGCTGATCTGCTGACTGACTCATACAAAAGTAGTTCAGAAAAGTTCTGCTGATCTGCTGACAGACTCATACAAAAGTAGTTCAGAAAAGTTCTGCTGATCTGCTGACAGACTCATACAAAAGTAGTTCAGAAAAGTTCTGCTGAACTGCTTTCCGACGCGTAAAAAAAATCTACAGTTGACCTTTATTTCATTTACTGCAAAACATTTTTACTTTTAGTAACGAAAAATGCTTCAAAAATCGAATTATTCTTGCGCATTATAGAATCCGACTACCTTACATCCAAATCGACCCAGTTGATTACCTCACTTGTGGTCAGTCAGTAAACCATAGTAATCGGCGCGACCCCTCAAATGAACTGACCTATGACTGGAAGGCAAGTTCGGCCGTTGGCCAAAGCATATTATGTTATATTAGTACTTACATACAGTATGGACACTCCCTGCCGCTCTCTAGATTGCGACCTCACCCCCTCGTCACTATCTGTAAATCCGTATCTGTCTTGATTTAGCAGCCAAATAAATTACTATGTAAATTTATATCTGTCATGTAATTTAAAAATTGTGTAATTTAAAAATCGTTCCATCTTTTAATCCGAAACATAGAAACCAAGGAGGTAACTTATCAAAGGTTTTAATTAAATTTTGAACTGGTTTGCAAATAGAAAGCTGTATAATAAAAAAAAAATAACACTTTGGCGCGTGAAAAATTACTGTTGTTCATTGTCGTCATTGATTTTGAAATGTAATTGTATTTTCAAATAAAAAGTTCTGCCTAGGTACTACTTAGTTTTAATTTCCGCGCATTATTTGAGAAAAGTACTATAAAAGCCTTGGCCACAACTAATCATTGATGGACTTACGTTTGTGTGCCACATTTACACGTTTGTCCATCAATGTCTATTTTGCTGGCCGCTGCAGTAATGTACTATATCGATAAATAGCTGAACTTGAAAACTGCCGTCCTAATTTATTCGACCGTAAGTCGCAATTTGGTAAAAATGAGTTTATTTCATATTCGGAATCAGCGCGACGAGATCTATATGACCCTCTAACCCGTATTTTTTTAACTTCAATAGAAATGAAAGTTTCGATAAGCATAACAACCGTAACTCTCAAATTTTGTAATTCAATGCTAACAAGACAACCGTATACGCCCTTACTTCGATCTATTTACTGTATTTTGTGTACTGATCCAAGGCATAATCACTATAAGAGTTCATACTGCCGATGTATGTGGTAATTGTACAGTGTTCCATTTATGAACAACTACACATAACAGCCGTAACAGCAATGACCCTTGTAAACATTAGTGAATTTAAAAAATATATATATCAAAGTACTAGATAAAACAAAAGTAAGTGCTTGTACTGTGATTATGAGTAGTGAAACATTTGAGAATTATTTAATAGTGCTAGTGATAAACATCCTTAAGTGTTTTCATGTGGTCATTATTTAGTAGTGATATTTCTTTCTAATAGGCACATAGTACACATAATAACCGTAATTGCCACCCACCCCGTTTATGTTTAGCAATATACGAAATCAAAACTTCCATATGCTAGTTATAAGGACACACAGAAGCATATTCTGTATGAATTATTATAAATGTTATATGCAAAAAAGTACAACAGTAAATACTGGCAAATTTAATTATATTTAAAAATGTAGTAGGTAGTTACTAAAGGTAACATCGACTACTTGGTGGGGGAGTGGTTTATGCAAATTCAACGCATCATACTGGATTTTCACAATCACTGATTCGCCTCACCACTCGTACGGTCGACAGGGATAACGCTATATATTAGGAATCTGCAGATTTACAGACATGTTTGTCTAGCGTTGTCCCGTGATACAAATATGAAACAGTCATGTCAAAAAAATTATTTTTCACTTAAAAAAAGAACGTCGCACGGACCGCTGCTGAAAGTGATGTATACTTAATCTATGAAACGTAACCGAAAACCTAAAAACAAGACGAAAAAAAATTCTACTGGCAGAACCTATGAATAAAAATATTAAAAAACAAGAAATCCAACACCCCCCCCCCCCCAGTAAAAGAAAAGGTAAAACGACGATTATAAATATTGAAGGATAAGATATTCAACCTAAGCAAAAAGAAAAACAAAGAGATTATCAGCTCGAAGAACCTATAACGAAGAATATTAAAAAATAGGACACCCAACTCCTACCAAAATAAGCAATGAACAGTTTATAGAAATTACGATGAAGAATATTGAAGAACAAGACATCCAACTCCCAGCACGATATAAATAAAAACATAGATACTGAGAGAATACAAAAGTTATAGAAAAAACAAACAACCAGCATACTGTAAAGAACAATATATACAACCTCCAGCACAATATAAAGAAGAACGGACAGATGACCAGCAGCAGTTTAAATAATCTTCAGTAAAAGTAGTAGCAAAACAAAACGTTCCAATTAAGAAAAAATAAAACATTCTCTGATTACAGAAACCTACACAAAAACATATGACTAGCTTTTCGTACCTACAGAAAACATTATCCAACCCTTAAAACAAGATACACCACTTTATTGCATCTTTAGACAAAAATAGTGAAGAACAAGACTTTCAATAGAGAAATGAAGAAGCTGGAGAACAGAATAATCAACATGACGAATTGTTTGGAATCTATAGATGATCATGATAAGGGTTAAACAAAAGACGGTGATCCTAGAAAACAAAGAAATATCTAAATTTCTAATTATCTTTTGATACAAAGATAATGATAAAAATAAAGATATAAAGAAAAAATGATATGAAAGGCCATTTAGCGTCTTGTGTAATCAAAATTGTAATTTCAATATAAAATAATATCGAAAAAAGCAGATCCATACTTACTATTAAGGTCTTAGTTACGAAGCACAGGAACTTTTTATTAAATTTTGTGTAGACAAACTACCGTTAAAAAGAAAAAAGGTGTCGGAAAAACCAGAACCGAAAAGAAAAGTAAAACATAAGTATGAATTTATATGATGGAATAGAAATGTGTAAAACCTTTTTTTTGACAACTGTCAGATTTGGTCCTTATAATGAAACTCATGTTAAGAATAGCTTACGCAAAGAAAGGTATTGACTGCCAAAAAACAAATTATCGTGATTAGCCAAGATTAAATAAGATTGATAAAGAAACTACAAAAACTGATATCAAGAGTCACAATCCATGTATTTCTTATACCACTATAGATGTAAAGGCTCTTAAGAATCTATTCCTACCAAACGATACTACGATAACCCAAATGTACAAAAACTTTTGTGAGAGTAATTCTTCAATCAAAATTTCAATGGAATATTATCGAAGAGTAGTAAAGCATGATTGCAACATTTCATTCGCTCAGTCAGGCCATGAAAAGTATTAGCAATGTGTACTATTTGATAAAAATGACTTGGAACACAAAAAAAATTCAGAAGAATCTTGTAACATTTGTGAAAACTATTAACTACACAAAAATCGATATACAGAAACTCGTTTGGAATATCAAAATGATGTAGATAAAGCTGGTGAAGCAAACAGTGGAACCATTATTACCACTATGGAGCAGTTCAAAGTGGCTGTATTTTTAAGACTATAATGAGACTTATGCAAGTCTCATGACATACTCGTATGCTACCACGTAGAACAAAACTATATCGGGACGGCGCTAAGAAGATATAATATTTACTTTTCGAGCGTTTCCACTTCATAACCGAGACGCTAAATATATCATATTGTGCCTTGATAATTGTTCAACTCAGAATAAAAAATAGGCGCTGCTTACTCATTTGACCAACATGGTGAATAGCAACTTGATAGATGCGGAAAGCATAACGTTAAAGTTCTTTGAACCGGGGCATACTTTATGGTCTGCAATTCATTTCACCACCAAGTAGACCTATTGTCCAGATCTGTCTTCCCTAAAAGTGTTTACCTAAAAGATATAATGGCGGTTAAATTTCAAAGAGGGTCGTATACTTTCAAATATAAAAATGCTCCTACCTATTACTATTGGACTTTGTTTAAAACAAAAACACCGAAGGCGTTTTTCCAGCACTGCGATTAAAGACTTATCTAAAGAGAATCACACAGGAACACAAATCTGCAATACTAATAAGCAAGCCATGCCAGAAAAACGTTTATTGGCAGTTTCGTTCCAGGTATACGAAAAGAGTATATTGGAAAAATTTACCTATTACCACTTTTGCTAACGAAAAATACGAGAATTATACCAATGGCGTGACGAAACATGATGGGGAGTTAATTATTATTTGAAAATTAATTCATAAAATACTTAAGTATGTGACTGAATAACTAAGAATAAAGTTTCGGTCTCTAAATTGTTTTTGTATTATAAGATGAAGTTTGTGTTTATTATGAATATTATCAAGTGACTGGTACATAACTGCAAGCCTCTTAGTTGGTGATTCCCCAAGGAACCTTTACTCAATGCGCAAAACGAAATCGACTTCACATACTAATTAAATATTTGATAAGGCAACTTTGTATGGGATGACCAAAATTTTTTTTACCATTTTATTAATGTAGTTGAATACAATTTGTTCAGTTGAAAGGTTTTCAGGTGTATTACCAATCACCTGCATATTAATATTATCGCATCTCTAAGTTTTGTTATCTTAATGAGATACTAACTTGTTCCATAAGAACTGATTATCTTATAACTATTTATTGCAAGTTACTTATTTAGTTACCAATTACTTAAAAAAAAAAATCAAAATTGCCTTTGTATTGATTGACATTGTATTGATTAAATCTTTCGGATCTTCAGAAGGGTTTTGGCCGGATCTCAAAAATAAACTCGTCTGAGAAGTTTTGGAGTGTACATTTAATATTCACACACGTTTACAACACAAGACTTCAGGATGACGCTGATGAAAACAGATTATTTTCAGAAATGCGGTGAGTTCGGTACGGGGCTGGCTTCCCAGGTTGACTGTTCAGCTTCTCGATCAAAAGTGGTCGTAAAATAATTGGTGCCTCTATCGTAGCCTCCGTTAGGTTGGCTAAATTGTATCTAATTTATTGATTGTTCCGTCTGTATTCGTTAATGAAATTAATCTGGTTTGCTAACACAACATGTACCGACTAAAAAATCATCAATTAGTTTAAAAAACTAAAAAACACGCTTTTAGTAAACATGATAAATAGTTATCTTGGACGTCCGCCATACTGGATTTAAGTCACGTGACTATTTTTTTCGTATTCCTGACAGTAAACCCTTTCATTTAATACCCAGATCATGAGGGTGGATTTCAAACAGCTAGTCCGCCATCTCGAGGAGGCCGCCATATTTATTTATTTGTAATGATGTTTCTTAGCTAGTCATGTATTGTCATCAGAACTCACAGCGTGTGCAAAATTTCATCCTAATCGAAGACCGGGAAGTGGGTCAAATTAAGATTCCAAGATTTTCTTACATAGTTATATACTTGTGAAGCTAATAATAAAAGCGTGTTAAAAGGTCTCCAGCCTCGCACCAAACCACACACTAGCCAAAGATGACATTTATTTCTACCCTAGCTCAACCTCTTGACGTTTCAAGACATAACACATGGCGCTTCGACGCATACATGGGTGTCGCCACCTCCTAGCGCTCCGACATATCTTAAAGATAACAAATAATTTTGTAACTGTATAAGGAATGAATATTATTTTGGCATTTCTAAGGAGTTAATATTTTATTGCAAGTTATTAATAATTAAAAAAGTGAACAGTTTTAATATTATGAGTAGAGTTACATTTATGTAATTTCTATAATGGAAAAACATTATTTTAAATAATTAGTTTAAGTAAATAACATTAATTATGAACCTGGAAATGCAAAACTGATATAAAGTAAAATATTTTTAATTCAACATGCTTTTTCCTATACACAAAAATCTTTGAGGATATTAACTACAATTAAGATTTTTCTTTATATAATTGCATATTTTCATATCATTAAAAATCCATTTGTTAATATTTAAATGAAAGGTAACATGAAATACAGGAAAATAGGGAATCCATTTTGATTTTTTATATGAAACGTCATTAAATTATATGACCCATACTAATCATAAGAACAGTATATGCTTAACTAGAAAACCGTATCGTTGTGTTCATCGCTCTTCTTCCTAGTTAAAAGAGCCGTATAAACTTCACTAGTAACGAATATTTCTAGGATCCGTTTTTGATAATCTTATTTGTATACTAAGCATTAGAGCCGTAACTAACACGTGCTAATCATAAACACCGTAACTCCTATACTTACTGCCCTTATGCTTAGGGTTGCTACTCGTTAAGTTTTGCCTTTCCTAAACATAAACTGTATTTTAGTGTTATTGTGCACTAAATTAACGTTATCATTGATTGAAGCATAAAAAAATATAGTTCGATTCAAACGCTACAAGGTGATATAAATTTTATTGCGATATCTTTAGTGGTTTCCATGTAATCGCAGGATAAAGAAAAAAAACTTTAAACGCGTTTTTCTCCGTTTCATGTTTTTGTACTTACGGTCGAATAAATTAGGACGGCAGAAAATAAGACAAGACAAGAAGAAGATCTGTGAGTAAGAGGTGAAGGTGTTGGCGAAAGACCGAGGCCAATGGAGATTACTACAGCGACCAGAGCTCAGGTATTAACCAAACTAAGGCTAAAGTTATAAAATATCCATTTGTAAGCACATTTATTAACATCGTCCTAAGAAATCCACAAAACTTGACTGAACTAATACTAAAACTTGTAAATTTAAACAGAAAAGTACAAAAGTCCGTCCGTCCCTCGAGCATATTATTCAAAATCCCAAATTTTCGACTAAGTATTCTGTCGAGCAAAATATTTTAATGAACTTCGCGACCGGGATTCTTGGGGCGGACACCGAATTCTTTTCCAACGTAATTGTCAAATGAGAAGCGGAGTTTCTCGTCAACAAGTGGGGTCAGTTCGGGTTCAGGGATCCACTTTGAAGGTGATTTTGATGAGGTTTTGTATTGATTCCTTGCCCTGTTTTAGTGACCTGGCATACTTTTGAATTTTTCTAAAAGGTGTGACCTCTTAAGGGGGTAGTCCCCGCACAGTGGCGCCTTCATCAGTTAAAGACGAAAAATGAGAGTTAAGTCTCCTGATTTAAGTGTCCTATTCCCATAAACTTTTTATTGTAGTACAGAGATCTCAAATACGTTATGTTTTCGCACAATATTAGTAATATAGTGACGTTGTAGCCTAGACGGAGGTTACGGTGTGCGGATCCGGTAGTTCCGGATGTGGGTGCGTTCGTCTCTCGAGGTTTAAAACTTGGATTCTTCATTGGACTAGCATCGGTTGTTATTCATAAACAACTCAGAGAAAAATAAAACTACCGGATTTGATGCACGTTCTAATGTTTAAGGTTATTGAAATACAGTGTTACATTCTGAAAGTTCTGTGCAGATATTTTTGATATTTTTTAGGTCGTGATAAGGCTCAGTTTTTAACCGACTTCAAAAAATCGTATATATATATCGTCGTTTATGATTCTTTTTTGTTGGAAAGGCGACATCCCAGGGGTGGTACCGTGATAAGGAAACCAGGATCTGATGATGTCATCACAGAGTAATAGGGGGGAACCTTAGTTTCCTGTTTGAAGTCGGTTTTTTTCAACAGACTTCAAAAAGGAGGACGATCTCAATTCGACTGTATGTTTTTTTTTGTATGTTTGTTACGCGATATCTCCGCCGATTGTGAACCGATTTTCAACATTATTTTTTTATTCAACGGAGTTACGATTTGATGATGGGATCCCAGGGAAATCAAGGGCAACCCTCAAATTTTATAGGCACGTTGTACGTCTTTCATATACTTATTTTCTAAAATTATTAAAGTATTTGCGTCTGGTAGTCATCTTCTTATATTGATGAGCTGATGAAGGAAGGTATAACTCCTTAATGGTTAGGAGTTGGAGGGTAACTCTTTAAATATTTTACGCAGGTACGTATAGACTGATAGTTGTATTCTTTCAGCATATTCAGATGAGCTGATGATGGAAGATTTAACTCCTTAACTTTCATGCTGTTGAGATGATGATGGAAGCCACAGGAATCTGTATCTGTTAATGAAACACATGCATTATGATTTTATAGTTCCTATTGCCGAGTGAGTGATTGGGTTTAACATTGTTAGATAGAAAGTAATATCGCAAAAAATAAAGAAAATTAAAATAAAAGTTTAAAAAACTAAAAACCGACTTCAAAATGAAATTCACTCAAAAGTATGAAATAATATTATTATAGATACACGACATTAACCAACAATAACGGAATCAAGGGTGGGTACGAATTAAATAGAGGCCTAAAGTTTTTTATGAGGTCGGTGTCAGCAATGCCATAAGTAAAATGAGCTGTGTGCTGATACCGACCTTAAAAATAAATTTAGACCTCTAATTTAATTCGTACCCACCTTTGATTCCGTTATTGTTGGTTAATGTCGTGTATCTAAGTATACCTCATAAATGAAGTTATTAGATTGTTTTATGTTATCTCGAAGCTAAATTATATAAGACAGATATATTTTTTAATTTTGTGTGCACAGTTGTCAATATATCTTAGTTTTTTAGATAGTTAGTCATAAATAGTGTTGATTTTGTGTAGAAAAATACTACTTTGTTTTAAGTTATGTTTTGAGGTCGGTGTCAGCAATGCCTTAAGTAAAATGTGAGTAGCTGTGTGCTTATACCGACCTCAAAAATAAATTTAGGCCCCTAATTTAATTCGTAACCACCTTTCATTCCGTTATTGTTGGTTATTGTCGTGTATCTAAGTATAATAATATTATTTCATACTTATGAGTGAATTTCATTTTGAAGTCGGTTTTTAGTTTTTTAAACTTTTTTTTGTTCATAATTATTGTACCTACTTGCGTAATCGACCTCAATTATACGTCCGCAATAAACAGACAGTTAGAAAAGGCAACACTTGAAAGAAGGCATCTGAATAATATGACAAATTGAATACAGGATCTCAACAACAAAAAAAAATTTAAAAACGTGTGATGTTTCGATAAAGATTACGTGGCCTTAAAAAGTAATCAAATAACGAGCCAACTAAGTAAATATAAACTCATTTCAAAAAACCTGAAAACCTTAATACAGGTACAATCTTTTATTTAAAAATAAAGAATTTTAATTATATCGTATTATTCTCAGCAAACCCTTTCATTTGATACACATATCATGGGGTGCATTAAAAATAATTGGTCTGCCATCTTTGGGAGTCGGCCATATTGGATTTAGAATGACGTCCCTTAGCTAGCCATGCATTGTCATCCAAACTAAACGTGTATGCAAAATTTCATCTCAATCGGAAACCGGGAAAAAAGGGTTAAATGTAACTTGCAAATTTTGAAGCGTCGGTGGCTCAACCGGTAACGACTCGGTCCATCTAACCAGAGGTACCGGGTTCAAATCTGGACGGCCAATGTACCAATGAGTTTTTCAAAAACTTACGTACATACTTACCGATTGCTTTAACGGTGAAGGAAAACATCGTGAGGAAACCTGCACACGCCTGCGAAGAAACTCGAAGGTTGTGTGTGAAGTCGACCAACCCGCACTGGGCCCGCGTGGTCGACTAAGGCCTAATCGCCCTGATTCAGGGTAGGCTCGACCCCCTCGGTGGGGACGTATATGAGCTGTAATGATGAACTTGGTTGTTTATCCTTAGTAATATTATAAATGTGAAAATGTCTCTGTTTGTTTATTTGTTACCTTTTCACGCTTCAACACCTTAACCAATCCTGATTAAATTTGGCATGCAGGGTAGCCTGTGTCACTAGGAATGACCTAAGCTACTTTTATCTCGTGAAAATAGCACAGTCCGATGCAGTTTCTGGGGGAACTTAAATATACTCTTTTTTTTTGGTTAGTTTCTTTAACATTGCAACGGAACAATGGATTGTTGTGAGTTTTTACACTGAGATGGCTGAGGGGGTGGGAAATGACATAATTTACTAATTAGCATATCCTGACTTGGTTCCCAAAGGATCTGGGGAAAACTCATTTGCGCGCTCGCGAGCCGCTTGCGGCTCGCGCACCTCTCACCCTGAAAGACGAAGTCATAAAAACGATGTTCACGCTGGCGAAGCCGCGAGCAAAAGCTTGTAATAATATAAGCCATATTATGATCAATTTCAGTTTGTCTTATTTAGATAACTACTCCCTAGTTTGTTGCCATTTCCCAAATGTCTGTTTATTATGAATGTTTTTAATTCTGAACGTTATTATAGTACTTCATCATCATCATCATATCAGCCGAAAGAAGTCCACTGCTGGACAAAGGCCTCCCCCAAGGATTTCCACGACCACCGGTCCTGCGTTGCCCGCATCCAGCGGCTCTCCGCGACCTATACCAGATCGTCGGTTCAATGTGTGGGAGGCCTGCCTACGCTACGTCTTCCGATGCGCGATCGCCAATTGAGAACTTTACTACCCCTAACGGCCATATTTTCTACGAGCTATGTGCCCCGCCCACTGCTACTTAAGTTAAGCGAATATGTGAGGTATGTCGGTTACTTTGGTTGTCCTACGGATCTCCTCATTTCTGATTCGATCGCGTAGGGGAGCTCCGAGTACTTACACTTTTTATAAAAGAAATGTCTTCATCCATACTTATATTATGAAGAGGTGAAGTTTATTATGTGTTTCACCAATAGTTATGATGAAATTTCAGGAAAAAAACCTCGATCGCTTTTGGTATCCACGGGGACAAAGCCGCGGGCAACAGCTAGTTAGGACTTATAATAGTTTATAGAAACTAAAGTAACCGTGTCGTCTTCTGAACTCACGTGAAAGATTTTATCCTACAATATTATTGTTGAGGGAAAATTTCATCTCCTTCCTTTCTACGAGTAGTTCGCTATGTCAACAATCTCGAGTCGACTTGCAGACCAAACAAAGTTTTATTTTGAGACTTGAAATATAATTCCATATACCATTGCCGCATTTGGAGAACCATCTTTTTTGACCTTCGAGTCTTGCCCATCGATGGATACGAAACAGTGTCGAAAATATCGCTTAGTTTTGTTCCGAGATGGAAATATCGGATGCTCTTATGTTGTGGACAGTCTCTAGATGATATTGGCTAACAAATGTTGAAGGACTTTAGTAAACAAGGTGCTTCTGGAGACTGTTTTAACCCGGCGTGAATGAGGCCGGGTATCTCATACCCACCAATATATAAAACATTAAATATTTCTGAACTGCGCGATTTCTGGAACTCGGCTGGCTCGGTAGCTGGAGGGGAGTGCATCGAGGAGTGATTTTAAGTTATTTTTAAAAAACAATTAGTGGGTACGTAATATCTGATCTCATAAAAGTAGTTTATGAAACTGTTGCATAATGAGGGGTATTAAAACACGAGTATGAGTTTAAAAACTAAGCCTTGGCGACGTTTTTAATAGTGTCATACTCGTGTTTCAATACCAAGTTATGTGCAGTTTCATACACTATTTTATCTTATCTCATATATTGTGATTGAATCAACCAAACAACCAAGATCAAAGTTAGAAGAGTAAGAAAAAAAATCCCACGAAATTCAGTACCTACAACAAAACGTGTCATAGCGCCAAATCCCAGCACATCACCGCGCTTCGCTGAAGCGGACGCTGTCACAGACAGGTAAATACAATGCTTTCACTGATCTCAGACATTTATAAGCAAGAATGAAAATTATCTACGAAATTCAGTAACTACAACAAAACGTATTCAATGAATGGCGCCAAAACCTAGCACATCACCGCGCATGCGTTAAAGCGGGCGCTGTCACAGACAAGTAAAAATTGGAATGAAAACTTTTTGTATTGCTGTAAAAACGGCGCGAACCGCATGTGCGTTCCAATAAAAAAAAATTGATATGGAACTTCGTTGGTGATATTAATTTTTTGGATTGACTTGTATCGTAATGGAAAAAAAACTTCATATAACATTATTTTGTTAGAGAATTTATGTTATAAAGTGTTTTTTTTATTTATTTCGGTATTGTGTTTGTAAAGTATGCTAATATAAATTCGTTTAGAAGTTTATAATTCGACCTTAACGATATGAGAGTAGATAAAAGAAGTCATTAGATTGTTTTATGTTGATTTTATGTTATCTCGAAGCTGAATTATATAAGACAGATATATTTAAAATTTTGTGTAAAAATATCTCAGTTTTTTAGATAGTAAGTCCTAAATATTGATGATTTTTGTGTAAAAAATACTACTTTGTTTTTTAATACTTTTATAAATAAAACTGGGTAATTTTATAATATTACCTCATGTCCCTAATGTTAATTAATATATTACAGTAATAAATAGTCATTTCAGTTATGAAAATCAAAAATTTCTATATTTGGGTATTACCCACCTAACAGTTGGTGTAACTATTTTTCACCTCATTCACGCCGGGTTAAATTTCCACTTTTTCAAATTTTTTGTATTTGCTGTTATAGCGGCATTAGAAATACACATTCTGTAAAAAAGTTCAAGTGTCTACCTATTACGGTTCATGAAATACAGCCCGCTGACAGACGGACAGACAGCGGAGGCTTAGTATTAGCAATATAGCGGCTTACAGTAGCGCGTAACAAATGTACCTAGGCTGTTTGATAAGTACCCGTTTACTAAATATATTAATATCACTGGCCGAAAATAAGTATACCACCTTTTTAAGCCATTTTTCAGAGGCGGGAAAAAGAAAAAAAATTGCATTCTTTTGTTTTTTTTCTCATTTGACAGCGATTTAGTGAAAGCGTGAACTTAAAATTGTTAAAATGGAGAAAGAACAGTATCGGTCTGTAATTAGATTCTTGTTTTTGGAAGGAAAAACATGTGATGAAATAAAAGTAAGAATGCAAGCGGTTTACCATGAATGTGCTCCTTCTATGACAACCGTCAGATATTGGTATAGCGAGTTTAAGCGGGGGAGAACAACCGTCTTTGATGAGGATCGCCCAGGCCGGCCAATTGAGGTGACTACAGACGATATGGTTAAAATTGAAAATATCGTTTTAGCCGACCGCCGAATTAAACTTCGAGAAATCGTTGATGGTGTAAACGTTTCAGTCGAGAGGGTACAACACATATTAGAAGAAAAATTGGGTATGAAGAAAGTATCGGCGAGGTGGGTGCCGCGTTTATTCATGGAGGAGCAAAAACGGAACCGACTGACTACTTCGGAGCAGTGTTTGGCCGTGTTCAAACGTAACCCGAAGGAGTTTCTGCGTCGTTTCGTAACCGTGGACGAAACGTGGGTTCACCACTACGGAAATGAAAGAGCAGTCGAAGCAGTGGATTTTACCGGGTGAACCTGCTCCAAAGAAAGCAAAAACCGTCCCATCGGCTGGAAAGGTCATGGCGACTGTTTTTTGGGATTTGCAGGGTATTATACATATTGACTTCTTAGAAAAGGGGAAAACGATAACAGGGCAGTGCTATGCTAATTTATTGGATGAATTTGACGCCGTCTTAAAGGCCAAACGACCCCATTTAAAAAAGAAAAAAGTACTGTTTCATCACGACAACGCCTCGGCTCATTCGTCCAGAGTTGTGACGGCTAAATTAGCACAGTTACGCTACGAACTATTGCCTCACCCCCCGTATTCTCCAGATTTGGCCCCATGCGATTTCTTTTTGTTTCCCAACCTAAAAAAATGGCTCGATGGTAAGCGATTTGGATCAAATGACGAAGTCATTGCCGCCACAGAGGCCTATTTTAATGACTTTCCAAAATCATACTTTTTGGATGGTTTATTGAAGCTTGAGTATAGGTGGAACAAGTGTATAGAGTTAAAAGGTGACTACGTAGAAAAATAAATGCATATATATGTCGGAGGAGCAGCTCGCGATTCGTGGCAAACCCCGACATCACTTGAACGTCTAGGTCGTGTGGGCCTCAAAATGGGTGAATGCGGGCGAAGGAATCGATCCATTATGATGACAAGTTTATTTTATTTCAAATAACAACACATCAACACAAAAGCACTTCAACACAAAACTAATCAATTTAAAATAACAGTACTGTGATACAAAAGTGAGAACAAGCCGGTATCGTTGCTACCAAGTGAATGGCGCTCCGTTCGGAACGCAGCCCCTTATATAGGAACGATCCATGACCAAAATAACACGTGTTCCGAGCAGGTGTTACGAGCACGTGTTCGTTGTTTTCCTTTTTTAGATTTTACATTAGAACTGTGTTAACTAATACTACTGTTAAATAATACTAGGGTCCTCTCCGACACGGCCTTCCTGATGATTCACACGTCCTCGTGTGATGAGTGTGAATCGATATTACCTGTGAACAAAAGAAAGAAAAGAAAACTGGGTAATCTTGCTCGGCCAAACCTGACGAAAGATAGCCTCCGCTACACAAAGTAGCCTCCGCTACACAAAGTAACCTCCGCTAAACTAGGTAGCCTCCGATACACTTGGTATTTTGATTTCGAAGTTCCTCAGCCCGCAGTGATCCCACTTCTGATGTCGGAGGAGCAGCTCGCGATTCGTGGCAAACCCCGACATCACTTGAACGTCTAGGTCGTGTGGGCCTCAAAATGGGTGAATGCGGGCGAAGGAATCGATCCATTATGATGCCAAGTTTATTTTATTTCAAATAACAACACTTCAACACAAAAGCACTTCAACACAAAACTAATTAATTTAAAATAACAGTACTGTGATACAAAAGTGAGAACAAGCCGGTATCGTTGCTACCAAGTGAATGGCGCTCCGTTCGGAACGCAGCCCCTTATATAGGAACGATCCATGACCAAAATAACACGTGTTCCGAGCAGGTGTTACGAGCACGTGTTCGTTGCTTTCCTTTTTTAGATTTTACATTAGAACTGTGTTAACTAATACTACTGTTAAATAATACTAGGGTCCTCTCCGACATATACAAAAAAAAATGTTTTTTTTTGCCATAAACGGGTACTTATCAAACAGCCCTCGTACTTACGCAGAGAAACGGAAGGGTAATTGCGGGGCAGCGGGCGGCGGGGCATAGCCTGCGAAAGTCCGCGAGTTTGCCAGGCTGACTACAGGCTAGAATAGGCTAGTACCTACGCCGGTGGCGCATCGTGCGACATCAAAGGCGTTGCGCTACTGTAAGCCATATCGTAATACTGTGGTAATAGGGTCCTATTAGTCAACCTTTGGGTGTACGGAGCCCTAAAAAGTTACCCTACCATTTGAATTAAATAGGTTAAGTAGGTACTTAATGTAAGGCGCTCCTGCTCCGCTCCGTGGGAAGTACATACTTACAGTTTATTTTTAAGGTGACTAAGGGACTAGTGTGATGAATAGAAACCCTTCGGTTTCTATTCATCTACACCAGTTTTGTTACATCCTGTACAGGATGTAACAAAAATGGTGTAGGTCCCGTTAACTGGGGGTTCTAGTCGTCATACTAAACAACTTTCTCCAAGGAACCCATAGTATTTATTTATTTAATCGTATGGCGATTTGTCGAACAGGTAATTCTCAAATGTCAATGTTCAGGCCACACAGCCATGTATATGCATCAGGACTGAGGTCGAAGAGGTCTTTAGTGGGGCCGTGGTATCGCCGCAGTGGGCAACGCTCGACGATATGTTCCATTGTTTGGTCTTCCACACCGCAGTCGCAGCAGGCAGACTCCCTCCATCCCCACTTGTGCCGAAAGTGATTGCACTTTCCGTGGCCAGTTCTTAATCTGTTCAGTCGACACCACTGTTTACGCGGTAGATGGAAGCCTTTTGGTTTTACCCATAGTTAATTCATGAACCCAGGAACCCAGGAACCCATAGTTAATTCTCAAAAAAAAAAATAGACCCTCCATACTAAAATGCACGAAATCGGTCGATCAGCTGATCGATTTGTATGAAGAGTAAAAAAAATTACGTTTTCAGCAATGTCGTAGAACAAAAGTTGTTCAGTATGATGAGTAGAAGCCCCAGTTAACGGGACCTACACTAGTTTTGTTACACACTATACAGTTATAGTACAGCCAATAAAATTAGCCATAAATTGTGCGATCGTGACTCAAATACTACTTCGTGTTTCATTCTAACAGCAGTCTATATGCCATTTGCAAACTTCTTTTATATACGTTCTTTATGATTATGAGTTTGGTAAAAGGTGTAGAAAGTAGCGGATATTATTTGTTATACAGTTATACTGCTAAAACAAAGTAAATTGTATAAACTTATTTTCAAAAACCCAAATCTTTTAAGTATAGAATAGAATAGAAAAACTTTTATTTAGAGCACAGTACAACAATTTAAAGTAAAAGCTTTTATAAATACATATACGGAACTGAGACATGGTCGCTTACTATCTGCATCATGAGTAGGCTCAAGGTCACCCAAAAGGCAATGGAGCGTGCAATGCTAGGAGTTTCTCTGTGTGATCGAATCAGAAACGAGGAGATCCGTAGGAGAACTAAAGTAACCGACATATCTCAGAATCTCTCAGAAACTCCCAGAATTATTGCCAAACTTAAGTGGCAGTGGGTGGCCGTTGGGGTAGTGAATTTCTCGAATGTCGACTGCGCACCGGAAAAAGTAGCGTAAGCAGGCCTCCCACTCGGTGGACAGATGACCTGGTGAAGGGCGCTAGAAGCCGCTGGATGGTAGCATAGAACCGGTCGTCGTGGAAATCTTTGAGGGAGGCCTATGTCCAGTAGTGGACGTTTGTCGGCTGATATGATGATGATGAAAAGCTTTTATGTGAAAATAATTTTAATTATTCCATATTATTCGCAGCAAATTTTATCATTCGATTATACCCATATTAAAGGAGTGTATAAAACGTCTTCGAGAGTACACCATATTGGATTTCGAATGTAGTCGTCTAGGCATTGTCATCCAAACTAAACGTGTAGTATGCAAAATTTCAGCTTATTTGGAAAGCGGGAAGCGGGTCAAATTTTACTTGCAATTTTGAAGCGGACTACTTACTTACGTAACGTACATACATGCAAACATTGCAAGTTAATAATACGAACATCACATCAACTCATATACGTCCCCACCGAGGGGCTCGATTCAATTAAATCGATTTTTTATTACTTTAAGTATTTTTATTCCTGGTGATAGCTTAACACAGGGGTTCAATAATTTGAATTGAATATTGTCATTTGACCCATCTTAAGGCCTTAATGGTTGGTCTTGAAGGCGTGTGACAAGTAAGTTTGTTTGCACTGAATCTGGATATTTAATATATGTAGATACGTATTTAAACGTATTTATCTTAGTCTCTGGTTCCCACGGGAAACCCTACTTAAGGGCCAGCTGACCCATTTTTTTGCGGTATAGTATCAAAAACCCACGATACACTAGAGATTCACAAGAGCGTAATATTTTTTGACCCCTGCCAAAAGTTTACAATGGGTTTTACTGATGAAACTAATTCTGTTTTGTGGGTCCAATGTTGTGCTCAATTTTTTTCGAATAATAAAAAGAACAAACAACAATTTTCACCCAGAAATCACCCTCAATTCTCTAAAAATTGTCTAGTTTTTTGGTGAAAGTTGTACAATTTTATAAGTTGGAACCACTCTTTAGTTTTGGTGGGCGGACAAAAATATCCCTGTATATAACTCATTCTGTATACTTATACCAAACACCTAACATCAGAAACCCAGTTCCATTTCCGTATCGAGTTAATAGAATCTTCTAGTTTTACTGCCAACTAGCAGTCGTAGTCGCTGTATAATAAGACACAGAGTTAAGAGTCAGACGTAGTTACTGAGACCAACATGGACTTGGTCCAGTCCAGTCCCCGTGTATCAAGTATGGCTTGTTTCAATCTAAGTCAGACGTAAATACTGAGACCAACATGAACTTGGTCCAGTCCGGTCCCCATGCATCAAGTATGCCTTGTTCCAATCAAGTAAATACAGAATTTAAACGTATTTAAAATAAATCATTCATAAATAAATAAAAATGTTTGTCACTGTACCAAAATATTATATACTAGCTTTTGCCAGCGGCTTCGCTCGAATTGAACATAGTTTCTATGACTGTCTTTGAGGGTAAGCAGTGCGCGAGCCTCTAAAATGAGATTTTTTCTAGATGCAAAAAAAAAGAAAAATGCTAATTAGTAGTCTGTGTCACTTTCCAACCCTACATCTGTCTCTGTGCAAAATAGCACGTCAAACCTTAGCTTCATTGCGACGTAACAGTAATTAACAAAAAAGAAAGAATTATCTATCACCTGTCACACGGGGACTACTAATGGCCGTTCCCAATAACCGATCGGACAGGCAAGAGAGACCTTGTCCCAGATAGACAATACGTTTATGATCTATCCTTTAAGCGCGTCCCATAAAAGCAGGTAGTTGCATATCTATCATGGATACACGCTATCCCCGAGCCCTCCCATGCGTTCCATATCACGAATAATCATAACCACAAAACGTCTCTAATGTATTGGATTTTACAAATTTTTGATCATAACTAAGTTGTTCTGTCAATCAAACCATGATAAATGCGATATTAACAACTAAGCAAATAGAAATTAATTGGTTTCCAGATACATATACGCACATTTTAATATTTTCTTAGAGACAGAGCACAACGGAACGTAAAGTTGTATCGTCGGTCATAACATAAAACAAAGAGGATATAAGTCTATATTCCAAAGTTTGTAAACCTAAGTTTTAACAGTTAGGTACTTACGTAAACCTAAATTCTTGTAACAATGATTGTTTTTATTTTGTTTAATTATTAATACACATATAGTCAAGAGGTCATTTTTAAATCATTAACAACACTTTTGATTAATCTGAAGCGATACATAAATTCGTATTCTGCATATTTTCCGCGTAATTAACTCTATACATAACATATATATACACACACACACACACACACACATAAGCTCATATACATCCCCATCGAGGGGCTCGAGCCTACCCTGAATTAGGGCGATATATTATAACGTATCAGTGTTTTTGATTTTTCTTCATTGTTACTTTTCAAATCTGATAGATAACTTTTCAAAAACGTCCAGATCACTTTCAATTGAATAAGATATTATATATTTAGTTACTTTTGATAGTGTCTAAACTGTAATGAATATCCAAATCACAAAATTCCATATAATTTATGTAACATAACCTCTTATCCGCCAAAATCGAAGGATTGCGTCAAGTAATACCACTGGTACTATCCGGGAGCTGTCAAAAACTTATTGTGACGCCCTTGTAGTCCTTTCCATACAAATAGCTACCGCCTGCAAGCTAACTGCCCTCTCTGAGATATATACGGATCGCCGGTAGAGTTGCTTGTCCTGGTATATATTGTTGGGACGGAAAAACGAACGTTAGATAGCATTTACTACCTCTAGTAGGGTAAATTCACAAATAGTTAGGATATTGGGAATAGCCGTAAAGGAATCCGTGAAAAAGTAGCTTATATGGTAATCCAGATCCTAATATGTCTACCTACCAAATTTCATTCAGATTCGTTTAGCTGTTCTGGCGTGATTGAATAACAAAAATCCATCCATCCAGCCAAACTTTCACATTTATAATATTACTAGGATTTTCTTTATTATTATTACTTTTTGTATCCACAACCGGTAAAGCCTTGGTATCATCTCATTTGATTGATACCGATGATGGAAGTGGGCTTACCGAGATTCCCCAACGCAACGAAAAACTGATTGCTGTCTTATCTTCAAGCCGGAACACACAAAATTGTTGTTTCGCGGCAAGACTTAGATAAGATGATGGCTAGCTGGGTTGGCTAAGAAAATGCCCTACCACCAATCTAACCAAGTCTTACTAAGTTAGAATCCGCCTGGAATCGAACCCGCGACCTCCTGGTGTGAAGTAAATAGACTAACCATTACGCCACGGAAACGGATATAATTATACAAACACACACATACATATTTTTATTATTATTCATTTTTCTTGTTAACCTAACTCTGATTCTTACTATACGAAACACCGAGAGAGGAGTGGCTCGTTTTTATTGCTCCTGACTGTACTGCCCATAGAATTCGAATGGAGAGGGTTAATGGTGTTTCTCAAAAGATACTTATGGCACTGTTATAGTAGCTTTTATTACGTCACAGTTTCTTTTGGCCTTAACTCTATTTCTTTTTAATTTAAGGGTTCCGTAGTCTCTAGTAGATCGTAGTAGATTGTTAAAAACTTATATACTTTTCATTTTTACCGAATTGCGTTGAATAGATTATCTAGATAAAGATTTAAAATAGAAGAAAAATATAATTTCAGTTTTTAAGGTAGCTCCCACGTGTAAAGGAGAGGTATTTTTTTAGTGCACTACCTTGTGTAGGGTAGTTGAAGGTAGGTCCTAATAATTGAAAACGCTAAATACGTTAAAAAAGCCCGGTCAAGTGCGACTCAGAACCGCACACATAGGGTTCCGTACCATCATACTAGATGCCGCTAGTTTCTTCACGTTTAAAAAAAACACATTTTTTGTATGGACATCCCCCTCATTTTTTTACTTTTTCTAATTGTTATAGCGGCAACAGAATTATGTACATCATCTGTGAAAATTTCAACTGTCTAGCTATCACGGTTTGTGAAATAAAACAGACAGACGGACAGACAGCGAAGTCTTAGTAATAGCACACCCCGGACACTCCATACAAACGAGCGAGAAATGATATACATATATATAACTGACGTATCTATAGGCAAGAATGCAGGTAGGGTTGAATCACACCGGCGGTATTGGTCACGAATGTTTGTTAGTTATTTACTGCATGCACACTGCAAGATATATATACTGTGCGGCAAGCAACAATCAACAGTTATCTTACATGATTAAGTAACTTACATGGATAACATTGTTCATTTGTTCTTCAAACACAGGAGCTTTTGTCCGTGAAACAATCTCATTTAGCAACCTACAATAATAGTCAATCTCAATCTATAATTCCGAGATCACATTTTATAATATCACACCACTAGTTATTTCTATACAACTCATACTTTCACACCATCTAATCAAATTATTACAAACAATAAATAAAACGAACAAAATATCTCACAAGCCACAATAACAAACTGATATCTGACATATGAAAAACATATAGGAACTACATTTCTAAAAAAAAAAGATACAGCTAGTATGAAGATTCATAGGAACTGATTGTTCTTAGATTTGGTCGTATAATATTGGTGGTCAGCCAATCATGATACGAGGCATCTCAGCGCCGCGGCCGCCTATTGGCGGCGTCGAGCGGTGAGCGGCACGCAAAGTAAATATAAGTGACGTTAATCGCGCATGCGTAGTTCGTCCTTTACGTTCGGTAACTAGTTGCTTTTTATTCCGGTGTACGAAATCACAGCGGCGCGCAAAGTGAATATAAGTGACGTTTATCGCGCTTGCGTAGCTCGTCCTTTACGTTTGGTACCCAATCTACATCCAATCTGAGTGACGGGGGGGTGAGGTCGAATTTAGAGAGCGGCAGGGAGTGTCCATACTGTACGTTAGTACTAATATATATACTGTGGTAATAGGTTCCCGTTTGTACCCTTTGGGTACGGAACCCTAAAAAACCGACTTCAATCGCAACCACCGAGTACATTTATGCATATATTTTTTTATTTCCTAGAAAATTATGAAGAAGTTTTAGGGTAACAAACATGAAAAAAACCAACTAATGATGATTATAATGCTTGTTTGCTCTATGGTGCTGTTTTGCTGGAAAAATAAATGAGTTATCTATCTATCTTATCTATCTATCAACCGATTTGATAACCTCCTCCTTTTTTTGAAGTCGGTTGAAAATGAAGTAGAGATATAAATAGACCGCCAAAATTGTCAAGGGTTTATCAATTGTGAATAAAAAAAAGTTTTAGAAAATGAGTCCCCCGACCCGGTGTTTTTAACGGGTTGACTCAGAAACTTAAAATTACTCACATAAGTTAATTGTAGTTAGAACTCTGAAAAATGAAATATTTCGGACATCATGTAATAAACAGTTTTTTTCAAGTTATGTACTAATGACTGCAGAACCCTTCACTAAGCGTGGCCCGACACAATTTGTAAAGATTTGTATACGTTAACAACCAGATTCATCATATCAGCTCATATACGTCCCCACCGAGGGGCTCGAGCCTACCCTGAATTAGGGCGATCGGGGTTTAGTCGCCCACGCAGGCCCAGTGCGGGTTGGTCGACTTCACACTCAACATTCGAGTTTCTTCGCAGGTGTGTGCAGGTTCCCTCACGATGTTTTCCTTCACCGTTAAAGCAATCGGTAAGTATATGTACGTAAGGTTCGAAAAACTCAGGTTACATTTGCCGTCCGGATTTGAACCCGGCACCTCTGGTTAGAAGGACCGAGTCGTTACCGGTTGAGCCACCGACGCTTTTTAACAACAGATTATTACAAAGAAATATTTTGAAAAGGTAAAAACAATAAACAAGTAACAAATTACTAATGAAAGTTCAAATTAAAATCAGACAAAACACGATGGGTTTTTGATTAAAATCTGAACAGTAATTACTGCTTTGATTACCTAATTTTGTGTTTGCAATTCGACATAACGGCTGTGTACCGAAATTGGCACCAATTTAAATGATAATTCAAACAGATGAATTAAATCCATGTTGGTCATGGTATAGTTTGATCACAAATAACTTTTTGATATCAGATTTTAGTTTAAGGCGAGGTATTGATTGGAACAGTTGTCTCTGTCTTTTCCTTTACGTGTAAAGAGTTAAGAAAATAACCACACTTTTTGAATGGTTTTTCGTTTTAATCAAAAACTACATTGAAAGTTTAAAAATAATAACATTTCACAAATATTGCTGTATATTTTTTAAAATTTATCATCATATCAGCCGAAGGAAGTCCACTGCTGGACATAGGCCTCCCCCAAGGATCTCCACGACGACCGGTTCTGCGCTGCCCGCATCCAGCGGCTTCCTGCGACCTTCACCAGGTCATCGGTCCACCGAGTGGGAGGCCTGCCTACACTACGCTTTCCGGTGCGTGGTCGCCACTCGAGAACTTTACTGCCCCAACGGCCATCTGTTCTACGAGCAATGTGCCCCTCCCACTGCCACTTAAGTTTAGCAATTCTGAGAGCTATGTCGGTTACTTTGGTTCTCTTACGGATCTCCTCGTTTCTGATTCGATCACGCAGAGAAACTCCGAGCATAGCACGCTCCATTGCCCTTTGGGTGACCTTGAGCCTTCTTATGAGGCCCATAGTAAGCGACCATGTCTCAGTTCCGTACGTCATCACTGGCAACACACATTGGTCGAAGACCTTGGTCTTAAGACACTGCGGTATCTGGGACGTAAAGATATTGCGAAGCTTCCCGAACGCTGCCCAGCCGAGTTGGATTCGACGATTGATCTCTTTCTCGAAGTTGGACCTACCTAACTGGACTGTTTGTCCCAGGTATACATATTCGGTAACAACTTCGAGTGTAGAGCCTCCAACCTTCAGAGGAGTAGCACGTAAGACACGGACGTTTGACATAATTTTCGTCTTGTCCATGTTCATTCTAAGACCCACTTGTTGAGAGGCTCTACTGAGGCCATCGAGCATTGTGCCTAAGTCGTCCATAGTCTCAGCCATGACCACGATATCGTCAGCGAATCGAAGGTGGGTGATGTACTCGCCGTTGATATTGATGCCGAGTCCACCCCAGTCCAAAAGCTTAAAAACATCTTCCAGGGCGGCGGTGAACAGTTTCGGAGATATAACGTCTCCCTGTCTCACCCCTCGCTGCAGCTGGATAGGTTCCGAGTTTTGATCCTGGAGGCGAACCGACATGGTGGCGTTTTCATACAAACACTTCAGCACTTCGATGTATCGATAGTCAATTTGGCACCTCTGGAGAGACTGTAACACAGCCCAGGTTTCGACCGAATCGAAGGCTTATACTTCAAAATATTAGTCATAACTAGAGTTGAAAATAACGGTTTAAACCTATCTTTGGTATTTTTTTTCTATCGAGTCAAAACTGCTCAATCGTGTTTCTAATAGCATTTGACTTTATGAAACATCATCAATAATAAGAGATTTTTTTTTCAACCTTGTGTTTTCTATCGTTTAGGAGTAATGACATCAAAATTAAAGAAAATCTGTAATATTACTGCCTTAAACATGAAAACCGGCCAAGTTTGAGTAGGACTTGCGCACTGAGGGTTTAGTTTCACCACTTCGACTACAGTAGAAATGTTTTGCACTCCGTTCGGGATCGTTAGCACGGGGCAAACTCAAACTTAACGTAATATTTGTTGTTTTAGTATTGAGTTTGCATTGTAATTAAATCAACTTTGAAATTTGTATGTGTTAGGTACTTTTACTACGATAGAGAGGGACCCGCAAATAGGACAATTTAGTGGATTAACGGAAATCAATAAAAAAATAGATAGTGATGACTAGTCTTGCTAGATTGACTACGAAACCCTAAAATATCCTGACGAATCGAGACGAGTCGAATTATAGTGTTGCAGCGAGGATTGACCAAACGTTAGATAATGATTTCCATAGGGTATTTGCATTTTGAGGCGCCTTCACGTATTCAGAGTTTAAACTTTGCGCTGACACTGAGCGCTTTAGACCTGACTAAGTCAGAGGGTCTGATGATAACCAAGTCAACAATGAATGGCGTTTTTGTAACTTGTGACCAAATTATACTTAAATCAATGTACACTCCTTATCTGAAAGCTTGTTAACGACAGTTGTCCAAACTAATCTAAACATTTGAATAGGTGTCGCAGATGACGATTAGTTGGGAATAATATTAGATAGTTTGCTAGTTAATTATGACCTGATCCTTTGTAAATAGATCCTCTCAAGAGTCAATAGCAAGGTTAATTAATAATTTTCTAATACATATCTATCGAATGGTTATCCCAGTGTAGACTATGAATATGACCTAACTTCACCTTTGTACAATTCGCGGCTTATAAGTTGAATACAAATAGTGTCGTACGCGCAGGTAGGGAGCGCGCGGGTGTACCGCGGGTTACGCGGGGGCTGGCGTCCCTTAGTGTGGGCAACCCCCGCGTCCCGCACTTCGATTGAGACCTGAAAATAGGACACTGCGCCCTGTTCAACTTAGATGCCGCGATCTATACGATATAGAAAGAAAGTGTTCCGTGTCTTAGACAGGTTGAGTGGTTGAAGTTATGATGATGTTTTCATGATAACAAACAACAGTGGAATTAACTTTTTATCGTGTTCCTTTATTCACAGTGGAAGTAACCGGCTACAGTGCTGACAACTGTTCCGTTTCATACACGTCGTTCAACAATGAGACCTTAGTGGGATCCGTCATAAGGTCCGCCAGTGTGCTTGTGCTGCCCGAAGGGCTGCACAGGAGCGACACGCAGAGCGCTTACTTCTGTGCCAACGGTAAGTTTTTTAAGCCGATCCCCTATCTTACTAGCGCCGCCATCAGAAAATTATTACTCGCTTAGTAAATATTTTTAATAAGATTCTTATGTATGTATGATGAGAATAAAGTTGGAGCCTCGACACGCCCTCCAACCGCATCTAAGCCAGCACATTAAAAAAATAACAAAATGGAGGGAGGTTCAGGGTTCAATTAACGAAAAATTGAATTACTCGTACCACCAGCAACATCTCATATAAATAAAACAAAGTCAACTAATTGTTTTTTTTTTCATTTTATTACGTCATCAAATATATAAATAAAATTAAGTTAATCTACATGACTTTTTTTATTAATTATTGAAAATTTGAGTGCGTTTGGCTGCACGTCACCTGATGGTAAGTGCCGATGCAGCCGAGGATGTAACACGCAAGCTCAAATAGTACCTATTCACTCTCGTCTTGAAGATTCCTAAATTATACGAATCGGAGAATACAGACGCCGGCATGGGAATTCCACTCCTTGGCCGTTCGCATAATGAATGAAGAAACAAAACGCTTCGTGCGTAAAGGTGGAACATTAACGACAATGGGGTGAAATCGCCCTCCGCGCCTGGTCGTTCGATAATGAAATGGAGAGGGGGGAATGAGTTCGTGAAGCTCCAGGGCACACCCTCCGAAATGAATCCTGTAGAACACTGATAGACAGGCGACTTTGCGGCGATGCTCGAGGCTTTGGAGCCTGTTTAATACAAGTTGCTCGTCGCCAATGAGTCTCCTAGCGCGTCGGACGATAGAATCCAAGGCATTTAGCTGGTAACGAGCCGATCCGTCCTATATGTGAGAGCAGTACCATGCACCTGCTAGCACTAGCAGTCATTGACCTTGGCGGTACGAAGTTCGCCGGGTCAGCTAGTATCTCATCATATCAGCTCATGTACGTGCCCACCGAGAGGCTCGATCCTACCCTGAATTAGGGTGATCGGGCCATAGTCAACCACGCGGGCCCAGTGCGGATTGGTCGACTTCACACACAACCTGCGAGTTTCTTCGCAAGCTTGTGTAGGTTTCCTCACGATGCTTTCCTTCACCGTAAGAGCGTCGGATATACGTACATATGAAATCTAAATTCGAAATCACATTGGTACGTGGCAGGATTCGAACCACGACCTCCTGGACAGTAGGCGGCGGCCCTAGCCGTTACGCCACCGCCGCTCTACTAGTATCTATTAAATATTATTTTTTTGTTAATGTAAAAAAAGGTAGGTAAGTCACAAGATGGAGTTGGAAAAACGAAGGCAGCCCAAAAAGTCATAACTGGAAAAACATAAAGATAAAAACAAATTAAATAGAAGATAATACAAACAATGTACCAATGAGTTTTTCGAAACTTACGTACATATAATCACCGATTGCTTTAACGGTGAAGGAAAAAATCGTGAGGAAACCTGCACACATCAGCGAAGAAACTCGAAGGTTGTGTGTGAAGTCGACCAACCCGCACTGGGCCCGCGTGGTTGACTAAGGCCCAATCGCCCTAATTCAGGGTAGGCTCGAGCCCCTCGGTGGGGACGTATATGAGCTGATATGATGAATACAAACAGATCGAAAATAAATAAACCGGCCAAGTGCGAGTCAGAACCGCACACAAAGGCTTCCGTACCATCATACTAGATGGCGCTAGTTTCTGCACGTTAAAAAAAACTCATTTTTTGTATGGAGAGGAGACCCCCTATTTTTTTCACTGTTTCTAATTTTTAGTATTTAGAATAGAATAGAATAAGTTTATTCAGATTTTTTATTTTATTTATTTATTATTTAACTACCATTATTTATTTGTCATTATAGCGGCGACAGAAATACATTATCTGTGAAAATTTAAACTGTTTAGCTATCACGGTTCATGATTTACAGCCTGGTGACAGACAGACAGACGGACGGACAGCGTAGTCTTAGTAATAGGGTCCCGTTTTTACCATTTGGTTACGGAATCCTAAAGAGGGTGACTTTCGTCACTAAGTGGTCACTTTTGGCACTTGAGTTATCTGTATCGAACTATATTTTACACAGTTGATTGTTTCCAAATAAACCACATTCGTGTTCATTCGATGTAACACGATTTAACTTATTTGACTAGATTCACACTAGACTAAAGTAACATTACGCATTCTGTCTTTTCCTTTCTGTATCGAAAAGACAAGGACAGAGTGCTTAAATTTAGTATAGTCCTGTCAAATAAGTTAAATCGTGCTACACCGAATTAACACCATTACCAATTATTTCGTTTTTATCGTTAATAATTTTTGTTAAAATATTTACACAGCGAGTAATTATTTTTTTAACTGATACGTGTAGGTAAGGGTAGCCCCTTAACGAACATCTGTAAGACAATCCTCTGGCTATCTTTTACCAAGTCCACAGTTAAGGAACTGTTCCTATTATACAAAAAAAACATGCGATTTGATATAATGTTGCAACTATTTTTAAAAGATCTATCACAAATTAAGATTTTGGGCTTGGGATCTGCCCTTCTTGGTATTCTACTAATTACTTTCACTATTAGGTATGATAATACTATTTGAAATTGTCAAAGCAAGATGAATAACATTATTGTTACGAGATCTTCTTATCAGCTCATATACGTTACGAGACATCGTAACAATAATGTTATTCACATTGCTTTGATAATTCAAAATTTTCTCCAAATAATTCTTAAGGAGGGGTATAAAGCACACTACAGTACACTACACTACCCAAACCTACCCTACCCTAAAACCTTTTCCTGACAATAACGAACGCAACAAAAAAAGGATTAGCCAAATCGGTCCGGCCGTTCTTGAGTTATAAATGGTGTAAATAACACGACTTTCTTTTATAAATATATATAAAAGAAAGTCATAGAATTTAGATATATATAGATAATATACAACTTACACTACACTTGTTAAAATACACTTGAAGGAAACTAAACGATAACTACAAAACATAAAATGTTTTTCATTTTTGATTTATTCAATAAAACGAAATATATGCGGCTCTTCCTATGTTTTCGAAGCAACACATAGACAAAAAAACTGTTCGTAATTCCAGAACACCTAGCTGTATCAACCCGCGGCTCTTGGGAGTGGCAGTGGCTGGCGGCACCGAGGAACCGCGCTGGTCTGGTCCTTGAACTGCGCGCGCAGGGAGCGGCTCACGTGGCTTTGTCGGCGGTGAACGAGCCTTCAGACGACATGTACAGAGTGGTGTTTGAAAGGAGCAGAGTTTGGATCGCTAAAGGGAAACATGGTGAGGATGATTATAAAACAGAATCATTTTGTTATTTTACCTTCATTACCCGACCGCTTAAGAAGGAAGGGTAATGTGTTTCGCGTGTATGTTCGTATACCTGTTTCTTTGGATGAGCCTGTAGCCTAAATGGGTGATGGATTTTGGAGTGCGAGCATACTGAAAGGTGTTGTGAGATTTGTCTTAATACAGTGAATGTTAAATTTATACCCCACTGCCCAAAAAAGCGGGATAATGTTTTTATTTATTGATGTGTAACATCTTTGCTCTCGCTTTTCTTCAATTTGTGGGAGTGATTTCGTGAAATGGGACGGAAATGTGTAACAGGAAATGCGAACGTTTTTTAATTCTCGAAAACTAAGGTTGTCATAGCCATGCCGCCTAGTGTGATGGCAAAGGCAAAGATGACATTCTACTATTCGAAGGGTCGGCCCGTGAATGTACGACCCGTTAATTAATTAATTTCATAAGTATTTTGTCACATGTTACACATCATATGCGAGTACTGTAGGTCTCGTTTTTTTTATTTTATCTTATAGTTTATTGTACACAGGAAACATAAATCAAAGTATTTAATTTTTGAACGCAAAATTAAGAATTTCAGATTAAATAAGTTGAAAGTTTAAAACTGGAACCCGCCTACGGAAAAACGCTCTTACCTGCAGATTTATCCATACGATAAAAACATGTAATATTGTGATACATATGTTTTTTTCATTTGCTTTTTATTTATTACATTTTTAATTAAAACCATCAAAAATAATTGAATTTATACCACAAAAAAATTTACAGCCTCGCTGTGCATACTTTTCACATCTGCCATACATAAATCAAGATTAAAAACACGCTTAACTTACACATAGCAAAGAAAAGAGGTGTATGTTTATCAGAATTTATGAAAGCTTACAAATAATCTTAGGTTTTTTATGGAATACTCAGTGTAGTAGGCCTCATTAAGTTCTAATAACTCAAATTACATATATAACCATTATAATCATTACATATATAATTTGGTTTAGTTGGATTCTTATTTGTTCTCTTTGTATTTTTATCATAACTTAAACTTGATTTCTGCACTGTTCGTTCTCACCCATTATCATCATCATATCAGCCAAAAGACGGCCTCTCCCTAGGATTTACACAACGACCGGTTCTGCGCTCCCCGCATACAGCGGCCTCCCGCGAGCTTCACCGGGTCGTCGTCGGTCTTTTCCTTTGCTACGTGTTCCGGTGCGCGGTTGTCATTCGAGAAATTTACTACCCCAACGGCCATCGGTTCTATTATCTTTGTGCACTACCCACTACCACCTCTAGAATCAAATTGAAATATCATTAGTGAAGTATTCTCTTGTGAAGCATAACACAGACTTCGGTCTTTTTGGGACACTACTGTATCCATTTCACAAAATGTTTAACGTGAGCTGTC
Source organism: Coleophora flavipennella (assembly GCA_947284805.1). Lineage (NCBI taxonomy): Eukaryota > Metazoa > Arthropoda > Insecta > Lepidoptera > Coleophoridae > Coleophora > Coleophora flavipennella. Next base: position 8,568,115 of record OX369257.1, on the reverse strand, counting down.
TGTAGCACATACTCTGATCATTTTTGGTGATAAAGTATTTTTTATACTTTTTTCAATAAACAATATCTTTAAAATTTCAGGTTACGACGTCCACCTAGCCAGCGCAGAACAAACAGAAACAGATAAGGAATGTTCTGGTGTTGACTCCTGGTGCGACTGGTGGGTGTGGTGGGAGAGCGGCAAGCTCTCCGTAGGACGAGGAGCCGCGCCTTCGGAGAGGAGACTTTTGGTGTGGCCGCTGGCTAGCGATATGAGGATCAAATATGTCGGTTTTAGCGCGCTGTGGGGAGACAAGGCTGATTTTAGGTATGTTGACGACAGTACCAAACGACGACGTTGAAGAACTAAATAAATTATATTTTGTGAATTATGAAAAACCAATTTTTGAATTCATATTATCAGCCGAAAGAGTTCCACTACTGGATTTGCCCAAGGATTTCCACGACGACCGATCCAAACACAGACATTATTTATGATTTTATAATTTATGAATTAGTTAGTACCTATCATAATGAAGACGGAGCGTGTGCAGGCCTCCGACTCAGTAGACCGACGATCTGGTGAAGGTCACAGTACGCCGCTGGATGCGGGCAGTTCAGGAGCGGTCGCTGTGGAAATCCTCAAGGCCTTTGACCAGCGCTGGACGTCTTTCAACTGATATGATCATGATTGAGTAAGATTGTAGAAGTATTTAAGTCATAAAGTAAGAATTTACTTGATTAGTATGAAAAGTTTCAAAACTGAAACAATTAAACGATCATTTTAGGGTTAATAACCTTAAAGTCCCCCACTGCTGGGGCACATAGATATAATTATTCTTATTCGTAAATATAGCAAAATTTTCACTTTTGATTGATTTTCTGACCAGACATTTTTACTTTCCAGAATTTGGAATTTCAACGAAGAGGCTGGTTTCTCCCAAGTCCTAGAGCTAGGTCTTCCACACGGTGTCGTACCTGGCTCAGCGAGTGGCAATCTTTTAATATCTGGTGGTCTTCACCTACCACTATACAGTGTCCAGACAGAAACTTCGGATCAATGGGCTGAGGTGTGGAGAGATTCGCAACTGTCAGCTGCATCGGCAAGTCTGGCTCCACTGTTGGCTTTGGAGTTCATACCGAATTTGGTTGATGAAGCTGAAAGGGAGAGGATTTTGAAGAAGTTGCCAGAACAGGTAAAAGTATCTACAAAATTTGTATGTTACAAAATTGGTGTAAGAACCGTTAATGGGGGGGTTCTACTCACCATACTGAACAACTTTCCCTAAGAAACCTATAGACAATTCTGAAAAAAAAACGGACCTTCCATACAAAAATGTACAAAATTGGTCGATCAGGTGATAGATTTGTATGAAGTTTTAAATTTTGCGATTTCAGCAAAGTCATAGAAAAAAAGTTATTCAGTGTGATCAGTAGAAGCCCTAGTGAACGGCACCTACACCAATTTTGTTTCACCCTCTAAAAAAAATTTGCGTTAAAGTTTAATGGAGGAAATGTTTAGAAACACACATATTTAGTAGTGTTTGATGACCGTTGGGGCGACAAAGTACCGCCTCCGTAGCTCAGAGGCAAAGTTCACTGGCCTCACGCACTAGGTTGCGGGTTCGATTCCCAGCGGGGTCAATTTTAAGACTCGGTTTGGTTGGTAGTAGGGCATTTTCTAAGCCCGCCTGGCTAGCTACCACCATCTTATCTAAGTCTAGCCGCCAAATAACAATGTTGATATCATTGGTGTGTTCCGGTATGAAGATAAGATAGCCAGTTCCCCATTGTGTTGGGGAATCTTGGTAAGGCCGCTTCCATCTTCGGCAACATCGTCACTTACCACCAGGTGAGATGTTGTCAAGGGTTATCCAATTGTAAAAAAAAAAGTATTTGGTGGAGACCGCGGACCGGAAGACATAGAATAATCAGGCCTCACATTCGGTGGACCGATGATCTGGTGAAGGTCTCGGGAAGCCACTGGATGCGGGCAGCACGGGATCGGTCGTTGTGTAAATTCTTAGGGGGAGGTCTTTATCTAACAATGGACGTGTTTTGACTGAAATGGTGATGATAATGAAAACACACACACACACTCCAAATTATCAATTTATCATTTTTTTATTTATAAATGCCATCAATGGTAAATTTATTATAATTGGTATGTTTCAGGTTCAAGTGCTGCTTTCATTCCGAAAAAATGACAACTCCTTCAGTGATCATCCAGCTATGAGCAGTCATCTTTCCACCATCAGAATCTTGGAAATCCTCTCCAAAATACAAGCATACTATCCGGTAGACCCGGAACTATTACAATCCATCAAGAAGTGGATCCAGACTCGGCAAAACAAAGATGGCTCCTTCACTCCTTTAGCAGCAGACAAAGAAGTGGACTATTATCCTGTTGAAATGAAGAAAGTAAATGGAACAGCAAAAGCCGTAGATGTGAACGAGTACTATTATTATGACAAGAATGGCAATATGACTCAAGAGGAGATTGACTGGGAGAGAAGAGTAGAGGTTACAGCTGAAACACTGACTGCTCTGCTAGAAGTTGGTGTTGAGAATCAGGTAAGAATTCATGGTGAGCTGGCACATTAATATTGCATAATATTCTGTCGGTCTTAAATTAATAGTACCTTGGCGGTGGAGCGATAGTCGTAGTCTCCTAGGCATGTGAATAAAAAAAATTTTTTGTGTGAAAACGGATTTTCAGAATCATCATAATATCAGCCAAAAGACATCCACTACCGGACAAAGGCCTCCCCCAAGGATTTCCATGAAAAACGGTCCAGTGCAGCCCGCATCCAGTGGCTTTCCGCGACCTTCCCCAGGTCGTCGGTTCACCGTGTGGGAGGTGTGCCTTCGCTACGTCTTCCGGTGTGCGGTTGCCACTCGAGAACGCCATTTTTTTATTTTCAGAAGAAATAAGTTGAAATAAACGCAAAATAAGAAAAAAAAAATCACGAACAAATTTTATTTATTTACTTTAAATATGAAATCTATGAATTATATTGATCGAAGTATGGCGGAAAAAAGACGCAGGGCTCCACGCACTGCGTTTTCCCAAATATGAGAGCTACCTACATTGATTTTTCGCCCTCAAATAGCAATCTTCAACCAAGTCATTAGAACCGTTTTCAACAAACATATGTATATCCTGTATATAATAAAATTGTTGTATGGCCCGTTAACTGGGAATTTCCCCAAAGAAATCTTAGTCAATTCTCAAAAAAAATTATCCTCCATACAAAAATGCACAAAATTGGTCGACCAGCTGGCCGATATGTATGAAGAGCATTTTTTTTTTGCAATTTCAGCAGTCATAGAACAAAAGTTATCCTATCAAAAGTTATAAAGTAGGCCTATCTCCAGCAGTGGACTTCCTTCGGCTGAGAACAAAAGTTGTTCAGTATGATGAGTAGAAGCCCCAGTTAACGGGACTTACAATTTTGTTACAACCTGTATATCCTACTAATATTATAAACGCGAAAGTTTATTTTAAGAGTCAGTGTGGGGAAATTCTAAATTATAAGATTCTAGCTGTTTCCCGCGGTTTCACCCGCGTGGACAACGTTTCTATGACTTTTCGAGGGTGCGCAGTGCGCGAGCCGCAAGCGACTCGCGAGCGTGGTAAAAAGTAGCCTATGTCTGAATCCAGGTCCTAATCTGTCTACCTACCAAATTTCAGCCAAATCCGTTCAGTAGTTTTTGCGGGAAAGCGTAACAGACAGACAGAGTTACTTTCACATTTATAATATTAGTAGGGATAGTAGGGATAGAGAAAAAAAGCTCTCAAGAATCACGATCTCAATTTTATAGAAAATATGGCGTTTTAAAAAATAAAAAATACTTAATAGATTCGGAGATATGGCATTTTTAAAAACATTTTTTTGTTATTTAAATTTTTTATCACTATACAAACCAAAAAAAAACGTCGCTGGCTCAACGGTAACGACTCGGTCCATCTAACCAGAGGTACCGGGTTCAAATCTGGACGGCCAATGTACCAATGAGTTTTTCAAAAACTTACTTACATATACTTACCGATTGCTTTTACGGTGAAGGAAAACATCGTGAGGAAACCTGCACACGCCTGCGAAGAAACTCGAAGGTTGTGTGTGAAGTCGACCAACCCGCACTGGGCCCGCGTGGTCGACTGAGGCCTAATCGCCCTGATTCAGGGTAGGCTCGAGCCCCTCGGTGGGGACGTACATGAGCTGATATAATAATAATTAATAATAATACAAACCAATAACTGTAAGGAGACCATAGGTCTAAAGTTGCTAGAAGTTGTTGAAATTACTTGAAATTATGTTTTAATTCAAGATACATTTTACCATCTATCCCCTATTTATACTTTTTAAGTATCCTCATTACAGTACGCCGTGCAATAGCCATTTCCGCAGCGATATTTCTCGATATATCTCTTACTCTTTTACGCAAAAACTACTGAAGGTATCTGGCTGAAATTAGGTAGATAGACAGATTAAGACCTGGATTAACATATAGGTTACTTTTTTCTATGCATTAAGGAAACATCTAAGTCTTATAAGCATCCGCTACTGAAATAATAGACCACGCTGAACACTTTAAAAACCGACTTCGATCGCAACAAACATGAATAATTTTGATACATTTTTAATTTTTGTAAGTATAAACAAGTAATTAAGGTGTTTCAATTGGCACACTAGCTCCGCCAATATAAATAAACAATTTACTCACTATATGGACTTCAATCGAAATCACTGAATATTTTTCGCACACACAGGGGTACAACGTGTTTTTAATTGTTATTGTATAACTTTACCTATTAGCAATAGTTATTGCCACCTTATATGCACAAAATACTCAATGATTTTGATTAAAATCCATAAGAATGAGTAAATTATTTATTTCTATTGGCGGCGCTAGTGTGCCTCTTGATTAAATAAAGAATCATCAAAGTTGGTCTATTATCGTCAAGGAAATCGCGTAACATACATACAAAAAAAAACGACCAAGTGCGAGTTGGACTGGCGCACGTAGGGTTCCGTACCATTATCTATAATAATCACGTTTGTTGTATGGAAGCCCCCCTTAAACATTAATTTTATTTTAATTTAATTATTTATTTTTAATATGAATAATACAACTTTAAGCGTCTACCTGTTTCCGTTATCAATATCGAGCAAAACCGAGAAAAAAATAGCTATTTATGCAACTGTTGCATAATGAGGGGTATTTAACACGAGTGTGGTTTATGAAACGAGCGCAGCGAGTTTCATAAAAGTATACACGAGTGTTAAATACTAATTATGTACAGTTGCATACAATAGTTTATCTACACTCATACAACAAATTTAAATTAAAGACAAAATAAAGTAATCATTGTTTATAAAAACTTGTAATAACGACTTACTTATTACAACGAATAACGAATTACATAATAAACAAACTGCATAAGGAAAAATACAAACGTTAATGGCGCGAAAATAAATTTGCAGTAATATCGCACCGCGCATGCGCGCCGCCAAGGTTGCGTTCCGAAACACGCTAGTGTGCTCAAATAGCAAGCATCTGCGTAAAAATTTAAAAAAAAAAACTTCATTTTGTTACAACTTTGCGATAACGAAATGAAATTTGTATGGATCCTTAGTCACGGCTCCATCGAAAGGTATATCATTTGCTTAGCGTTTCTGATAAGTAAATGAAGGATTTACGACATGAGTGTAGATAAAACATGTTTTGTTGTATGGAAGCCCCTTGAATATTTATTTTATTCTATTTTTTGTGTTTGTTGTTACAGCGGCAACAGAAGTACATCATCTGTGAAAATTTCAATAGTTTAGCTATCACGGTTCATGAAATACAGCCTGGTGACAGACGAACGGAGGGACGGTCAGACAGACAAACGGACAGCGAAGTCTCAGTAATAGGGACCCGTCTTTACCTTTTGTGTACAGAACCCTAAAAACAAGGTTGATTTGAGAACCTCTTTTTAGTCCTAATTGTAAATTAGTACATTACTAATATATATTTTAAACTTTGCTTGTACAATGTTCAAGATCTGCGCACGAGTCATCTCACATCAGTCGCCCGTACACAGTCTTCACTTGTTTATCTGTTTTCAGTTGGATGCAGAGGTTGCAACTAAAGCGCAAACTTATTTGGAGAAGAATCTTCGTAACCTGACGTCACCGGCTGCGCTTGCTGCTTCTGTCTTAGCTTTAGTTCTAGCTAGGTAAATAAATTTCACATTTATCTCCCAATAATTTAATAGTTTCTGATATAGTACATGCATTGTCCATCGCACGAAATAAAGTAGGTATTTAACTACGTTCATCTAGTTACTTCTGTAGAAATTACTTCTCTATTAACCTATTACTTGGATCGTTTCTTTCTCTCGTATATGGTCGAGAGCAGCGACGGCTGGCTCTCGCGTTATAGTCGTGAACGGATGCTGTCCGTGTAAACTGGCCTACTCTTGCCAAAGGCATTAATGACAAATTCAACAATTTTAATGTATTACTCGTACTTCTCGTGTCTTATTTTTTATGTTTAAAAGAACATTATTTGTTTTATATCAATGAGTTTATTGACAAAATACATTAAAATTGTTGATCCAAGTAAGCTTGAATGGAGAACCTGGAAAGCTCTGAATCGATTGCGAACTAGAGTAGCCCGATCCAAGGAAAGCCTGAAAAAATGTGGAATAATTCCTGAACATGCCAACATATCGTGCCAACGTGGCGAACCCCAGACTACTACAAATTTCTCAACGTACTCTAAGGGTCCATATTGTACAACAGAAGACCTAAAGAAGGCAACACCTGAGGCGATCGAGGTGGCACGATTTTGGCAAAAGAATATTTAATGTTAAGGAATTGACACTTCCACACGAGAAGAAGTTTATTGACATTATTAACTGATGATTGTTTGTTTTTAACTTTTTCACAGTCCGGCATTATGTATTGTAATTACTATCTTATGACCATTAAAAAGAGTGTAACATGCACCTATTTTGAATAAAATTTTGAATCTTGGATCATGTATCATGTTCAGCATTAGTAGCACGTCGGCGGCGTTAACCACGCGCGACGTGTAAAGCATTATTTCCAGGTAACCAAAGAATACTTAGTTAAACTGTTATTAAACATAAACAAGCGAATTTCAGCTTCTCACAAATCTAACGGAAAAGATTATAATCTAACGGAATTTATTTCGCGAGATTGTGAACTGTAATATATTGTTTACAATTTCACTAGTGACATTACAATAACACTAAGCGAAGTGAAAAACACTAAATTAATGAGGTTCGGTCAGGTTTGATTGATTCAAAGAGCCTCTCCCCTCCGATTCACAATTTAGCGTTATATCACAATCTAACTAGTGAGATTGTAATATCGCCGTTTTCACAATATCCCCGTGACAGATACAAACTCAGGGTAAGCAACTACGCCACGCACAGCTTGCACTCAGTGTGAGTCGGACGCATTCGGAGGAAACGCTTCGAGACAACGTCCAAATATAAAACATATAAAAACGAGATTCACGGTCACGTGTTCAAAAGTGTCCGAAGATGAAGTCACCCTTTTTGGTCAAGGAGGTCTACTTCACCGGTTCTCTCTCTCTCTCTGTCAACTAATTGAATTTTCTATTGATGTCTCCTGACAATCAACTGTCCTGTCATTTTTTGAAGTTTGTTTTGTATGAAATTAAGGATCTAGTTCTTTTTTTATCTGATCTAAGGCCTCACGTTTCATTATTGGCATACTCGTCCTCATATGTTGCTGTAGTTACAGTGAGACAATTGTAATTTCATAAAATTTAATTTTCTTAGCTACGTCATACCGTGAAAAGACATTGCTTCTCTATTTTGTAAAATATAGAACTTCATTGGTTACAGGAGTCCCATTGTACCAGACGCATTGATTATTCTTCGGAATGCATCAACAACTGAAGAGGGAGAGTTTGGATGGCCAGCGCCGAGAAAGGATGCAGCCGACTGGCTGTTGGAAGAAACTTCTAGAAACATCAAGACTACCTCTTATGGTAAATATTTTCTTTGTGAAGTACATAGAACATAGTTTCTATGACTGTCTTCGAGGGTGCACATTGCTCGAGCCGCAAGCGGGTCGCAAGCGTGGAAATTGAGTTTTATGTAGATCCTTCGGGAGCTATGTGGGGCTAACGAATGCGAAGCGCGAGTGAAGCATCTTCATTTCAGCTTGGACAAAAATGCTTTCGTATGTCCGGATGTCCGGCAGTTCTCCTCTACAGGTCGCATTTTTTAACCGATTTTCGTAACATTTTGTAAGCAGGTTCGATAATTATACTAAATTTTACTTTCGATTCAGTTTTTGGAAATTTTTGAAAATAGCGGAGTCATCGTGGTCGAATAAAAACATATTTCAGCCACTTCGAAAAACTCGCGAGGTGTACAGCTCACTGAGCCACTAGCAAAGTACAAGTATATATATTAGTACTAACATACAGTATGGACACTCCCTGCCGCTCTCTAGATTGCGACCTCTCCCCCTCGTCACCCAGATTGATACAGATTGGTTTTAGTTTGGTTGTCGAACGTATAGGATTTCGCTGCCATTTTGTTTGTTTCGTCATTCCTTTTTTGAAATGTCATTCTTGGCCCGTTTTATGAAGTGTCCAGGGTGTGCCACTAGTTTGCAGTCTGTGACACTTTCCAACCTCACAACTCTGCGCAAAATAGCACGTCAATCCTTCGCTTCATTGCCGTGACAGAAATTAATAAAAAGGAGGGAGTTAATAGCTATATCACGGGAAACACTTAAGAAATCTGTTTAAAAAGTAGCATACAAATTAATCCAGGTCCTAATCTGTCTAACCATTAAATTTCACCCAGATCCGTTCAGCTGTTTCATTCATCCAGCTCAGAATAACAAAAATCCATCGATCCATCTACACTTCCACATATATAATATTAGTAAGATGGAAATTTTGCTAGAAATTTTTGAGTGGTTCAGAGCTACTCTTACTTGCGTGGTACCTTCGACAGGTCAACTAACCATAAGCACGGTCATTAATTAGATGGGTTTGTTAGTGGCATTTTATCTCGACCGTTTCCGTCGCAAGGAACGTTTAGCCGTTAGTGCCCCTCCTTTTTTTATTTGCGTGCATTTGACTGCAACCCACCTGATGGGAAGTGATGACGCAGTCGAGGATGATACATGCAAACTTAAATAATGCCAAATCACTCTTGCCTTGAAGATCTCCAAATTATAGGAATCGGAAAACATTGACGCAGGCAAGGAGCTCCACTCCTTCGCTGTCCGCATAATAAATGAAGAAAATAACGCTTCGTGCGGAAGGGTGGAACATCAACAACAAAGGGTTGCAACCCCTCTCTGCGTCTCGTTAACCGACGGTGCAATGGAGCCGGGGGAATGTGGTCTTGCACATTGTCCGAAATAGCTTTGCAACCTCCACCGATGTGTGGTATGTGGTGTGTGGAGTATGGCTTATCCTTCTCAAGTTTGGGAAGAGACCCAAGGAAGTAGGGACCTCATGGATCGTTATTACAACTGGAATTAGCTACTTGTTCGTAACCATCTTTACAAACATGTGCTAGTCGTAACAAATATATAGTGAAAGACCAGTATTGCTTTTTCTTTTTCTAAAATGCAGTTGTATTTTTTTTATTCATAATTGGTAAGCCCTTGGCATCATCTCACCATTGCCGCCAAACATCAAAGTTAAAAGCGTTGGGATTATTGGTAAACCCGCTTCCATCTTCGGCATTATCGTCACTTACCATCAGGTGAGGTAATGCCAAATTGTGAATATGAAGTGGATAAGAATCTTACTCCAAAATAATTCAAATTTGCAGAAGCAGTAACTATGGAACAATACGTGGCTGGTGTCAGAGTCCTTCTGGCGGCTTGCGCCCGCGGCGCTTTAGCTGAAGGTGAAGCGGCTGCAAGATTCCTTTACTACAGAGCGTCTACGCTGCAGAGGCATCCCAGTTTAGCTTACAGCGCTACTAAGGCTGCGGCGCAGTATGCCGCTTTGGCTCATGATAGGTGAGCTTCTGTTTGTTATTGATTTCCAAACTTCTTTCCATGCATTTTATCCGATAAATATTAATAATTCATTAATTAAAGTCATACAAAACTTTCTTACATGAGCTTCTATCAGAACATGGTCTGCGTTACGAACCCAAACCGAGTCGGTTTTACCGACTATATCTTTTTATTATACTTACGATGCGATTATATTTTCATTTAGCCTTCGAATTTCGACGAACATGTCTTATAAAAGAGAACTTGTCTTCGATAGAGCTCAGTCTTACCCTTTTTTTGTCTATATCACCAAGCAACACATTCGTAAAACTTAGCTACACTGGCTGCTTGAACTGGACTTTTTCTTTTACATTTTGATGTCAACTGTCAATAAAACCAAACCTGCTCTAAATCATTAAAACTTCCTTGTTTTCCACAGACATCGTGCTCTCACCGTCGCCCTGGCAACCGCGGGAATGGAGCTGACGGACACTTTAGAACTACGCGCGCACACAACACCGCGCGAGCTGCAGCTTCCAGGTCTTCCCACCAAGGTGTTCGTTTACGCGACCGGCGCTGGATGTGCCACTGTGCAGGTACTTTTTTTAAAGGTGACAAAAGTCTCTGTGGCGGCAACTGCAGTAACCCACAAGCGACGAGAGGACAAAAGAAAAACGACATCTAGAACGCACTATTAACATTTCTTCAGCTCTGAGTATATACAGGTGTAACAAAACTGGAGTAAGTCCCGTTTACTGGGGGTTCTACTCGCTATACTGAACAACTTTCTCTAAAGAACCCATAGTCGATTCGCAAAAAAAAATTTGACCCTCCATACTAAAATGCACAAAATCGGTCGATCAGCTGATCGATTTGTATGAAGAGTAAAAAAAATTACGTTTCCAGCAAAGTCTTAAAACAAAAGTTGTTCAGTATGATGAGTAGAAGCCCCAGTTAACGGGACCTACACCAGTTTTGTTACAGCCTGTATAGGTACAAGCGGCAAAATGTTTTTCTTATCTGTGGGTTGGGTACAAGTACCAAATACAATCATCAACGGTGGGTCCACGGCCGGACCCCAGGCACACCACCTCGCTTGGCAGATATATCTCTCTTTACTTCCATCAAGTAGGAACACACAGTTCCTACAGCTTATTGATCACCTGATGGAACATGGCTGCCACTGCCTATAAACAACTGAGATGATTACTGCATCTTATTACTACTTTATGTGACCATTTTTTGTAAAAAATAATTATTCTTTTGTTTTTTTGAAAACAGCTCTAACGATTTGGATGAAATTTTGTATTTAGGTAATGTTTTACAGTTCAAGTCTATCCAAAAAGGTGTCATCCATATATTCAGCCATTCATGGAGATGTTCAACTGCCCGCCATACCAAGAAGAGATAGAGAAGTAATGTACACCCTAGGCAGATTTTAGATTCGTTATAGTAAACAAATCGGCGGAAAAAATGAAAGGAAGTTGCTCTGATTTGGCTAAAATTTAGTCGGAGTTTTTAGATTTCACTAAGTATCATAAGTTTGTTGGGAGTACTTGTAGTTCTATTCCAATAAACTTATATAGGTAAAACTATATCCCAGCAGAGGAAATTATACCCAAGATAGTTTATCATAAATCGTGATTATGATGATGAAGATTTATGTTCATAAACCTATTTTTATTCCCAGGGCACTATCTCCTACTCGACATACACGCCGAAGCCGGAAAACGCTTTGCTGAATATCCAAGCCGCCATTATTGAGGAGATCAGACCAGAACGCAGCAGTATTGAGGATCTGCAGGGCAACTTGCCCACCCTTATCATCAAGACTTGCTTCAAGTAAGTTTATTTATTTTTCAGGTATGGTGTCAGATTGGTAAGTATTCTTTTTTTAATGGAAATGACCACTAGTAGACAAATCATAGGAATTGAACCTTTAAAAAGTATACCTAAATTACTTTTGGCTTAAAATAAATCAATTGACGGCCGTGTCATTAAAAAATTCATAGATTGTTAGTAACACTTTTACTTATGTCTATGTAAGTAATTTCGCAAAAATACACATAACACAAATTTCAATTACATAGAGAAAGAGAAGAAGCCATAGATCTTACAAGATTATCGTTATAGTCGTTAAACACTCTGCAGGCTCAGCGGACATAAAGTAGGAAGAAACCTGCTAAGCAAAACAGAGTCCATCCTGTCTCCAATTATGTTTACAGGAAATTTACCAAATACTATTATAGTACTGACGTATGGTTTTTTATATTGAATCAATATCCATGAAACTAGGAGATAAAAGTAAATCCCAATTCAATAAATTTTTAACAAACAGTTTTCAATAGCATACAGTTCTGTAAATCCCCGATACAGAATATCAGGAATAATCGTAAACTCACATTCTTTTTTTCATTCTCAATTGGTAAGCCCTTGGCATTATCTCACCTGATAGTAAGCAACGATGATCCCGAAGATGAAATCGGGCTCACAAAGATTCCCCAACCCAATGGTGAACTAGCTATCTCGTCTTCAAGCCGGAACACATCTTATTAGCATATTATTGATGTTTGGCGGCAAGACTTAGATAAGATGGTCGTAGCTAGCCGGGCGGGCTTAAAAATGCACTTTCATCAATACAATACCGGGAATCAAAACCGCGATCTCCTGGCTAATGGACTTAACGCCACCGAGGTGGTTAAAAAATATTACTATATTCAGAGATATGCTATATACTCGTATATATATAAGGTGTAACAAAATTAGCAGAAACTATTTTAACTGGTGCTTCTAACTATGAAACTGAACAACTTTCCCCATGGAACCCATAGTCAAATCGCAAAAAAAATTGGCTCTCCCATACTAACTCGATCAGCTGATCAACCAACTCAGTATGGGAAGTCCAAATTTTTTTTGAGGTTTGATAATGGTTTTCATGGGGAAAGTTGTTCAGTTTCATAGGTAGAAGAACCAGTTAAAATAGTTTCAGCTAATTTTGTTTGACCTTATATATGGATAGGTAGATAGGTTACATGCGTCCAAAATGTGAGGCAAATAAAATGATGCCAATTGGCATCTATTTTCCTAGTAGCAGTAGGTGCAATGAAAGTGAACTACTTATAATATTGTGTGTGTAAATGGGTTCGATTTTCAAATGTTATTTATTAGTGAATAACCCATCTATGGTAACAAATCTCTGACTATACTTAAACGAATTCATTACTATTTCAGATGGAAAGGCAAAGAGCGGTCCGGCATACTTCGTCTGGAATCATCGCTGTTCTCCGGCTACGAGCTGCATTCTGTCAATCCAGTGGTGCTGGATGGCGCCACGTTTGCTGACTTGCATTACGGTTCAAGAGGCGAGTCCGTGTGGTTTGTTTTTGCTAATGTAAGTAAAAAAAACAAGTACTTACAACATGGCTTAGTCCTAATCGGTGGCTAATGCGAAGGCACAGATTACTAATTAGTTACGCGAAGGTAATGGTAAAATGTGATGGCAAAAAAAAAACATCTGGTGTGGTTGAGTATACACAAATCGACAATGAAAATTAGTAGAAAAGGATAGAGGTACCTAGTATACCGATAAAATGTTCACAAATAATTCCTATATATAGGAGGTACCTGATTCCAATTCTTTCTGGAATAGTAAACTAACCCGTGTAGTAGCATCTCTTATTAAATTCTAGTAATTAAACTAAAACTACTCCTAACACAGTTATTATATTAATTTCGACCCCGATGTATTATCGTTCTTGCATTTCCAATTGTGGGTATACTTGTTATTGTTTTTAATTTTTTTTAGTTTTTTTAGAATCGATTAATATTTAGAGCCCGATATGAAAAATGTATGAGGGGTTAATTCGAGTGTTGATCGGTAACGCGTTACCGTCACTTTTAGTGTCATTTAGTTTTCTCAGTCACGAAGGCCTTAGCAACATGGCCATGTCGCCTACCTCGTAGGGTGAATGCCGGAGCATTCCCTGCGAGGCCGGAATAACCAGTGTAGTAGTATAGCTCTTATTAAATTCTAGTAATTAAACTAAATATTATTAACTATTAGGTATATTAATTTCGACCACGATGTACTTTATTGTTATTGCATTTCTAATTCTGGATCTACTTGTAATTGTTTTTTTTTTGAGTTTACACCTTAAGAATTGATTAATATATAGATCCCGATTATGAAAAATACACGAGGGGTGAAATCAAGTGTTGATCGGTAACGCGTTACCGTCACTTTTAGAAATAAACATTTTTCATTTTCATTTTCATATAGATCCCAATATGAAAAATATATGAGGGGTGAAATCAAGTGTTGATCGGTAACGCGTTACAGTCACTTTTAGTTTCATTACATTTTCTCAGTCACGAAGGCTTTTCTCAGTCATGAAGGCTAAGGAAAAATGGCCATGCCGCCTAATGCGAGGCCGTAGGGCGGAGCCCGAAGCCTTTCAAGCAAGGCCGGAGGTTAAAGGGCAAAAAAAAGTGTATTTATGATTAAACTCCTGTCGCGTGTCGAAGCTCACACGCACACTTTATTATCTGTTGAGAAGAGCGTGCGTTTGATTGCATAACTGGTTACTGGCAGAATAACATTCTGTACCGTTTTTGTGCACAACACTATCATTTTTAACCCCAGACGCAAACAGAGGGGTATTATATATATAATTATAAGTTTAACGGGTGAATCTGTGTATCTGTCTATGGCACGTAGCTCCCAAATGTATCAACCAATTTCAATTTACTTTTTTTTTGTTTGAAAAGTGAACTTAATCGAGAGTGTTCCAATGTATATAAGAACAGATTTTCTTGAATTATAGATCAGATTTGGGATGCAATAAAAAATCAAATTGGCCGAAAACAAAATGGCTGCCGAAAGAGAAGTTGCTCTGATTTGGCTGAAATTGAGTCGGGGATCTTTAATTTCAATAGCGAAATGTTTTTTTTTTATTTTAGCACCTACTTAATTGTTGTGCTGCGCTCTAAATAAAACATTTTCTAATCTATTCTAATTTACATATTTCATTATAATCGTTAGAACTATTTATTGAGGAAAAATAACAAACAGTCTGGGTACGTTAGTACTAATATATATATATATATATATATATATATATATATATATATATATATATATATATATATAATACTTTGGTCTGGGTTTGTATGTTTTTTCTGAAATAATAAACTACCTTCTGTGATTGACCGTTTTAGTATAGTAACGCACAATGTTTCATAAAAATCGTTAGGGCCGTTTTTGGGGTAAAAATAATAATATTTTCTTAACACAATGGTGGCAAACATACAAAATCAAGTTAGGAAAATAATATTTCCTAATCTAAAATTTGTATCCAAATCCGTCCAGCAGTTTATGCGCTAGAACACCGGACGTACATTTTTGTGTTCTTGTGTCTATGTGTGTATTAGACACACATACACACACACCCATACATCATACATAAAATCTCACTCTATAAGCGTAACTGCGTAAGACAATACATACTAATATTAAAAATGTGAAAATGTGTTTGTTTGTTTTTTACCTTTTCACGCTTCAACGCCTTGACCAATCTTATTGAAATTTGTCACGCAGGTAGCCTGTGCCACAAGGAACGACAGAGGATACTTTTAATCCCGTGAAAATAGCATAGCCATATGCATACTCTTTTTTCGTTAATTAACATCGCAACGGAACAATGGATCGTGTAATTTTTTGCACCGAGATGGTTGAGGGGGTGGGAAATGACACGATTTACTAATAAGCATAACCTGACATAGTTCCCGAGGGATCTGGAGAAAAGTCATGTCCACGCACCGCGCACCTTCTAAGTCAGTCACAAAAACAATGTCAACGCGAGTGAAGCCGCGGGCAAAAGCTAGTAATACATAATTGATCCCCATTGTACTTTACTACAAAGTTTCATCAAAATTGTTAGTGCCGTTTGTGGGAAAAAATGATAAGTATTTTCTTACCACAATGGTGGCAAACTTACAAAATCAAGTTAGGAAAATAATATTTATATTACATTGTATTAATATTATGCCCTAGAACACCAGACGTAGGTACATATTTGTATTCTTGTGTCTATGTGTGTATTACACACACACACACACACACACACACACACACACACACTACACACACTACACACACACATATTCCATACATCATACATAAAATCTAACGTAACTGCGTAAGACAATTAATACATAAATTTATCACCATCGAAATCTTTACTCTGATGTTTTTGCTATAACAAACCTTCTTTACTTCTTTGTCGTTTGCTAACACTCGCTTCTTAGTCGATCGAAATGAAAATATTTTTGATAATTAAGATGTAACCACCTCCGTGACGTGATGGTTAAGGCCATTAGCTTCACATCAGAAGGTCGCGGGTTCGATTGCTGACGGAGTTTAACTTTGTAAGACTCAGAATGGTGTTGGAATGACATTTTCTAAGCCCGTCTGGCTAGCTACCATCATCTTATCTAAGTCTTGCGCCAAACATCAAGAAATAAATAATTATTTATTGTACAAGATAAAGATTTATAAATATTGATGTTTTCCGGCTTGAAGATAAGGTAGCCAGTTCCCCATTGCGTTGGGGAATCTTGATAAGCCCACTTTAATGAATGAATGTATTTTTAACCAACATTACATTTATTCGATTGTAACCACACCGCTTTAATGTGTTATATTTTTTTTAACTTACAGATCAGCTCAACTTGTCCAGTCTGCGTAACATACGAAGTTAGATCTAAGTTCATCATCACCAGCCTACGTCCAGCTTTCGCCAAGATTTATCCCTCTACCAGACCGGACTTAGCAGTTGAAACCTTCTTCCATGCAAGCCCGGGCAGCCCACTGCTTCGCGGCATCACTGATGATGATTTCATCACCTGGTTTGACAAAACAGAACTGGAAAGTCTCAAGACTACTGCTAAAATTGACAACATTTGTGAATGTGGACGTATATGCAGCAGGGACTATGAATTCACTAACAATCGTAAACATATGTACGATGTTGAGAAGACTACAAGTATATCCGGCAATAAATCAACGGTGGGAAATTTCTTTGAAGTTCTTAAACCTAGGAAAAATTTTAAAGTTGACAAGCTAAAAAATGTAAAAATTTCAATATCTAGTGATTCAGTTACAACTTTCAACCCAGTAACTGAACAAACCACAGCAATAACTGAAAAACCAGTGGAAAATACGTCAAAATACACAACCATTGACCCAATATTTATATCACAGTCAGTTATAAATAAAAAGGCATCTCAAAATAAATCTATCAGTCCTCATAAAGCAGCTTCAAAAATAGCCGAAATTTATAGCTCTACAACTACTTTTGAACCGAAATCTACCACTGAAAAGTACCTCTTTTCTACTCCGGACACATTGACTAAACCAAAGCTAGGAGAAAAAGATCACCCAAACATTTTTCCAACTTCTACTTACGTTAATCATACACATGAACCAAAAATTGAAAATAATATCATACCCCTTGTGACAGAAGTCAACAGAGAACTATTAGTACATAAAATAAAATCATTTAAACCAGCGTTGATAAAAGAAGATTTAAACAAAAAGTTATTGCCTCGAAGAAAAGGTACTTTAAAGGCTACTTATGGAGACAATCAGGAAAAATACTTTGCGAAATCTAAATTTAAAAACAAAACAAATGTTAGTGATTCTATCAAATTACGTAGGGTAATTCTTACAAAAACTAAACATTTGTCCGATCTCATGTCAGTCGTAGAGACACCAGTCATTAAACAGAATTTTTCAGATGTTAAGCCCACTAAAGCTATCAAAGTTAACACAAACCAAAAAGATGAAAACCCTGCGTCCAAAATGATTCAGAAAGTTGATTCTCCACACGGTATTTTGCATTCGGATTCACCAACAGCTGCTCATTCCATTGCTGCTGTAACAAAAACTAATATAAAAGATATACATCACAGAACTAAAAAACCTAAAATAACTCAGATTAGGAAACCAGTAATACATGCAAATCACACAATAATCAGGCATACTGAAAACAACCAAAGTCACATGATTGAAGATGAAATTATCAAATCAAAAATTCAAATTATTGAGCCTGATAACTACTTACCAAAGCCACTGAAATCGGTTAATAAAGAAATTCACAAAATACCACCAACACCAATATCAGAGACTTCAAAATCTTTAGCCGATAGTCCTAAACCAGACTTTGCACCTGAAAATAAAGGTGGCTATGAAATATTAGATAAAAATAGGCTCTGGGAGCTCCTCAAGGAAGGTTCAGATGTAGATGCACTTAAAATAGAAGATAAGCTGCACAACAGACTTATTTCAGCACAAAATGCGACAGATGTTGCAAACGACAATCGTTCCTTATAAACTTTGGTTGTTGAATATTGATAAGTAACATATTTCACTATAGATATTTTTGTAATTCTTTTTCTTTACCCGTCGTATTTAAAGAACTACTACTATTCCTAATTGTGTAAGTATGGATAAATGTTATACCAGAGATAACGAGGCATGTCTTATGCTAAATAGCCGAGATAAAGGTCTTGCAAATATCTTCTAAAGTAGATAATTCAACCAGGCACAATTCTGTTATTTTTTGAGAATTTTGAATAGGATTTGCACTAATTTGTTCAATGTGAAAATAGTTTTTATGATACAAGGGTAGTAAATAAGTAAATGGCAATCGAGTGAAATTTGTAATTCCGAGCCCCCCCGGTGACGGCTTACCATCATCACGATTTTCCCAATTACCTTTGACGCCCAACGACCTTTTTCAATACAGTTGTGAGAAAGAAAACAGGTAAAACAAAAAGGATACTAAAAATACAGTAAAACAGAAAAAAACATCGCGTTTTTGGCAGCAAAAGTAAATTTTACACGATTCGTGACTTATTTGACATGTTCCGAGAAGTCATCTCGTTTTATTTTTTCTATAAATTAATAACACATCATATTTTTACTCATATTCACAACTTAAAAAGTTCAATGCAGTTTTACGGAAATAATACCATATTTTTGAGTTTTTTTTAATGTTACCATAAATTTGTAGTTATAATAAAGTAAGCATGCAACCTCTTTCATTTCTTGGTGTGACGTGTGCGCTTGATACGTCATCAATGTAGCTTCTTTTGCAACAGGCCTCCACCGCAGCGCGGGTAATTTAAGTTTCTTCTTCAGATCGATATAACTCATTTAAAATTCACCTTTCAAAAGTCTGAAAGAAGAAGATTTTATATTTTTGGTTGTTATATTTTTTTATTTTCTTTGTTAAATTCATAAAAAAGTGAGATTAGTGAGTGTGCACTGACGTGCTCAGTTCAATTAATTTGCGTACAGTCATCATCATTACAGCTCATATACGTCCCCACCGAGGGGCTCGAGCCTACCCTGAATCAGAGCGATTAAGCCTTAGTCGACCACGCGGGCCCAGTGCGGGTTGGTCGACTTCACACACAACCTTCGAGTTTCTTCGCAGGCGTGTGCAGGTTTCCTCACGATGTTTTCCTTCACCGTTAAAGCAATCGGTAAGTATGTACGTAAGTTTTTTTTTTGAAAAACTCATTGGTACATTGGCCGTCCAGATTGGAACCCGGTACCTCTGCGTACAGTAAACTGCCATATTTAGTACTCTTCAAGCAACCGTATTGAAAATAATCTTGTGTGTGCTGTAAATATTATATATAAGCAAAATAAAAAGTTAATTGTAATACACGCGCTGTGACAACAATGAAAGATGGTTATAAATTACATAACATGTAACTTAGCAGTTAATATTAGTTTTTTATTGGCTTGTTTATATTCTCTATTCATTTGATCTTTAAGGCCGCTATTTCTTGCTTTTACAAATACCTTTCTTCACTTCGTGTCTTGTTGTTTTGGGAAACGGTGTTATGGGCTGAATGGATTTGTTTGATTTTTTTTATTGTTTTTAGTTATGATTCCCTTAAAGGTACTTTAGTCCCTGCTATGGTAGTTCGTATATTACCTAAAACTTTGTCAAAATTAAAATATTTCACATGATATTACAATCGTTAATTATCCATAACGTTTCCACTGCTGGGGTATGTGTCTCTTCTCAAGCTCGGGAAGGATTTGTGTCCTTGTTAATGAATCATAAATTTCTAAAGAACCTAGAAAGCTAGATGTTCTGATTATACTATAATACTTATTACTTACTATTGCCTTCATTCAAAGAGTTGCAACCTAAAGAAGAAATAAGGACGTAAGACTTACATGTGCCAAATAGAAACTGTTGTGACAAGTCCTAAAAATTTCCTGAATGTAGCGGTCAAAAACTTTAAAGCTGGTAAGTGAATAAACTTTAACGAGAAAGTAAAAGCAAAGTCAAATGAAATAAAGAGTAACACAGATATTGCAAAAGCTTTTCAAAATTTTGTCAGACCATTACGGTATATCGATAGTCACTTTAAGCGGTCACTTTATCGTCTATTAGAAATCGTTCACTGCCATCCAGAGAAGTCTACTTAAGCCATTGTTTACTAAATAAGTTCTCTAATAATTCGGAAAAGGTTCGTGTCGTGAGAAAGTTCGCCAGAACAAACTATATACCAAAGTTCTCTTTGTAAATAAGTCCTACAAAAGTTGCCAAAATACATTATTAAGACGTCATTACCTAAGTAAAAATATAACACCTTTGTTCATTAGACCCTTTAGTACCTACTCTAGTCATTAGTTTAGCACCTAAATGTAATTAAAATGCTAATGCCCCAGAGTTTCCATCCGTCTAATTCTATCTTGTGTATTCTATTAATGTAATTCGTAGTCTCTTGTAGAATTTCTAAGATATTTTTTTTGCTAGTACTATTTACTTAGATGCTTGTTATGAAATGGCTACTTATTGAGCCAAAATGTTTCAATCCCTAGATTGTTTGCTATAGCTTAGCATGTACAATCAAAACTTCAATTTATTCAATTCAAAGTTTTGATTGTTCTAAAATATTTCTACTTATCGGTTTTGATTTAGAAACGTAGCATATTATAATGATAGAATATTGGTTTCGTAATGTAATCGCTATCTTAATAAAATGTTATTGTTAATCCTGGTCATTAATTTCAAATCATCTTAATAGGTTTTAATATTTTTAATTAAAGAAACAGAATAAGAATTTACAAGGTAATCGTAAATGCACCCTACGAAGGAACACACGCACTCGACGTATTAATTTAGCAGCCATCTGATTAAATCTGCCGTTCAATTGAACGGCTAGCCTGTTGATTGAATAGCTACACGCTACACACTATGCGCTACAACATACACACTACACGCTACACACAATTGTTAATTCAACGTTCGGGCTAGCTTGAAATCAGCCAACTAGTCGAACGTTGAGTTACGCTTGTAAAATCAACGTTCGGCCTAGTCATTCAATTGAATGTAATCAACGGTAGCCGTTCAATTGAACGGCAGATTCAACCAGATGGCTGCGACATTTACACCACCTGCAGGAAAACTAGCCAGCGAACACGAACTGCAGTCCATCTTACAGCTATTTTTGTCAACATCTATAAAACCTTATAACGTCAGTTCTTTCAAAGACTACCTGACGCACCACTGCGGTTCGTGATCCTCCTTCCATAGGATGCACCTATGACTAACTTATTATTGTTAAATTATCCCGTTTCTGTTATTATTGAAAATTTGTACCTATTGGCCATACTTAAATCAAGCGGTAACTCAAGACTATTTATTACATAATATTATGTTTGATTATATATATTCGATTGTTTCCGTCGTTTTTGTACAAATTCCAAATTCTTTATTCAATTCATGGAACAGGTTCAAATTTTATTTATCATCTACTATCTTCGATAGTGCCTCTGTCTCTATTAAATTCCTTCTATTTTATTTATTAAATTGTAAATATTTAAAATTGTTATGTGTAAATGTACGGTTGTATGAAAATAGGTGCTTGCGCGGAGTATTCTTGTCAATTTATATTAAAAAAAAATATATATTAGTCCCACTGTCGACGATGTAAGCTATAATTTTAATGAACTAATGTTTGTGCTTAACGAATAAGCTAGTCACTTATGATAAATCGATGTACTGAACACAGATGTTAATTAATATGGAGAATACAAAATACCACCTAAAATATGTTGGTTTCATTTTTTTGTCTTTGGGGTAGTAAAGTTCTCGAGTGGCGACCGTGCACCGGAAAACGTAGCGTAGTCAGGCCTCCCACGTGGTGGACCGACGTAAAAGATCACGGGAAGACATTGGATGCGGGCAGCGCAGGACCGATCGTCGTGGAAATCCTTGGAGGAGGCCTTTGTCCAGCAGTGGGCGTCTCTCGGCTGACATGAATGATGATGTTTAATTCCGCATTTTTCCTTCGGTTCAGATTTTTCTTATTTTTCTTATTTTCAGGTTTTCGCACCCAAAGGATGCAAACGGAACCCTATTACAAAAAGCCTTCGCTATCCGTCCGTCCATCCGTCAGTCTGTCAGCGGGCTGTATCTTATGAACTATTATAGAAGGACAGTAAATTTGAAAATATAAAATACATACGTGTTTCTTAAGTACCTAATAAAGTGCGATATCTTGTACTATGGTACGGAACCCTTCGTGTGCGAATCCGGTTCGCACTTGGCCGGTTTTTTTGTGTTTAATTTATATAGTAGGTACTGTCATCATCATATCAGCTGAAAGACGCCCACTGCTGGACAAAGGCCTCCTCCAAGGATTTCCACGACGATCGGTCCTGCGCTGCCCGCATCCAGCGTCTTCCCGCGAACTTCACCAGGTCGTCGGTCAACCGTGTGGGAGGCCTACCTACGTCTTCCTTGATGGACAACCAAAATAATATGACTAATATCATAAGTCTCTGGATTTCAAGTCGCGTCATAAGTATCTCATATCTTTGGATTTCAAATGAGGAATTGAGTCATGGTTATCGTGTCTGGTAGGTATGTATGTACGATGTAATTAATTATTTATTAGTTTTATACACAATAAGCATTGATTACCATCAGGTGAGATGTTGTCAAAGGTTTACCAATTGTGAATAAAAAAAAAAGATTGAAGATTTTTGGGCAGCAATATCTTCACGTCCAAATACTCCAGAGTGTCTTAAGACTGAGGTCTTTGACCAGTGTGTGTTGCCAGTGATGACATACGGAACTAATACATGGTCACTATGGGCTTCATAAAACCAAAAAGCGAAAGAGCGAACAATGCTCGGAGTTTCTCTACGTGCGGTATTGTAAGTAAAATGTAAAATTACAATACCGCACGTAGAGAAACTCCGAGCATCGTTCGCTCTTTCGCTTTTTGGTTTTATGAGGCCCATAGTGACCATGTATTAGTTCCGTATGTCATCACTAATATTATTTGTTAAGATGCCAAAATCATTGATATGTTTCGATGACGGACTTCATTCATAATTCTACCTTTTAGGGTTCCGTGTCTGCAAAGAAAAAAGGAACCCTTTATAGGATCACTTTGTTGTCCGTCGGTCTGTAAGTTTGTCCTTTAATCCTCTTATTGTACTCGGGTACGTATCCCAATGGTGTTTTGGTACGGAACTCTCAGTGCGCGAGTGCGACTCGCACTTGGCCGGTTTTTTATGATGACATCATAAAATAAGGTGAATGTGATTTTCATGGGTAATCTTACAGACAGGTCAGAAATAAGGGTACTGACTGACCTGTCCACAGACTTGTCTATAAGATTCCATAAAAATCTTTATCATCATGATCATGTCAGCCGAAAGACGTCCACTGCTAGACAAAAGCTGTAAAATATGTTTTTGTTTTTTTTTAAACTCTTACATCATTTAAAATAGTAACACGTGATAGACTCGTATAGACGAACATACACTGTACATTGTGCAATCTTATCAACTTGATCACTCGTTATTAGCGAAACCAACATGTTTTTTGTTTGTTATCAATTAATGGACCTGTAGGTCTTTTTGTGTTATGTTTTTGTAAAATGTATTTGTTTAAGACTGTTTGTGTCCTAAATAAATAAATAAAAAAACCTACCCCAAGGATTTCCACGACGACCGGTACTGCGCTGTCCACATCCGGCGATCTTCACCAGGTCGTCGGTCCCCCGTGTGGGAGGCCTACCTACGTTACGTCTTTCGGTAGGCGGTCGCCTCTCGGGAACTTTACTGCCCCAACGGCCATCTGTTCTACAAGCTATGTTCCCTGCAAAGCGCCACTTAAGTTAAGCGATTCTGTGAGCTATGACGGTTAAATTGGTTTTTCTACGGATCTCCTCATTTCTGATTCGATCGCGTAGGGAAACTCCAAGTATAGCTCGCTTCATCATTTTTGGGTGACCTGGAGCCTTTTTATGAGGCCCTCAGTTAGTGACCATGTATCAGTTCCGTATGTCATCACTGACAACACACACTGCTCAAAGACCTAAGTATTGAGACACTGCGGTTTTTGGGACGTGAAGATATTGCGGAGCTTCCCAAACGCTGCCCACAATGTTTCAATTAATACTTATTTTGTAAAACTAATAAAAAAATAAATACCACGTACATATCAGTGACACAATAACCATGACTCATTTTCTTATTTAAAATCAAAGATATGAGATATTAGTAATATTAAGTATTTTGGTTTAATATCTATGCAACTTGAAATCCAGAGACATAAGATATTAGTAATATTAGATAGATAGATAGATAGATAGATAAAACATTTATTCAAAGCTACATAAATTACAATTTATACACAAAAATAAAATATAAAAAAAACTTCTTATATCTAAGCTTAAATGTATAAAGAGGGTAGATATATAAAATTGCGTCGTAACTTTGAAATGGCTCCGACTCAGCATGCTGCAGGTAATAATGTACCTACAGCGCTGATATTCTGCCGGTGCCGAGACGGAAACCGGTCCGACGGATTTCTCCGTGAGGCGAACAAAGTAACCACGTTTAATTATAGGTAACAAACAAAATGGATAGGTATAAACGGTTTTTTTTATACAGAAAACAAATTATTATTTTATTATTATACAGAAAACAATTATTTTGGTTGTCCATCAGGAGTTCACGGGTTCGAATCCCGGCGGAGTTTAACTTTGTAAGACTCGGTTTGGTTATTAGATGGGCATTTTTTAAGCCCGCCTGGCTAGCTACCACCATCTTATCTTAGTCTTGCCGCCAAACATCAATGTTAACAGCGTTGATGTGTTTCGCCTTGAAGATAAGATAGCCAGTTCGCCATTGCGTTTGAGAATTTTGATAAGCCCGCATCCATCTTCGGCCTCATGGCCACTTACCATCAGTTGATGTGTTGCCAAGGGCTTATCAATTGTGAACTAAAAAATTTGTTAAAATCTACGCAACCTTACATTAATTTAAAAAAAATATTGTCTTGAAGATTTTTACATCTTATTCATAAATAGTATCTGGGCGAGAGAGCGATGCTTGGAGTCTCATAGGCATATGAACTAAAATGGTTTTTTTTTATCAAGTGTAACTCTTTACGAAAAATAATATTTACCGTGCATTCTCTTTCAAGTTCACTCATACGAGAACCTTTACGATAATCCATAAAAAAACACAATATTCAAAAGATTTCTTTTCAAGGCCTTCTTTTTTATATCAAAGGAACCTACAGCAAACACTCAATTGTTTAACAAAATCACTTCATCTGTACTAAATGGATACAATCAGGGATTACCTAATACAAAGACGATCTCCTGGTTGGTCGAGCATAACATTATCTGATCTGATGTGATTGAAGGAAACACTGTAGCACTGTATTACGATATGGCTTAAGTAGCGCAACGCCTTTGATATCGCACGATGCCGCCACGACGTAGGCGAAGTATATACAGAGTGTAACAAAATTGGTGTAGGTCCTGTTAACTGGGGCTTCTACTCATCATACTGAACATTTTTTGTTCTACGACTTTGCTGAAAACGTATTTTTTTTTACTCTTCTTACAATCGATCAGATAATCGACCGATCTTGTACATTTTAGTATGAAGGGTCCATTTTTTTTTTTGGAATTGTCTATGGGTTCCTTAGAAAGAGTTTTTCAGTATGACGAGTAGAACCCCCAGTTAACGGGACCTACACCAGTTTTGTTACACCCTGTATATTAGTGCGTAGGTACTAGCAGTACTAGCCTGTAGCCAGCCTGGCAAACTCAAGTTTGCCAGGTGTGCCCCGCAAGTACCTTTCCGTTGCTCTGCGTAAGTACATTCGTTGCACTACTGTAAGCCAACTATATTGTGATACTGTGACTGTAGTTACCGTGTTTATTTGTAGTTATCGCCACGTTCCCAGTTGTCTACTTATCAAATGGACAATTTTCTCTTTTTTATTAAATTTTTGAACGCGTTTAACTGCATCTCACCTGATGGGAAGTGATGATGCAGTCGAGGATAGTTCACGCAAACTTAAATAATGCCTATTCACTCTCACCTTAAAGGTCCCCAAATTATAGGAATCGGGAAACACTGACACAGGCAAGGAGTTCCACTCCTTCACTGTCCGCATAATTGGCATTATGCTTAATGGCACTAAAAGTATTTGGTATTCTGAGAATCTGGTCCTTTGCGTGTAAATAAATACATATCGCCGAACGCCATTATGACACTTTGCGAATTTGTCACTACGCGTCGAAAGGCTGACCGAACCTAATATCGTTTGCTTCACTCGCCCATTTACAGTTTTTTTATGAAAAAACTAGGTTTTTCCAACTCCCTTTTTGGTAACAGTTTTGGTAACTAGCGTATTTGGTACTATGTGAATTACAGGTTTGGTAACTAACGTAGTTGGCGTCTTGCGAGTTTGTCACTTTACAAACTTAGTATTTTGCCAAATCGGAGTTTGGCGTAATTGGACATATGCGTGCGTTGGCACTTTGTGAATTTGGTATACTACGCGTCGAAACTCCGTCGTCGTCGTCGTTCGAACATTAATCACAATAATCAAATGAAATTTTAATAGTATTGGCAACTCAAGAAATTCCGAAAAATCGTAAAATCGTTTTTTCAGTAGCCACTCTTTGATACGAGTTTTATACGACTGTGTGGAAGGTGCATCTCTGACAGAATCCGGCAGCCAGTTGCCTTTTAACAAAAGCAGTCGCAGTGTAACCCTTAGTTATTTAAAAGAAAAGGTATCAACAATGACTTCAATCTCCGAATGAACTCCCACAAAGGTAGGTTTCACACAGAGCCGCATAAGCTTAGTAAGTCGGAACGGTCCGTTTACATACTGGGGCCTACAGTATACAACAGGCTGCCAGATTCTGTCAGGGATGCACCTTCCACACAGTCGTATAATACTCGTATCAAAGAGTGGCTACTCGAGAAACGATTTTACGAGTTTTCGGAATTTCTTGAGTTGCCAATACTAATTTTTATTTCGGTGAAATATTCACTCGTAGGCACATCATCTGGTACGCCCAGCTCGCTTCTGCATAATGCATACTCGGTCTCTATCAGCAGCGCGTGCCCATAGTTCCGGTCCCGTATGTCAGCAACGAGTGTACGGTGGCAAAATATAACTAAATATAACAAAATATCTACTATAATTCAAGGCTTGCAAAATAAGTATAGCTACGGCATTGATGAAATTCCCCCGGTTCTGTTAAAAAGTTGTAAGGAAGAACTAACCTCGCCAATAACTATGCTTATCAACCAATCATTCGATGACGAGCGCTTTCCAGATAGGCTAAAAATAGCTATAGTAAGACCGATTATTAAAAAAGGCGGCAAATCAGAAGATGTTAATCAGTACAGACCGATCGCCCTGCTCCCTATTGTTTCAAAAATATTCGAAAAAGCTATGGCAAATCGTATCTATGAGTTTTTAGAAAAATACGACCTACTCAATAAAAATCAGTTTGGTTTTCGCAAAAACAAGTCCACCTCAAATGCAGTCTACGAATACATACAGGAGGCTTATAACTTCATCCGGAAAAAAATGTACGGTATTGGAATATTATTAGATATGACCAAAGCCTATGATAAAGTTCGGCATAACATCCTCCTTAATAAATTGTATGGAATAGGTATTCGCGGAAAATCACATCACTGGCTAAAGTCATACCTTTCGGATAGGCAACAAATCGTGGAGGTAGACTTCTTCAACCAGCAAAGTCGAGAAATAGGCCGAGTCCGCTCGGAAACACGCGTAGTAAATTGTTCTATCCCCCAGGGCAGCGTAATCGGATGTGTCCTATTCATAATATATATTAACGACTTGCCAGATGTATTACAATCACACTGTATAATGTTTGCGGACGATGTTTCATTATTGTTTGGATGTGACGGAAAGGCAGAAAGTTTAAATCGCGTGAGCTCAACATTCCAAATAGTTAAATCATGGCTATCCGACCATAATCTCGAAATTAACTCAAATAAAACGAAACTAATTCAATTTAAACCCTACCAGAAAAGAAAACTTAATCTCATACCGTTATCTACTAATTTGAATATTTCCGAGGAAAGCGCAGTCACACTGTTAGGGGTAACAATAGATTCACATTTGGACTGGAACACGCATACAGAAAAACTAAAAACCAAATTGTCTCAATTCACTTACGCACTATCCGTTCTAAAAAGAAATACTCACTACGAGTCAGCCCGGGCTGCCTACTTCGCGTACGCACACGCTTGGCTGCGATACGGCGTTATCATGTGGGGGCACAGCGCACATGCTGATGGCGTCTTCGTTTTACAAAAGAAATGTCTACGTATACTCCTAAATATAAAACCAAGAGTCTCTTGTCGCCCGTTTTTTGAAAGTGAAAATATCCTCCCGCTCCCTTGTATATATATACTTGAAATCGCTAACTATGTCCATAAAAATTTAAGTAAATATGAATACTGTAGTAGTTCGCGTCGACATCACCTGTTAGTACAGCCTACACCAATATTGGAAATCTACAAAACCAGCCCTTATTATAGGTCAATCGTAGTGTATAACAAACTCCCAAAAACTTTAAAATCGGAAGGAAATACTAAAAAATTTTACAACAACCTAAAAAACCTATTAATATCTAAATGTTACTATAGTATAAAAGAATTTTTGGACGATAAAACATTAAAGTAAAATTATATATGTATATATATATATATATATATATATTTATTGCAAATATTCATGTAAAACCATCTAACCATTTATCTCGTAGCTATCTTCTGGTCTCTCCTCATTTTTTTTTTTTGTACATTATTACAATTTACCTATCCTGTTTGCCATGCCCTAGCAGGGCCCATGTACCATGCTATATTTACATTATTTTAAGACCTTATTTTTGTACATGATTGCAAACGATAAATAAATGAAATGAAATGAAATGAAATTGCAGCTCCTGACGGCTTCCTTGGTCCCAGTGTTTGTGAAGCAGCGCAGCGCGAAGCAGGCCTGGCCCAGAAGCGCGCACATCACTTTTATATGCGTCTTCCAGGTGAAAGCGCTATCTAGATGGATAGCCTTATAGACGCGTGGTGCCTACCTGTTGTACTAAACATTTTTTGGCACAAACTTTTATTTGATGCGACATTGCATTATTTAATGTTAAAAAACAATTTTCTTTTTTGTTCAAGACAAGACCATTAGATTGGAACCACAGGTTTATCTTCTACACAGTATCGTTCAGGTTCAGGGCACATTCCAGCTGATTGTGGTTTCTAGCGGTAACTACAGCAGTAACATTGTTGGCATACATGCAGAGTTCTACACCCTGAATGACACGGGAAAGGTCATTCATCAAGATTCAAGATACAAGGTATTTATTCAGTACTAGCTTTTCCCGCGGCTCCACCCGCGTGGACATTGTTTTTATGACTGTCTTTAAGGGTGATTAGTAAATTATGTCGTTTCCCACCTACTCAACCATCTCTGTGCTAAAAATCACAACAATCGAGTATTTTTTTAGTTCCCTCAGGAACTGCATCAGATTCTGCAATTTCTCCGGGATAAAAAGTAGCCTACGTCCTTCCCCGTGACACAGGCTACCAGCATGCCAAATTTTATAAAGATTGGTCAAGGTGTTGAAGCGTGAAAAGGTAACAAACAAACCAACAAACAAACACATATTCACATTTATAATATTAGTAAGGATAAGTGCAAATTACACTGTTTCTGATAGTCATTAAATGGAGTACGGGCAAAAATGTATGGGACGCGTACCCACCGACCAATAACGACCGGACGTATGTTGTTTGTTAGAAAGCTCTTTTCATGAATATCATTTGTTATTATGGGGGCTAGTCTCAATTCGTTGTGGGGAAATAAAAAAACATTACTGATTTACAAACGAAATTCTTATTATTTAAAAACTAGTGATCTATGTTGTCTACTATTACATCATTTAAAAATGCTGCTGGAGGATTGAACACTTCATGCCTTGCGTAACCAATGTACCATATTATTGACGTTATGTGTGCACAGCTGCCTACCGTTCTTCGCCCAGTCAAACAAGTTCAGTAATACTGACATATTGCATTAATGCTGATTTGATCCCTGTGTATTAAAATATAACAGTAATATGTTCTTGATCTAACATGTCTGGACTGAATAATAGCCAACTATTTTGAGGCATATTGTATAACTACATGTCACCGCGTGCATCCTCCCCAAATACTTCTATCATATACAGGCCGTTTTGTATATGTTCACCGCAATAAGATTTTGCAAGTTTCACTTGGTAGGAGCCCAATGCAAACATTTTAATGTAATGTTCTGTGACTCGCGGAAAGTCTTTCAATTCAAGCTCATTTGCATCTATTCTCATAAACGCAAACCTTTGCCTATTAAGCTATTAAGGTTATTTTCATTCACATAATTGCGTTTTATTTCTGTCTTTCGTGGGCGGTGAATGTACTTCATACCACATCATCGACAGCGTCTCGAAAACCTCTGTCGAAAATAAACACATCGTTTTCTTCAAGTAACCAGTGAAGCGCACTATTTTCGTCGCTCAATTCGGACATAATAGTTGAATCTGACTTGGTAGCAGCGAAAGGCCCTAATATATCTATAATATATCCATCAGTCGATACCAACAAAAACTGTTTTAATAGGTTTTGTAACTTATGTAGGCTATATGATAACCGTTGAAACAAAAAATTTGAACTTTTTTGAATGTAGAGATATGTCCCGTCGCATATAATAATTGCCTTCGTGTTCGCTTCATTTCCAAATATACCTTTAGGTATTGTCTGGTTTCTTTCCAAACTATTTTCTCTGGTTATGTGATCAAAACCTAAGTAACAATCAACAAAATCTGTTGTTAAGCATTCTCTCGCTTTTTTTAGTTTCCTTCCTATACTTCTTCGGGACATTCAAACTGACTAGCTAGTCTATCATTCGAATCTCCGGTACGCAGTTTTTTAAATCAATGCCGAGTGCTTGACGTGGTTCACGACATCTTTCGATCAAACTTGAAGTTTCTTCGAGTATTAATTGAAACTGATTATTGTTGAAGCCGGTCCAAAAATGCATGTCGTCCTCGTTTATGGCACCTAGTCTTACAAAGTCTAAAAACGTGTTTCTTGAAGCTCTTGTTAATATTGTACAAACATCAGTGAAGTGGTCACTGTCAAAGTCATGTGTCACGTTACAAAAATCTATTAATTCATTCCAGGAATTACCTTGCAGATGCTCTAGGGAAACACGAACATGTGGTGGTAAATACAAATTGTATTCTATTAGTAAATACTCTTTTACTGCGTCTGGTACGCGGCGACTTGGATTATTCCGGAAATTATTAAAAACGCAGTGTCTGGCCGTATTCGGTGGTCTCATGTAAGCTGGAACTTGTAGAACCGCCACATTTCCTTCACATTCAACGTTAACTATTTCTTGATCTGCAACATTTTCTCGAACCGGTAATCGAATTGCATTCTCGGTTCTTTGCCAGCATCGATGACAGAGGTAACGTGCATTTTTTAATGCAACCTGAAAAGACATAAATAAATCAATTATAATCGACCAATCCAAGTTTTTGAAATGAGACCAACTGATGGCCTATTCCACTATGAATATCATAAAAAGATTTAAGACTTGGGTCTGTTAAAACGTACAATAATTGATTGATACGAAACCCATCTGACTACTCCGATCGTCAGCGGCACTGAACATGTTAACAGGGACAATGGCACTCGATTTATGTCAAGTAAATAGTTCAATACATACAACTGATACTGGCAGAAATAGTTGAATAAAAGCGACCGATTGCCATTAGAAATAAGATAAGAGTCATATACTATAATGAAGAGTCAAGTGCACGCCAAGAACATCACCAGTATAAGCTGAGATTTAGTAAGTATAACGCGTCATACAACACGAGGCCGGTTCAAAGGTCTAAGTGAAAAGCTTGAAGTGGTCTTAACTGTACAAACAATATAAGTAGCTTAAAACAAACCTCCAATTCTGCATTTTGATGCACATACGCTGCAAAATCAGGTTGATCGCGCGCAAGGATGTCAGTTAATAGGTGTCGCTGATATCTTCGATTATGCAGGCCCCTTCGACACCACAGTTATTTTGACGTTCTTCCATCGCGTCAAGTCCACACAATCCGATAAACAAGCCCAGGTCAAACAGATAGCAGCACACAGTCCAATAAACAAGCACAGGTCACACAGTTAGCAGTTAACAAGTCCGGTAGGAATGCAAAGGTCAAGTTTTTGTAGGGATTTTACATAATGTTATTTGTGGAATATCAAGAAATAAATAATTATTAGTTAATAACTTCAAAATCCAATCCTTGATATAAAACTAATTATGTCATTAGAATACGAAAACAATATGACACGAGAAGTTATACATTAAAATCATTAAATGTCATTAATACCTTTGACAAGAGTAAGGCTAGTTCACACGGACCGCACCAAGTCACGAGTATAACGCGAGTGGCAGCTATCGCTCCCATCAACCATATTAGAGGGAAAGTAACGACCCGGCTCTCGATGCGCCACCATCGTAAATTTAATAAGGTGTTAGATAGTCAGGAACCCTTAGGTACACCATTAACTGTAAGAGTAATCGATAGTATAAGCACAGTATTACAATCTAGCGGCTTACAGTAGCGCAACGGAAGGGTACTTGCGGGGCAGCGGGCGGCGGGGCACAGCATACTAGGCTGGCTACAGGATAGTATGGGCTAGTACCTACGCCGATGGCGCACCGTGCGACATCAAAGGCGTTGCGCTACTGTAAGCCATATCGTTATACTGTGGTATAAGCGACCATGTCTAAGTTCATCTAAACTTTTATTTTATCGTTATTTAAAATCATTTTTTCTTGTTCTATTCTGGCGTAACGCTTCCTCATTTATTATGCGGACAGCGATGGAGTGGAACTCCTTGCCTGCGTCTGTGTTTCCCGACTCCTACAATTTGGGGATCTTCAAGGCGAGAGTGAATAGGCACTCAAATTTTGAATAAAAAAAAAAGAAATTTACTATAATCACTTTGATATTCGACATCATCGTATCTAACTGTCCTGTTTAAGATAAAAATCGTTTAACTCGAGCAAAAAAAACTTACTTTAAGCAGAGGTAGATTTAGGTCAGAGCTTCCATCAAATTGGTTTTTGTCAAGAACCACTTACTTTAAATGTATTACAGGAAATCGAAAAGTAAAAGTTAAATTGAATTAAACTCTTGTTAAACCCAAACCTTAATATACTCTTTAATTTCTATGATAAGGGCGACGATACACATGCCAAAAAAGGTGTTATTCTTTTACTACACACCTTTTTCACAAAATGTATCACAAAGCACACTCTCCTTTTTAGCCGATTGCCCAAAAAGACGAGTTATGTTTTCTATGCGTAAGTATGTATGTACGAAATTAATGTGTCTGTTTCTTTAGCTAAGCCTGTAGCATAAACGGCTTGATAGATTTTGAAGTGCGAATTTTCGTTATATTCGTCTTGATCCTGAAAGCGACACAGACATATTTTGCTTAAAAAAGGAGAGAAAATGTTTTAATGCATTTTTTATAAAAAAAAAACGTTTGTTTCAGGTCACGGTCTGGATTCCAGGCGCGGCGGGGTCAAATTTGTAAGACGCGGTTTGGTTGGTGGTAGGGCATTTTCCAAGCGACCATCATTGTATCTAAGTCTTGCCGTTAAACATCAATGATAACAGTATTGATATGTTCTGGCTTTAAGATAAGATAACCCAGTTCCCCATTGCGTTGGGGATTCCTGGTAAACCCGCTTACATCTTCGGCATCATCGTCACTTTTACCATCAGGTAAGACGATGCCAAGGAATTATTAATAATAGATAAAAAAAACCTCTCCTTTTAAAAAAAACCCTTATAAAAATCCTTATAGTCCCGTTATGTTCTTCTGCCCGTCTTATCGGTATGTCTTAGCCGTTCTACCACAGATTACTAAAAAGTTAGTTCTACTCAAAGGCTATTATTGTAGGTATAAAGCTGAGATTTGGTATGGTTACACAAATCTGTGACGCCTATATAGCGTATGAAATAAAATGTATAAAAATGAACTATTTTTAATCAAAGCGTGGAGCATCGTTGAACAGGTACATATTTCAAAATTATTGAGGATTTTCCAAGAACATTTTTTCGATAAAAGATCGGACGTAATATTAAAATTTTAAGAGTTGATTTTTATTAGTTACTTCGGTTTAAAGCGTCGGTGGCTCAAGCGGTAATGACTCGGCCCTCCTAACGAGAGTTCTCGGTTTCAAATCCGGACGGCCAATGTACCAATGAGTTTTTCAAAAAACTTACGTACATGTACTTAACGATTGCTTTAACGGTAAAGGACGACATCGTGAGGAAACCTGCACATCTGATTCTAGATGTGTATGAAGGTCGCGTTGCACACGTCCGTAGGTGTAAATCTAAGATGCCCTACACGTGACCGCGGGTGATGCTAAGTGCAACACCAGGCAACCGCCGTCTATCCCTTGGATAGCACGGTTAATTATGCCACACGATAAGAAAGAAAGAAAGTTACTTAATATATGTAACTCATGAAAATTACCACAATCCCCAGCTAAAGGAATATATTAAAAAATCTGATAAATATAATATCGTACTGATTATTTATTATGTTAATTTATAAGAAAAAATATCTTAAGCTTTCTTATTTTAGAAGTCGACCAATTTAACACATGGCGTTGGATTTGTAAAAAGTTTATGTATTTTCCAAACATAATGATAAAAAGTACGATAAAAAAACTGCAAAAATAATTTTGTTTTTTACAACATACATTTATTACCATGTGCACCTGGTCGACTCAAAGCTCAACGACACAATGAGATGCATCACGGGCACTATTAAATCCACACCTTCTCACTGGCTACCTGTGCTGAGTCATATTCCACCGCCCCATCTCAGAAGACAGCACGCGTTAATGAGAGAGTCCAAGAAGATCTGGGCGTCCCCTTCTCTGCCCATCCATGAGGAGTTCTGCAACCCCCCACCACGGCGTCTCAAGTCCCGACGGCCGGCTTGTGTAATTGGGGGCAAGCTGATCTCCGATCAGTTTGACATTAGTGATTGTTGGAAGAACGAGTGGGCCACGCAGCAAGCACAAACCAATTCACCTGGTTTAGACCCGACCGTAAAACCAAAAGGCTTCCATCTACCGCGTAAACAGTGGTGTCGAATGAACAGATAAAGAACTGGCCACGGAAAGTGCAATCACTTTCGGCACAAGTGGGGATGGAGGGAGTCTGCCTGCTGCGACTGCGGTGTGGAAGACCAAACAATGGAACATATCGTCGAGCGTTGCCCACTGCGGCGATACCACGGCCCCACTAAAGACCTCTTCGACCTCAGTCCTGATGCATATACATGGCTGTGTGGCCTGAACATTGACATTTGAGAATTACCTGTTCGACAAATCGCCATACGATTAAATAAATTTATTACCAGACTGCGCCAGAAAGAGGGTGTTGTTTTTCGAGTCGAATATGTATGTATGTTTCTTTATTTATTTGGCACGCCCTGTAGCTTAAACGGCTAGATGGATTTTTGAGTTCCTGGTGTTGTTAGATTTTTCTTCATCCCGTGAGTGACATAGGATACATTTTCACCCGACTGGCTAAAAAAGAGGTTTTTTATTTCTTTGGCACGCTCTGTAGCCTAAACGGCTTGATGTTTTGAAGCGCACGGTGCCGTTAGATTCGTCTTAATCCCGTTGGTACATAGAATACGTAGACCTGACTGGACAAAAAAATAGGGATTATGATTTTATGTAGTTGGGATTTTTAGGAAAGACTGAAACTCATTATAGTCAGTTTATAGAGTTTCGTACACCCAAAGTATGACCATGGCTAATACTAATCCTCTGCTGTCTGTTCGTCTGTCCGTCTCTCTGTCTGTCGGACTGTATTTCATAATTTCAGTGAGTTTGTAATGTATCATTGTCATAGTTGTGTGGAGAGGTATGGAACAGTCGGAGTGCTAGTCCGACTCGCACTTGGCCGTTTTTTGTTACTACTTAACTTCCTACAATAATTTATGTTATGACACAAAAGTTAAGTGTCAAGTTTAGATAAAAAAACAGATTTGAATTGAAATCAAACTAGAAATTTATTAATCGTTTTTCAGTTGCTTTTATTCACTAATCATCCATAAGTTCCATAATGTTACAATACTTGATATTGACCCACGATTTTAATTTTAATATTTTTATTAAATAACACTTAGATACATGATTCTGGTTGGTAATTACAGTTTTACTATGAGTCCTTGACAATAAAACGACATTAAATCATCATCATCATCTTAAAAAAACAGATTTGAATTGAAATCAAACTAGAAATTTAATTATACGTTTTTTAGTTGCTTTTATTCACTAATCATCCATGAGTTCCATAATGTTAAAATACTTAAGATTGACCGACGATTTTAATTTTAATATTTTTATTAATTAACACTTAAAAACATGATTCTGGTTGGTAAGTACAATTTGACTATGAGTCCTTGACAATAAAACGACATTAAATTTCATCAGAAATATCAGAAGAAGGCTTTCAGAAATAAATAGGATTTGTCTTAATTAAATCGTTGTAAAAAAAATATCTCAGCGAAATCTGTATTTAACTATAAGATATGACTAGAAATTGACATTTAATTTAATGATAAAGATAAACATTAGTTTCTTACAATAAATTTATTTCAGCATACCTCCGACTAAATACGGATAATTAAAGTTAATAAAATGTTAACATTGATTTAATTTACGAATCGTTAAGACTACCGCCCACAGTATTAGTTAAACCTTAACATTACACTAGTATTACCCAACACATAAAAGTTCAGAACCATCACAAACCCACAGACGAGCGAAGAAGTTTCTGTGGCTAAAATACAGCATTATAAATTACCAATAGTGTTGGTGCTTTCAGACACTAAGAGTCTTAAATTAAGAAAGAGTATACAAACAAACTTAATAAAATTGTGTATGCGCAAAACAAAACTAACAGTATTATAGTGGGTACATCGAGCAGTAAACATGTAAGTACCTATTTATGATTGATCGAGTACAATTAAACGTCAAGTTAAATGGTAGCAGTGATCGGGACTGGCTGGTTATCATGGAACCCTGGGTGGGCTGGCTCCTCATCTTCTGGCGTAGCCCCACCAGGCCGGTAAATCTGACTTCTGGAAGAAACAACAAAATACATTATTATTGGCCTATCATCATCATCACCATATCAGCCGAAAAACGTCCACGTCTGGACAAAGGGCTCCCCCAAGGATTTCCACGACGACTGGTCCTGCGCTGCCCGCATCCATAGGCTTCCCGCGATCTTCACCAGGTCGTCGGTAGAAGAAAATACAGGGTGTTATATGAAATGGGGCTAGCCAGGCGGACTTGGAAAATGCCATTCCACCAAGAAAACCGAGTGGAACTCCTTGCCTGCGTCAGTGTTTCCCGATTCCTATAATTTGGGGATCTTCAAGGCAAGAGTGAATAGGCATTATTTGAGTTTGCGTGTACCATCCTCGACTGCATCATCACTTACCATCAGGTGAGTTGCAGTCAAACGCACTCATATTTTTAATAATAATAAAAAAAAAAGTCTTACAAAGTTAGACTCCGCCAGGAATCGAACCCGCGACTTCTTGATGTAAAGCTAGTCATTAGCTTATTAACCATTACGCCACGGAGGATCACATACAAATCGATCACCTAATGCGCCATCTTTCATTCTTTCTAATAAAGGTTCCATAATTTTTAAGACGAGCTATAACTATAACCTAACCAATTTATACGTACAGTCAACAGCAAAAGAAACTGATGAAATAGGGTCCCAAATATATACTTTTGACCTATTAAAACTTCAGTTAAAACTGACACATTGGTATAACTTGTTATATCTGGGGCGTCATGCTAGAAGATGTTTTGAAATGTTGGTTTTGATGACTTACTTTTGACGTTGACTGTACATACATACAAACTTACATACATACATGCATCTGAAAAACATTACCCTCCCTCTGTCCGTCGGGTAAAAAGTTATGTTGTTTCTACTTATTATGATAACCAATATTACGCGCCCGCCGCGGGAGTAAAATTTATTCCGATACATTCCCAAGTATTGCTTTGAAATCCACGGATTTTCATCGTCAGTTTATTGAATTCTAGAGTAGGCATTGTGATTTTTATCATATTTTCATTCAATAACCACAACTCTAGAGGGTGGGATTAAAATCAAACCTACGCTTTTGGCTTGGGTAGTGAATATTTTGTTTAAAAGATTATACTTGATAAAAATATATACCTTTTACGTAGATCCTGTAATAAAATTAGAAAGTTCATTAGGATGCTTACCTTTTAAATCATCATTAAAAGTAACATTAATAATTTTAAAAATCTACCCAGCTTACGTTACCTAATAAGAGGATTTTATAAAGAAAACTTGACTTGTGAAATTTATACGCAATCTTTTTCGAGACTGTGTCATGTCTGTGTAACTGCGTCACGATATCTATGTCGCAGGGATAGTGTCAAAACCCCGATATTACAATCTCACCACACTAAATTCGTTTAGATTATAATATGACGGTAAATTGTCAATCGGCTTACAATTTCACGGCCCATCCGTATAAAACCGATGATTTCTTCTTCTGCGAAGCATCCTGTAACCCAGGAGCCTCTCATCGCGAGGCTCTTTGACTGTTCAATCAATCAAACCTGACCGAACCTAACATCGCTCGCTTCGCTCGCTCATTTATTTAATGTTATTCACTTCGCTTAGTGTTATTGTATTGTCACTAGTGACACTACAATGACACTAGTGAAATTTTAATCAGTATGTTACGGTTCACAATCTTTCGACAGTTCACAATCTCTCGAGATTTTTACAATTTTACAGTGACATCTACACGAGGTGGAATTTGAGGGTATTTTTAATAATACCTACTTTTAATCTTGCAAATTTAAAAGCACTTGTTAGTAACGAGATTTAAGGAAATCGGGGTTTTAATCTTTGGGACAACTTCAAGGTTTTTTATTTTTAGGGAAATAGCATCGGTGGCGCAACGGCAAGGGCCGCTATCTCCTATCCGGGAAGTCGTGGTTTGAGTCCTGCCACGTACCCATGTGTTTTCGAATTTCGATTTCATATGTACTTGTACGTTTATCGGACGCTCTTTTACAGTGAAGGAAAACATCCCGAGGAAACCTGCACACGCCTGCGAAGAAACTCGAAGGTTGTGTGTGAAGTCGACCAACCCGCACTGGGCCCGCGTGTTCGACTAAGGCCCGTCGGTGGGGACGTATATAAGAGCTGATGTGATGAGGAAAATACTAAACCAGGGAAAGGTTAAAATTATCTTACTAAAAAGTAAATAAATAAGTATAACATAATAAAAGAAACAAGAGCCAACTCTGGATTCGCAAAAAAAAGACTAAACAAAGTGGAGCGATCTGGCTGATCTATTTCTCTCCGCACGCGTACAAAAATTAAACCTATTAATTTCAAACAACAGACATCAAAAGTGCGGCAGAAAATGTTTTTTCAGGGTTCCGTTCCTCAAAAAGTAATAAGGAACCCTTAAAGGATCACTTCTTTTGGTCTGTCTGTCTCTAAAGAGCTTTTATCTCAAAAATTAAACCTATTAATTTCAAACAACAGACATCAACAGTGCGGCAGAAAATGTTTTTTTAGGTTTCCAATCCTTAAAAGGTAATAAGGAACCCTTATAAGATCACTTCTTTCGGTCTGTCTGTTTGTCTCTGAAGATCTTTTATCTCAAGAGTTAAACCTATTCACTTCAAACAACAGTCATCAACATTACAGTGCGGCAGAAAATGATTTTTAGGGTTCCATTGGTCTTGGTCACACAAGACTGATTTTAAAATGTTTTTTTTTCGAAAGAGTATACTCCTGAATGGGTCCCGTTGTCACCAAGTTAGAATCTGATGATGGAATCCTAGGAAAATCTAGGGCATCCCTCAAGCTTTATAGGTACATATTACTTGCTTCATATATTTTCTTAAGTTATTCAAGTATTGCGCCTGGTAGTCATCATCTCATGTCGATGAGCTGGTGATGGAAGGTACAATTCCTGAACGGTTAGGAGTTGGAGGATAATTCTTTAATTACTATAGGTACATATAGACTGATAGTTGTATTCTTTCAGGTTATTCAGGTGAATTGGTGATGGAAGGTAGCTTTCATGCTGCTGAGATGATAATGTAGGCCACAGGACTCTGTATCGGTTAATGAGACACATGCATTATGATTTGATGATATCCTATTGGCGAGTGGGTGGTTGAGTTTAACGTTGTTGATGGCATTATCACTAAAAATAAAAAATAAAAGTTTAAAAGAATCTAAAAACCGGCTTAAAAAAGATATTTACTCAAAATTACTTTTTTTATATTATTTTATATATAAATACACTAAATTAACCACAAATAGGTAAATTAAGTACCTATGAAACAAATTAGGAGCCTAATTTTTTTTTTTTTTTGAGATTTCGCTATTTTAGGTTAAGTTTGTGTATCTAAATATAAAAATATCATTTCATGCATGACTAAGTAAAATTCTTTTTTGAGTTGGTTTTCAGTTTTTTTTAACTTTTGTTTGTTATTATTCTCAAGTAAATATTCGTTAATACTAATATATCATCTGTTGTATTAAATATACCAAGTGTAATTGTAGTTAAAATTGTCTAATGTTTATTTTTTTAGAGTCAGGTAGTTTTTTGACTTAATTAGGTCCTGAAACAAAAGTGTTTCCATAGAATGTCACATTTGAGCACTGCAACGGACGCACCTCAATATAATTCTTCGTGCTCCTTGGATAATTATCTAGTTTCCATAAGTTTCAGATGTTATTTAACAAAGATACATGCGTTTTATGCAGGTTTTAACAAAATTGGTGCAGATCCCGTTAACTGGGGCTTCTACTCATCATACTGAAAACTTTTGTTTTAACTTCATACAAATCGATCAGCTGATCGACCAATTTTGTACAATTTTTGTATGCAGGCAGGGTCCAATTTTTTTCGAGAATTGACTACGGGTTCCTTGGGGAAAGTTGTTCAGTATCAGCGCTGTAGGTAAATAATTACCTGCAGCATTATGCTGAGT
Organism: Coleophora flavipennella; assembly: GCA_947284805.1. Taxonomy (NCBI): domain Eukaryota; kingdom Metazoa; phylum Arthropoda; class Insecta; order Lepidoptera; family Coleophoridae; genus Coleophora; species Coleophora flavipennella. The sequence continues at coordinate 8,526,535 of OX369257.1, read as the reverse complement.
CGGAGCCATTTCTGAGCTACGGCACAATTTTATGTATCTACATTTAAGCTTAGATATAAGAAGTAATTTTTTTTTTGTTTTCTTTTTGTGTATCAATTGTAATGTAGCTTTGAATAAATTGTTTATCTATCTATCATGAGTAGAACCCCCAGTTAACGCGATCTACACCAATTTTGTCACACCTTTTACATGTAGACCTTATTCTACCACTGTTTTTAATTAAATAAAGCGTATTTATGTACTTTCTAGTACAAATTAACAAGTTATCTACCTGACTAATAAATTGTACTAACGCCACATCAAAGACACGAATAGACACACCGACTGAGACACTGTAAAAATATTAGATTGAGTAACCTTATTTAATAGGGATAGCCAAATAGATGCTATACTATGTAAATATAACACATGGATTTCTAAGCTTTTGAAAGCTGCTAATCGAATTTAGAAGGGATGGAGACAAAGTTAAGTTGAGTAGGAAGGGGTCAACTCATGTAAGTACTTGATAAATAACTTATAGATTAATACAGTTGCAGTGGTGATAGGCTTTGAAAAAGCATAGTGAACCGGCCCTATCCATATAATAATCTCATAAAAAAATGGTAAAAAAAACTACTACATGCAAACAAAAAAAAAGAATAAAGAAATAAAGAGAATGACAGATATAGAGAGACGTACTCGTAATGTAGCACGAATGAGATAAAAAACTACTCACTTTGACCTTTAAACCGATTTGGGGAATACTGATCGACTCAAATGAAATGAGCGAATTCGCTCATTTTGTAGGCATCAAAACCACTGTTGAAGATGAAGAAGAAGAAGAAGATTCATCTTCAGATAGAAGTAAAGATGAAGTCGCCAAAGACCTCAAAGAGTTGGGAGTGCCCGAATAGTCATACTTGGAACAAAATAGGATAGAGTGGCGCACTTTAAAGTTGGAGGCCAAGATCCACTTCGGGTCGCTGAGCCAGCGAAGTAAGCAAAACCGCTGTTCGCGTAGACCGGTCCATAGCTGTGATATTGGTCGAAGGTGATAGGAAGACCACATAGTCGTAGCGGACAGGTAATAGTAATAGACATCACTAAACACTAAACACGTAAGAAAGCCGACTTCAACAGCAACAACTAAGTACAATTTTGCTATTTTTTTATTTCGTTTTTGTTAATTTTCTACAAAGTACTAACCCGATTTGACACAATGTATATGGGACTATCCTGGAGGCCTAACCAATTAATTGAAATTCCACTTCCAAAATGTTAATTTCAACACACTTTTAAACACAGAAAAACAAAAAAGGCGAAGGGAATATCGCGGAGGGAGTATCGAAACAATTAAAATAATAATAGTAATGGCGGCGGCCTAAGGATGTATAAGTATAAGTAAATGGAGGGTTGCCATTTAAATGTAAATTTCACCATTCTTTCTACATTGTCCATATATGTGGGTAGCTATTCACAGAACATACCTAATTGTAAAAAAAAAGTTTCCCAGCTGAGGGTAATGTTAGTTTTTCCAGGTGAGCTTATATTTCCCATTCCCAGAAGGCGCTGCTCTCCTTCGGGAAAATAATAATCACCATATTATCATTGCTGGACAAACGTTGAACTACGCGTTCTTTTGGGAATAGCAGTGTAGTGGCCCATCGGTGTCTATGTAATGAATGTGTGCGTTCGGGATTGTACCTACGTACGAGCGAGTAGTTTTTTTTTTCGAAAGGATAAGCTTGTTGTTGGCCGTGGGGGCCTTTACAACTTCACCGGGCAGGAGAGGCGAGTGCGAAGGGCACTCAACCTAAATGCAAAGAAAAAAGATGCAACTGCCTAAGGGCGCCCACGCCCAGGTGGGCACGGACCTCGGCTTAGGTCGTTGCTTGGACGGGGGAGGATGGGAGAGAAGCGGCCTGGTATGTGCCGGTAGCGCTGGTAAGCGGCAGAAGCGGGGAGACGCCGTCCTCGCCGGCGAGGACAGAATTTCGGGGCAGCGAGTAGTGGTTCGGTTGTTCGATATGGACCTTTTTTGTACGTTCATGCTTTTAAATAGTAAAAAAAAACAATTCACAAACAGACCAGCTCACAGAAAACACGCGCGTAACATACATACAAAATAAAAGGCGGTCAAGTGCGAGTCGAACTCGCGCAAAGTAGGGTTAGTCAAGTCAGTTAGTAAAGTCTTTTATTTTTCGTTTATTTTAAATAACAAAATTATATTTACAATCGGTAATAGAACATTTTGGAAGGAAAATCTATAAACTTTTTATAAATCGAACTCCACATCGTAAGTTGGTCGACTCCGTAACTAAGAAAGCCTACTTAGCCGTGATAGTTTTCCTTTTAAAGTTAATACTTATATTACCTATTTCGCAAACCGAAACCGAAACCCTGAATCGAAAATCCGGCCAAGTTCGACTCGCGGTCACCCAAAGATGGAATATACCGCACCAAAACAGGGTTCCGCACCAAAACTTTAATTACCAACAGAACAAGACCTTTCAGTGCATACTTTGCGCTAGGTAAACAGGGGTCTACTTATTCTGGACTTAAGAAATTTCATTTTTTGTGGGAACGGAAGGACTAGATTTTCTTATGGATTTTTCTATAATCTATGCATTCAACCTTATATACCTACTGTGATTTTTACAAGATTTTAGGCCCAGTAGTTTCGAAGATAAGGGGAGGGGGTGGTCAATTTGCGCCTATTTTCTTAAATAACTTCAAAACTATTTATCTTAAAATTATAAATAAAAGAAATTCTCACACCAAACTCTTTCATTTCATATATCACACAATAAATTTTGAAAACTTTTAAAAAAATCTACCCCCAAAAGTGGACCCCATGTTTAAAATTCATTTATTTGCGTTACAAGTCCGACTTTGGGTCATCAACTTACATAATATGTGTATCAAATTTTAACTCAGTCGGTCTGGTAGTTTCCGAGCAAATTGGCTATGACAGACGGACGGATAGACAAACACACGAGTGATCCTATAAGACCTATTTAACGATACCCTACACGATAGGGTACGTCAGCGACAAAAATTAATCCCCTCCTTACATGTATGGGAGGTATCCTAAAAAAGTTTTTTTGATGTGTAACATCTTTGCTCTCGCTTTCCTGCAATTTGTGGGAGTGATTTCGTGGAATGGGACGGAAAAGTGTCCCATGGGACGGAAATGTGTCCCAGGGAGTCGCGTTTTTTCAGGCTTTAAAAGCGCGGAAAAGGCAAAGGTATCTATGACCATACAGCCTAGTCTGCCGTATCTTTGCCGTCCTTTCTTCAGGCTTTAAAAGCGCGGAAAAGGCAAAGGTATCTATGACCATACAGTCTAGTCTGCCGTATCTTTGCCGTCCTTTTATAAAGTATTTTGTCACATGTTACACATCATATGTGAGTACTGTAGGTCTCGCTCGAATTTTTTTTTTTCAAGATTTTGTCTTACAACTTTGTCGGCGTGATTAATATGTACGAGTATATTACCCATGCCAAAGTACAGCTTTCTAGTACAAATAGTCTCTGAGCTAAGCCGCGGGCAGACGGACAGACAGACAGACATGGCGAAACTGTATGGTTTCCTTTTTGACTTGGGAACCCTAAAAAGCATATAGGTTTGTAGCCGAATTCAGTGACCTCTTCCTTCTTTGAAGTTGGTTTAAAAGGATCTCGAGTGGCGACCGTAGCGAAAACTTAGTTTTAGACGGTTCTGCAGAAGCACACCACGGTCACTGCATACAACGGTCGTGAAATGACATTTCTAAAAACAAAGGACGGAGCAAACAAAATCTCGCCGAAATCCCATATCAAATCTGCTTCAATCTGGGTGACAAGGGGTGAGGTTGGAATCTAGAGAGCGGCAAGGAGTGTCCATGTCGCAGGCATACTGTATAGTTCGACATTATACGTACGGTCAGGCAAATGTGAGGTAAATTATATAATGGTGAGGGCGGGGACACTTAAATCAATTAAACCTGACCGAACCTAACATCGCTCGCTACGAACTCATTTACAATCTGCCGTATGGCATTTTGACAATTTGCCTGACTCAGCATTGACCGTTTATAATATATGGACGAATTATTGTTATTACAATTTGCCTGGCTCGGAATTTTACAATCTGCGTACAGAATTTTACATTCTGCCTGACCGTTTACATACGGACGAATTATACAATTTGCCTGCCATATCCATACTGTATGATAGTACCTACTAATATTATATTATATACTCGTACTTTGGCAAAAGTTATAAACTAAAATCGCTGATCAAATTTTAAACTCTGGATCTGCTCGTAACTATTCATTGATTTCAGTAACTTTCACAAGTAACCTATGCAGTCAGAGCAAAGAGAATTTGAACTTTCTGTATTACAATGTAGATCAATCGGCTAGCTACGCTGATCTAATTAGAATTCCAAAAAAAATGTTTTGCTCCGATCATATATTATATCGGAGCGCAAGTACGTTGCGCCACCTATGCATGCGTCGAAGCACCGTGTGTTTTATCTTAAAACGTCAAGCGGTTAGCTAGGGTAGTAATAATAGTCATCTTTGGCCAAGGCGTGGTCGGTGCGAGACCGGAACCCGGAAGTTGGTAGTGTTGGTACTTGTTGGTTAGCCAATCAGAATCGTTGTGATTATCGAACCATTAAATGACAATGCAGCCAACCTAAAGAGGCTACGACAGAAGCGCCAATTATTTTACGAGCACTTTTGATCGAGCAGCTGAACTGTCAACTTGGGAAGCACGCCCGTGCCGAACTCATGGCAGTCTATAAAATAATCGGTTTTCATCCGAATCATCGTGAAGCTTCGTGTTGCAAACGTGTGTGAATATTGATTGTACACTCCAAAACTTCTCAAAGACGAGTTTATTTCTTAGATCCGGCAAAAACCCTTCTGATGATCCGAAATATAGGTTTCTGTGAGAAAGTTTCATAAGTTTGACTAACCAATTTCAAGTACACTCGACAGCAAAGAAAACGGGTCGGTGATAAAAACCGCAATATCTTCCAAAATATTGTAACGAGCTTTATGAAATAAAGACTGTATTACAGACAATTTTAAATTCCTGTGTTCTCTAGCGGTTTCGCTGAGTTATCAGCCTTGAATTTCGATGCTGCCTTCCGAGTTTTGGATCATTGGCGAGTCTTAATGGCTTTAACCTTGCTTCAGCAAGACGCCGCTTTACTGTACACGTGCTCTGATTGCTCCCTACAGCACAAAGAAGGTGATTTTTCACTTCAACAGCCGTTTGAAATCGATTTCTCAATATTGTTGACACCATACGAGTATATCGATCCTCCCGCGCTGTCGTGCACCTTTTTCGGCCTGTCCCTGGTCTGCGAATAATGAATCTAGTCTCTTCAAATCGCTGGAGCACTCTTTAAACGGTTGATAGTGACACACCAACAGTTCTCGCTGTATAACACTGACTGCGGCCGTCTTCAAGCATTGTAGAATTCTGGTACACTCTTCAGGGGTTAGTGACATGTTTTAAACGGAATTTGATTGGAATAATAAATTTTTTGCACAAGAAATGCCCTATTTATATGACAGAACAGAAAGAAAATTAAAACAACTGGTTCCAAATTTGATGTGCAAATTTTGAAAATCGTCTTTATTTTTTATATACGGATAATAATAAACTTTAATTTAGTTTTTATTTTGAAAGGATTGCTCAAATATTTTAAAAGATGTGGCATTTTTTATAACCGACCCATTTTCTTTACGATCCAGTGTATATGGCGGTGGCTAATTTTCAACAGTAGGTACCTTTAGGCCAAAACAAGACCCAAATGCCGCCGTTGCGTAATGGTTAAGTTGTAGTTTCACATCAAGAGGTCAGGGGTTCGATTCCTGGCGAAGTCTAACTTTGTCTGACTCGGTTTGGTTTGTAAAGGCTTACCAATTGCGAATAAAAGAAATATAAAAACCGAGTATGATTGGAATTTAACAGATTAAGTACATACATGGTGACTGGTAGATATACCTGAAAACCTCTTACCTGGAACTCCGCTCATGGAACTAAACAAGTTTCCACAAGGAACTCATAAACTATATTAAACTATACTATCGGAGTGAACTTATTTTTTAGTTGTAGAAAAATTAAAGATGTACAGATGCATGAATAGAATAATCCATTATAAGATCTTCAGTTATTTACCGTCAAGAACAGGTTAAGCTGGACACTCGTAGTGCGATTTTGATGCATACGCGCATGGCTTATGAACGTTCCAAAGTACAAAGTGTCTAACGTGATGTGGTCTCTGGTGTAGTCACTCTGTATATTTAAAATGAGGTTTTTTCTTAAGTTATATTCTATTCATTACCTTAAGGTATCTCCTGTAGTTTGTTAGATCTGAAGGTATCTTCTCAGAGTAGTCTGTGCTCTGAGATCTAAAGGTTGATGTAAGTTTATATCCATATAGTAGTCTGTGATTTAAAGTTATATAAATTTTAGTCTGTGCTCTAATATCTAAAGGCATCACCTGAGTAGTCTGTTATCTAAGGGTAAGTAGTCTGTGCTCTAAGCTCTAAAGGTATCAACTCAGTAGTGTGTGATCTAAGGGTATATCCATGGTAGTCTGTGCTCTAAGATCTAAGGGTATCACCTCAGTAGTCTGTGATCTAAGGGTATATCCACAGAAGTCTGTGCTCTACGCTCTAAAGGTATCACCTCAGTAGTCTGTGATCTAAGGGTATATCCATAGTAGTCTGTGCTCTAAGATCTGTAGGTATCACCTCAGTAGTCTGTGATCTAAGGGTATATCCACAGAAGTCTGTGCTCTACGCTCTAAAGGTATCACCTCAGTAGTCTGTGATCTAAGGGTATATCCATAGTAGTCTGTGCTCTAAGATCTAAAGATATCACCTCAGTAGTCTGTGATCTAAGGGTAAATCCATAGTAGTCTGTGCTCTAAGATCTAAAGGTATCACCTCAGTAGTCTGTGATCTAAGGGTATATCCACAGTAGTCTGTGCTCTAAGCTCTAAAGGTTTCACCTCAGTAGTCTGTGATCTAAGGGTATATCCACAGTAGTCTGTGCTCTAAACTCTAAAGGTATCACCTCAGTAGTCTGTGATCTAAGGGTATATCCATAGTAGTCTGTGCTCTAAGATCTGTAGGTATCACCTCAGTAGTCTGTGATCTAAGGGTATATCCACAGAAGTCTGTGCTCTACGCTCTAAAGGTATCACCTCAGTAGTCTGTGATCTAAGGGTATATCCATAGTAGTCTGTGCTCTAAGATCTAAAGATATCACCTCAGGTAGTCTGTGATCTAAGGGTAAATCCATAGTAGTCTGTGCTCTAAGATCTAAAGGTATCACCTCAGTAGTCTGTGATCTAAGAGTATATCCACAGTAGTCTGTGCTCTAAGCTCTAAAGGTTTCACCTCAGTAGTCTGTGATCTAAGGGTATATCCACAGTAGTCTGTGCTCTAAACTCTAAAGGTATCACCTCAGAAGTCTGTGATCTAAGGGTATATCCATAGTAGTCTGTGCTCTAAGATCTAAAGGTATCTCTTTAGTAGCCTGTGATTTAAGGCCAGGTTATTACATTATACCTACAGCTTCATTCGGGTATTGTCGTAAAATTACCACAATACCTAGCTTAATAGCCACCCATCACTGAGCCATGCATTCACAAGATGGTTATAAAATGTGTTTAAGAAAACTAATCTAAGGTATCTGCCTACTTTCATTTATAAGGCATAAAAATGAAGGTGATTCTGCTTTTAAAAAGTTTATATTCCATAATAAACTTACCGTAAGCTCCTTAGCCCAGTCTGCGGAGGCGTCGGCTCGTTTACCAAACCTGCCAACAATAGAAGCACTTATATACCAATACTTTAATTTAATTTAGAAGCGCTATCCAAGGTAGTTTAGTTAAATTTCAGTAGTGCCTGACTAGTGACATTACGCAGTCTTTAGTCAGTAGCAGCACAAAATACACAAAATTAAATAACCTGCATTACTTTTAATAATCTAATAATTTCATTTCTATGTTATAATTAGCTTAAAAATGTGCGCACATATTACCGTATAATTATATTTGAATAAAAAAATATTGCAACTCAAATGCTTAATCTTAATTAAGGAACCACCAGGACTACAAATGACTAAATTTTAAGTTACATACTTTAAGTGCAACTGTATGTGTTCTTAAGTTATAAAAAAATAAGTCTAAAAGTATGTATACAATCCAAAAAACAAGCAATGTAGCAACAATGTAGGGTAAGTAGCTAGAGTAATAAAAATAAAATAAGTCTGCTTTTGGAGTGTAAAAAAATCAGTGTAGCACTTTTTAAGGCAACGCATTGGAATCTTTGATCGCAGGGATTTCTATTTTTCTCAGCAATTATAAAAAACATACGAAAGTGATATTTTGTAACCTGAATCTTTATTTCAATGACTTCAATTTGTCAAATGAAGAAACGCGATTTGTTAACTTTTATAACAGAAAAAAATATAAACTCTCTTTTAAAACAGAGATTTGCATTTTACAGGCAATCCAGACAGATTTAGTACCTATAAATTTTCTTAGTTGATTAATCTATACACACACTTTAATATGCCAGTCGGTTTAAAAAAAATAATAATTGTAGTTTTTAATTGAAACGAAATAACATTGAAAAGAGCAAAAGTGTGGTTATTTTATTTACTCTTTACACGTAAAGAAAAAGAGACAACAGAACTGTTCCAATCAATGCCTCGCTTAATCTTCATGAGGTCGCGCGGCGTCGAATAGAGCGCACTACACACATTTCCCGTCCTAAAATCGTACATTCTCAGTACATGTGTTTCGCATTTGTAATAGCCTATCATGATTTAATAACGTACACAAAAAAAACGGTAAAGTGCGAGTCAGAACTGCGCACAAAGGGTTCCGTACCATCATACTAGATGGTGCTAGTTTCTTCATGTTTCAAAAACAAACACGTTTTTTGTATGTAAATTTTCACTTTTTCTAATTTTTATTATTTATTGTTATAGCGGAAACAAAAATACATCATCAGTGAAAATTTTAACTGTCTAGCTATCACGGTTCATGAAATACAGCCTGGTAACAGACGGACCGGTATATTGGCAAATAAACAGTGAGAAGCGCTTCGCGAAAAAATCTAGAAAATTTTTCGCGCTTAATTTACTGGCCTGAAAAAAGATATGTTATATTCAAGGATATTACCTAGGGCCCTTGTAAGTTCATTACGCGATTAGATTAACTTGACTCGATCATAAAAAATCCCAAACATAGAGCATATCTCTGAAACATAGCATAAATTGAAGCAAAGTGAAGCAAAGCCTTTAGTAGGAAAAAAAAATCTTTTAAATTTGTAATTTATATCATAATTTTCTTCTTTTCAAACTACGTACTCTATATTTATTCAAATTAAATTTAGTTCACTCTTTCAAAACTTTTCAACGAAAAAACATTGAAAAAGTGCAAAAGTGTGGTTATTTTCTTTACTCTTTACACGTAAAGAAAAAGACAGAGACAAATGTTCAATTAATGCCTCGACTTAGTAATAGGATCCCGTTTTTACCCTTTTGATACGGAACCCTGAAATTGTACTTGACCGTTTCTACTCGCCTCATAGTGATTTAAAACAGATTTTATTTAGTCACGGCAAACGCGCGTTTACGCGCGCCTGATGTTGAAAAGATATAATGATGTAGTGTTGTCACTGAAGATTGTGGTATTCGTATAAATGGCATAGGGGTACCAACATTTGTACAAGTCCAAAATTTAGAAAAATCAATAATTATTTTAAATAGCAAAAATATTTAATAGGTCGAAAAGGTTACGCGCGACCGCTGCCGTTTCAAATGACTGCGCGCCCGCTTGAAGGCTAAACGTTAATTTATAGATTCCATTTTTGAATTAAGTGAAATTTGATACCCATTGTTTTCTTAACCAAATATGATGTGTTATAGTTTTAGATATAAATAATTATTTTATTGATTTATGTTTTAATTCGCAAAAATCTTTCACATGTCGAAAAGGTCGTTTCATATTTCTGCTCGCCCGCTTGAAAGTTAACTGAAGCTTCTACGCATCTACTGAACAACTTTTAAATTTTCACTTTTTGAACAAATTTTGAAAATTGGATTTTCATACTACTACAAATTTACAATTTCCGGATTTTTTTCCTTTACTTGTCCTGTGAGACCTTGCTATCTACTAAGTTTCATGATTCTAGGTCAACGTAAACTACACAATAAGTTTTGATTTACTGGCGAAATCAAAATATGTGTCAATGTAAAATGGCCATATCTTATTGTTTTTTTGACATAAAAGCTTGATTTTTTACAGCTCCAAGGAACAGTAGACCTAAGCATTTGATATTAACTTCAACTTGATACTTCTAGGAGTTCCAGAGAAAAAGATTTTTTTTAATCCACAATTCTTAAGCCCTTAGCATTATCTTGATAGACAGACAGGCGTACAACAAAGTGATCCTATAGATAAGGGTTCCGGATACGGAACTCTAAAATAGACTTATTTACTACGCCTCTGTGGAAACAGGCCAGGTTAAAAAACGGAATCCTAAAAAGGTGAAAAAATATAACTACACGTGTTTTCTGTATAACAAAAGGATTTAGATGAGAGGATTCAATCTCGGTCTTTTTTTCTAATCCCGGATTTTGGGATTGTAAACAGATAATCCCGGGATCCCGGCAAGTGATTAAAGATAGGTAATAAAAAGCCAAAATACTATACATAAATCAGCTTTTCAAAAGTACGATTTTCAACTTCAATGAAGTATGCTCAAAGACATGAAAACAGTCATAAAAACGATGCGCACATGAGCGAAGCTGCGGGCAAAAACTAGTACAAAATACAAATACAAACATATTTTAATAATTTTGTGCATCCCGAAAATCCCGGGATTTGTCATATTTGATCCCGAAATTTTCGGGACTGGAATACTTCCTGAATCCCGGGATCCCGAGATTTGGCATCCCGGGATTGAATTCTCTAATGTAGATATGAAGCAATTAGGTTCGCATTACCTTGAAATGTGAATTGAGTTACATTGTTTGCGCCTGGTCTTCAAATATTAAGGTTTGGGTAACCTACCTTTAGAATAGATTCACTGAAGGTGGCTGAACAAACCTATCAGCCAATTTCAAACAGAAACTATTACCTACTTTGAAATTAAAGGTGGATGTTAATATAAACTACAGCGTCCCCACTACGGGTCTCTACAGGGACTCATCATCATCATTATCATATGAGCCGAAGGACGTCCACTGTTGGACATAGGCCTCCCCCGAGGATTTCTACTACGACCGGTTCTGCGCTACTTGCATCCAGCGGCTTCCCGCGACCTTCACCAGGTCATCGGTCCACCGAGTGGGAGGTCTGCCTACGCTACATTTTCCGGTGCGCGGTCGCCACTCGATAACTTTACTACCTCAACGGCTATCCGTTCTACGAGCTATGTGCCCCGCCCACTGCCACTTAAGTTTAGCAATTCTGAGAGCTATGTCGGTTACTTTGGTTTTTACAAGGAGTCACGTAAATTAGAACACATTTTGAAAGAGGTCTTCTTCTGATGAAACTGAACAACTTTTGCTTTACAACTTTATTAAAATCGCAAAAAAAAAATGGAAATCAGCTGATCGATTTGTATGAGAAGTCGATTATTTTGACACTTTTACAATTGTATAAATCTTTGTAGAGCTGTATTGTAGCAGTAGGAACATTATAGGTTGTTAAATAAATATTCTTTATTTTGCTCTTAAACATGGTTTATGAAGATATGAACAAAAAAAATATAGTTTTCATGTTTAGCCAAAATAGAGATGGCATGCAAATGTATTTTTTTATAGTTTAGGCATGCAAATCTCAATATAAAACTATTTAAAATTTAAATACAAAAAATATTAAATACTTTTGACATGCTTTTGACAAGATTAATAAAATTATTAAAAATCCACAAAACTCATTAATACTGTAGATTTTTTTCGCTGTCAGCCATGTATACATAAAAAAAACATTGTATTATTTAATTCCTTCAATTCTGGTTTTATCTTGTTTTTAATTCTTGCACATATGGGGAAGGCAGCGTTCATCTGACATAAGCCTGTAAAAGTCTCTCTTAACTCGTGGATTTGCGTCACGCGCTATTTATTATTTATCGTATATCAAAACAAAATAGTTTAAATATTAATTCAAACACGAATTTAAGTGAATTTAGGACGAGAAGTTTTTACTAAGGCGGAATCTACGCATGCAACCAAGTGACGTGCGGGAGTTTTATCGACATAGGGCCAAAACATCGACTATCGTACCTTGGTCGCGTGTGGTAGGAGTATATTCTGTCAAGGGTCTGTAGCTTGAAGAGACGCACGGCACGGTCTAACAAATCCGGATCAAGGCGGTTTCCTTCCGCATTGTCTCGTCGGTCAATCCTGCCAATATATCGATATCGATATAAAATTTATTCATAACTCTATCTTTCTACGTGACCAAGATACGATAGTTTAGGGAAAATATTTTAGCTAGGATGAGTCATGTTAATACGAGTCATATGCCAAGCTTCCGAGATGATTATTTTACATCATACTGACATATGTTTTTACATAAGATGCTCTTTTTGGCACAGAAAATGTTGAACTGTTCATTTCAGGTAAGTCACGTCCGTGTTTCTGTTTCTTAAGTTAATAATAATAAAACAGCATTTTAGGATTGACAATCAAGTTGACACATCACGAGCATTTTCTGGACGAGAAATGAAGAGTTTTTAACACTTAAGATAGGAAGTTATTTCATCATTACAGCTCATATACGTCCCCACCGAGGGGCTCGAGCCTACCCTGAATCAGGGCGATTAGGCCTTAGTCGACCACGCGGGCCCAGTGCGGGTTGGTCGACTTCACACACAACCTTCGAGTTTCTTCGCAGGCGTGTGCAGGTTTCCTCACGATGTTTTCCTTCACCGTTAAAGCAATCGGTAAGTATATGTACGTAAGTTTTTAAAAAACTCAGTGGTACATTGGCCGTCCAGATTTGAACCCGGTACCTCTGGTTAGATGGACCGAGTCGTTACCGGTTGAGCCACCGACGCTTTTTAGGAAGTTATTTAAAATTCTCAAATTCAATAATGTCTAAAATACTTTATTTTTTCTCATTGACCTATAAGACACAAGCAACAATTATGATATTATCTAAGATACCTGTGATAATAAATGATGTTTTAACCAGTGAAAATGTAAATTAAGATGAAATTATATCAAAAGTACGATATAGTTACATCTATTTATCCTTTCTTAACACAAAGATATGTTAAGCTAACCTATCTAATCTCAGTATAAGTACCTACTAACTTAAATCTTTTAAAGCTGTTTTTATCCTAGGACCCTCAGTTTTATCGATACTTTTATCTATCGATAACAGCTGAACAAGGCGTTAATTAGACTCGTTAGTGAGTGTATCGAACCGTTAATATCAAATATCAACAGGTATACTAGGTACTTTAACTTTGCAATTCGTGAAGTGTTTATTGTTGGTATTTTTTTTTATTTATTTATCACTTTATTTTCGCTTTTAATTATTAATGTGTCATGTTATTTTATTATTTAAGTAACTCTTTTGCACTGTATGGACACAGTCTTAGGAATCGTTTCTGTTGTCATGCGGGGGCTGAGAGACGAGACGGGGAGTTAGAGCCCACTTTGCCCTTGTCACCGTTCTGCAGCTACTCGGGGCAATTCAGTAGAAGCGCAGCGCTTCGTGAAGCTCCAGCGGTTATGAAAACATTGAAGGCGTTTAGTTACTGTATGGTTCTTACATGTTAAGGACATGTCACGCCCCGATCATTAGAATTGATTAGGTCATGACGCCCGGGCATTACATGACCTGGCCTCTTGGTATTGATATCTTTGGCACTGGCTTTTGCCCGCGGCTTCGCATGCGTGAACATCATTTTTTTTATCGACTGTATTCGAGCGTGGACATGAGTTTTCTCCAGATCTCTCACGATATATCGGGCTATTCTAATTAGCAGTTTGTCACTTACCAACCCCTCAACCAATTTTCCACAAAAAAATCACTTTAATCCGTTGCTCCGTTGCAACGCCGACGTGCGCGAGCGTGGAAATGAGTTTTCCCCAGATCTATCGGGAGCTATGTCAGGATATGCTAATTAGCAAATTATTTCATTTACTAATTTAATTAGCATATCCCTCTACAATCTTTGTGCAAATTTCACAACCATTCATTGTTCCATTGCAATGTTAAATAAATTAACCAAAAAAATAATATTTTTTCAGTTCCCTCACATCCTCGGCTGCATCGGCACTTACCATCAGGTGAATTTTTAATTTAAAAAAAACTGCATCGGACTATGCTATCTTCACGGGACAAAAATTTGACTACGTCCTTAACAATGATCAAAATTCATCAAGATTTATCAAGGTGTTGGATGATGATGATGATATTTAAAAAATAATTTACATGTGCGAATGCAGGTACGGGCGCGGCGGCGCGGGCGTGTCAACGTCTGAGCGCAGCTCTCAATTCGAAGACGGTAGTATCGAATGTTAAAATTGGTTGACAGAAATACTTAAGTTCAATTCTTCCTTTCCTAGATGAGGCAATCCTATCTTGACGACATAGCGCGTCATCGCCCATCCACCTAAAAATGGTCTTTCAACTCGTAGTGTCATTCATTTGTAACCGAGAACGTCAGTACAAAAGTCAATATTAGCCAACACGTAAGTACTTCGGTACTAGGTAGTATGGAACAAGCACAAGGAGTCTTGAGCCTTTAAATGATGAAAAGCATAATTATTTTTTGGATCAAGATTCAAACATTTATTGGCAAAGTTTTTGAATAAGACCTCTATTCTATGACTTCAATATCTCCGTCATCATCATCATCATATCAGCCGTAGAGACGTCCACTGATAGACCAACAAGGCCTCCAACAAGAATTTTCACGACGACCGGTCTTGCGCTGCCCGCATCCAGCGGCTTCCCGTGACCTTCACCAGGTCGTTGGTCCACTGCGTGGGAGGCCTGACTACCCTACCTCTTCGCGGTTACCACTCGAGAACCTTATTACTCCAACTGCCATCTGTTCCACGAGCTATCTTCTAATATCTCCGTAATATGGTCAAAACGATACAGTCCGTTGACACACTGCCAGATAGACAACCACAGAGTTTCTACAATTTATCTAGAGATGAAATGTTTTTTACTGTTCGACGGTTAAGTATAGTCAAGTAATAGATGACGTAGCTGAGAAAAGTAAACTGCATGAAAATTACACTATATAATTATGTCTCACTCCCACTACAGCAACAGCTGAGGAAGAGAAAGCCGAACGGCATACTCAAAATGGAGCTTAACGTTAGTATGTATCCACGTTTGGAGGATTGTGATGAACCCATGGGTTTACCAGAATCTATAGAAAACTATAGTTTTCTAGAATTTATGAATTTGTGACTTTAATTTCATTTAAGTACCTATGCTATATTAAACTAGACATATTTTTAATAATGACTCATAATTAAGCAATACACAGGTAGAAATAAGATTACTAAGAAAATAAAAAAAATATTCAATCCCTTACCAATTTAGTTTACTCCGCCCCACGATGACTTCTATGATACATCAAAGTAACAAATCATAGTGCCCCTATATTATTCATAGTACCCTAAGCACATACCCCATACCTGGGGCACGGTGGACCATATCCTTAATTAAGTGCGTTTGACTGCACCTCACCTAATGGTATCTGCAACACGCTAGTTCAAATAGTGCCTATGTGAAGATTCCTAAATTATACGAATCGGGGAATACAGACGCCGGCAGGGAATCTCATTGAAAAAAATATTGTGTCAGAAATTATATGTCTGTTATCAAATTTAATATTTTTTTAAAGGAAAGACATCTATATATATATATATATATATATATATATATAGATAATTTATATTAAAGAAAGTCGTGTTAGTTACACCATTTATAACTCAAGAACGGCTGGACCAATTTTGTAGTTTTTGTGTTTTTGCATTTGTCTTCGTCCGGAATAGGATAATCCCTACTAATATTATAAATGCGAAAGTAACTCTGTCTGTCTGTTACGCTTTCCCGCAAAAACTACTGAACGGATTTGGCTGAAATTTGGTAGGTAGACAGGTTAGGACCTGGCTTAAGACATAGGCTACTTTTTACCACGCTCGCGAGCCGCTTGCGGCTCGCGCACTGCGCACCCTCGAAATGTCATAGAAACGTGGTCCACGCGGGTGAAGCCGCGGGAAACAGCTAGTAAGTATATAAATATGGTATTCATCAATAAAAAATATATATTATCAGTCAAAAAATAATTGGTTTTAGGGTACGGTAGGGTAGGGTAGTGTAGTGTAGTAAGGGTAGGGTAGGTAGGGTAGTATAGTGTAAGGTATGGTAGTGAAGTGTAGGGTAGAGTAGGGTAGTGTAGGGTAGGGTAGGGTAGGGGTAGTGTAGTGTAGTGTAAGGTGAAACGAAGTTCGCCGAAACAGCTAGTATTATATAAAAGAAGTCGTGTTAGTTACACCGTTTATATCTCAAGAACGGCTGGACCGATTTCGCTAATTCTTTTTTGTTGAGTTCTTTATTGTCAGGAAAAGGTTTTAGGATAGGGTAGGGTAGTGTAGTGTAGTGTAGGGTAGGGTAGGGTATTGTAGTGTAAGGTGGAACGAAGTTCGCCGGGACAGCTAGTTTAAACTAAAAAAGTAAGTTCTAACTTTGAAAATATTTGAACTAAGACATACAAAATAATAAGTGATTCACTGTGCCCCGTCGCCGTACAGTACTACGTCATAGTTTTTTTTTTCTTTTTTTTAATTAAAAATTTGAGTGCGTTTGACTGCAACTCACCTGATGGTAAAGTGATGATGCAGTCGAGGATGGTAAACGCAAATTCAAATAATGCATATTCACTCTTACCTTGAAGATCCCCAAATTATAGGAATCGGGAAACACTGACGCAGGCAAGGAGTTTCACTCCTGCGCTGTACGCATAATAAATGAAGAAGCGTAACGATTTGTGCGAAAAGGTGGAACATCAACAACAAAGGGGTGCAACCCCTCCCTGCGTCTCGTTGACCGACGGTGGAATGGAGCCGGGGGAATGAGGTCGTGAAGTTCTTGCGCACACTCTCCGAAATGAATTCGATAGAATACCGATAGACAGGCGACTTTGCGGCGATGCTCAAGGCTTTGGAGCTTTTCATTGACTAGCTCGTCGTCACCAATGAGTCTCCGTGCGCGTCGGTCGATGGCGTCTAAGGTATCCAGCTGATAGCGGGCTGATCCATCCCATAAGTGTGAACAGTACTCCATACATGAGCGGACCTGTGCTTGATATAAAGTAAGAAGCTGTCCAGGTGTGAAGTACCGTCTCACCTTAGAGAGAATGCCCAGCTTCATAGCAGCAACTTTTGCCTTGGACTCAATGTAACGACCGAAGTTAAGATTGGGTGTTAAATCCACGCCGAGGAGTTCCAGGTGGTCAGATACCTGAATCGGTTCATTCCGGAAAGTTGGAGTCAGGGTGAATGGACTCCTTTTAGCGGAAAAAAGACACGCCTGTGTTTTAGAGCACTGTCGCTATGCACGGACTGTACGCGCACGTCTCGTGGTCGTTTTTCAAGTGGTTTATACGTTCGAGTAATCTAATGTGTTTAAATACCTACTATTGGTAAACGATGTCGTCTGATAACCGTTGTAGTTGTGGAATACTAATTAACGAGCTTCTTGCGTTTGTTAAATGCAAAGTGGATGTTATGGACGAAATATCTTTGTGTCAAATAATAGTGAACAACTTTTCCGAGCAGGACGTTGAAGAGGCTAAAAATCAGCTTGCGGATATCTTAAAAACACGTAGAACAACAAGGAAAGGCGAAGGAAAGAAGCAACGTTACGTCCAGGACATCATTGAAGTGATTAAAACCTGCGAACCGGATTCCTTGCCGGAGTTTGTCGCGAAGCGTCTACACAAACTACCTCCTATATCGTTTGACTACGTCGACGTATCAAAGTTGCTCAAAGATATTTGCAATTTACGACAAGAAATCGGAGTAATAAAGAATAATTACGCAAAAATAACTGTGACTAATAAGCTACAAGAAGAAATATCGACCGTGCTTGAACGAGTAAACACTTTTTGTGAGGAGGGTAGTGGCGGAGCGCGTGACGTCAACTCGCCCTCCTTGTCGGTCTTAGCGGGGCCGGCGCTCTCATCGGTTCCGGCGGCCTCGGCCGCTCCACCGGTCCCGGTTGCGACGGCGCCAGGGACTAATTTTAAACCTGGGACAACAAAACAGGTGCCCGCGAACAAGGGACGCGGTCCCCTCGCCCGCCCGGTTGTCCCCCAGGCGGCGGGAACGACTGCCAGAAACTACGCTTCGTCTAACAAAACATCAATCCCGAAAACCGTACAGAATCCCAGAGCTCAGAATACTCGTTCTCGTGCATCACTGCCGGCAGCCGTAGGCGGGGCACCTGGGAGCGGCGGCGGCGGCTCCCTGGTTGGGAACGTGCTGGTACCTGCTGCTGCCGGTATCAGGAGCAAGCCCCTTGTTGACAAAGAGGGATTCACTCAAGTAACCTACAAGAAACCGACCTGCAAAAGAGGAACTGCACCTGTGACGTCATCCAAGATCAAAGCCGCTCCCCAGGTATCGCACGTGTATATCTCACAGCTGGATCCCCAAGCCTCAGAGGACGACGTGAAGGAGTACGTTGAGGAGAAAGGAGAAAATACCGTACGTGTAAGGCGCCTGGGACCGGCCGCTGCCGACTCCCGTAGGAGCTTCTCTTCATTTCGTGTGACCGTGCTTAAAGAGCGCGCGGATATCTTTCTGAGTGAGTCCTTCTGGCCAGAACATATACAGTTTAGGGTATTTGAGTGGCGCAGTTACCCTAAAAGATCTATTGGTGACGAGGTACAAATAGTGAGTAGCTATAAAGACATTGTCAACCTACACCAGTAGGTTGCATCATTACATCCTATTGACTGAAACATTATAATTATTTTAATTTTACTTTGACATCAACCTAATCTATTATATATTATATCCATTCCTTTTTATAACTTTTTTTTTTTTTTTTTTTAACTTCATTTATCTACAAATTAATTGTAATCTGGCAATATTATTGTAACAACTTAGTTGTATCAGGTATTTTAATTTAATCGCGGAGACTGACCTACAGATAGGTAGATACGCAACATTTCTTTCTACCTACACAACCTACAAACTGATCAAATTATTATTATTATTATTTTTTTTATTTTTTTTTTAATTATTATATTATTATTTTTTTTCTTCTATTTTAAATAACGTAACTTATTTACCCTAATGAAGCTAGTAAGCTTTAACTGCCAGTCTGTAAAGCGTAGTGTTGACCAAATACGAGAACTATGTGATGAATGTACGGTTGTGGCCCTCCAAGAGACGTGGCTTATGCCTAATGACATTGTCTTCTTAGACACAATCCATCATAACTATTCTAGTATAGGTACGTCTGCTATCGATACATCTCAAGGGGTGCTAAGGGGGAGGCCCTACGGAGGCGTCGCTATCCTGTGGAATTCAACTGTGCTTCCTAACGCGGAGCCCATTGATTGTAAAAGCCCTAGTGTATGCGCTATCAAATACAATGTGGATGGTAATGTTTGTTTGTGTGTATCGGTGTATATGCCGCAAAATAAACCCGAAAATGTGCCTGATTTTACAAGTATTTTAAGTTTAATACAATCTATTATTGTAGAACATGACATAAACCTAGCATATGTGCTAGGCGATTTTAATGCCGACATCAATTCCTTATTCTGGAAAGAATTAATTGACTCTTGTTCAGACAATGATTTAATTATTGCTGATTATGAATTTCTTAAATCCAAAGATAATGTTTTTACGTATGTGAGCTACGCTCATGGTACCACTAGCTGGCTGGATCACTGCGTGGCGTCACGTCAGGCTATGGCCGCCACGACCGCCATCGAGGTTCGCGAGGACGTTTTCTGGTCGGACCACAAGCCACTGCTAGTTCATTGTGATTTCTCAAATGTAGCCAGACAGGTATTAATTGATAATCCCTCCTCTCAGTCGTCTGACAGATGGGGCAGTAGATGCGGGGAGCAGATTGAGGAATATGCGTCAGTATGCGCGGCCCTGATTAGTAATTTTGATTGGACTAGGATGCGCGAACTGAGCAGCTGCGTCGGCGGTTGCGAATCAGTCGACCACCGAGACTTTATAGATAGTACGTACAAATCATTTATAGGCTGTTTACGTGAGGCGGCGAAGGGGAACGAGGAGCGAGGTGCGGGCGCGGGCGGCCACGGCCGCCGGAGGCGGCGGGCGATGCCAGTGCCGGGCTGGAACCAGCACGTGCGTGAGGCACACGATGCGGCTCGCGCCCACTACCACGCCTGGCTCGAGGGGGGCTCGCCTCGTGACGGCTTCCTTTTTGACAGCATGAAGGAATCTCGTACTATTTTTAAGAGCAGACTAAGGTTTTGTCAAACTAATCAGCAACAAATTATACTAGATCAAATGTCAAGGGCCTGCCAAGCTAATAAATTCCAGGAATTTTGGAAATGTTCTTCTAAGGTCTTAAATACAAAAAAGAAAGTAACTGATATCGTTGAGGGTATATGTGATCATGTAGGTATAGCTAATTTATTCAAAAACAAGTTTCTGGTGGAGTCAGGGCCGAACTCGGGAGAGACGGGTGAAGCAGTGCCACCCGACGGTAAAGGCTGGCACGTTTCGGAGCAGGCGGTGGCGGATGCGTTGAGAAAAATGAGTTCACGAAAGGCTGTAGGACACGACAATATTAGCGTGGAACACCTTAGGTATGGGGGCCCATGGGTGGTGGTGTTTTTGTCCGTCTTTTTGAACATGTGCATAAAACATTCCCATCTTCCGAAGGATATGCTTAAAACCGTTATCACCCCTATTGTGAAAAATAAATCTGGCAATTTAACTGATAGCTCTAATTACAGACCTATTTCCCTGGCCACTACCTGCGCAAAACTATATGATTCGATTATTTTAAATTTACTATCTAAACACATTAAAATAAATGACGCCCAATTTGGCTTTCAAAAAGGTAACTCCACAGATTTTGCAATATTCACTTTAAAACAGACGGTTCAGTACTATGTGGATAGAAGGACGGACATCTATGCCTGCTTCTTGGACCTCAGCCGCGCTTTTGATCGCGTGGACTACCGTTTGCTGTGGGACAAATTGCGGGGAGCGGAGGTGCCGGCTGAATGCATCAATTTGCTAAGAGCTTGGTACCAGAGTCAGCCTAACGTGGTAAGATGGAGGGACGCCCAATCGGACGAGTTTAGCTTGCAGTATGGTGTGAGGCATGGTGGCCTGACATCTCCTCTCCTGTTCAACCTTTACATCAATTCCTTGATCGAGGAGCTCAGCAGCACCCGCCTAGGCTGTCATTTGGGTACACAGTGTGTTAACAATCTTAGTTACGCCGATGATATGGTGCTGCTGAGCCCTTCGATTGCAGCCCTGAGACAACTTTTGTCCCTTTGTGAATTATATGCAAAAAAGCACAATTTAATATACAACGTCAAAAAGTCGGTTTGTATGGTGTTTCGGAAGAGTAAAGCGAACGAAATCCCGCTTCCCGTATTTCTTGAAGGAAAGCGGTTAGAGTGGGTACAATCGTTTCGCTACTTGGGACACGTCCTGACTCCGGACCTGCGTGACTCACTTGACTTGGGTCGCGAGCGCCGCGCACTGTCGGTTCGCGCCAATATGATAGGCCGTCGGTTCTGCAAATGCTCCCGAGATTCGAAACATGTCTTATTTAGAACGTATTGCCAGGCCTTATATACACCACAGTTATGGTCCAGTTTTACTCGGGAGGATTACAGGAGACTGAAGGTCCAGTATAACGACGCATATAGGGTATTGTTTAGGTTGCCTCGTTGGTGTAGTGCTTCGGAAATGTTCTCGGAGGCACGCCTGGCGGGGCTTGACGCACTGATCCGGCACAGGGTGGCCAGATTCAGGGACAGACTATTCGCTTCCAGCAACCTACTAATTATGACAATTACGTCTTCTTTCACAACCTTCCCCATTTTCAGGTACTGGACAAGGTTGCTGGGTACAATATAGTCTGCTCCTTAACCTGCTTGTTGTATGTAGTATTTAATATTTAATAAGTGTACTTGATTTCAATTTTTAATTACTAAGTCTTTTTACCTATGGACTTCATTGTCTGAAATAAAACATTTTTATTTTATTTATTTTTATTTTTTAGAGGCATTAAACCTTACGAGGTTGGAATCACCCCATTCAGACACTGCCTGAAGTGATAGGTTTATGCGCTCTATCATGGCCTCTCTCAGAAACAGCGTATCAGCACTGTTACCTTGTGCACTGGACAAGTATCTTTTTACAACCGTGCTATCGTCCGCATAACCAATTATACCTGGTTTCAGCAGATCGTTAATGTGAAGCAGAAATAGTGTTGCAGAAAGAACAGATCCCTGAGGTACCCCGGCATCAATCGCCAATAGGTCTGAGGAACAGCCATCAACGACCAATCGAATAGACCGTTCCCTCAGGAAATCGGCTACCCAGTTACACAATCCCACATGAAGACCATAAGAAGGAAGCTTGTCAATAAGGCTAGCGTGCTAAACCCTATCAAAAGCCTTCGAGATGTCGAGTGACACAGCGAGAGCTTCGCCATGCTTCTCGATGGCCTCGCTCCAAATATGCGTAGCATACACTAGAAGATCTCCAGTAGATCGACCTCGGCGAAATCCGTAATGTCGATCGCTAAGGAGGTCATTATCTTCTAGGTATGCCAGAATGCGGGTGTTCAATACACGCTCCATAATCTTACAGATTACGGAGGTGATTGCTATAGGGCGGTAGTTTGCGGGATCGGCACGACTGCCTTTTTTGGGCACCGGCTGCACGTTGGCCAGCTTCCAAGACAATGGGACTATACCTTTTTCAAGATTTTCAAGACGATGGGACTATACCTGTTTTCTTTTACAATAAGTTAGTCTAGTAGACCATCCCGAATTTCGCTCCTATTGCAAGTAGTTCCTTGAGGAAAGTTTTTCAGCTTCTTCAGTAGATCTTGAGTTCAAGAATTTGGCTAATAATTTCAATTTCACACAGTCGAAGATGTCATCATCTTCGAGAAAAATATACTTATATTTTCGAACCGTTTCCTCGTCTTCCTCCTGATTTACAAATACAATACTGAACTTAAATAGAATTAAGGAGCCCTCAATATGAATACGTGTTTTAATAATGTGAAACGTAATTCTATTCATTTTAAGGTCAAATCAATGCGGGCTTCAACTCGGCTGTTACGTTGAAATCGAACGCGCAATTCTCGATTTTTACATGTTTTTATTACTTTTCATCACTTTCAAATAGGTTTAAAAAATGTATTTAATTCAAATGAAAGGTCTTAAAGTCACCGATTTTGTGTGTTGGTTTCATTCAATATTAACTATTTCTTTTCGAGAAATTTTGCAATTAATGCCAAAAACAGGGTCTACAGTATATTTTTTTACATCAAAAGTGGTAATATTTTTAAGATTGTATTCAAATAAATCGATTTTTTATTACTTTACGTATATTATATATCGGAGTGAGGACGCTTTGACCCAAGGATTGGTGACTTAGGACTATGGTCTTCTCCGCAAATCACAATTAATTTGTTCAGCACTAAAACTATTTATGATTCAGGCTTCCGTATCGCACAGAGGTGTGACCGGGGCGGCTGCCAAAGTCAAAGAGAGACTCGTTCCCATCCGAGCGCTGCTTAAATACCAGCCGGCCGACCGCTTCTTCGCCTGATTCATGGAGTGGGGCACGCAGGTGTTGTTTACGTCTACCGTTGCACGTGTTGCGCGCATCGGATGATCTCACGCATCGGATGATCTCGCGCCGACACGGCCATTCTGAAAAACATGGTCGCCCACGACCAAAACATTCTTTAAAGTAACAAAGCTCTGGGCAGGCCATTTCAAACAAATTCATTGAGAGAGGGCCCCTGTCCCTCAATCTCAAACAAACACTATCTGAGAGAGGGCCCCTGTCCCTCAATCTCAAACAAAATTCATTGAGAGAGGGCCCCTGTCCCTCAATCTCAATCACGACCGTTTGAGAGAGGGCCCCTGTCCCTCAATCTCAAACAAAATTCATTGAGAGAGGGCCCCTGTCCCTCAATCTCAATCACGACCGTTTGAGAGAGGGCCCCTGTCCCTCAATCTCAAACAAAATTCATTGAGAGAGGGCCCCTGTCCCTCAATCTCGAACACAATTCATTGAGAGAGGGCCCCTGTCCCTCAATCTCAATCACGACCGTTTGAGAGAGGGCCCCTGTCCCTCAATCTCAAACAAAATTCATTGAGAGAGGGCCCCTGTCCCTCAATCTCGAACACAATTCATTGAGAGAGGGCCCCTGTCCCTCAATCTCAATCACGACCGTTTGAGAGAGGGCCCCTGTCCCTCAATCTCAAACAAAATTAATTGAGAGAGGGCCCCTGTCCCTCAATCTCGAACACAATTCATTGAGAGAGGGCCCCTGTCCCTCAATCTCAAACACGACTAATTGAGAGAGGGCGGCAGCGGACGAGCCAAGGCTCATCCCACTTCTGATATCGGAGTGAGGACGCTTTGACCCAAGGATTGGTGACTTAGGACTATGGTCTTCTCCGCAAATCACAATTAATTTGTTCAGCACTAAAACTATTTATGATTCAGGCTTCCGTATCGCACAGAGGTGTGACCGGGGCGGCTGCCAAAGTCAAAGAGAGACTCGTTCCCATCCGAGCGCTGCTTAAATACCAGCCGGCCGACCGCTTCTTCGCCTGATTCATGGAGTGGGGCACGCAGGTGTTGTTTACGTCTACCGTTGCACGTGTTGCGCGCATCGGATGATCTCACGCATCGGATGATCTCGCGCCGACATATATATTTTTTCCATGGCGATAGCTTTACACAGTCTTTCAATAATTTGAATTGAATATTGTCATTTGACCCATCTTAAGGCCTTAAATCAGAAATATTTTATAGATGGCAATCTGCGTACCTATTGACGACAGCCAACTGAATAGCGTAAAACTCAGCGTTTTATCTCAGGCTTTGACGAATATCGTCTCTTTAGAGCCTTTAGGTACTCTTTACCTACATCTTTTCAACTTTTTTGCTTATTTCGCATTTAAACTTAAACATTAAGTCACCCTTTTTGTTCAAGGAGGTTTACTTTCGCTGCTCTCCCTCTTTGTTATTATATAGACGTCCGATAATTTTTAGGGTTCCTAAAACATTAAAGCAGGACCCTATTACTAAGACTTCGCTGTCTGTCTGTCACTAGGCTGGATTTCATGAACCGTGATAGCTAGACAGCTGAAATTTTCACAGATGATGTGTTTCTGTTGCCGCTATAACAACAAAAAAAAATTGAAAAAGTGAAAAAATGAAAGGGGTCTCCATACAAAAAACGTGTTTTTTTAAAAAATATGAAGAAACTAGTGCCAAACCCTAAGTGTGCGATTCTGACTTCTGACTCGCACTTAGCCGGTTTTTTGCAGTTTGTTTTGTTTGAAATCTAGTTTTTTTTTTATATGTGATGTAAGCATTTAACTATATTTTCTTCATGGTGATTACTTTTGGTGGTTACCGATTCTTTTATGTTCATCTTATTTAAAAGAGTGCCAAATCAGAAAAAAAATAAAACATAAAATGGTTTCTTTTTTTATTACCTTTTTTTTCATATTCCACCGCTGTTTTTCGCAAATAGTGTGATAATATAGGTTTCTCACAATAATATGTTGATAATTTGTTTAATATATTAACATTACAGTTTAATAAAAAAATAAACAAATTCATTTTTTTAAATTGATTTGTGTTCAACGGTTTTTGAGCTATAATAATATGATATTATGTATTTTCATAGTTCGTAATTACGTTATTTTAAACGCCATTGCGTTGGGAAATCTTGGTAAACCCGCTTCCATCTTCGGCATCATCGTCACTTACCATTAGGTGAGATGATGCCAAGACATATCAATTGTGGATAAAAAAAAGAATTGTGAAGATAAAAGTACCTAACATTGACACTAGGTATCATCATATCAGCCGAAAATCGTGCACTGCTGGACAAAGGCCTCCCCCAAGGATTTCCACGACGACCGGTCCTGCGCTGCCCACATCCATCGGCTTCCCGCGATCTTCACCAGGTCGTCGGTCCACCGCGTGGGAGGCCTGCGTACACTACGTTTTCCGGTGTGCGGTCGCCTCTCGAGAACTTTACTGCCCCATCGGCCATCTGTTCTACGAGCTGTGGGCCCTGCCCACTGCCACTTCAGTTTAGCGATCCTGTTCTCATGCGGATCTCTTCGTTTCTGATTCGATCACACAGAGAAACTCCGAGCATTAGCACGCTCCATTGCCCTTTGGGTGACCTCGAGCCTTCTTATGAGGTCCATAGTAAATCATGTCTCAGTTCCGGAAGTCATCACTGGCAACACACGCTGGTCAAAGACCTTAGTCTTGAGACACTGCGGTATTTGGGACGTGAAGATATTGCGAAGCTTTCCGAATGCTGCCCAGCCGAGTTGGATTCATCGA
Organism: Coleophora flavipennella; assembly: GCA_947284805.1. NCBI lineage: Eukaryota > Metazoa > Arthropoda > Insecta > Lepidoptera > Coleophoridae > Coleophora > Coleophora flavipennella. Next base: position 8,499,901 of record OX369257.1, on the reverse strand, counting down.
TTGATCTCTTTCTTGAAATTGGACCTACATAGCTGGACTGTTTATCCCAGGTATACATATTCGTCAACAACTTCCAGTGTAGAGTCTCCAACCTTTAGAGGGGTGGGTGCGACACGGACATTATACATTATTTTCGTCTTGTCCATGTTCATTTTAAGACCCACTTGTTGAGAGACTTTACTGAGGCCATCGAGCAATGTGCTTAGGTCTTCCATAGTCTCAGCCATGACCACGATATCGTCAGTGAATCGGAGGTGGGTTATGTACTCGCCGTTGATATTGATGCCGAGTCCACCCCAGTCCAGAAGCTTAAAAACATCTTTCAGGGCGGCGGTGAACAGTTTGGGAGATATAACGTCTCCCTGTCTCACCCCTCGCTGCAACTGGATAAGTTTCGAGTTCTGATCCTGGAGGCGAACCGACATGGTAGCGTATTCATACAGACACTCCAACACCTCGATGTATCGATGGTCAATTTGGCACCGCTGGAGAGACTGTAGCACAGCCCAGGTTTCGCCTGAATCAAAGGCTTTCTCATAGTCCACAAACGCCAAGCATAGTGGCTGATTGTACTCTTCGGTCTTCTGTATAATCTGCCACTAGTTATCACTGGATAATTATCGATTTTTTGTATGATAACATAGAAAGTAATTTATAACTATTATCAGTTATTTATTTTGATATTATGATGATTTATTTATTATCACTGGGCCCACGTGGTCGACTAAGGCCCGATCGCCCAAATCCAGGGTAGGCTCGAGCCCCTCGGTGGGGACGTGTATGAGCTGATATGATGATATTGCTAATTTTGGAAACCTGCATTTGGTACATAATTAGATTAGACTAGCTGTTTCCCGCGGCTTCACACGCGTGGACTACGTTTCTATGACTTTTCAAGGGTGCGCAGTGCGCAAGCCGCAAGCGCGTCACAAGCGTGGAAAAAAGTAGCCTATGTGTTAATCCAGGTCCTAATTTGTCTATCTACCAAATTTCAGCGAGATTCGTTCAGCGTTTTTGCGTGAAAGTGTACATCCTTACATTCTTACAAACTTTCGCGTTTATAACATTAGTAAGAAATAGGGTTTAGGCACACCCCGGACACTGCATAAAACGGTCGTGAATTGACATTTATAAAAAACAAAACCACGGTGAAATCCCATACGTTCGAGAACCAAACTGTAACCAATCTGTAACAATCTGGGTGACAAGGGGGTGAGGTTGGAATCTAGAAAGCGGCAGGGAGTGTCCATACTGTATGTTAATACTACTATAATATATACTTTGATTTAGGTGTGCTCGAATTGCTGCTGAATACCTACTTAAAATCATAGTTCTAAGTCGACGCTAGAAAACCAATGGCTACATAAATTTGGACAAAACAAACTGAAAACCATCTAGTAGAGTAGACTTTCAACTAATTACATTGCACATTTTGGGCCATTACATTAGAAATTAGGGTAATTCGCTACGACTTTAATCACTTGGAGCATCTAGGGATAGTTAAATGCACAAATTTGTTTCGCGTGTTACAAGACGAGGTACATACTTTTTAGGGTTCCGTGGTCAAACTAGTGACCCTTAAAGTTTCGCCATGTCCCTTTGTTGTTCGTTATGTCTCAGTTTGAAAAAAAACCGGCCAAGAGCGAGTCAGTACCGCATACATAGGGTTGCGTACCATTATACTAGATGGCGCTACTTTCTTCAGTTCCGTACTATCATACTAGATGGCGCTTGTTTCTTCACGTTTTTAAAAAAACACGTTTTTTTGTGTGGAGACTTTCACTTTTTCTAATTTTTAGTATTTGTTGTTATAGCGGCAACAGAAATACATCATCTGTGAAAATTTTAACTGTCTAGCTGTCGCGGTTCATTAAGTACAGCCTGGTGACAGACGGACAGCGAAGTCTTTGTAATAGGGTCCCGTTTTTACCCTTTACGGAACCCTATCTAGTGACCCTTATAGTTTTGTCATCTCCATTTTTTTGTTCCTTATGTCTCAGTTAGAAAAAACTATGAAACTCTATTTTGCGAGTTGTCCAACACTCACTTCACTACTTTATTAAGGATTGCAAGCCTTTAACTCTTTTCTACGTGGTGGTTACTTGCTAACCACAGATTTTTTTTATTAAGTATTTCTAGGTCATCACATCATCACATCAGCTCATATATGTCCCCACGGAGGGGCTCGAGCCTACCCTGATTTAGGGTAAATAAATAATTCGGGCCTTAATCGACCACGTGAGCCCAGTGCGGGTTGGTTAACTTCACACACAACCTTCGAGTTTCTTCGCAGGCGTGTGCAGGTTTCCTCACGATGTTTTTCTTTCACCGTAATAAGAGCGTCGGATAAACACACATATGAAACCGAAATTCGAAAATACTTGATACGTTGCAGAATCGAACCACGACCTCCCGGACAGGAGGTAGAGGCCCTTGCCATTACGCCACCGACGCTTTTTTTTATTTTTTTATTCACAATTGGTAAACCCTTGGCATCATCTTACCATATGGTAAGTGACGACGATGCCGAAGATGGAAGCGGGCTTACCAAGATCCCCCAATGTAATGGCGAACTCGCTATCTTATCTTCAAGCCGGAACACATCAATGTTGTTAACACTGATGTTTGGCGGCGGTTTTCTGGGTATCAGCTCAATATTTAAGGTCTGCAAGAATTACCCACCATTTCCAGATATTTTTCTACTCGACAAACAGTAATAGTCGGACGAAACACAATTATGGTTCAATTTCTATTTAATCCGTTTCTTATAGTAAACGGCTTGCTGCAAGACAGTCTTGTTAGACTTAAAAGAGTATTTTAAAAGTTCTTGCAAAGTATTTTCTTAGAACTTTACTGTAGGTATTTTAAAAGTACGAGTCCAGTGTTTTGTTGGGCTCTAGATATTCCTCGTATGTATACCTAACTTATTTGCAGTACTGTATTAACTGACTTACCATTAGGTGAGATGATGCTTAATAATAATAAAAAGTAATTTATTAAAGTAACTTAAAACTCATAGAATGTTAGTAACAATGTGCTTAAAAACTATGTTAGTATTTCTTAACCTAGAACCTGGTAAAAACAGAATGTAGTTGACTATGTGAAACCCTGCTACAAGATCACTACAGAAGTGGAGAGCCTGCAGCAGCGATTCACATACGGCAGTCGAGCCGGCTCGCGACGCAGCTCAGGATGAGACTGGGGCTGGCCCGCACGCGGCGCACCAGGGACGCACATCTTTTCCGCATTGTAGTGAAGAAGCAGTCAACACGTGCTTCAGCAAACATCCCTGACGCCCTACAGACAGACGCTTATGACATATCAATTGTGGATTTACATACACAAGTATTCGAAGATCTACATTTCAATTATTTACAATTATTAATTATTTTATACCACAACTGATAAGCCCTTGGCATCATCTCACCTGATGTAAGTGACGATGATGCCGAAGATGGAAGCGGGCTTACCGAGATTCCCCAACGCAATGGGGACCTGGCTATCTTATCTTCAAGCCGAAACACATCCTTTGTAAAAAAATTATGGTCTTACAGGTTTATATATCACCTCATTTTATTCCATTTATCACTGATGTTTGGCGGCAAGACTTATATAAGATGGTAGTAGCTAGCCAAGCGGGCTACGAAACTGCCCTACTACCAACCAAACCGAGTCTTTCAAAGTTGACCCGCCGGGAATCGAACTCGCGACCTCCTGGTGTAAAGCGAATGGATTAACCATTATACGCTACGAAGGATAATAAATAATTGGAAACGAAACACGTTAAAAACCGACTTCCATACAACAACTAATAATTTTGCAAATTTGTTTTTGGTTTTTGTTAATCTTCTAGAAAAAGTTCTAAACCGATTTTGATACAATTTATATGGGAACAAACTGGCAGCATACGCATAGAAAAAAAAAGAATTATGAAATTTGCGATAGAATCGCGATCCCACGGCGATAACGATTTTCACCTCTTAAATGTAAACCGATTTGGACCAATTTTTGACAGGTTGTCAGTCAGAACAAAAGCTAGGCTTATACGTTTTGTTTTTTTAAATTACTGATTAAAATTTTTAAAAATTGCCGAAACTAGTTTTATACACATGAACAACATTAAAATTAAAACTTACAAACTTTATCGAAAAACAAAAACGTATAAGCGTAGCTTTTGTTCTGGCTGACAACCTGTCAAAAATTGTTCCAATTCAGTTAACATTTAAGAGGTGAAAATCGTTAACGCCGTTTGTATACAAAGTCGCAGCTTCATAATCCTCTTAAAAACATACAAAAAATAACAATATACAGTCCAATTTAGAACCTCCTTCTTTTTAGAAGTCCGTTGAAAATAAATACAAAGTTTATTAATATCGCAATTTTTCTGCGAAAAAGAGTGATGATACTTTAGTTTGTTATTTCGTTTTGGCGTAGTGAAAGTACCTACACTATGGCAATCAATATATGTTCTGTGTAGGTTTGAAGAATACTGAACATAGATGCCAGGTCACTTTATTGGTAAGCCCCTCAATCTTCCAACCTTGTAGAACCGAGAATGATCCACTTAGATCAACATGGATTTACGTTGAACTTTTGTATGGTGTAGCCACGGATAAGAAAATAATTTCGCGGCGAGGCTATATTTAGTTGGTAAGTATATTAAAGTAGAGATGAGTAGGTATATTAAAGTTAATATAGAGAGTAGGGAAAAATTATTTTAAATATAAGTTGATTAAAAACTCTATAGCTAAATACAAATTTCGTGAAATTGAAAATATTTTTCTAGGAACCTCTGTTCAATTTGTGAAAAAAGAGTCTCCCAATAATCTAATTATAATCAGCTGATGAAAAAGTTTAAAATTAACAATTTATGGGTTAAACAGACCAGTGATTTTGGCGGGATTCATTACAATGATCTGCGAAATGTGAAGAGAAAACGGATTGTTTTTTTCTATCTTTACAAATATATAAGAAAATAAAAAATTTCTACTCCCATTGGATAATTTGCATAATACATAACCTCAAATCATATCACAAAAGTATTCATTCCTACAAATCATTTTACAATGATCATTTCAAAACGAGACAACTGTACTACAATGAAACTTTTTAAATATTTTTATGGCTTTGGCTTCAAAAATAAGTATTCATTCCTACAAGTCGTTTTACAATGATCATTTCATAACAAGACAGCTGTACTACAATGAAACTTTTTAAATATTTTTATGGCTTTGGCCTCAAAAATTCAACATATGATTACGACCAAATTTAAATGTGTTTTTTTTATTTTATGGTCGTAGAAAAAGTATTGTATGCCACTGCACGCAATTAGCCGTTGTAACACTCGTGCTGTTTAGTGTGCCACTCAGCTTCGCTTAATAAATAACTATTACCGATAATCTCCGCTCAAAGATTTACTGGAAATATATGGGCAGCTGTACTTGTATAACGATGACGTCACATTTCCCCTGATTTGTCTATATAATCATCGTTAGTTTTGGTCATACTTTATGGATAGAAGTGAACAAAAAGTAATTGAATTCAAATTCTTCTTTGTAAAAAGTAATTGGATCCGAAATCTTCTTCAATAACAAATTGTTCTTTGTAAAAAGTATTCGAATTAAAATTCTTCTTTAATAACTAATTGTTCTTTGTAAAAAGTAATTGGATCCGAATTCTTCTTCAATTACTAATTGTTCTTTTTAAAAAGAAATTGAATTCAAATTCTTCTTCAATAACTAATTGTTCTTTGTAAAAAATTATTGAATCCGAATTCTTTTTCATTGACTATGGCTAAAAGTTTTTCGGTTTTTTGAAAATAGATATTTATTTTATTTCTAGCTGACTCGGCAAACGTTGTTTTTCTATGATGAAATATAATTTACGACCTACCTAGCAAATAAACCTAAAAACTTTCATGAAAATCGGTCGAGCCGTTTCGGAGGAGTACGAACACAAACACCGTGACACGAGATTTTTATGTATACAGGGTGAAACAAAATTGGTGTAGGTCCCGTTAACTGGGGCTTCTACTCATCATACTGAACAACTTTTGTTCTACGACTTTGCTGTAATCGCAAAAACAAAATTTTACTCTTCATAAAAATTCATCAGCTAATCGACCAATTTTGTGCATTTTAGTATGGAGGGTCAAATTTTTTTTTTAAGAATTGACTATGGGTTCCTTGGGGAAAGTTGTAAGGTATGATGAGTATAACCCCCGATTAACGGGTCCTATACCATATTTTTTACACTTGTATACATATATGTATAGAAGAAGTATGTATACAGGGTGTAACATAAAGGTGTGGTGATACTTTAAGGTGGGCTTGTACCCATCAAACTGAACAACTTTCTCCATGGAACCCATAGTCAAATCGCAAAAAAAAATTTGAACTTCCCATACTAAGTTGGTTGATCAGCTGATCGAGTTAGTATGGGAGAGCCAATTTTTTTTTTGCGATTTGACTATGGGTTCCATGGAGAAAGTTGTTCAGTTTGATGGGTACAAGCCCACCTTAAAGTATCACCACACCTTTATGTTACACCCTGTATATGTATAGTCAAACGCACTCAAATTTTTAATAAAAAAGAAAAAAAAAAAGATAACTTATAACAATAACTTGTCTTCATCTCACCTAACGGTAGAAGATGGTAGCGGGCTTACCAAGATTTCAAGATAATTTATTTTCCTCTTTTCACTCGACGTTGGCTGAAACAGTCTTATTGATGTGGAATCCAATAGAAAAACACTTGAAGGGATAGTAACAATAATTATCCATTCCTCTCGGTCGGGGCGACTAATGGGTGGACGCGGCTCTTTTGAACGCTTGAGACGTGAGATGCTTTCTTAGGGGATGCAAGAGTGGGCTAAGTTATAAGTTTTTAGTAATTGAATATACAGGGTGACTTTTAATTAGTTCTTGATAACAAAAGATATGCATGTACTCGTGATTACAAACAAGTTTCCCAAGTAAACTATCATTTCATATCAGCTCATATACGTCCCCACCGAGGGGCTCGAGCCTACCCTGAATTAGGGCGATCAGGCCTTAGTCGACCACGCGGGCCCAGTGCGGGTTGGTCGACTCCACACACAACCTGCGAGTTTCTTCGCAGGCGTGTGCAGGTTTCCTCACGATATTTTCCTTCACCGTTAAAGCAATCGGTAAGTATATGTACGTAAGTTTTTAAAAAACCCATTAGTACATTGGCCGTCCAGATTTGAACCCGGTACCTCTGGTAAGAAGGACTGAGTCGTGACCGGTTAAGCCACCGACGCTTATAAGGAAACTATATGTCAAATCAGAAAAAAACATTTTTGGTCCCCGATACAAAAATGTTATCAAATCGGCAAAAAATGTATAAAGGACCAAAATTTATTTTTCATATTTGACATATAGTTTCTTTGGGAAAGTTGTTTGTAAACACGAGTCCTTAGCTATCAAGAAGTAATTTAAAGTATATATATGTATCTCTCTCTTATCGTGTGACATAATTAACCGGGCTATTCAAGGGATGGTCCCTGTTTGCACTTACCATGATCCGCGGTCACATGTAGGGCATTTTGATTAAAAGTTCGTTTTCTGAATTAGCTTCATCTTTGACAGCTCGCGTCAAACACCCTGTTAAAAGAGCCGCCCTGAGTTCTCAATCGCGGCGCCGACAAAGACGGCAGGAATTTATCAAAAGCGACATTAATCAAAAGTTCAGTTAATATGGCGAACGAACTGTACACCTATATGTACGTGGGCGATGTGGCTTTCATACTCATCTGGAATCAGATGTGCGGGTTTCCTAACGATGTTTTCCTTCACCGTTGAGGCAATCGGTAAGTACCTATCCTAACGATGTTTTCTTTCACCGTTGAGGCAATCGGTAAGTACATAAGTTTCGAAAAACTCATTGGTACATTAGCCGTCCGGATTCTAACACAGGACCTCTAGTTAGGAAGACCAAGTCGCTACCGTGAAGTCACCTACGCTTTTTATTTTATTGAAAAATAATGTAACCAATTTAATTAAAATTAAAAACCCTACTGAATAAAAACTTTATTGTTTGGACAGAAGGGTTAAAATGTATCCCGTGTCACATTTCGGAAATCAAGACAAATTTAACGATACGTCGCACCCCAAAATCCATCCAGCCGTTCAGGCTACAATTTTAGCAAAAAACAGACATAAATATTATACATATTAACACCCGAAGACTATTAATACCCGCCTTTTTGGGCAGTCGACTAAAAAGCTATCACGCTTGCGACCCGCAAGTGACTTGCGGACCGCACACCATCAAAGTTGCTAGCGAAACCGCGGGCAAATACTAGTACGTACTTAATATTATTACTTTCACGTTATATTTTGAAAAGTTAAAAAATACGCTTCAAAAATGTTTCTAAGAGGTTCTATAAAATATTTTTCGTCAATTTTGTAAGTAAATAATCAAAGTCCGAAAAATTTCAAGATTAAAATTGGGTGAATTTTAAATTACAATCTACTGAGATTGTCTGTGGAAAATCCTGTTGGTTGCCACTTCCCGAGCGTTAAATAGGATTTTGTTATTTGGACAGTGTGATTTAACTCATTTTGAAATATCAATAGTCCTCAGAAATTGTAACTGCTTTTTAGAAAGAAAATAACACAGATGAGATACTACTTTTCTTTTATTCACTATTGGTAAGCTCTTGGCATATTCTCACCTGATGGTGAGTGACGATGATGCCAAAGATGGAAGCGGGCTTACCAAGATTCCCCAATGCAATGGAGAACTGGCTATCTTATCTATCTTCGTAAAATAAGTATTCCTTAGAAATTGCAAATTTAAATATAGACAATCATATTAGTTGCATTAGCAGCGTAGCCAGGCCTCCCACGCGGTGGACCGACGACCTGGTGAAAATCGCGGGAAGCCTATGGATGCGGGAAGCGCAGGACCGGTCGTCGTGGAAATCCTTGGGGGCGACGACTTTCGGCTGATATGATGATGGTGATGATGATGATTAGTTGCAGGCAGAAGAATTTGAATTCCGTAGAGGTCTTAAATCTTGATTATAATAATAATCAATTAAGTTCACTAAATGATGATGATGTAGTTCACCTACTACACCTTATCGTCGGTGCCGTAACAGCTAGGGCCGCTACCTCCTGTCCAGGATGTCGTGGTTCGAATCCTGCCACATACTCGTACCAATGTGTTTTCGAATTTCGATTTCATATACGTTTATCCGACGCTCCTACGGTGAAGGAAAACATCGTGAGGAAACCTGCACACGCCTGCAGAGAAACTCAAAGGTTGTGTGAAGTCCCACGTGGGCGACTAAGGCCTAATCGCCCTAATTCAAGCTAGGCTCGAGCCCCTCGGTGGGGACGTATATGAGCTGATATAATGATGACTATACCTTCACCGTTTTGCATAAGTAATTAGAACTATTTTATAAGCTTTTATTTAACTTCCAATGTTTTATGTATTTTTAACCGCCTCCATGGCGTAATGGTTAGTCCATTCGCTTCACACCAGGAGGTCGCGGGTTCGATTCCCGGTGGGGTCATCTTGTAAGACTCGGTTTGGTTGGTGGTAGGGCATTTTCTAAACCCGCCTGGCTAGCTAACACCATCTTATCTAAGTCTTGCCGCCAAACATCAATGTTAACAAATTGATGTGTTCCGGCATAAAGATAAGATAGCCAGTTCTCCATTGCGTTGGGGAATCTTGGTAAGCCCACTTCCATCTTCGGCATCATCGTCACTTACCATCAGGTGAGATGATGCCAAGGGCTTGCCAATTAAGAATAAAAAAAAAGTATGTTTGTTTAGGGTAAATCTTGCAAGCTGAATTAGAACCACTTCCCGGATGAGCAGAAATTTCGCATAAGTACATACTGTGTAGTTTAGATGACAATGCATGGTTAGCTAACTGACGTCATTCTAAATGCAAAATGGAGGACGTCCAAAGATGGCGTACCAGTTATTTTTATGCACCCATTTGGTACGGGTATTAAATGAAAGGGTTTGCTGAGAAAAACCCCTAAAAATTATTATTTTTTTCAAATTTAAGCTAGTACCTAAAAGTAATTAGGTTTCCCAAATTTTACGTCTCTTGGAGCGTCGGTAACGTAACGGCTTGGGCCGCTGTTTCCTGTCCGGGAGTTCGTAGTTTGAATCCTGCCACGTACCAATGTGTTTTCGAATTTCGATTTCATATTTACGTTTATCTGACGCTCTTACGGTGAAGGAAAACATCGTGAAGAAACCTGCACACGCCTGCGAAACAATTCGAAAGTCGTGTGTGAAGTCGACCAACTCAGGGTAGACTCGAGTACCTCGGTGGAGAAGTATACGAGCTGATATGATGATGACGTCTTTTGTTACTTTTGTTTTACAAATTTATTTATTTATTTGAAGCAATAAATAGTTACTTTAATTTTAATTATTTTATTACTCCTTACAAAATATGTATAACTGAACTAAGCATGTATGTACCTATGAGACGTAGTTACTTACGAGTATATATATCATTTTAATTGTATAATGCCTGTCATCTGTGCTGTTGGTGGGCCTTGATAAGTATTTTTTAATGTTTTTATGTTAGTATATATACATGACATACCGAAGTGAGACATGGTCGCTTACTACGGGCCTCAAAAGAAGGCTCAAGGTCACCCAAAGGGCATTGGAGCGTGCTATGCTCGGAGTTTCGCTGCGTGATCGAATCAGAAACAAGGAGATCCGTAGGAAAACTAAAATAATCGACATAGCTGTCAGAATTGCTAAACTTAAGTGGCAATGGGCAGAGCAAAGTTCTCGAGTGGCGACCGCGCACTGGGAGACGAAAGGTAGGCAATCCTCCCACTTGGTGCACCGGCGACCTGGCGGGCCGCACAGGACCGGCCGTTGTGGAAATCCTTGGAGGATGCCTTTGTCCAGCAGTGGACGTCTTAAGGCTGATATGATGATGATTATGATGATAACATATCCACATTATCTAAATCAGGAATTTAAAGATGCAACTTAAAGTCATAATATGTTATTTTTATGATGGGTAAGACAGTAGTAAGCCAGAAGACGAGAGTTATAGGAGACGAAGTGGACTAATAATCCAGTGAAATTCACTGGAAGCTGTTGTATGCCATATTATGTGGCTGGGCATCGAGCTGAGTGCCAGTTATTTGGCGCGCTGTCAAAAATTGTTTTTAAACGTATTATATTTTTTAAATACTAATCAAACAAATGTCAAAAAAAAAAAATGTTTAGCAATGAAATTTTACTAGCTAACTAGATCAGTAATTAGTTTTTGTAGGTTTATACAAAAATAACAAGAAATCATCGGAAATATGCAGCGTGGGATGGCCACCCACGCGGCCTCAACTGTTATTTAATGCGCTGTCAAATATTGTTTTTAAACTCATCATGTTTAAATCATTTCTAATCAAATAAAAGTAAAAAAATATGGTAAGAAAAATTTTTTACTAACGAACTAAATCATTAATAAGTATTTGTAAGTTTTATTCAAAAATACTGCGAAATCGTCGATCCTATGCAGTGCGGGCGGGCTATCCCCGCGGCCCCGCCTCATCATAGATAACACGCTCGAGGGTTTAGGGCGAGTTTGATCTCCACGTTTCAGGGGATCATTGGCTTTTTTTGAATTGATAACAAAATCTGTATAGAAAAGTGGTATGCAAATTCAATAGTGTTGAGTTTAAAAAAAAAAGAAACGCTTTATACGTAAATGTGACACTTCCGCATTTTTATAATTTTTTCTAAAGAAAAAGTCTTTATTCTTTGTATATTTATTTATTTATTCACTTTCAATAAGAACTTACAGTTTCCCAAAACATTCTTACTAGATTACACATGTTCTTAAATATTTGTTATTTAGACTTAGATACGTAGAATCTTCCCTATGTGATCATCAAATATCTCTCAACATATTGGATCTCAAGCACAAATCCATTGAGCGAAGCAATGGGCCTACAAGTACTCGTAGTTGCTTCGCGCGCGTGGCTGGTACGCGGCGCGGCGCTCGCGAGTTACTGGTGCCTACGCCCGTCCTGCACGCACATATTTCTCCGGCACAAATGATAACATTTCCGTGCATGTTTCACAGCTAACCAGATTAAAATACCCAACGAGTCCCACATAATACCGCAGTCCCTTTTGCACGTGAGACGCCCACAAAGGTAAGAGAGGCATTCGCAGGTTGATTACAGACCGGTCGCTGGTAATTTGCGTTGTCACTACGGCTTTATCTGGTGAGCGTTGGAACTACAGTGAGACTCAAAGTTTTAGTTAAAGTTAACTTGTAGAGTTGTTCATTTATTGTTATAAGGTTAAAAATAATCACCCTTGACTCGCTAAATAAAGTTTTATTTTAAGAATATGGCCTTAAATGTACACAACATTTAGGGACCCCGGTAATAATGCTAGCTGTACAATGTTATAACTAGAGGAATATATTGCAAAAGTACTAATTCTAGGTAGAAAATTTAATTAAGAAAAGGTTTACACCCTTAGAAGGGCTTCCACAAGCCCAAGAGATAAGAAATTGCAGTTTTAGTGTAGGCTTGGCGTGAAAAACTCCCTATCTGTTGGGGTTTCCATTATGGTATCAACGGACATAAGTGGGTCGGCCATTTTTTTTCGAACAGTTGAGGGGTTAAAGTAGTCGAATTGTATGGACATTTTATAAAGGTGCTTTTGATGCCTCGAATAGTATTATAGAAGGGAGGAATAGTATTACTGAGATCGTATGGTTCCACGTTTAATCATTTCCGCCTCCTTTGCCATCTTTCTAACCGCGAGTCATTTTAAAAAGCTAAGTTTGAAATTCAAATTTAGCTTGAGTTCGATTGTTCTTCTAAACAGTTGAGATTCATTCTACTAGAGGTCGCGATCCAGGGCAGAGGTCCTTTTTTCCACTACCGGAGTATATCTTGTAAAAAAAAATTGCAAATAGATAAATTATTCGTTATAGTTTCGATCCAATAATAATCCAGCCAGCAGAGCCTTATTTAAAAGTGAATAAATGTCACAATGCATCGATTTCACATTTTTTTATTATTCACAATTGGTAAGCCCTTAGCATCATCTCACCTGATGGTAAGTGGCGATGATGCCGAAAATGGAAGCGGGCTTACCAAGATTTCCCAACGCAATGGAGAACTGGAAATCTTATCTTCAAGCCGGAACACATCAATGTTGTCAACACTGATGTTTGGCGGCAAGACTTAGAGAAGATGGTGGTAGCTAGCCAGGTGGGCTTTGAAAATACCGAGTCTTACACATTATATATATATAATGTAAAATTGTAAAATTGACCTGCCTCGAAGCAATGTGCATTGTTGCCTGGTGAATAAATGACTATAAATGATTATAAATGACAAGTTGACCCCACCGGGAATCGAAACCGTGACCTCCTGATGTGAAGCGAATGGACTACCCATTACGCCACGGAGGCGGCTAAAACTCACTTGCCAATAAAAAGCATTTTCAATTATTAGGTTGATTCCACTGAGTTTACCCCCGACGACCGTAGAGGCGTCACAGTATTATACTATTTCTATAATTTGTTATTGTTAAATAGATAGATTCCCATTTTACGGTTTGCCTGCTAGTGGCTATTACATGAGATCATTAGTTTTCTATGCTTTTTCTATGTAGGTAGATAGCAGTATTTGAGTAGTATTTAATGCAACTTGCAATCTTGTTCTAAGTAACATGTTACAAAGTGTTGTTGTTGTTGTTGTCGTCTTGTGGTACCCCAGCTGTGGTAGAAAGGGCCTTTGTAAGCTGATGCCATCCCTCCCTATCCTGCACTTCGCACTCTACATCACTCCAGGGCAACTCAGATGTCCGGCGTTTGACCTCGACGTGTACCACGTGTGGGCCAGGCGGCCTGGCCACCTCAGGAGTAGGCTTCCATGTGAACGCAACTCTGATGTATATTTTTTGCGCAGTGTGTGACTTGTCCACTTCTACTATTATTTTGTGGCAACGCTTTCATATATCTTCGTTGCTAATTGTGTTCAGCCAGAAAATGCGCACGGATGGACTTTTGTTGATGAACACTTGCAGTTTTTTCGTCAAATATTTCTTCTCTTACCATGTCTCGAAGCCGAACAGTAGAACAGACTGCACGATGGAATCAAAGAGAGAGAGAGATCTTAATCCGAGGGTTGAGCACTTTGTAGTCTCGAAAAACATGGTCTTTGTATAAGTATGCTCAAAATTGCTAAACTGACGAATTCGTATAAATAGTCCAACTATGACTAAGGGTCTCTTAAGGAAAGTTATTTAGTGTCATGAGTAGATGCCCTAGTTAACGGTTCTACACCATTTTTTTACACCCTGTATAATAGAATTAGAATAGAATTGCTTATATAAACCAAGTTAAGAAGAAAGTTAAGATGAAAACGTATAGAGAAATGAAGGAGATAGTGTGGGAGAGAGAGACCTGGAAAGAGGTACACCGACAAGAACACGGCTCTTAAATTGTGATGATGATGATAAGGTGTAGGGTGTCGACCATCTCCAACCGGACTTAAGCCAGGACTGTTAAAAGTATTGTCTTACATTTCCGAGATTTGGTAAGAAATCCATTACCCAGTAATGATGAAGATATTATGACCTGTGGAGTCACGTTTTTGGATTCCAACCCGACCCTGTAGGAGTTACGTGAATTTTAGAATGCATTTATGTATGGTGAATGGGCATTGTCTGGATAAACTCAGGATGCCAGGATACGACAGTTTGAATTGTGAATGCGTGATTGTTCAAGCTTCAGCCGTTTGATATGAACGGTTTATAAAATACGAGTAGGTCGATGATGAAGTTTGTTCGTATTTTGTAAGTGTATATTTATAATCAAGTCCCTTATTCACTAATTGAAATTTTATTTATAAAATAGTTATAATTGGAAACGCTAAACACGTTAAAAAACCGACTTCCATCGTAAAAACTTAGTACATTTTTGCATTATTATTTTTGGTTTTTGTTAATTTTCTAATAAAGTTCTACACCGATTTTGATAAAATTTATATGGGACCACACGGGAAGCACTAGCTTTCAAATGAAAAAAGAATCATAAAAATCGGTTCACCCAATCAAGAGTTATAAGGTAACAAACATAAAAAAAATAAAAAAATACAGACGAATTGAGAACCTCCTCCTTTTTGGAAGTCGCTTGAAAAATGCAACACATGCCACAAATAAAATTTGTCCTGCTTTTGGACCTAATGCAGTATCAGACAGTAGCTTAGCATAACTTGGAGGAATTAGGAATCCTACCACCATTATTTATATACCTATGAAGCATGATAGAACATCTGAATGAGTTTAGAATTGTGGAAACTAGATATCCAAGGAGCACGAGGAATAAGATCGAGGAGCGCCCGTTGCAGCGCTCAAGACATTCTGAAACACTGTTTTTGTATTAGGACCTAATTTATTTAACAAACTACCTGACTCTATAAAATTATCAAACAATAGACAATTTAAATTTAAATTACACTTATACTCAAAGAACAGATGGTATTATAGTATTAACGATTATTGACTTGACAGTATATAAATAATTGTTTATGTAAAAAATGACATTAAACACCTTATAAGGTAGGCCATAGCGAGCTTCTTTATTATCTTTACGACCGTTTTTATATTTTACCTTTGGTTATGCTATAAATGTATTTTGATTTTGATTTGGTTCAAGCGTTTTCAGTCTGGAAATTTTAACGTTCAAGATGCAGCTCGCTCTGGTCACCCTGTTTGAATTTGCAAACAAAATACGAAAAATCTTTTTCCCCAACCTAATTATTGACTTTTTTTTTTATTAAACATACCTACCACGTTACAATAAATTATTGAGGCACTTCAATACAGTGTTAAAAAAACGGCGAAGTGCGAGTCAGAACCGCACACAAAGGGTTCCGTACCATCATATTCTTCACTTAAAAAAACACGTTTTTTGTATGGAAACCCCCTCATTTTTTCACTTTTTTTAATTTTTAGTATTTGTTGTTATAGAGGCTACAGAAATAATAATCTGTGAAAATGTCAACCGTGTAGCTGCCACGGTTCATAAAATACTACAGCCTGGTGACAGACGGACAAACAGACAGACAGACGGACGAACAGCGGAGTCTTAGTAATAGGGTCCCGTTTTTACCCTTTGGGTACGGAACCCTAAAAACGAAACCAGTAAACCTATCAAAAATTGGTCAAAATCGTTTCCTTTTTAAAAGCTTTTATCTATCTAGCAATGTATGTATGTATGTTTGTTCGGGTGGAATCTTGCAAGTTAAATTTGACCTACTTCCCAGTTTCCGATTGAGCTGAAATTTTGCATGCATGTGTACATCGCGTGATAATGCAATATTAAAAGTATGTACCTAAAAGTTTTTAGGATTTTCGAAAATTATTACTTTTAAGATGTCAAAATCGCTGTTGCCGTTTGTGCGAAAATTCTAATTTTCGCCCTACAACAAACAAGAAAAGTTCTTTTTTTTTTCAATTTCATCTTGTGGAACAGAAGTTGTTCAGTTGGATGAGTAGAATTATCAGTTAGAAGTTTACAGCTATGTAACAGTCACCTTGTTGTTTAATCATTTCTCGTTTCTTAAGAATTTAAAACGACTTTCTCTCTACACCAGGTCCGAAGAATGTGCGGTAACAGTACAGCCAGAATCAATCTAGGAGTAATAACGAAATTCTAAAAACTGATGATAAAAAATAATGTTGTCATCTTATCAAGTTTTTTCTGGGAAACTTTCATTATCATCATCATATCAGCCGAAGGACGTCCACCGCTGGATATACTCGTAGGCCTTCTCCAATGATTTCTACGACGACCGGTTCTGCGCTACCCGCATCCAGCGACTTCTCACGACCGTCACTAGGTCATCGGTCCACCGAGTGGGAGGCCTACCTACGCTACGTTTTCCAGTGCGCGGTCGCCGCTCGAGAACTTTACTGCCCCAACGGCCATCTGTTTTACGAGCTATGTGCCCCGCCCACCGCCACTTAAATTTAACAATTCTGAGAACTTTCATTATACTTATTGTGAATTTTAATAAACGTCTTTCGGCTCAGATATTTTACAAGAAATAGCATCGTAAAAACTAAGTGCTTTGAGCGGCTTAGATGTTGAAAACTAGAAGGGGTATAGCAAGATGACACATATCGCCCTAAAGTTCTTCCGACTTGCCAAAACCCGAGAGTCGTACTCGTACATCTAGCTAGACCTTCTAAAGGGAGGGGATGGGGGGCAAGCTAAGAAAAAGTGTCAAAATTCTGCTAAAAATGCTTATAAATCCTGAACTACTCGTCGGATTGACTTGAATTTTAATTAATATGCGTTTTTAGTTACGGTTACGAATCCGACACATCCCGCCACTAGTATTTTTTTCATAAATTTTAATCTTTTCAATCTGCCAGTACGGTAAAATTTTTATCTTTACATTAGCTACATGAAAGGTTATCTAAGATTCCATCGCCTCCAGGGCTTTATGATGCAAAAACGCGATAGTACACACTTTTCCACTATACTGTCCTGTCGAGTCTTCTTCGTATCAGCATAAAATACAGGGTGTATTTTACCGACTTCAAAAAAGGAGGAGGTTCTTAATCCAAAATTAGAATACATTTTTTTGCCTTCTAACTGGGTACGTAATAATAATGTTAAAGAAATTTTAAAGCATTGCCAAGCTTAGCCATGAAATAATAACATACAAAGAGTATGAAATTTACAGGTAATTTAAAAAAAAACATTCAAATTTATTACAAACGTATTTTGTAGACCGAATATGTATGTAGCAGAAGCCATCTGTTCAGTTTCAAGTTAAGCCCTTAGATGGGTCAAATGACAACATTCAATTCAAATTATTGAAAGACTGTGTAAAGCTATCACCATGAAAATAATATATAATATACTTCAAGTAATAAAAAATCGATTTAATCAAATATATAATTTTTAAAAATATTACCACTTGTGATGTAAAAAAATATACTGTAGACCCTGTTTTTGGCATTAATTGCAAAAATTCTCCAAAACAAATACATAGTTAATGTTGAATGAAACCAACTCTAAAATCAGTGACTTTAAAGTAAGTAAGACCTTTCATTTTAACTAAACACATTTTTTAAACATAATTGAAAGTGATGAAAAGTAATAAAAACATGTAAAAATCGAGAATTGGGCGTTCGGTTTCAACAGCCGCGTTGAAGCCCGCATTGATTAATAGACTTACTTTCAATATTATTTAAACACGTATCAACCTGCTCGTATTGAGTGATCTTAAAGCCTTAAATCTATCATTGGTAGTTCCTCAATAATCTGTGGTAACTTATTAGAAAATATTTTACACATCCAGTATCAGTTCGTTTGATATTTCGTTCTTTTTAAAACCTCTGTAGTGAAACACACGCAAGTTGATTAGACACTGTTTTATATTAAGAATACCCTCACATTGGTTATGAGTACATAATAAAATACACAACATCTTTCCCTTTCTATAAAGAAAACATTTTTTTTAAACTATCTAACTTATCTTCTGTTCTCCGAAAAATAAAACGAAAAAAAAATTAAAATACAGAACTTAATAATAGTTAGTTTCTCGTATTTAAAACAATGTTGGTAGGCAAAAGCTAGGTGTTTATTCTATAGTAAGAGTAAGTAGGTACTACAAGTTATTTAGCATTAGTGCAGCTCTTTCCTTTGACCTCTCTATTAGAACGATAGGGGAGGATGTAGCAGACGACATCTCCTCACTTAGACTAGCAGCCGAGCTATTCAAACTCTGATTAGCACTAACTGCGCCCTGGGACGCCGATGTCGACGTTTCGGCCGATACTCCTACTTGACGGTATTTATTATCTAATTGCTCCCCATCAGGCATAGCATCTGCCAGTGTGGTCTCTTGATCAACAGTTGCTGTGGTTTTCTTACGCTTACGTTTAGCTTTTGCCAATTTCAAATCGTCGGTACGAAGTAATCGGTCTCTGACAATATTGTTGATAATTCCACACACGATTCTGTCTCGCAACAAACTCTCTTGCAACTCGCCAAACTCACACTGCTGACTCAACAGACGCAGAGCGGTCACATATTGATCTATGTTTTCTCCTTCTTCCTGATTGCGTGTAAAGAATTTAAATCGCCTAACAGTGAGATTCGGTTTCGCACCAAAATAATTGTCAAATTTTTTCAGGAGACAGTTAATATCATCCTCACTTTCACCTTCCTGATATGTGAACGTTATAAATACTTCGTACCCCGCCGATCCAATGAGGTTAACCAACAAACTAGCCTGGACTTCTTTAGGTTCTTTGCTCACTCCAGACGCCTTTAAAAACACTTCGAACAGCTTCCGCCATCTTTGCCACGAGTCGGATCGCGCGGCCGGACCGCCATCGAGTGATAATTCTGCCGGAGGACGCGCGTGTTCCATTATTTATTTTTAAATTCTTATTACCCGGATTAATTACTCACTAATCAGAATAATATTAAATAGGTCCGCACAGATTTTACAACGTAAAACGATTAAAAACCCGGCACCGCTGTCACCATGTAGTGAAACACACGCAAGTTGATTAGACACTGTTTTATATTAAGAATACGCTCACATTGGTTATGAGTACATAATAAAATACACAACAACCTCCACATGAACTGGTCTTTCTAGGTGCCTTCTACTTCTAGCCATAGACATTGATGTTTGGCGGCAAGAATTAGATAGGCAGGTGGTAGCTAAGCTAGCCATGTGAGCTTAGAAAATACCCTACCACCAACCAAAATCTTACAAAGTTTGACCCCGCCGGGAATAAAACCCACGACATCATGGTGTGAAGCTAATGGACTAAGCATTTTTGGACTAAATAATGGACTAACCATTTTTTCATCATTACAGCTCATATGCGTCCCCACCGAGGGGCTCGAGCCTCGGTGGCTCAACCGGTAACGACTCGGTCCATCTAACCAGAGGTACCGGGTTCAAATCTGGACGGCCAATGTACCAATGAGTTTTTCAAAAACTTACGTACATACTTACCGATTGCTTTAACGGTGAAGGAAAACATCGTGAGGAAACCTGCACACGCCTGCGAAGAAACTCGAAGGTTGTGTGTGAAGTCGACCAATCCGCACTGGGCCCGCGTGGTCGACTAAGGCCTAATCGCCCTGATTCAGGGTAGGCTCGAACCATTTTTTAAAGTTAACTAATATCAAGTCGGTAGATCTATCACTTTGTACCAAAGAACTTATGTACACCGAATAGAAACAGGTTTTAGCTATTAAAGGGTATCCTGTCAAAATAAAGGCGCGCGCCGCTATTTTCACCCGCTACGAAAAAAGGAGGGTCATTTTTATTAAAAAATAAGTAGAACAGTTTCTGACACTGATTTCGTATGAGACAAGTACTCTACTTGGTGAGAACCTTAATCCTACTAATATAATAAATATTAAAGTTTGTATGTATGGATGTTTGTTACTCTTTCACGCTTCACAACGGGTTGAAACTTGGCAAACATATGGGTTAGGTCCTGGAATAGGACATAGGCTACTTTTTACCCCGGGAAAACGTCCTTTTTTTCACGGGAAAACCGAAAACAACGCGGGCGTAGCCGCGGGCGGGCGGCTAGTATTATATAAATGCTTAGTACATAACTTTAGCACAGTTGACCAAGTTCCTAACACGCAACTTAGAAGCTTACCTTTTCACTCGTTCTAAGTAGAAATAAGTACGTATACTCGTATTTCTAATTGATTTGTTCTTAATACGTTAGAATCTAATGTTAGATTAGGTGGTAGTGAATGGTAGTGGGCAGTGGCAGTGGGCAGGGCTTATGGCTCGTAGAACAGATGGCCGTTAGGGCAGTATAGTTCTCAAGTGGCAACCGGGCACTGGAAGGCGTACCGTAGAAAGGCCTGCCACTCGGTGGATTGACGACCTGGTAAAGGTCGCAGGAAGCCGCTGGATGCGGGCAGCGCAGGACCAGTCGTTGTGTAAATCCTTGGCGGGGGGTGGGGGCTTTTTCTAGTGCTTTTGGCTGATATGATGATGTTAGATGGTCCACAATTTATGATGGTCAGACATCACTACTTACGTAGGGTATGCCTATTCCTGTCGCTTGCCACTTTTATGTCACCCCCTCTTAAACCGTAACACATATGATAATTTTATATTTGTTTTGAAAATTACTATAATTTGTTGCGTTCCTTAAAAAAACTGTTGAAATATAAATATTTTATAATTTACCACATAAATTCATCTAATTCCAATTTAACGCTATGAGACGTGAACCAGAGCAGCAAGTGTTCCTACTTCCCACTTCCATCTTCGACATCAGCGTCACTTACCATCAGGTAAATGATGCCAAGGGCTTATCAATAGGGAATCGGACTGCTAGTCATTTGAGTAACTTTTTATGACCTGTCAAACACAAAATTTGTTCTAAAAATGTTTGAAATACCCACAAGTGACGTCATAGATTTTGAGCGTCATTGACGAACTTATTTTGTGAATTTGATCAATTAAAAATTGAAGACGTCATGGAAGAACAAAATAATTAATTTTTTTTTTAACTTCAAGAGGAGAGCAATTTAGGAAATTATATTTCAGAATTTATTTTTAATGCAGTCCGATTTTTTTTGTGGATAATAAAAATAACTTGAGTGAAGAGTTCGTTTAGCATGGGTACATTTTAACCCTTAAATGTGCAATATGAAAACTATTCCCCACATTTCTGTTTATATAGTTTGTAAGGGTCAGCAGGCTCTGGTATCCCACAAAATGTCAAAATAATAAAAATAGGAAAATGTCATCTATGGTCAGATAAAAACAACGGAACGCATCCTTATCTAAATGTACTGCAATGGCTTATCATTCATTCTTACCTGCATGTGGGAATAATATTCATGTTAAATCAATAAAATGTCTACTTTTTTTTAAGGGTAACATGAACAGTTTTCCCACATGGTTGAAATCATAGTAGCAATAAATGATAACAGAACAGGTATTAAATTTTTCTTATCCTAAAATATGCAGAATAGGGGATCGGATTGCTAGTCATTTGAGTTACTTTTTATGATCTGTCATAAACGACATTTTGTTCTAAAAATGTTTGAAATACCCGCAGGTGACGTCATAGATTTTTAGTGTCATTGACGAACTTATTTTGTGAATTTGATCAATTAAAAATTGAAGACGTGATGGAAAAACAAAACAAGTTACGTTTTTTGAAACTTCAAGAGGAAAGCAATTTAGGAAATCATATTTCAGAATTTATTTTTGAGGCAGTCCGATCCCCTATTTCCAAAATTTGTAAGTTTTTAATGGCTAGATCACTCACAACCCATTAAGGGTTTTCATTACTCTTTGGCAAAGGGTATAGTCCGATCGATGGGCATATGTTCAAAATTCAATGTTCTCCTGTATATGTAGCAATATACTAGCGTTTTAGCGGAACAGGGGGGGGGGGGGTAATATAAAATGGGCTAGTGATAGGAATAGGAATACGTACTTTTAAATACTTACATCAAAACCATAGTTTTTTTACTTAAGACTTGGGATACTGGTTCAAGTCTCGGCAATGTCTTACTTTTGGTTGTTGGTTGGTACTCAGTCGTTAGCTAATGCTTGTGAACAAGCTGCAGGAGTGTGAGTCTATCTATCTATACTACAAGATGATGTAGCCAAACCTGGTCCAAGTCCGGACTAGTAGATGTGGTAAGGCTAGCCTACTTTCAGAACTTCTTAAGCTGCTCTGTCCATAGGCGTCCGAAACTATTCCTTGACTGGGTAGCGGATGATCTAGCTGATACCAGCTATTCTTTTTTTTAATTCACTTTAGTAAGCCCTTACCTCATCATCTTATCTGATGGTATGTGACGATGATTCCGAAGATAGAAATGGGCTTACTAAGATTCCCCAACCCAATGGGGAACTGGCTATCTTGTCTTCAACCCGGAACACATCAATGTTGTTAGCATTAATGTTTGGCGGCAAGACTTAGATAAAATGGTGGTAGCTAGCCCGGCGGGCTTAGTAAATGCCCTTCCACAAACCAAATCGAGTCTTACAAAGTGCCCGTGCCCTATCAATGGAGACGAAGTGGGTTGTTATCGATACAAAATATACCTAAAATACTTGTCGAGGTTAAAAGTAGGCTATTAATTATTTGAGTCGTTCGCCGCTACGTCCAAAAAGTTTCGTCCGAATGGACGTAACAGCACCATCCAATTTTACCTACTTTTCTTGACGTTGTTTCGTCCGCACGTTCAAAGTACAGCAGCTTAAAAAGGGATTAATGTTACTCACGCAATATTACTTTAATAACTTTATATTAACCACCTACAAAAAAGGAGTGTTTTGAATCGGGTCTAATGTATGTATGTATATAATGTATTTTTCTTTACTCCACGATATCTTCTAAACGGCTTGATTGATTTTATTGCAAGTTATCGTTAGATTCGTCCCCGTGACCCCGTGAGTGACATTAGGATACCCGACTTCCAAAAAAAAGAGGATTTTTATGCAATCGTGTTTTTATAAAAAAATTTAAAGTCTTCATCTTTTCAATTACTATAATCACAACATTTTTTTGCTGTGTAACATGGAAAAAAGATAAATCAAAGTCCCAGGATGAACTAGTGGAATCTCAAGAAAACTGGAACCATTTTTTATTTCTGTAAACTTTTTAGCGGATAATCTAGCTGATGCCAGCGGTTTAGTTTTTTTTATTCACTTTAGTAAGCCCTTTGGTTCCTTAACACCAACACCAACAACTAAATCAGCTCACCTCGGTCTAGCAGCTTGAGTATAGTACCGGTCCAGCTCCTGCAGCATCCGTAGAGCCTCAGCCATGTCGTGGGGACCCTCCTCCCTTGCTTCAGTCAAGCAGAGTACCGCCACAACTGCTGCGAAAGCTAGAGCGATCTTTTTGTTCAGCATTTTGAATCTGTTGACAAGGTTTGATATCGGTAAATTGTTTTGAAAGGTTTCATCATCATCATCCTCTGTTTCAATAATCATCTCTGCTAGACAAGAGCCTTCCAAATTGACAACTTCTTTTACGATACTAAGTCACATGCAAGCAGTTATATTAAATCTTATAAAAAGCCACTTTACATCACCATAATTATCATCTCGTGTAAACGTCCCCACTGAGGGGCTCAAGCCTCGCTAAATAAATCAGGACCTAGTCGACCACGCAGGCCCAGTGCGTGTTTGTCGACTTCACACAAAACCTTTGAGTTTCTTCGCAGGCGTGTGCAGGTTTCCTCACGATGTTTTCCTTCACCGTAAGAGCATCGGATAAACGTACATATGAAATCAAAATTCGAAATCACATTGGTATGTGGAAGGATTCAAACCACGACCTCCCGGACAGGAGGTAGCGGCCCTAGCCGTTACGCCACCGACGCACTTTACATGAGCTAACTAAAATCAAATCAAAATCAAATCAAATCAAATATATTTTATTTAAAAACGTACGAAATACATACAAAATTGATACAGTGGTCCCCACACTAGGCTTAGATTATTTAAATATATATTTAGAAACGCTTAGGATTTCAAAGTAGTTTATACTTTTGATTGTAGGTTCTTGGTGGAACATTATATCACACATTTTGTTCAATTTCTGTGGAATTAGTGTAAAAATATACCAAAATGAAAGATTTCAAAGTACCATATTTTGAACTTTTTTCCACAATTGGTCTATTCTTTATTAACGTTTCCTAAAAAAAGATCCTAAAAGTCTTCTTCATACCTCTTGTAAGAGCTTCCTGAAGATGGCGCCCCAATTGGAAAAAAATCAAAACTCGCTGAGTACAGAGTTTATCAAAAATAGGCCGTAGACGATTGAATTAAGAGTAGGTAGATACTCTATTTTATTTATAAATTAGTTATTCATTGTATGTACTCATAGAAACAAAAAGTTCAAGTGCTTTTTATTTTCGTAATTAATTCCGACATGGTAACCGACATAGCTCACAGAATCGCTAAACTGAAGCGGCAGTGGGCAGGGCACAAAGGTCGTAGAACACATGGCCGTTGGGGCAGTAAAGTTCTCGAGTGACGACCGCGCATCGGAAAACGTAGCGTAGGCAGGCCTCCCACGCGGTGGACGGACAACCTGGTGCAGATCGCGGAAAGCCGATGGATTAAATTCACATATTAGTATATATCTACACTAATTCCTACGCTACGCTTTCCGATGCGCGGTCGTCACTCGAGAACTTTTCTACGGTACCGACATCGTTATAGTGTATTTTCAACATAATAAAATAAATGTATTTGAAATACTATGAATTTACTTGGAATTAGTTGATACTTTTGATTGTAGGTTCTTGGTGGAAATATCACATATATTGGTACTACGAGTGACCACAGATCTACTAGTTTGATAGCCCATCAGTGCCTAATCATCATCATTATCATATCAGTCGGAAATCGTCCACTGCTGGACAAAGGCCTCCCCCAAGGATTTCCACGACGACCGGTCCTGCGCAGCCCGCAACCATCGGCTTCCCGCGATCCTTACCAATTCGTCGGTCCACCTCGTAAGAGGCCTGCTTACGCTACGTTTTCCGGTGTGCGGTCTCCACTCGAGAACTTTATTGACCCATCGGCCATCTGTTCTAAGAGCTATGTGCCCTGCCCACTGCCACTTCAGTTTAGCGATTCTGTAAGCTATGTCGGTTGCTTTGGTTCTTCTGCTTAATGGCCATAGATTAAATGTTAAAGACCGTTTTTGTAAGTGACCAAGTCTTATGTTTATAGCTGGTACAGGATCTCTGATCTTTCTGTCTAAATTAAAACTGGGGCCACACCCTGGACACTGCATACAACGTCGTGAAATGACATTTCTAAAAACAAATGACGAAACAAACAAAATCACGGCGAAATCCTATACGTTAGAGAACCAAACTATAACCAATCTGTATCAATCTGGGTGACGAGGGGGTGAGGTCGCAATCTAGAGAGCGGCAGGGAGTGTCCATATTGTATGCTAGTACTAATATATGTTTATTCTTTGCTCGAGTTATAAACCTGATCGACACTTGAACTTAGAACTTCAGATAACTTTAGCATTTTTACTTGTAAGTTTTCAATTTTCGCCCTTATAATATCAATTTAGTCATTATTGAAGTGGTTACCTTCAGATTAAAAACTTTCTTAGAAATAGGTAGACGCCTAACTCTAAAAGTAATCAAGTAAGATACATAAATACGTTCCTGGAACGCAGTGTGTGGAAATGTAATTACTTACACTTTCATTTGAACATTACTTTTTAACTCACAATTGGTAAGCGCTATTGTGGATTTAATCATCATCATATCAGCCGAAAGACGTCCACTGCTTGACAAAGGCTACCGCTAATGATTTTTAACAACTGCCTGCCTGCCTACGCTACGTTTTCCGGTGTGCGGCAGCCACTCGAGAACTTTAGTGCCCCAGCGGTCTTCTGTTTTACGAGCTATGTGCCTTGACCACTGCCAAGTTTAGTTTAGCAATTCTGACAGCTATGTCTAACTATTACGAATCGTACGAATTTAAAATAGTCTTGGGATATAATCAATAATAGTAGGTTTGTAGGTATGTCTTAGAATTCTTAAGTCAGTAAATCAAGGTGGGCAGGTATACGAGGTGATCGGTAAAAGAGGCTACAATTTCTTTTCTACCCATGAAACTGAAAAACTTTAGTATAACTTTTCGGAAAGCGTTGAAAATATATAACTAAATGAATTAGTTAAAATTGAAAACCCGAATGATTAAAAACTTAAACCCTTTTTTTAGCCAGTCGGATAAAAATGTATCCTTATGTCACTCCCCGTGAGTGAATCAAGAAGAATTTAAAGACACCATATACTCCAAAATCAATCACGTCATTTAGGTTACAGAGCATAACCAAGAAATATATATACATATATAAGGTCTAACAAAATTAGCTGAAACTATTT
Organism: Coleophora flavipennella; assembly: GCA_947284805.1. Classification (NCBI taxonomy): domain Eukaryota; kingdom Metazoa; phylum Arthropoda; class Insecta; order Lepidoptera; family Coleophoridae; genus Coleophora; species Coleophora flavipennella. The sequence continues at coordinate 8,472,946 of OX369257.1, read as the reverse complement.
TAACTGGTGCTTCTACCCATGAAACTGAACAACTTTCCCCATGGAACCCATAGTCAAATCTCAAAAAAAATTTGGCCCTCCCATACTAACTCGATCAGTAGATCAGCCAACTTAGTATGAGAAGTTCAAAATTTTTTTTGAGATTCGACTATGGGTTCCATGGGGAAAGTTGTTCAGTTTCATGGGTAGAAGCAAAGTTAAAATAGTTTCAGCTAATTTTGTTAGACCTTATATGTATATATAAGGTCTAACAAAATTAGGTGAAACTATTTTAAATAGTGCTTCTACCCATAAAACTGAACAACTTTCCCCATGAAAACTATAGTCAAATCTCAAAAAAAAAATTGAACTTCCCATACTAAGTTGGCTGATCAGCTGATCGAGTTAGTATGGGAGAGCCAAATTTTTTTTGTGATTTGACTATGAGTTTCAAGGGGAAATTAGTTCAGTTTCATGGGTAGAAGCACCAGTTAAAATAGTTTCAGCTAGTTTTATTAGACCTTATATACGTATATACATACATACATAAACACATATATACATACACTCGAAGAAGATAACCCTCTTTCTGGCGCAGTCGGGTCAAAAGGCGAGAGGTGCCATGAGTAGTTAACGAACAGTAAAAAAAAATTCAAAAACATTACGTTACCACTACGATCCGAACCCGCATCTTTGCCGACAACTACGATCCGAACCCGCATCTCTGCCGACATATGAGTATTCTACCGCTCGACTACTGCGGTTAAGTGAGCATTGCTAAAATAGTCTATGATTACCACAAGGGTCGTGACGATCGAAATATTACGTTTAACGTGCAATAAGGAGTTTCGTCCAAAAATGATGTATTCCTCGAACATATTTGGCATACCAGCAGATCTATTTGTATGAGAAGTGCATTTTTTGTAATTCATCAATGCTAAAAACAAGTATTGTGCAGTTTCATGAGTGAAAGCCCTCTTCAAAAATATACTTTTCATCATACCTATTAGAAAAACGACGATTGGTTTCGCAACAAGTGCTACCAAAGCCGAGAACTAACTTCGGTAAACAAATGCTTACTTACGAGGCTGCACAACTTTATAACAAGTTACCCACAATTGTAAAAAAAAGCGAATCATTTGGTCAATTTAAAAGAAATTTAGTACTACATATTCTTCAAAAAGTAAATCAAATCACGGAACGACGATTGTTTACTTATTTGCGTTGTTTATTTTGATTTTGTTTTCTCATGTATAAGTGGCATATGTCTTGAATGAGAATAAAGTATCTTTAAACCTAATAAGTGCGAACGAAATTCTCCTTTGTTCCCTAGGGAGTTTTGGTTTCTCTCTTCTGATTGGTTCGCGTTTGAGCTAGAGTTTGAGCTATCTCTTCTGTGATCAAAAATTGTCTGTGTCACCAAGGATCAAATTTTTATTATTCTCAGGCGACGTGTATTGAATTCCTCCCTAAGCTCAGCATTCTACTTTAAGATTCTTCGCTAAGCTCAGAATTCAAACTAAAGCCCTTCTAAACAAAATATTATTTAACCAAACATAAATGAAAAATCCAGTGTTTAGTACCTATTATATTCTCTTTGGTGTAGTGTAGTTAATTTATCAAAATCTTAATTAGACTACATCTGTAGATTAGTTTGTGCATGACATATTGAAACCACAATACCTCACGGATTTATAAAGTATCCTCACATAGACTAAACGCATATGTTTTCATGCAATTTCCTTTGTCGTTATGGATACTAAATTATATTCTCTTTGGTGTAGTGTAGTTAATTTATCAAAATCTCAATTAGACTATCTCTGTGGATTAGTTTGTGCATGACATGTTAAAACCACAATACCTCACGGATTTATAAAGTATCCTCACATAGTCTAAACGCATTATGCTTTCATGGAATTTCCTTTGTTGTAATGGATACTAAATTATTGACAATGCCATATTAACACTGTGAACAGAAGGTAATACGTGTGCTAAAGAGAAATAATTGTGCCTGTAGGAAGCTAAGTAGGTGCTCTAGAGGGAATTTAAAATGGAAGCATATCTTATAAGCGTATTCACAAACTCGTTTTCCATACAAACATAAAATTACTACTTCATGATTTTTTTATTTAGGGTGAATGACCCAAATGCTAGCACTGCACCAGGTTATCAGCACCTAGAAAACAACTACAAATATTGGATAAATTTCTATGATTTCAAAGTCGCAAGGGTAAAAAACGCGTTCTGATAGTTTTAAATTATTGTACTAGCAACACTTTGTATAGTTTGTCATTTATCATGGCACCGTTTTCTTGAGGAGAAGTGAACGTTGTGTGATTAAAAGTGATTTTCAACCACTCTGACACATCAAGGGTAAGATTTTGCTTACGTTCATTAGTAATTTTGTAATGCGATTAAAGAACTATTAGTAAATACTGGTATTTAAACACGTTCTTAACGTTTTTCGCATCCTACACTGAAATAGGTAATTTGGATGGAAATCGATTGTCTTACACTATTAGAGCTTAAAAACAAAAGGTAAAAAAAATATGTGTGTGTCCGGTGCTCTAGATCTCAAACTACCTACTGAAAGGATTTCGGTAAAAGTTGGGTTAGGGCAATTTTTTTTTATTAAATTTCGATTTTTTAGAGTTAAAATTTGTCGCCTTATCACACAACTGATATTCAAAACCAACATAAAATTTCATACAAATCTGTTTATACGTATACAATAACAACCCTTGGCGTCCTTACTGTTGAAGCACAGGTTTTTTCCCATATCTCGGGAAGGTAATGTGGTATCCATACACGGGGGCCAGGACCACATTGGTGTGCGGCTAGAGTTGCGGACCCCCCAAAATCCAAAACGCCACTATCAGCCATACGCATACAAATCTAAATATTATACACCGACCTGCTTGATCGACGCAACACACAAGCTGACCACTACCACAGTATTACAATATAGCGACTTACAGTAGCGCAACGGAAGTACTTACGCAGAGCAACGGAAGGGTACTTGCGGGGCAGCGGGCGGCGGGACACAGCCTGGAAAACTCGCGGAGTTTGGACTACAGGCTAGTATGGGCTAGTACCTACGCCGGTGGCACATCGTGCGACATCAAAAGCGTTGCGCTACTTGAAGACATATCGTAATACTGTGCCACTACCGCTCTCCAAATCTGTTTGCCGTCCAATAAAAAAGTTGTTCGATAATAGCTCATCAATGAGGATTTAGTGGGTTGCAAACGAGAAAATCTGCTAGTTAAACATTGTGGACAGCCCGCTAAGACTACTTGTGAATAAAAGTGTAATCCTTTTGGTAAACTTTTGAACCATGTCGAAAATATACTGCAGAATTGATTTTCTTAAATATTCATTCAAAATAGGTGCAAATTACACTCTTTCTGATAGTCATAAAATAATAATAACAATGTCATTCGTGAAAAATCAAGAACTAAACAATCATTAGTTAATAACGTCAAAATTGATATAAACCAGATTATGTCAATAGAACATAAAAACAATATAAAACGAAAAGCTATACATAAAAATCATTGAATGTCATTAATGCCTTTGACAAGAGTAGGCCAGTTCACACGGACAGCACCCGGTCACGAACTCACGGGTATAACGAGAGAGTCAGCCATCGCTCCCATCAACCATATTAGAGGGAAAGGAACGAACTTTTTAAGGTTTAAAACAACCTCAAATTCTCAAATTTAATGGCGTCAGTACAAATTTCGATCGAAACTACATTGAAATAATGTTCATAACAGTGCGCACCGTGACGTGGCGGTTACGACTACCTTGATGAGCAATATAGATAGCAGGCCTAAGAATTTTCTGTGAAACTCATTAAACATAAGTATAGTTGAATAACTGAACTCCTGCCACAATATATGATAATTTTGAACCAAAAAAACAGACTTCAAACAGGAAACTAAGGTTCCCCTTGATTTCTCTGGGATGTCATCATCAGATCCTGGTTTCCTTATCATGGTACCACCCTTGGGATATCTCCTATCCAACAAAAAAAGAGTCATCAAAGTCGGTTCATAGACGACGAAGTTATCCCAGTCGGAGAAAAGATCGTTTCCGATGTATTAGTAACCGCCTCCGTAGCTCAGAGGCAAGGATCACTGGCTTTACACAGGAGGTCGCGGGTTCGATTCCCGGCGGGGTCAATTGTAAGACTCGGTTTGGTTGGTGGTAGGGCATTTTCTAAGCCCGCCTGGCTAGCTACCACCATCTTATCTAAGTCTTGCCGCCAAATATCAATGTTGATATCATTGGTGTGTTCCGGCATGAAGATAAGATAGCCAGTTCCCCATTGCGTTGGGGAGTCTTGGTTAGCCCGCTTCCATCTTCGGCAACATCGTCACTTACCACCAAGTGAGATGTTGTCAAGGGTACACCAATTGTGAATAAATAAAATAATAAATAAAAAATAATTAGTTCGACCTAGTTGTTCTACAACAACGATAAAATGCATAAAATCAAACCTTACGACATCAAGCACCAGGTAAACTTTTTTATGAACTAACTATTATGATTTCAAGGGCTTACTAATTGTGAATAAAAAAAAACTCTATATATATAAAAATGAATTGCTGTTCGTTAGTCTCGCTAAAACTCGAGAACGGCTGGACCGATTTGGCTAATTTTGATATTGAATTATTTGTGGAAGTCCAGAGAAGGTTTAAAAGGTGAATAAATATAAAGCAGCTCGATATTAAATAAAAAAAATGTATATCCGTCAAAAATGATTGGTTTTAGGGTAGGGTAGTGTAGTGTAGGTGTAGTTTAGTAAGGGTAGGGTAGGGTAGGGTAGTATAGTATAGGGTAGTGTAGTATAGGGTAGTGTAGTGTAGGGTAGCGTAGTGTAGGCAAAGTATAAATATTAGTACAACATACAGTATGGACACCCCTGCCGCTTGCTCTTTAGATTGCGACCTCACCCCCTCGTCACCCAGATTGATACACATTGGTTACAGTTTGGTTGTCGAACGTATAGGATTTTGCCGTATTTTTTTTATTCCGTCATTCCTTTTTTGAAATGTAATTTCTGGCCCGTTGTATGAAGTGTCCAGGGTGTGGTAAAAGCGACCGGCGACCGAGATCGGGTCGCGCGACCCACTGCTACTCCCACTCCCACTTCCACTCCCACTGGTCACGCGACCCAGGCGCTTGCATTTGTCAGTGCTTCATAATTATAATTGTGATAATCTTTCCATCGACTACGACAGCCGAATTAATAAAAAAACATTTTATGATATTTTTAAGTAGGATAGGTACGCAAAAATAAAACACACACATTTTTCCATATTTAAAATTGATTCCATATTTCTCGAGATAATTATTTTTTACTTCATTTGCATTTTTATGGCTTTTATTTATGAAGGTAGTAGCATATTACGTTTCTTGGTTGAGTGACAACCAATTTTAAAAAAATGACGTCTTAAGGCCAAGGCTGTAACCCCTATATTTGTACTACGCCTATCAGCCTATTGATGCATAAATTTTATATCTAGAAATATGGAGTTATTTACAAACTTTGTTTATTTTCCGTGTCACCTAACATTTGGGTGCGGAACCCTAAAACATCAACGGGTATAACAAAGACATTCAATATAAAAGACGAGACCTACGGTGCAAGATGTTACTTCCTTCATTCAGTACTGAATCCTAAGCGCGAGGCCGACTTACACTTAATAATGATGTGAGAAATGACATAATTTACTAATTAGCATATCCTGACATGGCTCCCGAGGGATCTGGGGATAACTCATTTCCGCGCTCGCGCACGTCAGCGTCGCAACGGAGCTATGCACTGAAGTGGTTTTTTGTAAAGAATTGGTTGAGGGGGGTGGGAAGTGACATAGACTTCTAATCAGAATAACTCGATATCGTTCCTGGATCTGAGGAAAAGTCATGTCCGTGCTCGCGAGCCGCACTCGCCTTAAAAGACAGTCATAAAAATGATGTCCACGCGGGCGAAGCCGCGGGCAAAAGCTAGTGATTCTACAAAGATTTTGTTTTTCCTTTTGAGGTACGGAAACCTACGAATCAATCAAGTTTAACAATTTCCTGAAGATAAGTGCTGTATGGAGAGTAATCACACTGCATGCATTGCCTGCAATAGACAAATGAGTAGGTAGGTACTTACTATACAATATAAAAATTTAATTAGAAGAGACAAAAACAATTACGACAGAACAATAAAGTCATTATTTTTACTCAACCCAATGAGTTTTTATATATCCAGAGGCAGATTATATGGCGCGAACATGGCCCCACGTGAAGAATACTTTAAGGCATACTCCTCCTTATAGTTTGTTGTTTTAAGAGTGAGAGAAATATAGAGTAATTTTCGTACAATTTATTTTTTTCAGAGCTAAGTTCTTTTTTTTTACCTAAATGCGCCAGAAGGAGGGCTATATTGTTCGAGTGTATGTGTGTATGTATGTATATTTATTTATTTCTTTGACATGTTTTGTGGCCTAAATGGCTCAATGGATTTTGGAGTCCGAGGTGTTGGTAGATTCGTCTTGATTCCGTGAGTGACATAGGATATTTTTTTACCCGACTGGCCAAAAAAAGAGGTTATATAATTATTTCGCTAGATCCGTAGCCTACACGGCTTGATTACTTTTGGAATGCGAGGTGTCGTTAAATTCGTGTTTTCCCGTGAGTGACATAGGATACATTTTTAACCGACTGTACAAGGTTCAGTTTTTATGCAGTCGACATTTTAATTTAAATAAGTAATAAATAACTCATTTCCAACCAAAAGGACATTTACAACACAGCTGGTTAATAATGATCGGTTACATTCTACGACTGTTACATTGAGTATCAAAGTATACCACTTTCTACATATACCTACTAAATAATAGATTTAACACTTGTGTTAAGGGTATCCGGTGTTCATTGCCTTGGATGAAGTATAGTCATTTTAACAGGGTTACCGTTAATTACCGTTGGGGTAGTAAAGTTTTCGAGCGGCGACCGCGCACCGGAAAACGTAGCGTAGGTTGGCCTTCCACTCAGTGGACCGATGACCTGGTAAAGGTCGCGGAAAGCCGCTGGATGCGGGCAGCGCAGAACCGGTCGTCATGGAAATCCTTGGGGGAGGCCTATGTCCAGCATGTTGATGATGATGATGACCGTTAATTAAATAACAACAAAAAAAATACAACACAAAATCAGGAACTTCAAGGGGACAGCGCACCGTGAAAGAAAAGACATTGCTTCACTGGAAATATGTAGAAACTCATTGGCTTAAGTAAATATACTTAAGGCTATTTTCCGAGATGATTGTTCTTTAATTTTGGTGGGTAAATTAAAAAGCATAATTGAATGCTTAGCTTTATAAAGCCAGTAGGTGGGGTAATTAAAAAAACCGCCCAATTACGAGTCACATACCGGTTTTCGTTCTAGGGGAAATAGAGGTAAGACGGGGAAGCGGGTAAGATGGGGTCGCCCGGTCGTCATTATGGAAGATTGCAGAATTAGTGTTTTATCAACAAAAAAATGTTTATTTAATCTTGCTTCATTGCATTGATATAATTAAGCTGATGATAATTTTATTTCTATACCTTCTCCGATCGGTTTATCTTGATTCTTGATACTTTATATAAAACTTCACAATCCCCTGATGAAGGTATCCAATGGTTGGATACCCCTGTAGCGAGCGATATGCTGCGATATTTTTTCCGCCTTCCAGTGCAGTGACTTATATATTACTGGCGTAAGGACCCGGCCAACGCACGCGACTAATGCTCCCAGCGAATTGGTGCGAAAATCGAAAGTTTCGCACACTCGCGATTCAGTCGTCTGCAGGCAATTGTACAGTGCGGTGGAAAGATATTCCATATAAAAATGCCTTATTGTGTTGTTAGAGGCCGTAAAAATAATAAAATAAAGGTTAAAAAGAAACATGGGATGTCGTATCATCGTTAAGTAATTACATTGTTTTTTTTTCTTGTAAGCAATTAAATAAATGAATTTTTAAAGCGACAATTCTACCAAGGTTCTTTGAACGCGGCACTGACGTCAACTCTCGCCCACGCTAGTTCGTACGAGTTACGTTAGATGGCGCTACTTTTTGCTTGTATCAAGAAAATCTGATTAAAATATGGAGACGGGCGGATCCTTCTGTTCAAATCTGTGTTCCAGTGAAACAAAGTTTAATTAGGAATAATAATCATGTCTTACTTTTTCCGAAATCCCTACCTTTTTTTTTATTCACAATTGGTAAACCCTTGAAAACATCTCACCTGGTGGTTAGTGATGATGTTGCCGAAGATAGAAGCGGGCTTACCAAGATTCCCCAACGCAATGGGAAACTGGCTATCTTATCTTCATGCCGGAACACACTGTAGCGAAACAACTAGCTACCTCTTCCGCTCCGCTTGTGCACATTGCACCACAAATCCACATGACTACGTCACAGACAACTCGTTTGGACGGCGCAATCATAGATACCCTCAGAAGATCCAAAAAGTGAATCGACGAGAAGACGAAGTGACCGACAGTACTTAGTTAGCGTCTCGATCGATTATTACATACTATTTGTAAATTGTTTCAAATATCATAATAAATAATTTATTCATAAATTTTACCTACTTTAATATTTCTCACTAAATTCAGTAGTTATTCAGTAACAACAACTTTCAATCAAGTTCGACTCCTGTCCACCAGCAAGTAGAATCCACAACACCAATTATATCAACATTGATATTTGGCGGCTAGACTTATATAAGATGGTGGTAGCTAGCCAGGCGGGCTTAGAAAATGCCCTACCACCAACCAAACCTAGTCTTACAATTGACCCCGCCGGGAATCGAAGCCGCGACCTCCTGTGTAAGGCCAGTGAACTTTGCCTCTGAGCTATGGAGGCGGTTAAAAATCATCTACGATTGATAAATAATTTAAATATTAAAACACCTCCTATGTAAAGCCAGTGAACTTTGCCTCTGAGCTATGGAGGCGGTTAAAAATCATCTACGATTGATAAATAATTTAAATTGAGCTATGTGCAAAAATTTGTCCAAAAAAGAAAAACAGACTTTCTTCTCCAATTTTTCTTTAACCATCGGCAAATGAAAATAGAACAACGCCGACATAATACGAGATTTTGTATTCGTTTACGGAAGTTTATTCTTGACTTTGAGATATTGCGGACATTTTATTTTCTCGTTTCGTATGTATTTGTTAGTAAAATGATAAATTGTCTGCAGTATAATACGTACAGATTGATGCAAAAAACAAAAAAAAAACATGGGTACTTAAGAACATAGTACAAAAATACCAGCCAAGTGTGGTTCGGGCCATGCACAGAGTAGGGTTCCGCATTTATTGTTTACTTCAAAACTTAAAACAACTTATTGCAGGATACCCGAAAAGTTTCATTGAGATTTCCTTCGAAGTACAACTCTACGTGGATTTCAAGTTTCAAACAGTTTCAATAAATGAAACGCCAAGGAAAACATTTAAATAAAATTTGGCAGCCTATATTTTGATAAAAAAATAAAAATATGTTTTTAAAATTATTATTTTGTCATTGAAAATGACTTTTAGATCGCTGGGTACTAGGTCCCATTTGGGAGTTTAGTGCGACACGGCGATTGTATGGAAGCTATTGGTAGTTCATAGATAAATAGGGTGTCAAAGGAGGCTGATTGACGAGATTTATCAGATGGTGAAGGAATTTAAAAAAAATTTGAAATCCAAAAAAGTTATGGTCAAAAAACCGGTTTTTACGGTTGACAGTTTTTGAATTTTTGACTTTGGGCCCGGATGTCTCGAGAACTAAGTCGAAACTCAAAAAAATAAAAAACGATCCTAGGGTAGTTAGTTGGCTGTCAAATGAGATCAAAATTTTGAAAATAAAAAAAAATACGGGCTGTAGGTGCGCCCTCAAAAAGTACCTCGGCGAGTGAGTTGTAGCGCATCATGGTTATACAGTACTGTGGTATGGAAGTTAGGTGTGTATGAGAGTTTATATTGTTGTATGTGGTGAATGGAGGATTTTTGGAATATTTTGAACTTTTTTCGAATTTTGTAAAATATTTAAATTTTTAATTAATGAGTACGGGGTATGGGCAGTTATGTAAAAAAACGAATTGTTGGTGGATAGTGTGATACATAAATTACTTATTGTTTGTCCAATTAGGTAAAGTTCTTCAAATTGAAATTGTGAAAAAATAAATTTGTAAAAATAAAATTTGTGTGTTCATTTCGTTTATTTCCTTATGCCTGAATTTCATTTTCAATGTCCTAGTAGTTCGTGCTATGTGCAGGAAACTGTGCTTTTTTTAAATTTTATTTTATTAATTTTATTATTTTATATTCTTCATCATATCAGCCGCAAAACGTCCAATACTGGACAAAGGCCTCCCCCAAGGATTTCCACGACGACCGGTCCTGCGCTGCCCGCATCCATCGGCTTCCCGCGTTCTTCACCAGGTCGTCGGTCCACCGCGTGGGAGGCCTGCCTATGCTACGTGTTTATTTATATAAATATATTTTTCATTTGGTATAGAACATTTTGTATGGAAAATCTATGATTTTTTTACATCTTAAGTAGGTCGAAAATTACTCCTAAACTAAAAGAGCATAATAATTTTCCTTTTTCAAATCTTAATATGCCCTTGTATTTCCAATACTTTGAGATTTTCTGAAATAGCGGTGTAGATTTTAGGTTACACCAGACATGTGACTAACAAAAATTACCGCTTAAAAAAATAATATTTAGTAAACGCATCATTTATCGGAAAAAATATCTTTTTGCGAACCCTTAGTAGTTTAGAAAGACCTATTCAACGATACCTCATACTATGGGATACGTGAACAAAAAAAATGCCCCCACCTTACACATAGGGGAGTTTTTTTTAAAGATTTTATACTATATCTTCGTTAGGGACACAGATTTTTAAACTAAATTTCAGCTCTACTGTAAAATACATTGAGCAAATTGGCTGTGACATACCGACGGACATGGTAGAATTATAACGGTTCTTAGTTTGACTACGAAACCCTAAAAAGGTCAAGTGTGAGTCAGACTTGTACACCAAGGGTTCGTGTACCACCTTCGGGTACGGAATCCATACTACCACTACCTTAAGCAGTACAACAAGGAACGACGACGAACAGATAATGTAGGCTTAGTAATAACTACTGTCAAAGCACACCCTGGACACTTCATACAATGGGCCAGAAATGACATTTAAAAAAGGAATGACGGAATAAACAAGATGGCGGCGAAATCCTATACGTTCGACAACCAAACTGTAACCAATCTGTATCAATCTGGGTGATGAGGGGGTGAGGTTGCAATCTAGAGAGCGGCAGGGAGTGTCCATACTGTATGTTAGTACTAATATATATACTTTGCTCAGAGTGAGAAACAGCAACAGCAGCGGCGTCCTGAATGAATGGGTTTTGCGATAAGTGTAAAGCATGGGGTGAATATTACTAGTTTTTTTATTTAATGTTTTTCCTTTGTGTGTGTTTTAGGTGTACTTTCACGGTTTATTTGTACTCACATTAATAGACTAAAATTTCTGTGAAAGGCTAAGGATTTATTATTATTAGGGTCCCGTTAGCAACCTTTTGGTAGGAAACCCTATAAAAAATTATATTTAATACAGGGATTCTACTCATGATTTTAAACAACTTCCCCCAACGAACCTATGTTCAAATTGCAAAAAAAACTATTAACTGATCGGTCAAATTACTATGCAAAATCTTTTTTGCGATTTGACCATAGGTACATTGGTCAATCAATACTCCCCCCATCCCCCCAACTGGGTCATACACCAATTATGTTACACCCTGGACAAGGTGTTACTTTATTAATACCTAGATATCCGATATATAGTGTGACTTTTAATTAGTTCTTGATAGCAAAGGATATGAATATACTCGTGATTACAAACAACTTTCCCAAAAAAAAACTATATGTCAAATATGAAAAAAATTGGTCCTTTATACATTTTTGCCGATTTGATAACTTATTATGTATCGAGGACCAAACATTTTTTTTCTGATTTCTGACCAAAGCACCTATGTTCAAATCGCAAAAAAATCTGGTCTTCTCATACTAATTTGGCCGATCAGAATCTGCTTGGACAAATTGGCAATTCTGAGAATAAAAATTCGACGATTCATACAAAAATGCATAAAATTAGTCAATAAGCTAAGCTGTATGAAGATAACTTTTTTTGCAAATTGACCATAGGTCTCTGAGGAAAAGCTTTTCAGTATGATAAGTAGAAGCCCCAGTTCGTTAACTGATGGGGACCCATTGGTCCCACACCAATTTTGCTACACCGGTATAAGAAGCCATAAGCCAAGGCCAACGTTGATATTCTGTTTATTTGATATACATTTTACCTGTAAAAATATGTATTTTAGTTACCTCTTTATTTTTTTAAAACTTTTATAACCTTTCTAATCTTTTACAACTTTTAAGGACTTATATTATACTTTTATAATATAATTCCTTGAAAGTTGTAAATAATGAGAAAGGGATGACTAAAACACTTTTTACATGTAAAATGTGTGTCAGTTTTAATCACCCCTTTCTTATTTTGTATAACTTTTATAACCTTATATAAGTCCTTAAAAGTTATAAAAAATGAGAAAAGGGCGACTTAAACAGTTTTTAAAGGTAAAATTTATGTCAGTTTTAATCATCCTTTCTTATTTTTTATGAATTTTATAACCTTATACAAGTCCTTAAAAGTTATAAAAAAAGAGAAAAGGGTGACTAAAACACTTTCTGAAGGTAATATTTATGTCAGTTTTAACCATCCCTTTCTTAATTTTAATAAATTTTATACCCTTTATAAGTCCTTGAAACTTATAAAAATGAGATAAGGGTGACTAAAACACTTTCTGAAGGTAAAATGTATGTCAGTTTTAATCACCTCTTTCTTATTTTTTGTAACATTCAAAGCCCTATATAATTGAACAAAGTTTAATGTTAGATTTAGGTGAAGTTTGTCCTTAGCTTGGTAGAAGTTACATAGTTTTGTATATGCAAAATGATCGACGATGAAGTTAATATTTTTCCATAGGTTTTGTGAAAGTTAAAAATCAAATTACACGTTAGGTATACACACATAAGACAATGTACCAAAACGTAGTACGTAATACTTCAAGGTACTATAAATATCGGTACTTTACTTAACGTAACTTTTTAAATAATTACAAAGATTACTACAAGAATTTTACTCGAGAGGATTTGAAATGAACTCATTATCAACCGACGAATAACAAAGAAAGTTCTCAAGTCAACCCCTCATCATCATTTCAACTCATATATGTCCCCACCGAGGGGCTCGAGCCTGCCCTGAATTAGGGCGATCGGGCCTTAGTTGACCACGCGGTCCCAGTGCGGGTTGGTCAACTTCACACACAACCAGCGAGTTTTTTCGCAGGCGTGTGCAGGTTTCCTCACGATGTTTTCCTTGCCCGTAAGAGCGTCGGATAAACGTACATATGAAATCTAAATTCGAAATCACATTGGTACGTGGCAGGATTGGAACCACGACCTCCCAGAAAGGAGGCGGCGGCCCTAGCCATTACGCCAACGACGCCAAGTCAACCCTTACATTTTTTTAAATTTATAATCAGGAAAAACTTTTTATAGTGTAGTCCGGTTTCGATAATTCTTTTTTTATTGAATAAGGTATTTTTTGATGTTAATCCCATTTGAATTTGAAAAAGATAAGAGGAAAAAATTTATTGTTCACCCTCTGAATTTTCATCTTTGAACCGATTCTGATTAGTTCTAATGATACTTATTAGGCTTATGTTCAGGTTTATTCATTCATCTTAATGAGAACTTTATACCTAACTTGTAATTCAAGGCTTATTTCTACCATCAAGGGTCTGATGATGAAGACGAAAGGCCGTTGAAAGTAGGTCATTATAAAATAAGTAGCTATTATTTATTATATTTTAGCCACAAAAAAATAAAAAAACCGATGAAAACAGGAAGGAACTGAAAAGCAAATAATAAAAGTCATATAATAATAAAAAATATAAAAAATACATACGGTGGAACATAGAACCTCTTCCGTTTTTGAAGTCGGTTATAAAAACTTTTTTTAGTCTAAGCTCCTTTAATAATCCAGATATCTCGTTTTTACCTAGAAAGTAATTTGAAGTTAATGAAATTTTTACAGGTTGTTTTGAAGGAAGAATATTCTTAGTTTTAGACCTCGAGGACCCTGTACTTACTTGAAGGGGAGGGGGGTGGGGCAAAAATCGTATTTTTTCTGACCTTTATCAGTTTTTCATTTGTATTTTATAAACTAAGCAAAGACATATTGACAAAGTTTCTTGAAATACAAAAAATAACAGAAAAGCTACCGTTTTCACCCTATAATTATTTGTTACCATCATTTCCATGTTAAGTATGTTGAACACTCATAAATATCAACGTGTTGATAAACCTACGACTCCTCCCCCCACCCGATATTTGCTTAGTTTAAGAGATAAAGGCACAGGGTCCACGAGGTCTAAACTTTAGGATTATATTCTAGAGTACCCGAAAACAAAAACAACATGTAAAAGTTCTATTAAATTCAGAATTCTTTCCAGCACATCTTTTCAACTTGTCGACTGGATCGTAATGTAAATATCTGAATAATTTTAAGTCGTCGCCAAAAAAAAACCAAACGTTTGGCAATTTCCAGCAAATGGGACGCGTCACGTCGTCGCTGCCGCCGCGCATTATGCTGCCATCATTTCACTTCCATCATCATCATATCAGCTCATATACGTCCCCATCGAGGGGCTCAAACCTACCCTGAATTAGAGCGATCTGGTCTAAGTCGACCACGCGAGCCTAGTGCGGGTTGGTCGACTTCACATACAGCCCTCGAGTATCCTCGCAGGCGTGTGCAGGTTTCCTCACGATGTTTTCCTTCACCGTATAAGACGTAACAATAATTAATTTGCTTATTTGTTGGATTGGCACCGACTCAAAATTATTTAGGCATTTACGTTAGTGTAGGAGCTTTGTTGGACTAAAAAGATTATTTTTATTTTTCGCTTTTCAATTCCTTTCTTTTTTCGTCAAACAAAATTTTGTATTAATAAGTTTTTTTTTCTTTAATTGAAGCGAAGAAGGTAGGTACTATAATGATCGTTACAGTCACTAGGGGTAACGTACCTCCTGGGATCTTCGTTTCATCATCATCATCATCATATCAGCCGAAGGACGTCCACTGCTGGACATAGGCCTCCCCCAAGGATATCCACTGCGGTTCTGCGCTGCGCTGCGATAACATTCATTCACTTCAAAGGAGGCTCTGCCCGCTGGCACATTATTGGAACGAAAGATATTAAAATTACTGCTACACCTTTTCTAATAACAAATAGACTTGAAGACAAAATGGACATCCGTCCTGGCTCAGAGCCCAAGTTAGAATGAATCTCAATTGTTCCAGCGAACATTCGATGTCAAGTATCAATTATAATTATAATTTGAATCATTTACTTTACTGAGCGTCGTCGGTGGCGTAATGGCAAGGGCCGCTACCTCCTGTGTTGGAGGTCGTGGTTCGAATCCTGCCACGTACCAATGTGTTTTCGAATTTCTCTTCCAGTGAAGGAAAACATCGTGAGGAAACCTGCACACGCCTGCGAAGAAACAAGTCGACCAACCTGCACTGGGCCCGCGTGGTCGACTATGGCCCGATCGCCCTAATTCAGGGTAGGTTCGAGCCCCTCGGTTGGGACGTATATGAGCCGATGTGATGACTTTTTAAAACGACACGCGATTATAAAAGATGTAAAAGAGGCGTGATGACTGAATGCAGAGCCATAAGATCTCTACAGTACCTACTAATATAACGTTATTTTTCATCACGTTAAATTTACATATGCCGACATAGTTAGTTCCCGAGGGATCTAGAAAAAGCCTATTCCTACCCGCAAACCGCTTACAGCTCGCTCAACGCACACTCTCAATGACAGTCATAAAAAACTAGCCAGTTATAACACGTTATTTAACATTTCAACAAATCTCGAAGTCGATTAAGGTCGATCACAACACATCGTTCTCGAACTTATTATAATATACTTTGCAAGACTTTTTCGATAATTTAACCTTCACTTTCAGGGTTTGAAAGAAAGTCATTTTAGCTATTTTTCGAAGCAAAGAAGGTGTATAGTAATTTTACTTTATGAATATTATTTATTAACCTACCTACCACTTGGAACCTGTATGTTAATAGTTTCAAAAAGCGAAAAAAGAAATAGAAGCAATCAAGTTTACTAAATATAGAAATTCAAGTCTGATTTTCCTTTAGGCCCCTTAATAGCAATGGCAAAATGGTGGCTGAAATAATGTGTAATTAGTAGAAATCCTAAAATTTATTTTGTATTTATTTTTAGCCATTGTAACAATTATTTCATATGTTTGCTTTTTCAGAAGGAATATTTAAAAGTAACAGATTAAAAAAAAAAAACCACAAAATCACACCCCGGTCACTTCATACAACGGTCGTGAAATGACATTTCTAGAAACAAATGACGGAGCAAGCAAAATCACGGCGCAATCCTATACGTTCGAGAACCAAACTATAACCAATCTCTATCAAACTAAATGACGAGGGGATGAGGTCGGAATCTAGAGAGCGTCAGGGAGTGTCCATACTGTATGTTAGTACTACTTTAAGAGGGGTGTAATTTCTAAAACCCACTATACTATTTTTGAGAAAATTTTAACATTGCAATATTTTTGTATAAAATAAGTTTATATTATGAATTTCGACGGTGTCTATTGATAGTAATTTGATTGTCAGATTACAACAATCCTAAAAAATATAATCATCTTTAATTATGCACGCAAATTGACAAATAAATTGACAATTAAAATCCATTATAGCGTAATTTGAAATTAACTTGTCATTTTAGTGACTTTTGAAAATTAACTGTCATTATATAGAGGGTTATGCAACCAACCTTATATTGCTTGGTGAATGGTGGATACCATAAGGTACTTAGGTGCGTCTGACTGATGTCAATCTCATTAAACATTAGTCTTACTAACTGTACTATATAACACATACAGGGTGATTACGGGGTCGTGGAGCAAGAAAGAAGCATTTAACTTACTTTCTCCTAAGGATCACGATAGGTTAGGACTAACAGTACACCAGCGACTTTTACTTTTAGTCGGCAAAAAAAAAACTGCGATAATTCGAGATCATGGTCACCCTACTATTAATAAAAATTAATAAAAAGGTGTAATTAAAAGTAGGGTGACCACGCATTTTGAGTCAATAATAATTTTTAAATAAAAATACGTAAATAACGAACCATATTTGTTTCAATTAAAATAAATACAGGTAGCATCGCAATCATTTACTGAGTCAGAAAAAAATGGTTGGGATCACGACCCCGAAATCACCCTGTATAAGCACTTGTAAATATATGTGCACACATGTGCACACGTACACACAACGGGTTTGATTCCCGGCGGCGGGGTCAACTTTGTAAGACACCGGTTTGGTTGGTGGAAGGTTGTTTCTTAAGCCCGCGTGGCTAGCTACCACCATCTTATCTAAGTCTAGCTACCAAACACCAATACTAACAACATTGATGTGTTCTGGTTTGAAGATAAGATAGGCAGTTCCATATTGCGTTGGGGAATCTTGGTAAGCCCGCTTCCATCTTCGGCGTTATCGTCACTTACCATCAAGTGAGATGATGCTAAGGGCTTACCAATTGTGAAGAAAAAAAAGCAGTGACATCTAGTCACAAATGGCGTAACTAGTATGTAAGTATGTATCTTTATTCCACGATATCTTCTAAACAGCTTGATGTATTTTAGAGTGCGGGGTATTGTTAGATACGTCTTTATTCCATGAGTAACATAGGCTACATTTTAACCGACCTCCCAAAAAAGGGGAGTAATGTTGTTATTTAGTTGTGATTTAAATATTTTTTTAATTAAAGGGAATTTTCTTTTAAATTCATTACATATGTACCTTACTATTTCCAATAATTTATAGAATTCATGATATGCTGGGAGCGGGTGGGGACATGACGTAACTCCAACAAACACTACTTAAAACTTAATATTTCGTAAACGATCGATTTATCTTAAAATGTTAACCAACAAATATATCATTATTATATATTATTTTTATGTATACATATATTTATGTATTTATTTTATTTGCATTTTTACGTAATCTATTAGTTCTTATTTAATCATTTTTTTACTTACTTCCTACTTTGAGCTTCGGCACCTTATGTCTGCACATTTATGTTGTACAGTGGATGACTTTTATTAGCCCACTGAGAAATTGTTATGTACCTAAACATGTTTAATGTAAAGTGCAGGCTGTTTTTATCCCTAATAAACAAATATAAAATAAATAAATAAAATGTTCTTTGCGAACCCTCATTAGTTTTGACAGACCTATTCAACAATACCGCACGAGGCCGCACGATAGGATCAGCGGATAGGTTAAGTGAATTTAAGGCCCTAAGATGGGTCAGATGACATATTCAATTCATATTATTGAAAGACTGTGTAAAGCTATCACCATTGCAAAAATATATAATATACTTAAAGTAACAAAAATCGATTTCATTGAATACAATTGTAAAAATATAACCACTTTTGATGTAAAAAAATATATTGTTTTTGGCTTTAATTGCAAAATTTCTCGAAAACAAATAGTCAATGTTGAATGAAACCAACACACAAAAATCGGTGACTTTAAGAGCTTTCATTTTAATTGAACACATTTTTTTTAAACTTATTTGAAAGTGTTGAAAAGTAATAAAAACATGTAAAAATCGAGAATGGGACGTTCAGTTTCAACGTAACAGCCGCGTTCAAGCTCGCATTGTTTTGAATAGACTTACGTTCGATATTATTGAAACACGTTTCAACCTGCTCGGATTGAGTGCTCTTAGGGCCTTAAAGAAATCACCTCCATTTTACATGTAACCAAGGTGTTTACACAAAAAAGAAATTTTTACAGATTTATTTCATACGTTTATAAGCATCACATATTTGTATAACCGTACAAAATATCAGCGTTATATCCGTAATAGTCTTCGTGTGACATACTAACGGATAGACGAACTATGAGGGTTCCTAGTTTGACTAGGGAACCCTAAAAAAGAAGAATAATAATCTACAAACAAATACACTTCCTCAGTTATTATTACACATAATAAGTTTATTGACATCGTGTATTCTTACCAAACTATCTATTTCCTTCTAAATACAATAAAAATGATATCTATCCGATGTGGCCCGCGGCTGTAAGACTTTCCTATTTGTGTTTACGTTATCTGTTACACTATATTCTTGTTTTCCCACCCAGGGCAAGCATTTGTGTGACGAGCAGATTTGTTTGCTCTGTGTCTGGGTGTTAAATATCTATATACGTATGTATTTAAACTTATATAAGTATGTATATCAGTCTCTGGTTCCCAAAATACAGGGTTTCCTACTTTGGGGCCTGATGACCATGTGAGATTTGTCGCAGATTATTTATTTATATATTGACCCTTACTGCCTGCCTGTATATAACGATGTTTATGAAGTACTACCTACAGCAGGGTTTCTTTATTAAGGGGCTAGCCCCCGCTTACTAGCGCCGCAATCAATTAAAAAATAATCACACACTGAGTAACATACTTTAAGAGTCTTCAGGAGGCTCGCGTTTCCATACAAACGTAGTTCCGCTTTCATAATAAAACTTCATGCCGTATTTAATCCAAACTTTGCGCACATGTTCAGTAGACACGTATCGATATTTGTAATTAGTTTTCATCGTAGTAAATTAAAACATAACTAAACAAAGGCTTAAATTAGTTTTGTACTGAAAGTTTGAAACTGCTCTTATTTTTTTCCGTTTTATATTAGTACATCAAAAACTAATTACAAACATCGATATTTGTCTTCTCTTTATATTTTCAAAGGTTAGATTCAATCAATTATGTAGTTTTTGTATTAAAGCGGAACTAGGTTTGTATGGAAACTCAAGCCTCCTGGAGACCCTTAAGAGGATAGTGAAATTGCGACTTTTCATACAAACGGCGTTAACGATTTTCACCTCTTAAATGTTAACCGATTCGGATCATTTTTTGATAGGTTGTCAGTCAAAACGAAAGCTAGGCTTATACATTTCGTTTTTTAAATTACTGATTATAAATAAACGAAAAAAATGCCCGAAATTAGTTTTGTATGAAAGCACCTAAGCGACATTAAAATTAAACTTATTAACTTTATCGAAAAAACCAAAAACGTATAAGCCTAGTTTTTGTCCTGACTGACAAACTATCAAAAAATAGTCCAAATCGGTTAACATGAGGTGAAAATCGTTAACGCCGTTTGTATGAAAAGTCGCAGCTTCACAATCCTCATAACAAAAATTTTAAACGATGAAATTGAACAATAGGTACTCTATGAAATAAAATTCGCTGTAGTAGCCACTTTTGACCGTTATGCTATCTGTAACCACAGCTAACTGTAATTTACACAGTCAATTGTTCGTAATTAAAATAAAGTACATATTGTTAAAATTCACAGGTCATAATTTTCATTAAAGCATGTACCTAACTAAATATTTTTAAGGTTTCGTAATTAACGTACCTATACCAAAGATAATTATAGTTCATATTATACTCGTATTTGGTCATGCAACATGTTTTCATCAAAATTATTACTTAGTTTTTAATTCACTTTTTGTATGAATAAAAAATGTATGAAAAAAATTGTCGAGAAAGTTTAGTGCGGGCTGCCGATGGCATAACTCGTCGCCCTTGTTTGGCATCGTAGTTTAAGTTTATACCGCAAATTATCGCAAAGTTCATTTTTGAGAGTTTAGTTACATACATTATCTATAGGTATCATGCTATTGTGTTCATGTGAGTCAATAATAAATAAACAATATTTCTTAAATAAAAGGCGTCGGTGGCGCAACGGCAAGGGCCGCTACCTCCTATCCGGAAGGTCGTGGTTCGAATCCTGCCACGTACCAATGTGTTTTCGAATTTCGATTTCATATGTACGTTTATCCGACGCTCTTACGGTGAAGGAAAACATCGTGATGAAACCTGCACACACCTGCGAAGAAGCTCGAAGGTTGTGTGTGAAGTTGACCAACTCGCACTGGGCCCGCGTGGTTGACTAAGGCCCGATCACGAGCCCCTCGGTGGGGACGTATATATGAGCTGATATGACTATGACTTTAATTTTTGTTTTTAAGATTGCTTACCTCAAAATGTAAAAACGGAACCATTATAGGGTCACTCAAGTGTCTGCCTGTCTGTCCTTCTCCGAAACAACTGGACTGATTGAGTTAAAATTTGGTACACATATGTAAGTCAGTGACGTACGTAACGTAATAGGTAACGTAAATAGGTAAATGAATTTAAATCATAGAAGCTACTTTGTAGGGTAAATTAGAAAATAAAATAAAAATTGCAATCTATATCGTGTGACATATCAAATGAAGGGATTTTTGTGAGAATCTCAATATATATGTATTTTAGTTCAATTTTTAGATAAATAGTTTTGTAGTTATAGAT
Source organism: Coleophora flavipennella (assembly GCA_947284805.1). NCBI lineage: Eukaryota > Metazoa > Arthropoda > Insecta > Lepidoptera > Coleophoridae > Coleophora > Coleophora flavipennella. Next base: position 8,451,382 of record OX369257.1, on the reverse strand, counting down.
TAGAAGGTCATGATAAATTTGGTAACGATAACGGAAATGGATAATCTTAGGTTGAGAGGATATATGGCAACCCTCTGATGTTAAATATATCGGTCTGCCTGCGCAAAGTTGTTATGTACTTATAGCGCCTGAAAAACAAGTTATCGTGACCAAAAAAAAAACGATAAGGGAACTGGCTGAGTAATATAGAAAATAAAAGTACTAGTAATTATACTCATGACGATTATACAAAAACTGACCAAATATTCGGTTGCGTTATGGAACAAGGCCCGTTAGTAGTAGGAATAGCGAGTTTTCTGTGCCCGGATCCCATTCCCCAAAGTTGCCTTAGCCCCAAAGTTGCCTTAGCCCCAAAGTTGCCTGGAATTCCTATCTCGGAAACGCTTGAAGATAGCGATATCGGACCACGCGCTAACGATTTAAAGGGGTGGTGACACCGTTGTTTTTATTGGGTTTTTTTATATGAATTAATTTCAGTCATTTCCAACTTTGGGACTCCGGCAGGGGGGTGGGATCCTGGCACAGAAAACTCGCTATTCCTACTACTAACGGGCTTTGCTTCATAACGCAACCGAATATTTGGTCAGTTTTTGCATAATTGTCATGAGTACAACTAGTAGTTTCATTTTCTATCCTACTCAGCCATTTCCCATATCTTGTTTTTTTGGTCACGATAACTAGTTTTTCAGGCGCTATAAGTACATAACGCAACCACTTTGCGCAGGCAGACCGACATATTTAACATCAGAGGGTTGCCATTTATCCTCTTAACCTAAGATTATCCATTTCCGTTATCGTTACCAAATTTGTCGTTAATTCCTAGAATATTATTTATAGGCGAAAATTTACCATCCTCCTCTCTTATTTTTGAAACTATTGGGCCTAAAATCTTGAAAAAATAGTAGTATATGAGTTTGAATGCATAGATTGCAGAAAAATATATGAGAAAACCTAGTCAATTCGTTTCCAAAGAAAAAATAAAATTTCTAATGACCAGAATAAATAGACCACTATTCACCTAGAGCAAAGTATTTACTAAGAGGTCTTGTTCTGCTGGTAATTAAAGTTTTGATGCGGAACCCTGTTTGTGTGACCCCGAGTCGCACTTGACTGGTTCTTATTACTTCTTTAAACACGTATTAACTAAATAACTTACAAAATACACTAGATTTTAGCAAACAAAACCAAATTTAATATTGTTTTAATAAGTTTCGGTTTCGGCCGAAGATTAGATCATCGCCGAAGGTTCAGTTTCGGTTTCGGCCGAGGATCAGACCGTTGCCGAGGGTTCAGTTTTGGTTCGGCTGAAGATTAGACCGTTGCCGAAGGTTCAGTTTCGGTTTCGGGCGAAGATCAAACCGTTGCCGAAGGTTCAGTTTCGGTTCGGCCGAAGATAAGACCGTTGCCGAAGGTTCAGTTTCGGTTTCGGGCGAAAATTAGACGTTGCCGAAGGTTAGTTTCGGTTTCGGGTGAAGATTAGACCGTTGCCGAAGGTTCAGTTTCGGTTGCGGGCGAAGATTAGACCGTTGCCGAAGGTTTAGTTTCGGTTTCTGCCGAAGACTAGACCGTTGCCGAAGGTTCAGTTTCGGTTTCGGCTGAAGACTAGACCGTTGCCGAAGGTTCAGTTTCGGTTTCGACCGAAGATTAGACAGTTGCCGAAGGTTCAGTTTCGGTTCGGCCGAAGATTAGACTGTTGCCGAAGGTTCAGTTTCGGTTTCGGGCGAAAATTAGACCGTTGGCGAAGGTCAGTTTCGGTTTCGGGTGAAGATTAGACCGTTGCCGAAGGTTCAGTTTCGGTTTCGGGCGAAGATTAGACCGTTGCCGAAGGTTTAGTTTCGGTTTCTGCCGAAGACTAGACCGTTGCCGAAGGTTCAGTTTCGGTTTCGGCTGAAGGCAAGACCGTTGCCGAACGTTTAGTTTCGGTTTCGGGCGAAGATTAGACCGTTGCCGAAGGTTCAGTTTCGGTTCGGCCGAAGATTAGACCGTTGCCGAAGGTTCAGTTTCGGTTTCGGGCGAAAATTAGACCGTTGCCGAAGGTCAGTATCGGTTTCGGGTGAAGATTAGACCGTTGCCGAAGGTTCAGTTTCGGTTTCGGGCGAAGATTAGACCGTTGCCGAAGGTTTAGTTTCGGTTTCTGCCGAAGACTAGACCGTTGCCGAAGGTTCAGTTTCGGTTTCGGCTGAAGACTAGACCGTTGCCGAAGGTTCAGTTTCGGTTTCGACCGAAGATTAGACAGTTGCCGAAGGTTCAGTTTCGGTTCGGCCGAAGATTAGACCATTGCCGAAGGTTCAGGATCCATTTAGGAGAAGATTGAAGGAACTATTGACTACAAAATGCTATTACACAGTAAATGAATTTTTAAATGATAAATTAATGTAATCCTATTTAAAATTATTATGATTATTCTTGTACTGAGACTAGATTAAATTATGACCATTTTTTTTAAATTTTTAATATGTATAGGACAACATGACTAAAAATAATATTGAAATAAATTAGATTAAAAAGACTGTAAATTATAAATTGTAATTGTAAATGAGCTAAACTGTAATTTAAATGTAATTAATCATTGCATGGAGTGTGACTGCAACTGTTTTTGTATGCTGCAAGGCAAACATGAATAACTTCTATTGTAACACTAACATCTGTATTTTAATTTACTCATGTTCTTGACAAATAAATTATCTTTTATCTTTTTATCTTTTATCTTCAGTTTCGGTTTCGACCGAAGATTAGACAGTTGCCGAAGGTTCAGTTTCGGTTCGGCCGAAGATTAGACCGTTGTCAAAGGTTCAGTTTCGGTTTCGGCTGCAAAACCCTATTTCGGTCGGCCACTACTTATTTGGTTTGCTTTGTTTAGCAAGGAAAACCAAATCCACTGTGTTTGTTATTATAATTAGAAGTTAGGTACCCATTCGAACACATACAACCCCTTCTGAGTCGAGTTTCAATGGAAAACCCTAATTAGTAGGTAGCAATCGAGATAAACATACCGACACGAAACAACCAGAGAATTTAAGTTTGTCGGGACACTGATTTCAGAAACATTTTCTTTTTGAATGTGAAAATCCTTAGTTGTGGAGCTGAATCAAAAATGATGAATTAATTGTTTTTAATACTTTTAAAATTGTTAAAGTTATGACGCTGGAATAAACTTATCTTAAGGGTGAGTCAGTCATAAAAACGATGTCCACGTGGGCGAAGCCGCGGGCAAAAGCTAGTAACAAACATAAATAAATAATGAGAAATAAATCATTATATCAGTCGAAAGACGTCCACTGCTAGACTAGGGTCTCCCCCAAGGATTTCCACGACGACCGGTCCTGCGCTGCCCGCATCCAGCGGCTTCCGACGATCTTCACTAGGTCGTCGGTCCACCGCGTGGGAGGCCTGCCTACGCCACGTTTTCCGGTGCACAGTCGCCACTCGAGAACTTGATTGCCCCAATGGCCATTTTTTCTACGAGCTATGTGCCCGGCCCATATTCAGAGATAAATCTGCCCAAACTATTCAGGGACAATTCACACACGTTCGTCTGGCCTCAAACTGGGATTACTTGTACTACTGTGGGAACTATAGACTGATATATACACACTTACGAGTCATCATATCAGCTCATAAACGTCCCCGCCGAGGGGCTCAAGCCTGCACTGAACACGGGTCCAGTGCGGGTTGGTTGACTTCACATTACAACCTTCAAGTTTCTTCGCAGGCGTGAGCAGGTTTCCTCACGATATTTTTTCTTTCTCCTTGAGTGTCTGATAAACGTATATATGAAATTGAAATTCGAAAACACATTGGTACGAGGCAGGATTTGTACCACGACCTCCTGAACAGGAGGAATTTTCGATTTCAGCAAAGTCATAGAACAAAAGCTGTTCAGTATAATGGTTATAAGCCTCAGTTAACGGGACCAACACCAATTTTGTTACTTCTCTATATAGGGTGAGTTTTTTGAAGAGTCAGTATGGGGAAATTCTGAACTATGAGATAGAGAAAAACGCTTTTAGGAACAGTGATCTCAATTTAAGAGAAAATAAAAATGGCGTTTTAAAAAATAAAAATATGTTCGGAGGTATGACTTTTTTGAAAAAACGTTTTTTTTGAATATTTCGATTGTATATCACTATAAAAACCAAAATTGTAAGCAGCTCTAAAGTTGCTTAAAGTTGTTGAAATTAACGTTTTAGTTTTCTTTAATAGTTATGTGGAAACTAAATTTACTGGCCGATTTTCAAATTAAAAAGGAAAAAAGAAAAACATTCAGACTTGATAAAAAAACTAGTTGTGTGTTTCTGTCATTCATTAAATGCATAGTTTAGTCAATTTATTAGTTATGTTGTGAATTTAATGGTGAACTAAATAGGTAAAATGCCTCAATCGTTGTCAAATTCCGAAAAAAAATATTTATTGAGAGGGTATCATTTAAGTCATCATCATTAGATCAGCTCATATACGTCCCCACCGAGGGGCTCGAGCCTACCCTGAATTAGGGCGATCAAATGTAAGGTCTGATCATTTAAGTAACAGGAACCAAACATTGATAATTGGCTGATATCATAATGAACTCCCCCTGAGAGAAACGCCAAGTCGCCATACTTTGACCACAATTTTAAATAATTCACTGAGGTAAGGAAGTTTCACGAAGCCTCACAAAAAAAAAATCCTACATCATCAATCGAGATGTCGAAATAAATGTGTTGTGCTTTGTTGAGAGTTTTCCGGATATTTCGTCGAGAGATATTGCTACGGAAATAGCAGTTGCACAGCGTACTGTAATGAGGATACTTAAAAAGTATAAATACAAACCGTATCGACAAGGATGTATTGTTCAGAAACTTCACGAAAGCGATCATGTTAGAAGATCAGCAGACTGTAATTGAGATATCCACCGTGTAACACGATACACAAATTTTTTGAGCCGAATTCTTTGGACGGATGAGACTAACTTTTTAAATAATAAACTGAGATTGCATCTCCGATTTATCCATTCCCTATCTAAGCGTTTTTATGACGTAAATTTATAATGCCACAAATAATTTCAGGGATCATTTCAAACACCGTTTTTATTTTCTTTAAAATTGAGTTCACGGTTCCTAAGAACGTTTTTTTCTATCTTTTATAGTTTAGAATTTTCCCATACTGACCCTTAAAAAACAACACCCTGTATAAAAGTCGATGTGTGCGTGGATTTTGTTTATGTATGTTCCCCATAGACACCGAATCGGCTGAACCTATTTTGATGAACATTCAGAGAATCTTCAGATTCGTGTGAATTTTGGTAGTGATCGGAAAAAACGCAAGTGGAGCCGCAGGGCGGATCATAATATTTTTTTTAAAAAACTCACTTTATTTTTCAGGGATTCGTAGTCTTCACATAGAACCCTTATAAAATGAAAAATTATGTCAGGCCGTCTGTCACATTCATTGATAAATATATCAGATTATCACAGTCATTAAAATTTTTAATTTTATCCCGTATTGCGTGAAATAGGGAATGAATAAGTCATTTGAGTTAATTCTTACCATGTATCAAAAACAAAAAAAAAACAAAAATAGCATTGCATGACAACATAGTTTTTCAACTACTTCTATTTTTCTACTTATGATGTTGATTATTTTAAAATCAAAGAGATGATGGAAAGCAAAACGAGTAAGGTTTATTGAAATTTAGGTAGGTGGGCAATATATTGAACGTATTAATTCATAATTAATTAATGATGCAGTCAGTTAACCCTATTTTGTCCTTACAAAAAATAGTGGAGATGTTTCGGGAAATTTTTAAATAATAAAATTCATTACAATGTTAGTTTTTCCCTTTTTAAAATTAACTTTTTTTAATTTTTAAAACAATTGTGTAAAAATAGAAAAAATAATAATAAAAAATGTAAATTGAACTTTTAAGGGGTAGGAGAGAGTAGGGAAATGAAATCATATCTGTTTTTTAACGAATACAATATAACCACGTTTCAAAATAATCGCGTTGGTAAGTACCTACCTGACAAGTAACAAGCCCGCGTATACTTTATTTAGTTGGATAAAAATAAATGTAAAAAAGCCTACTATCATTCCTAATGAGAAAACTGCAGAACAGAATAAGTATTATTTGGTTTTTTTAACTGAATAACTTCAAAACTTTGATTCTTAGCCCCCCAATATATAAGTAAACATCATAAAGTATTATTTACTTGAATTAGCCTATTCAGTATTTTAACTTGTTATTTTAAGTTATAAGTAAGTACTTACATTTACGAGTGCTTCTTAGGATGACTTTATGATGTTAGATTGGTTTTAATAAATAATATCCATATAATTTTCTAGAAAATCTCTTTTAATTTACGAGTTCAGATCGGTTCTTTATTAAACAAAAAAACCTTGATGAACATAACTAAAAAATACTTGTAATACTTACCAGACGTTCGTTGGCGTTCGGAATTTAAAAGTTGAATTTTTAAAAGTCGGATGAAAACTTTTGGAACGGTCCGTTCCCGCGTTCAACAAGTTGCAACAAGTTCGAGTGACGGCTGAAAGCTGGTTTCCCCGCATTTATAGGCCACTGTTGGGCGGGAAGTGGGCGGAGCTACGCACGCGTGGGTAAAAGCCCTCAGCCCTATATCTACAGCTTAGCTCACAAATAAGATTTGTTGCAAACTTTGAATAGTTGTTTAAAAAAGAAAAAATGCAAGAAAAGTTTTTGCTTGGAGCTGCAACTTGCATTGCAAATCACACTTAAAGTGAGATTTATAATAACGCTTAGCAGAAAACAAAAAAAGAAGCTGAATCCTTTTGTGGTGAGCACATTTTTATTTAATGTTTAAGTAAGAACTTTTTTTGTATTTGAGTGCATTAGACTGCACCTCACCTGATGGTAAGTGTCGATGCAGCCGATGATGTAACACGCAAGCTCAAATAGTGCCTATTCACTCTCGTCTTGAAGATATTTTTTCAATCCACGATAGGGATGACGAATGCTGGTCATCTGAGTTACTCTTTATCCATCTGTCAAAACCGACATTTTGTTCTAAAAATGTTAGAAATACCTAGGCGTGACGTCATAGTTTAGCAGCGTCATATTATTATGTGTACTCATTTTGTGATTTTGGTGAATTAAAAATCGAAGACTTGATGAAAATCAAAAGGAGTAAGGTTTTTTGAAGTTTAAAGTAGGAGGGCAATTTAGTGATCAAGATTCATAATTTATTTCTGATGTTGTCGTCATCCCTATTGAAGATACCCATGAAATCATTTGAATCATTTTAAAGTTCCTCATAACATGGCATTGCATAGTAATTGCGGTCATGTAACTAGAGGTAAGTAGGTGTGATTAGAAGTTCCTAAATCAATTTTATTATTAAAAGCTTGCAATGTTTAACACACACGAATACAGTATAATAAAATATGTCTATGTCCCTATTGATAAGATTCCTAAATTATACGAATCAGGGAATGTGGACATTGAAGTGTTTCTAAAACAAAAGTAAGTAAGTAAGTTGATAATAAGTATGAAACTACGAACATTAAAAAAGCTTGGGTATTATTCCCTTTACACTACCCTACAACTCTAGAACTACTATAGTACTCTACTTTTTACTACTATACTATAATATTGTTCTTGAGTTTTAAATGGTATAAATCTATATAAAATCAATCTTTGTAGAGAAAAAAAAACATCATTTAACAATTAAGTGTGTGTATTGTGTATGTCTGGGGTGTGTGTGTGTGTGCGTGTGTGCGTGCGTGTGTGTGCGTGCGTGTATGCGTGTGCGTGTGTTAGTGTGTGTGAAATGTTAATTTTAATAAGAACTACTTATTAACTGTTGAAATTTTACCACACCTTCATAGTTATTTCGTTCGTGTTCGCAACCACACATACTTACGCTAGCTAAAAAGATAAAAAAACTCATAAATTCGTGCGCCGGACATGAGTGTTAATAAATAGTGTGCAGTGGCTATGCAGTGGCTACAGCGCAAAGTGCTACGTTCTGTCGTAGCAGAGTAGCAATGTAGCAAGCAGCTCACACTTGCTTGAGTCATTTTGTGCAAAAATACAAACATACTTCTTGATTAGATTGTCACTTTTCAAATAATAAGAACTCAGTTTCCTATTTATTTGTTAGAATTTAGAATAGAATGAAATTCTACCACACCTTCATAGTCATCCCATTCGTGTTCGCAACTGGACATACTTACACTAGAGAAGAAGATAAAAAACTTATAAATTCGTGCGCCGGACATGAGTCTTAATAGTTTGCAGTGGCTATGCAGCGGCTACAGCGCAAAGTGCTACGCACTGTCGTTGCAATGTACTCGTAGCAAGCAGCTCACACTTTCTTGAGTCATTTTGTGCAATAATACTGCTTTTTGAACATGCCTACAAACTAACTTCTTGATTGGATTGTCACTTTCAAAATAATAAGAACTCAGTTTCCTATTTATTAGTTAGAATTTAAAATAGAAAAAAAATAGCACACCTTCACAATTATCCCATTCGTGTTCGCAAACGGACATACTTAAACTAGCGAAAGAGATAAAAAAACTCATAAATTCGTACGCCGGACATGTGCAGTGGCTATGCAGTTGCTACAGCGCAAAGTGCTACGCGCTGTCGTAGCAAGCAGCTCACACTTGCTTGAGTCATTTTGTGCATAAATACTGCTTTTTGAACATGCCTACAAAGAAACTTCTTGATTAGATTGTCACTTTTCAAATAATAAGACCTCAGTTTCCTATTTATTAGTTAGAGTTTAGAATAGATCACAGAGGACTGTATTCCTACTGTAGGAATCAGAATTAGATATGAACATGCTAATTTAAAGCCGTTCGAACGTGAAAACCAAATCATAATAAGGTTTCTATGATAAGGGTTGACATAGGAACCAACTTATATGGGAAATTAGACATCTCATTTAAATAGTTTGGTAATTTGGAGTACTTACAAATTAAATAAGTGCTTATTTCTAATAACCTTTCTAATTTATCCATTATTAGAAACACTGAAATCTCTAAAATCGACTTTAATCACAACAACCCAGTACAATTTTGCTATATTTCTGGGTTTTTGTTCATTTCTTCATCATATCAGCTCGTATACGTCCCCACTGAGGGGCTCGAGTCTACCCTGAATAGGACGATAGGGCCTTAGTCGACCACGCGGGCCCAGTGCGAGTTGGTCGACTTCACACACAACCTTCGAGTTTCTTCGCTGATGTGTGCAGGTTTCCTCACGATGTTTTCCTTCACCGTTAAAGCAATCGGTGAGTATATTATGTACGTAAGTTTCGAAAAACTCATTGGTACATTGGCTGTCCGTATTTGAACCTGACATCTCTGGTTCGAAGGACCGAGTCGTTACCGGTTGAGCCACCGACGCTTTAATTTCTTAAAAGAGGACTAAACTAATTTTGGATAAAATTTGTAAGAGACCAACCTGGCAGCATCGAATGAAAAAAATATTTTTGAAAGCGGTTCTGAGGTAACAAACATAAAGAATGCAACATATTTAAGAACCTCCTCCTTTTTTTGAAGTCGGTTAACTAGCAATTTAAACTAAATGAACGCAATCTTATTATGTACTAGTCTTAGTACGGTCAATGTAACAATGTTTTTTTTCAAAACTTACGAACATTAATTTACCGATATGCTTTGACGGCAATAAAAAAATATCGAGAGGAAACCTGCACATTTGATAACCAGATGTGTAAGCAGATTACGTTGCACAAGGCCGTAAGTGTAAATCTCACAGGACTTATGGCCTACGTGTGAACGACATAGCATTTTCCAATTGTCCTGTCCTATTGTCTTATTGTCCTGGCTTATTGGATTGTCTCGACTATTGTCCTCGTGCTAAAGGGCCATTCACGTGACTGAGGGTGATGCCCACCGTCTATTTCTTGTTAATTACGCCACACGATAAGAGAGACAGAAGACAGCAGCGTTTTGATTTTCCTAATGAAAAGTAGAATGGCACATTGTTCGTTGAACAGATGGCCGTTGGGATAGTAAAGTTTTCGAGTGAGGACCGCGCATCGGAAGATATAACATTGGCAGGCCTCCCACACGGTGAACCGGCAACCTAGTGAAGGTCGCGGGAAGCCGCTGGATGCGGGCAGCGCAGGACCGGTCGTCGTGGAAATTTTTGGGGGAGGCCTTCGTCCAGCAGTGGACGTCTTTCGGCAAAATTCAAAACGATTTATTTCAAATAGGTGTTTACACACACTTTTAAATAGTCAAAACAAAAAAAATACAATAAAAATAAAATTACAAATAATGTCATGATTCAGATTACAGTCTCAGGTAATGGTATTTGTTATAGAATCAACATATATATATCTTTGTCATTTACATAATCTATTAATTTATAATATCCTCTAGAGCACAATGGCTATGATATGATGATGATTCTGAAAAGTAGAATCAATCGGAGCTTAGTACGACTTGTGTGGTTGATCACACAGGTTAACTTACCTAAACCATGGCCATTACCTTGATGGGTTTGACTGTTTGTGTCGTAAAGCGTTTATCTCAACCGTTTCCGTGCTTCTCATGCAAGGCGTCAAGCAGTTGGTGCCGGTTGCTATCACTAGATAGGTAGTCGTTAAGCCGTGGCAGATGCCAGATGGCTTGCAAAACTTCTGACAGTCCTACTAGCCTCTGCTCCAACCTGGACTTGACCCCGTGTGTGGAGTAAGACCTAACCTTCCCGAGTTTGTGAAGTGACCCTTGTCCCAGCAGTGGGGATGTTTATGGGTTGTAAGGACCTAACACAGAAATCGTAACCCACATTAGCAAGTTTTACTAAAATCAGTTTAGTAGTTTTATTAAGGTTCCGTACCCAAAGGTTTCCAAAGGGATCCTATTACTAAGCCTCCGCTGTGCGTTCATCCGTCCGTCTGTCTGTTATCGGGCTGTATATTTCATGAACCATGATTGGTAGACAAGCTCTCTAGTACATCAACCAGATACGCTAAACTACCAGGTTTATGATATAGCGTCCCCACTTACCAATCCTTTGGGTGAAAAGTGTGGGCCGCTATTCTCCTTATTCATAATAGGTAGTAGTTGAAACACATAATGTGTATTTCTATTGCTGCTATAATAACAAATAATAAAAAAAAACGAGACCTACAGTACTCGCATATGATGTGTAACATGTGACAAAATACTTATGAAATTAATTAATTATCGGGTCGTACATTCACGGGCCGACCCTTCGAATAGTAGTATGTCATCTTTGCCTTTGCCATCACGCTAGGCGGCATGGCTATGACAACCTTAGTTTTCGAGAATTAAAAAACGTTCGCATTTCCTGTTACAAATTTCCGTCCCATTTCACGAAATCACTCCCACAAATTGCAGGAAAGCGAGAGCAAAGATGTTACACATCAATAAATAATATAAAAGCGAAGCCGCAGGGAAAAGCTAAATAAGCCCTTAAAAGAAACGTGTTTTTTTTTTCCTGTACGATGGTACGGAACCTTTGTGTGCGAGTTCGATTCGCACATGACCGGTTTATAAGTAACTACACACAAATTCCCGATATAAATTTTTTAGTGTGTCTTCATCATATCAGCTTATAGAGGTCCCCATCGAGAGGCTCGAGCCATCAGCAACGTGAAGAGTTGGCTATTAACCCTTCGCATACAAGGTGGGGTCTTTTAGACCCTAACGGTTTCAAAATCTAATATTTAAAAAAAACGTAACAGCGAGGACTGTAATTTTGAGTAGCTGGGTTTGCAGCGTTGCAGCGTCGACCTGTTAGGTTAATTCAGTGCTGCACGGGCGCTTGACTGTGATAGACTTGTTCAGTGAGACGTATATTTGTTTTGTAAAAATTGTCTTAAAAATGAAAAAAAATATACCTGGAAGTTCCCAACACTAGTTACTCTTTCAAGACTAAATATTATTTTCTGTTTTTTCTAACATCATTTAAGTTTAAACGAGGTTCTAAGACTGATTTGTCTATGCTTAGTTTTTCAGTTTGAATGAACCTCATGAGCCTCATATTTCACTGCAAAATTAAAACAAACCATTGATTGCAAGTTGAAATTGGCTTTTCATTGTCGTTCTAACTATCTTCTAAATTGATAAAAACGTATTTTTAAATGTATTTTTTAAAGTATATTTACACAGGAGTCACTTATGTTCGGGTCATTAAGACCCCACCTTGTATGACACGTAAATTTTTGTCACCTTGTATGCGAAGGGTTAAAGTAGTAGGTATAGAAGATTTTGTAAGGAGTGATTTATCTGTTACGGGTAACTATTATATTAATCTGTGCTTGAGCCTACTCTGAATCAGGGCGATCGGACTTTAGTCCACGTGGGCCCAGAACGGGTTGGTCGACTTCAAACACAACCTTCGAGTTTCTTCGCAAGCATGTGCAGGTTTCTTCTCGATTTTTTGTTTAACCATAAGAACGACAGAATAACGTACATATTGTGAAATCGAAGTTCGAAACACATTGGTACGTAGCACGATTCGAACCACGGCTGGGACAGGAGGAAACGGCCTTATCCGTTACGCCACCGACGCTCACTCACCACTGTTTGAGGGTGTGTTAATACGTAGGAAGTATAATCAAAGTATATAATATTAGTACTAGTATAAGTTTATGATACGGTCTTTCAGCGTCGGTGGCGTAACGGCTAGGGCAGCTACCTCCTGTCCGGGAGGTCGTGGTTCGAATCCTGCCACGTACCAATGTGTTTTCGAATCTCGATTTCATATGTACGTTTATCCAACGTTCTTATGGTGAAGTAAAAATATTGTGAGGAAAACTCCACACGCCTGCGAAGAAACTCGAGGTAATTAACCCACACTGGGCCCGCATGGTCGACTAAGGCCCGATCGCCCTCACTCAGGGTAGGCTCGAGCCCCTCGGTGGGGATGTATGATATGATATGATGATACGATCTTTGTCTCCACAGGAAAGCGATAAATGGTAAAACTGAACAACTGAATCGGGGCAAACAAAACAACCGCCTCGGTCAAGTAACTATTTAGTAATCTGTGCCTCGGTAGCGTTATGGTCAATCCATTATTATTCAAGCTCCAAAGCCTTGAGCATCGCCGCAAAGTCGCCTGTCTATCGGTATTCTATCGAATTCATTTCGGAGAGTGCGCGCAAGAACTTCACGACCTCATTCCCCCTGCTCCATTCCACCGTCGGTCAACGAGACGCAGGGAGGGGTTGCACCCCTTTGTTGTTGATGTTCCACCTTTTCGCACGAATCGTTACGCTTCTTCATTTATTATGCGTACAGCGCAAGAGTGGAACTCCTTGCCTGCGTCAGTGTTTCCCGATTCCTATAATTTGGGGATCTTCAAGGCAAGAGTGAATAGGCATTATTTGAGTTTGCGTGTACCATCCTCGACTGCATCATCACTTACCATCAGGTGAGTTGCAGTCAAACGCACTCAAATTATTAATAAAAAAAAAAAAAAAAAAAAAAAAATATTTATATCAAGAGGCCGCGTGTACTCGTAACTTTGTAAGACTCGGTTTAGTTAGTGGGAGGGCATGTACTAAGCCCGCCTGGCTTGCTACTACCATGTTTTTTTATTCATAGTTGGTAAGCCCTTGGCATCATCTCACCTGATGGTAAGTGATGATGCCAAAGATAAAAGAGGGCTTACGAAGATTACCCAAGGCATTGGGAGCTAGCTATCTTATCTAAGTCTTGCTGCCAAACATCTGCATTAACAGCTTTAATGTGTACCGATGGGAAGATAAGACAACCAGTGTTAGTTTACATAGCTTCCATCTTCGGCATCATGGTCTCTTACCATCAGGTGAGATTATGCCAAGGGCTTGTCAATTATGTATAAAATATTGTAAGCTACATCTTACGGTGCGCGGTTTACTCGAAAATGTGAAATGTATTTGTTTGTAACCTCTTCACGCTTCAACACCTCAACCAATCTTAGCGAAATTGGGCTTGCACGTAGCCTGTGTCATGGTAAAGGACATAGCATAGTACGATACAGTTCCTGAGGGAACTAAAAAGACTTAGTATGGGTTAATTTCTTTAACATCGCAACGGAGCGCCGGATTGTTGTGATTATTTGTACAGAGTTGGTTGAAGGAGTGCTTAATGCCATAAGATAACTAATTAACATAGCCCGACATAGGTTCCGAGAGATTTGGGGAAAACTCATATTTACTTGCACGTCGTCGGTGTCGCAACTGAGCAACGGTTTGATGTGATTTTTTGTACAGAGTTGGTTGAAGGAGTGCATAATGCCATAAGATAACTAATTAACCTAGCCCGACATAGGTTCCGAGGGATTTGGGGAAAACTCATTTTTACTTGTACGTCGGTGTCGCAACTGAGCAACGGTTTGATGTGATTTTTTGTACAGAGTTGGTTGAAGGAGTGCATAATGCCATAAGATAACTAATTAACATAGCCCGACATAGGTTCCGAGAGATTTGGGGAAAACTCATATTTACTTGCACGTCGGTGTCGCAACTGAGCAACGGTTTGATGTGATTTTTTGTACAGAGTTGGTTGAAGGAGTGCATAATGCCATAAGATAACTAATTAACATAGCCCGACATAGGTTCCGAGGGATTTGGGGAAAACTCATTTTTACTTGCACGTCGGTGTCGCAACGGAGCAACGGTTTGATGTGATTTTATGCATAGAAATAGCTAAGGGGGTGGGAAGTGACCTAGACTGCTAATCAGAATAGCCGTATAGAATTTCCGAGGAATTCGGAGAAAACTGTTGTTGAGGCTCGTCCCCGAAAACAGTCATAAAAACTATTTCTACGCGGGCGAAGCCGCGGGCAAAAGCAAGTAAATAAATCTATACATATAATAAAACTGTAATGGGGCCGTGTCTGTACATGAAATATTTTTGAAAACTGTGTTGGACATAACTAACGATAAAAAAAACAACAACTTTTGGAATTTTTGTCTGTCTGTTTGTATGTTCGCGCGTCACGCAAAAACTACCAGGCCGATTTTGATGAAATTTTGTATGGTGGTTCTTTATAGCCCGGGTTAACATATAGAATACTTTATATCCCGGAAAATTCAAGAGTTCCCGTGGGAAAATCCAAAACCTCCTCGCGGACGAAGTCGCAGGCACAGCTAGTTATGAATAAGCCCTCTATACATAGATGTATGTACTAATTTTGTTCACTAAACTAATACTTAATCCTACGTAATAATAGGAAAGTAGTGGGCAAAATTCATTGTGTTTCGATTTAATTAACAAAAGCCTCAGACGAAAGATACACGATAAGTACCCACTGAGATTACCATAGAAATGTTAACTGTTGTTAACTTCAATTAAATTGAGAGGATTCAACAGTTAATTTACTCCATCTTAACAGGAATCCTTTTTTATGAAAGCGAACTTTCTTATAAATGGACTAAGATTACTTAAAAAAGAACTAGATCCCCGGTTTCATTCAAAACAAACTTTAAAAATATTCGAGCAGTTGTTTGACAGGAGACAAGGATATAAATATTCAATTAGCTATGTTAGACAGAGAGGGACAACCGCGAAAGTACACCTTCGTGAACAAAACGTTTGACTTTATGTTCAGACACTTTTAACCGTGCAACCGTGAATCTAGTTCTTTTGTTTGGATCTAATTCATCATCATATCAGCCGAAAACCGTCCACTGATGGACAAAGGCCTCCCTCAAGAATTTCCACGACGACCGGTCCTGCGCTGCTCGCATCCATCGGCTTCCCGCGATCTTCACCAGTTTGTCGGTCCATCGCGAGGGTGGCCTGCCTACGCTACGTTTTCCGGTGCGCGGTCGCCACTCGAGAACTTAACTGTCCCAACGGCCATCTGTTCTACGAGCTACGTGCCCTGCCCACTGCCATTTCAGTTCTAAGTTCAGTTCAGGATCTAAGTAAATGGGAGATAATTTACGAGTATATTGGCAAATTCAGTTATTCTTCAGAGTTGCCTAATTGTTATCATTTAAGTACAGTCAGTGTCTACGAGCGCGTCTTGCGCGGTGTGAAGGGGACGCGGGAGGCCGCGGCGCCACGCCATCAAAAAACGCGAGGAAAATTATATACTCTTTGACCGTCGCCCTTTTCCGTTCTGGGACCTCATGAGTGCGCATCGAATCGATTTTGCTTTACTATTTTGTAAAACCAAGTGCCATATTAAACAACAGTATTATACAGTCCACTGTCTTTATCTACACCATTTTGGAGCCGAAACAGTCAGCATCAAAAGAATATGAAGGAATTTTAAGTCTCAATAGACATTACTCATTGCTGTTCGTAACTCTCTACAGGCATATAGTGTAATTCGTCATTTTACAAATGGCCAGGCAAATTGTAAAACGCCATACGCAGACTATATATAGTATAATCAATCAAACCTGACCGACCTAACATCGCTTGCTTCGCTCTCTCATATTTTACAATCTGCATACGGCATCTTACAATTTTCCTGGCTCGCATTTTACAATCTGCGTACAGAATTTTACTATTTGCCTGACCTAATATAAATAAGGCCGAATTATTACAATTTGCCTGACCATTTGTAAAATGAATAATTTATACAATATGCCTTGCTCATTTTACAATCTGCGTATAGCATTTTACAATTTGCCTAACCGGTTATATAGGAACGAATTAAATAATTTGCCTGACCATTTGTAAAATGACTAATCATGCATTCGCTTGCTCATTTTACAATCTGTGTACAGCATTTTACAGTTTGCCTGACCGTTTATATACGGACAATTTCTACAATTTGCCATGACCATTTGTAAAATGACTAATCATACAATATGCCTGCCATATATACACACTTTCAACCTTCATTCACGAATTTCTATTTATAGCATTTAAAATGTAGCATGACTTCACATGCGCGCACCGGAAAACGTAGCGTAGGCAGGCCTCCCACGCGGTGGACCGAAGACCTGGTGAAGATCGCGGGAGGCCGATGGATGCGGGCAACGCAGGACCAGTCGTCGTGGAAATCCTTGGGAGAGGCCTTTGTCCAACAGTGGACTATTTTCGCCTGATGTGATGATGATGATGACTTCACATACCTCTACGTAGTTTTTTGATTATTCAAATTTATGACTTAGTTTTTATTCTGTGGGCGTTTTCCTCGTGGCTTTAATATAGATGGTTAGTCCATTCGCTTCACACCAGGAGGTCGCGGGTTCGATTTCCGGCGGGGTCAACTTTGTTTGGTTGGTGGTAGTGCATTTTCATAGCCCGCCTTGATAGCTACCACCATCTTTTCTAAGTCTTGCCGCCAAACATCAGTGTTAACAGCATTGATGTATTCCGGCTTGAAGATAAGAAAGCGAGATCCCCATTGCGTTGAGGAATCTTGGTAAGCCCGCTTCCTTCTTCGGCATCATCGTCATTACCATCAGGTGAGATGATGCCAAGGGCTTACCAATTGTGGATAAAATAGATAAAATTTTAAAGATTCAAAACTTTTGAATTTTTTTATCTACTTACAATTTTTTTCTATGTACCTATGCCATCAGTACCCGCATTTCGACACTTAAATCATTACGATACCCCAAATATTTTCCGAGTAATCGACTTGTCACACTTTGGCCGAAAAAGGTACCTACCCTTACCGGAGCAATCGAAAAAACAGTTAACACGTTCTATGTGCACTCAAAATCACAACTTTTTCCATACAAAATTAACCTCGGCCAGTGTCGTACTTTAAAAGTTTCATCTTCATAATTAATAAGTAACTGCAGTAACGGCAAAACCCATCCTTATAACTTAACGTTTATCCATAAAAACTGGAGAGTATAAACGCAATTAATCCTTAAAATTTTATATTTTACATAATAAATACATTATGACCAAAATTTATGACAAAGCGTCGGTGGCTCAACCGGTAACGACTCGGTACATCTAACCAGAGGTACCGGGTTCAAATCTGGACGGCCAATGTACCAATGAGTTTTTCAAAAACTTACGTACATACTTACCGATTGCTTTAACGGTGAAGGAAAACATCGTGAGGAAACCTGCATACGCCTGCGAAGAAACTCGAAGGTTGCGTGTGAAGTCGACCAACCCGCACTGGGCCCGCGTGGTCGACTAAGGCCTAATCGCCCTGATTCAGGGTAGGCTCGAGCCCCTCGGTGGGGATGTATATGAGCTGTAATGATGACCAAAATTTATGTATAAATGTATGCATTTCTCATTATTTTAACCCGGCGCCAATGACGTAAAAGATGACGCTGGGTCAATATGACCCGATTGTGTTTTTTATTAATTATCCGGTTATCTGCTGAATTATAACAAATTTAATACAAAGTAAGAACTATTGCATGACCATGAAGTCATTGTAGTACCAAGATTTGATATCTAAATTATCTTTAAAATTTAGATATCAAACTATAATTTGGTTTTAATAAAACAAACTCAAAAGGGCAACTAAAATATTTTTTCTATAATTTTTCTTTTAGAACTAAAAAAATATGGAGCTGTAGCCGTTTTATTCAAGAAAAGGGATTTTACCATTCTTCACTGGCGCTTGCTCACTACACTATGGTACAAATCATATTATGAATTGAGGTCTTATCTCCAGCTACTGAGGAAACCATTAACGATTATCATATGTTTTTTTTTTTCGAAATTTCCCCAATTGAAAATAGCTCGGGTCAATATGACCCAGCGTCATTGTCGCCGGGTTAAGCACAGATATTTCGCTCCTCTTATTCAGTCTGTCATCATGAAGTGTGCTCAACGAAGCACTGACCCTCTCGCCCCAGAGTCTACATATTCAAAACGGGGTACTGTCAATTTTGTGCGTGACCTTTAAACAATTACACATTAGACTTCGTGTATGTGACGGTAGGACTCCGAATGACAGTAATCCTGCCATCTATAGTACTTTAAGGCATTTTGAACGACAAGCACCGTAGCGGCTTTTAAAGGGATCGTAACAGACACGGGGTAAATCTTAGTGTCATTATTAAATGCCACCCTGAAGCGGAGTACACCGTTACCGCCGCTGAAAGTGCTAAAAAGTGTTCTCTTTGGTACAACTGTTTGTACTATCAAAGAGTAGGGAATATTACTAAAGTATTACTAAGCTCAATCGCTCCCTATAGTGATTTCCAAGATAGTTAAGTACCTACCTACCCTGTAAACTTCGACCAAATATAATGGACCGAACCTACCCATACATTAATCTTATAAAAAATGAGTCAAATACAACTACACGCAAACACACACTCACACCGCTATAGTCTTCCGAGTCTTGTTCAAACAAATATAAAAAATTACAGAGATAGAGAGACGTACTCAGAATGTAGCAGAAATGAGATAAAAATTTCACTCCGAGCTTCAACTGGTTTCTAAAATACTGATCGACTGAGATGAATGAGCGAATTCGCTCATTCTATTGGCATCGACACCGCTGTTCGCGTAAGCCAGTCCATAGCTGTTATATTGGTCGAAGCCTGTAAACAACCTACAAACATAACCTACTATAGCTTTTGTGCAAGTGGCTTCGCTCACGTTAACATAATTTCTATGACTGTCTTCGAGGGTGCTTAGTTCGCGAGGCGCAAGCGGCTGGCGAGCGTGACGATAATATTGAGTATTCTCTAGATCCCTCGGAAACTATGTCTGGCTATGCTAATTAGTAGTCTGTGTCACTTTCCAACCCCATAACTATCTCTGTGTAAAATTACACGTCAATACTTCGCTTTATTACGACGTGAGAGTTATTAACAAAAAAAGAAAGAGTAATTCCCACAGGAACCACTTAAAACTCGGGATAAAAAGTAGCCTATATGTTAATCTGGGTCCTAATCGGTCTACCTACAAAATTTCATCCAGATCCGTTTAGCGGTTCTGGGGTGATTGAATAACAAACATCCATCCATCACTCCAAACTTTCAAATTTTCTATTCACCTTACTAAACAACGCTAAACATAAAACATCCTACGCATTGATAGGTACCGAGTATAAATCCTACAATGTTGATAAGTTTTTGATAAATTCCAATCAACTGCAGATAGTTACGTTCCAGTTCACGTTAGAATTCCATTGGCAGCTCAAAGGATTTACGTTTGATTAACCAGAGTGGAAGTAGGTAATTTTACGAGCAAAGGTAGGGGTTATCACAAGCGTTTCTGCGTAAAAGTCATGAATCACATCGCACAACAATATTGGCTAATCAGCTAATCGACTTTCCTCCTGCGATTGTAACAAAAACAAAAGAAATCGGTGAACATACATAAAAAAATATATAGAGTGACCTTTAATTAGTTCTTGATAACAAAGGATATGAATATACTCATGATTACAAACAACTTTCCAAAAAAAACTACATACTTATATGTCAAATATGAAAAAAAAAATTTGGTCCTTCATACATTTTTGCCGATTTGATAACTTGTTATGTACTGAGGACCAAATTTTTTTTCTGATTTGACGTATAGTTTCTTCGGGAAAGTTGTTGGTAATCATGAGTACATTCATACTCTTTGCTATCAATAACTAATTAAAAGTCACCCTTCGAACATAGAACCTCCTCCTTTTTTGAAGTCGGTTAAAAAATACCAGCTTCGCAGCGCTGTGTAAAATACATAAATGCGTGCACTCTGCTACGGCAAGCACTTTTTTAACGATACGGTCGTCTCATAGGAAAGACATCAACGCGAGTACCTTCGCCTACAATGCGTCATAGGAAAGGAAAGACGTCACTCAGCACCATGTTACGCACTGCCCACCTACTGCGCCTACTGTGATAGCGCTATGACTACCGGTATACGAAGCTCGGAACTAATGATATGTATGTCACATGAAATATATCAACATGAGCGAGCACTATGTTACGCCTAAGGTAAAAACCGGTAAAGTGCGAGTCAGAACCGCGCACAAAGGGTTCCGTACCATCATACTAGATGGCGCTAGTTTCTTCACGTTTTAAAAAAAACACGTTTTTTGTATAGAGACTTTCATTTATTTCTAATTTTTAGTATTTGTTGTTATAGTGGCAACAGAAATACATCATCTGTGACAATTTTAAGTGTCTAGCTATCACGGTTCATGAATACAGCCTGGTGACAGACGGACAGACAGCGGAGTCTCAGTAATAAGGTCCTGTTTTTACCCTTTGGGTACGGAACCCTAAAAAATTATGGTACATTGGTACACAATTATACTTACTAAGTCAAATGAAACAATCTTAACTCGTATACTTTTCATATCAGCTCATTTATACATCCCCATCGAGAGGCTCGAGCCTACCTTTAATAAGGGCGATCGGGCCTTAGTCGACCACGCGGGCCCAGTGCGGGTTGATCAACTTCACACACAACCTTCGAGTTTCTTCGCAGGTGTATGCAGGTATCCTCATGATGTTTTCCTTCACCGCAAGAGCGTCGGATAAACGTACATATGAAATCGAAATTCGAAAACACGCTGGTACGTGGCAGGACTCGAACCGCGACCTCCCGGACAGGAGCCACCGACGCTCTTATACTTACTCATTATAAATTAGATAGTCACATAAATAGATACTACATCAACGTGTTTTTTATGCTGGTTCTTATGAAACACTGCCGTTGGGTTAACGTGAAACGTCTAGTTTTGGCGTCCCTGACTTTTTTCCTCGCAGGGATCGCTCCGGGCTTCGTTCTACGCGGAGCTCGCCTTCGGCCACGCAGGGAAAGCGCTCTGGGCTTCGCCCTACGCAGAGATCGGCCTCCGGCCTTACGTGGTAGCTATGAAAAAACAGATTATTTCGTCACTTCCGTTATAGTCTTTCTTCAATACCTCCACTTTCCAGGTTTTTGACTTAATACCCGTATGTGATTTAAAGACGCTTGACGTCAAAAAGAAAATTTTAATGCCAGCTAGGGCCAGGTGGAGCCATACGCTACAATCGTAGATGAAAAACATAGATAAAATAGCAGAGAAATACTTGAGTATTTTCTTTTTTCCACAATTTGCATTGTTCATTTTTAGGGTTTCGTAGCTCAAAAAGAAAAAAAGAACCCTCATAAAATACTTCGTTGTCCGTCTGTCAGTCTGTCTGTCATAGACTCTTTTTCTCAGGAACGCGTAAATGTATCAAGTTTAAATTAATATCAAATACTAAGGTCTACTCTTCCAGCTGTAAAAAAATCAAGCTTCTAAGTCAAATCAATAAACACTACTGCCATTTAAGTCAAATATTTTTTTACTCTCATGCAAGTAAATCAAAAAGGGTATTTCCCGTTAAACTAGAACTTTGGCGTGACATGAAATTTGGCGAGAAGCAAGGTCTCACAAGTAAAAGAAAATATTCGAAAATTTAAAATTTGTAGTTGTAGTACATAATGAAATATTTTATGTAAATTACAAAATTTACATTTGCAGTTGGAGAATTGACCGCGACGTATATCGATGTACGGAAGACATTTGCTCAACTACAAAGTAAGTTCAATTCGATTGTTGTACTCGTTGATGTTCGTAGGGTTTCGTACCCATACGTGTTTTGGTACGGAACCCTCAGTGCGCGAGTCTGACTCGCACTTGGCGGGTTTTTGCTAACAAAAACCTTACCTAAGTAAATAACGAACATTTGTTTACCCATTACGTCAGTCATTAATCTTATCCAGAATCCATGAAAAATTCACTGAGCGAGTAGTAACATTTACTAATTAGCCATTCACATGACCTGTTGATGACAATTTTTGTTGATAGCTGCCTAAATACAGTTTGGATTTTGTAGTACCTACTAAGGTGGCAATTTTTGAAG
Organism: Coleophora flavipennella; assembly: GCA_947284805.1. NCBI lineage: Eukaryota > Metazoa > Arthropoda > Insecta > Lepidoptera > Coleophoridae > Coleophora > Coleophora flavipennella. The sequence goes on along the minus strand of OX369257.1, from coordinate 8,428,649 downwards.
AGAAACTTCTATACAGGGTGTAACATAATTGGTGTAAGTCCCGTTAACTGTGGCTTCTACTCATCAAACTAAACAACTTTTGTTCTGCAAGTTTACTGAAATCGCAAAAAAAAAATAACTCTTCATACAAAACGATCACCTGATTTATTTAAGGAGCGTCGAATTTATTTTTTTGTGAATTGACTATGGGTTCCTTTGAGAAAGTTGTTCAGTATGATGAGTAGAAGCCCCAGTTAACGGTTCCCTTGTTACACTCTGTATAGACGGGGGGTATCAGGATTTTTTTCTCACGAAAAAGCGTTACGGCCGCGTGGAGAGGGTAGACAGAGAAAGGCTGGCGGCGGCGGCGGAGACAGGGCAACCGTTTCACTTCTACTTAGCACACATTTAGATTTTTTCGTAGAGCTCAGTTCTATATTTATTTACCAGACAACATGTGGCCATGGTTAGTAAAAAAACTTATTGAATATGTTAGTAAAAGAAGAAAAATAAAGAAATCAATTTATGTAATAAACCTGCCCAGCGTGTGGGTGAATCAGGGCTGACACCCAGTGATTCTGCGGGACACTACCGGGTCTGTCTGCCAGTACCCTCAGGATGGTGTTGTTGCCGCCCAGCATTCTACTGCGGACCGAGTCTATTTTTTTGCGCATTAATGCGTGAAACCCGTCTACTCGGGCTACGGCAAACATGCCTGAAGAACTGCAGAACCTGGGCAACCTCAACATCATCCTGAACTCATTAGTGTACTGGACCCGTAAGGCATTGAAAGCCCGAAGGGTACAGCTAGCCCACAGGTCGCTTGTATAGAATGATTGACAGTATGATTTAAACAAAGTGACCTTCACATCATCTGTGCAATTAGTGAACCTGCGTGACAGCATATTCACGCGCACCGTCAATGCCCTACTTTCCCTCTCGATATCACAATCGTCTTTTAATTCTGTGGTGACAATGTGCCCTAAGTATTTAAATTGGCTGACTCCTTGACAGCTCCTCATCGTATAGTCTGATGGGAGGCACATGACCAGGAGAAGTGCCGCGCGCTGCGAATACCATCACCTGACTCTTTTTGCTGTTGTATTTGAGCCCGTGGGCATCGACATAGCACTCGCAAACACGCAGCAACTCCCTCAGTGCACAGACCGATGGGCTCAGCAGCACCATATCGTCCGCGTAACTAATTTTGTTGACCATTTGGCCATCCACTGAACATCCCGGCCGCATGCTGCTGAGCCCAACGATCAGCTCGTTCACGTACAGACTGAAGAGTTTTGGAGACGTCAGCCCACCCTGCTTCATGCCACACTCCAGCCGGTACGTGTCCGAGAAGTGACCCGCCCATCTCACACAGTTCTCCTGACCCCTCTCCCGGCAAACCAGTGGCCCCGAGTTTGTCCCAAAGCAACTTTAGAAAGGTCTAGGAAACAGATTTATACCGGTGTTTCGCGTTGCGTGTAGTATTGGACGGTCTCCTTGAGTGCAAATATCGCGCTCTCCGTGGAAAGTCCGGCTCGAAAGCCAAACTGAGCATCATGCAGACACAGATACTTGCTTAGCTTGCATAAATGATGGTATTACAATTTTAGTGAGGTCTCTAAGCTATTTCTCAGTCTATGATTTGGTACAGAATGACTGAAATATCCAGGGTATTTCCTTACACAAATGCCAAGTGCGTGTTGGATTACGCGCAAAGCAGGATTCCGTAGTCTTTTAAAAAATGAACGTATATTTACAATAATATTACCAATTTAATAAAAAAATAAAAAACCTGACTGTTTAAAACCGCGCACCGGAAAACTTAGCGTAGACAGGCCTCCCACTCCACTACCTAATTAATCTTAATTATTTCGTGTCGCATTGAACTCATTGTTGAAGAGCCTAGCAAAATATAAGTCACTGCTAGCAAATAAAATAATACCGACCTAGTTCGATTCGGAGTCTCACAGGAAGGGTTCCGTACCATCGTATATAGAAGACTAAATTTTACATTAAGTGGGTATGTACATACACTACATACAGACAGACGGATAGGCAGGCAGCGGAGGCTTAATAATATGGGCAATGAAATTTGTTAAAAGTGTCTATCAGAACACTATTCAAGGCGTGATGCCCGCAATGTACTTATAGCTAAGTCCGTGGAGACCATCAGACTCAACTTGGGCCCCATAACGACAAAGATGCGGCTCTCATATCTTACACTCTAGACTCAGAGTTTCAATGAGTTTTAGATAATATTTTTTTCAGATCAATCTATCACAGTCAATCTGGTCAGCGTATGAATTCCGAATTAGAATATTTGATTATGAATTCAGAACGCACATATTTCTGTACATTTTCTGAGTTGAGCACACACACAACGGAATCACTACTAGAGAAAAGAAAAAAAAATCTTATCATCGAGGAAGGTACCGATTTGGGGAGATGGTAAGGCGTGAAGTGCTTGGCACATGAAGCAGCTAAAGGAAATTAAATACTAAGTTAGTAACTAAGAAACAACCTACTTTATCTTTCACATTTTCACTTAAATAATTCTAAAGCAAATCACAGTAAACTCAACCAGTCAAAGAAAATGTCATAGCTATTATTATAGCTTTCCTTAATTTTCGATAAACCTAAGAACTATTAAGTAGAAGCTTTAATTTGAAAATATTTTTTATTATTTCGCATTCTTTTCAGCAAACCCTTGATACCCATATCTCAGAATTTATTCGGATCCAAAAGTAAGGACTTAACTAAACTCGACGAGATTTTCTGTGAGTGCGCATCAAAAGATTAGAAGAAAACAACTAGAAAATTCTTATAAAAAATTTAACCATTTATTGTGTTGGATGGCGATCGTTCTATGCTGAATCATAATGGTTGATAAATAGTGAATTTTATGGTATCTGAGAGCTTACAAATCTGTGACTAGTTCGCAAATTTTGTAGCTTTTTAGAGAATGAACGAAAATACACATCAAATGTCACAAAGGAAGTCTATACACTCTATAAAAACTTAATGAAGATAATGTCTAATTACACATATAAAGTTTCAGAAACAAAGAAGGAACCTAAATTACTCTATAATTATATCTATGACCTATTTCTTCTTAAATAAAACATTAATTACGAAACAGTAGCTCTATGCATATCTTTATACACGATCCTGAACTATATAAACTTATCTACGGTATTAAAGTCGCATATTTTAAATTTGCATAACTTGTATGTAGTTTTTTTTACATTTTCATTTCCTAAGACCCTTAAAATTAACCCTTACCTCTAAATTAGAAAGAAAAAGACTATTTTACTTATATTATTTGACCACGAGGTGGTGTCATGCAATTGCCAGATACTAATAGCAGTACCGTACTTCCGTCGGAATTTCCCTACTCTCAAAATAATACTTTGTCCTGTTAGATAACGACTGCACCATACGTATTATTAATAGTGGAATTCCCGAACTAAAAATATGTAAACATAAAACTTTTTAGATAAGGTCAGTCGGGCCAATGGAGAAAGAAAAGATAAGCTAGAGAGAGGACCTACTTGGAATCTGAAGATTGTCTGAAAATTTCATCGAAATCGGTCCAGCCGTTTTGGAGTCTATAAGGAACATTTTTTTAAAAAAATTATGTAGCTATTATCGATCCGACTCTGCAATGATCTGAGAACAACCGGACTATACGCTGTTATCGCCGATTCCGGGTACATCAATGTACAAGAGCTCTTTTCTTGTCCTTGGAGTTGCTTTCTGGAACTTTGTGCCACCTGCTGTTTCAACTGCTGCTTCCCTGGATGAATTCAAGACGATGCTACAACCACTTACTTGCTATTGAGCAAGCTAAGTCGCGAGTACATAGTTTCTGGTGTGTGATGTGCTGGTAGGGCTGTCAAGTGTTATATGATACAATACTTTTTGTAAATCGTTTTGTTTCTGTTTTTTTAAATGCCATGAGTTTTATATTATTTTTGTCTTTATTTTAAAAAAAAAGGTTGAGCTAAAGCTTTTGTATTTTGTAATGATAAAGCCTACTCGAGGGTAAGCAGGCTAAAATCTTAAAATATTAAAAATTTTAAATACAGAACATAATTATAAAAAGCGTCTGATTATGGAATCTATGTAAATGGAGAGGCATCAAGATTTAATTAATAAAAGGAAAGATACAGAAACCATAGATAAGATCTACCATGATTTAATTAAATTAAAATAATCTTTAAAAAGTACCGTTGTTACCCTTTCTTGGTTAATTAGTTGGAAATTTAAATTTGCGTTTGTATTCATGTAATTTCAAAATTTGTAATTGTAAGTGTCTTTTAAACTTTATGATTATATTTATGTAGTTCAAAATTGACAACCCTGGTTATCTGGGTAGGTGATTTGAATGACTGACTGTATAATTTGTAATATTACCAACTGTACATAAGACCAGTGTTAGCACACGGTTTTGGCTGTCAGTTGACCAATAATAAGATTTATGAACGCATTGTTCATGTGACTTTATAATTTCTTAATATTATAGTGTCTTTTAACTAACGTTAAGATAATTAAAGTTAATGAATTAATTAATTAAGTTACATAGTTGGACTCACATGAGTTTATTTATTTTAATATGGTTCCAAATTTAACGGACAAAACAGGTTATAAGTATTCACCGCTATAACCTGTCCTCAGAACATTTTTTTTTGTTTAAAGTTTATTTACTTAAATAAACGATACATATTTTTATTACTTAAGCTAAGTAAACAAATAAGAAAACCTTATAATCTCTTTTTTAGTTATTTTAATCACAGCCCTGATTAAACAAAATCATTAAAAAGGATTAAAAATGATTTGATTTGTAATCATTTTGAATAATTTTTAATCGTTCAAATCATTTCTAATTCTTATGAGCGTTTAACATGTGATTTACATTCAAATCCTTTTATTATATCAGGGAGGCTGTAGTTATTAGCACTTGAATCCAGTCTATCTCTGTGCTATGTGAAGGAAAAAAAATGTTCCTTATAGACTCCAAAACGGCTGGACCGATTTCGATGAAATTTTCAGACAATCTTCAGATTCCAAGTAGGTCCTCTCTCTCGCTTAACTTTTCTTTCTCCATTGGCCCGACTGACCTAGGGTCCTTTTTACTTTTAAATTGCATATTTTTAAGACCATTTTTCAAACAACTATCAAATGTCCACGTAAGCTATTTATATCTTGTTATTGTATTATAGGTACATCGCATTTATTAAGTGTGGTTTTCCTTAATAAATGCGATGTACCTATGCTGACCACTCTTATCTAAAAAGTTTTATGTTTACATATTTTTAGTTCGGGAATTCACATGACTAATATAATGTGTGTGTTACAGTCGTTATCTGACAGAAAAACATCCTGTTTTGAGAGTAGGGAAAATCCCAAAGTTCTGTCATCCACGGATTGTAAGTACATTCACCATCAACCAACTGATCTATCTCAACCAGTTCACGTATTTTGGGTACCAAGAAGCTAGAAGCTAAGAAGCTAGTGGGTGTTTGATAGACATAAAATTAGCATATGATTTGACTAGGTTAGGGATCATCTATTTTGAATGGAAATTATTTATTTAAAAAAATGGTCAGATTTCAGACAAGTTTCGTCATCAAATAAATCCTATGTATCATAGCATAAAAAAAAACTGTTCCTCCATCTTTGGGAGACCACCATATTGGATTTCCTTAGCTAACCATGCATTGTCCAAATGAAATTTAAGTTCAATCGGAAATCGGGAAGTGGTTCTAATTTAGCTTCCAAGATTTGTCCCAAACACGGTAAAAAGAATTTTGAACTTCTACATGACCTACTCAAACAAAGCATAGGTAGCGCCCGCCATCTGTGAGAGTTATGTAGTACTCCATTCGTCCTCTATTAGCGGATGCTCCATAAAGTTACATACACATACTAAATGGATGCTCTCTGCTGGATCTGTGCACGATGAAACGTAAATAAAAATCAGTACTTTCGAAATTAAAGACGATATTCGATTTCCAAAAGCTAACTTACTAACACGGCAAGTTTAATACAACTTGTAAAAAGAATTTTGTACTTCAACATTACTCATAGCGTATGTAGCGCCATCTGTTAGAGTTATGTAGTACTCCATTCGCCTTTTGTTATCGGATGCTCATGTGCACCTCATCACAATCTGTGTGAGAAGAAACGTAAATCAAAATCAGTGCTTTGGAAATAGTTGTGTCTATTTTAATTTAAAATTCTTGTTGAATTACTTTTTTGGATGTTTCTTTAATTTTTTTAATAATTATGGCATTTTCATAGTTGTCCCGAAATTAAAAAATTGGTTAAATTTTAAACACTTTTTTACCTTGTCTGTAAAGGAACGTGCTTGAAACTGACAGATTTTTTTGTTTTGAACTGATGATTTGAATGCGAGATTCGTTCGTTCAACTGTTTTTGTTAATTTAAATAAACAGAATTCAGAAATTAAATGAACTCTGCTGTAATATGGACAACTTACTGCAGCCAGTATTACAAAGTTTCCCTAAATTCTGTATAGAAAAACAGACGAATCCTAGTTATGTTTCTATGTACACAAAATGTAAAAGTGAAGTGATCGTGGTTTTCGCCAAGGTGAGATTTTAGTTCTGTTACTTTGTAATTTAAGTAACATAAAACTAGCAATTTGTGTATTTTACGCATGAATTCTTACTTCCCCACATAGGTAATAAATAAGGTAAAAATGAAGATTTTTTTTCTTTTCTCTAGTACCTATGTGATGTGCTCAACGTTGTGTGTGTGCTCAACTCAAAAAATGTACAGAAATATGTGCGGTCTGAATTCAATCAAAATAATATTCCAATCCGGAATTCATACGCTGGCCAGAATGACTGTGATAGATTGATCTGAAAAATATGTAATCTGATGTCAGAATATGTGTGGAGCTTAATGAAATTATATGCAATTCTGGGCTTTCTGAATTCAGAGAGGAATTCCGGCTGTTTAAGGCTGACCTAATACGCCTAGGGGCGCTAGGATACCCATGCCAGGCCCCCATCACTCAGTCGAGCTATGAGGTAATTACCTACCAATGGCAAAGCCTGCAGGCCGCTGCCACTAGTGGGTTGTCAACTGGTGTAGAATATCAATTGATTTTTATATATAAACCAGTACTCGCGTGCCGCTACTTATGATTTGTCTCATCTTGTTGGTGTCAGTGAAGTTGTCATTAATTTTGTGTTTTTCTGTGTATAGTTTTCAACCCATCAACCTAAAGATAAACCGGTAAATAATGGATACCAGATTTAGTTTTGTTAATCGATCAACAAATGTGTAGCTGCATAAACTTTGATAATTTACTATATTTTGTCATCACATGTAACTACTTTAGAAATTATTAAGTGATTCGTACATTTTATATGTAGGTATATTTTCTTTCTGTAACTAAAACATGATACCGCTGTGTCATTCTGGTACTGTGTTGTGATGAGTAGTGCTAATACTTAATATTGTTCATGTTCACAGCTTTGTAAATGAAAAAATGTGGACCCTATAGGTAAAGGAATCTAGTTTATAGGTTAATTGTCCATACGTCACACCCTATATTAATTTTTCACTTCCAGCTAAGTACCTATGAAAATCTTGGTTAACATTTTGTTGAAATTAAACATTGAACACTGTGATAAAATAATTTGTTCATGATAAATCCAAAAATATAAACACCTCTTTCATCTGTCGGTCAATTTTAAATTTGTCATAAGTGGCAACATTAGCAGGTGAGAAATTAACGGACAACATTGAGATGGTCAGTGTAAACACATAACACAACTCTAGCGCATGGTGATTTGGTGCATTCTTGCATATATGTGTGGTATCGGGTTGTAGGTATATAAAATAAAAGGCATCTAGCGGCATCAGCAGGTAAGCCAGACTGCACTTTACCACTCTGCAGCTAGAGTATACATTATTAATTTTACATCTTTTCTGAGTACAACCTCTTTTATTTAGTATTATCTATTCTAAAAAAATATTTAAATAAAGCCTACACTCAACATTATAAGTAATTTTATTTTTGATGTGTAGCAATGTACATAAAATAATTATTCACAAGTAAAATTGTACTTCAGTGCCCTGACATAACTCCTTTTACATTTGTTGGTTGGGGTGCTTGAACTTATCAATCAACTTCAAAAAAGGAGGAGGTTCTCAATTAACCTATTTTTCGTATGTAAGTTATGAGATTTCCTGCCAACTGTGAACAGATCTTAATGACTCTTTTTATTGATAGGTTATTCCTCCAGTGTGATCCTTTATCATCATATCAGCTCGTGTACATCCCCACCAACGGGCTCGAGCCTACCCTGAATTAGGGCGATCAAGGTTTCCTCACAATGTTTTCCTTCACTGTAAGAGCATCGGATAAACGTACATATGAAATCTAAATTCGTAATCACATTTACTGTTTTTTTTTATTATTATTATATTATATCAGCTCATATACGTCCCCACCGAGGGGCTCGAGCCTACCCTGAATCAGGGCGATTAGGCCTTAGTCGACCACGCGGGCCCAGTGCGGGTTGGTCGACTTCACACATAACCTTCGAGTTTCTTCGCAGGCGTGTGCAGGTTTCCTCACGATGTTTTCCTTCACCGTTAAAGCAATCGGTAATTATATGTACGTAAGTTTTTGAAAAACTCATTGGTACATTGGCCGTCCAGATTTGAACCCGGTACCTCTGGTTAGATGGACCGAGTCGTTACCGGTTGAGCCACCGACGCTTTTTTATTTTTCGTATGTAAGTTATGAGATTTCCTGCCAACTGTGAACAGATCTTAATGACTCTTTTTATTGATAGGTTATTCCTCCAGTGTGATCCTTTATCATCATATCAGCTCGTGTACATCCCCACCAACGGGCTCGAGCCTACCCTGAATTAGGGCGATCAAGGTTTCCTCACAATGTTTTCCTTCACTGTAAGAGCATCGGATAAACGTACATATGAAATCTAAATTCGTAATCACATTTACTGTTTTACAAACTACAAAATCAACAAATTTCTTGGTTTCAGAGCAAACCAGCAGTAACATATAATGACAACACAGGAAAAAATAACTGCATAAATGGTAAGAAATGTATCAAATCAATATAATTACCTATGTCATTATCATATTTTTTTTTGTGTAGGCATTAATACAGCAGGGCCTCAATAATCCAAACACCTGCTAATCAAAATGTCAGAATGCTTTCAGAACCTGCATCCACTGTTCTCTCAACAGTGCCATCTTGGTTGGAGATACTACACATGTTAATCAACCCCTGATATATGTATGTCATTATCATAATTTTTGTGTAGTCATTAATACAGTGGGGCTTCAATAATGCATCTGCTTATCGAAATGTCCGAATGCCCCATGAACCTGCTTTCACTGTTCTCTCAACAGTGCCACCTCATCGTGCTACATGTGTTCATCAACCTCCACACACTGTTCTGTGTACTTATTTGTTGCCTATAATCAAATTGTTATAGTTTTATATAACTAAACCATACAAACAGATAATAGGCTAGTTGATTGCTAGTCATTACTTTTTAACGTTTGTCAAAACAAAGTTTTGTTCTAAAATTGTTTGAAATATCAAGGTTGAAAAGCTATGAACTTCAAACAACTTCAATGTTTGAAGTTCATAGCTTTTCAGCGTCATTGACATGCTATTTTAAGAATTTGGTTATTTAAAAAACAATACCAACAAAGGAAAGTAGGAATTTCAGGACTGTAATTTATAAAATAATATTACATACTTTATTTTTGATGTAGTCAACTACCCTGTCATTACAATCATCATATCAGCTCATGTATGTCCACACCGAGGGGCTGGTGCCTGCATTAAATTAGGGGGATCGGGCCTTGGATCTGGCTGAAGTTTGGTAGGATGACAGATTAGGACCTGGATTAACACATAGACCACTTTTTTCCACGCTTGCGAGCCACTTGCGGCTGGCGCACTGCTCACCCTCGAAAATTCATAGAAACGTCCACACGGTTGAAGCCGCGGGAAACAGCTAGTACATCAATATATGTCGCAGTCAATTCTCCAACTGCATATGTTAGTATACCAAATTTTGTTGCCTGTGATCTACAAAAATTATCCCCTATAATATAGTGAGTGTTTATCATATTGATGTTACTAAGCTTTTAAACTTTTATCCTATTTTTAACCACCGACACATACCTTCATATAATATATTTATCTAAGTCTAAACTAATTAATTTAATATTATTTATTACTAACCATTGCAGAAGAACTGGAACTGACAGGTTCCCCGTTGAAGCTAGACTTGAGTCTCCACACCATTTTAGATGACACCCTCATCTCGGATGAACCAACGCTATGGAGTAAAGAAGAGGTTGGACACACACCTATCAGCATAGACAGAGCTAGGTTAGTGTTATTCATTCTATTAATAATAATATTATAAATGTGAAAGTTTGTATGTATGGATGTTTGTTACTCTTTCACGCTTCAACCACTGGACGGATCAGGATGAAACTTGGCACACATATATAGGTTAGGTCCTTGAATAGGACATAGTCTACGTTTTACCCCGGGAAAAGTCTTATTCCCACGCCGCGGGCGAACGGCTAGTTATTTTATATTTTGTGAGGGCAACTCCTTAAACTAAGTTTTCCCATTTATTATCAACATTGGATTATAATTGACCTTTTTTACTTTTACTATTTTATTTTCATTACTATCATGAGTCATGACATTATTGTAAGGAGAGTAATATTATCTAATATTGGTAGATAATAATATTATTCTTGGTTGGTTTCTTAAAATCCTACTTAGTATAAAATGGTGTAACTGTTGGATTGCAAGTTTTTTTTAGATTTACAAGTTCTAATAACCTAAATTCTTAAAATAAAAATATAATACAAAGTATCTCATCATATCAGCTCATATACGTCCCCACCGAGGGGCTCGAGCCTACCCTGAATTAGGGCGATCAGGCCTTAGTCAACCACATGGGCCCAGTGCGGGTTGGTTGATTTCACACACAACCTGCAAGTTTCTTCGCAGGCGTGTGCAGGTTTTCTCACGATGTTTTCCTTCACCGTTAAAGCAGTTGGTAAGTGTATGTACGTAAGTTTTGAAAAACTCATTGGTTTATTGGCCGTCCAGATTTGAACCCGATACCTCAGGCTAGAAGGACCGAGTCGTTACCGGTTGAGCCAACGACGCTTTTTCACCAACAAAGTACTTATTTTCCAAGATATATCCTTTGTCGTTAATGTTCCACCTATACACACACAAAGTGTTTTTGCTTCATTGTTTAACATGTGAATGTCCAAGGAGTGAAATTCCCTGCTAGTGTCTGTGTTCCTTGAATTCCCTGATTCGTTTTATTTAGGAATCTGGCGAGACTATTTAGGCACTATTTGAGCTTGTGTTTTATCCTCGCCTGCATCGGCATTTACCATCAGGTAAGGTGCAGTACTGTATAGCCAAACATACTAAATTTTTTAATAATCTATATTATTTATATATACTATATGTTTAAAAATCAACCCCTATTTCTCCTGGTCACGCTATAACTTGAGTACGACTTTACCGATTTCGTTAATTCTTTTTTTACCCTACATAAGAACCTTCTCCTGATAATAACGAACTCATATTGTCAGGAGAAGGTTCTTATGTAGGGTCGAAGTAACTAGTATCTCATCTGTGGTAGGGTAGGGTAGTGTAGTGTAGGGTAGGACATGGTAGTGTAGAGTAGTTTAGTGTAGGGTAGGCTAGTGTAGTGTGAGGTGGAACGAAGTTCGCCGGGACAGCTAGTAGTAATTTAAAAGATACATAAGTATATTCACAAAAATAAAAATAGGAAATACGCAATTTGTCATACAGAAACAAATCTAACAATTATGTGTAGGCACATCACTGCATAAAAAAAGTAAGAAAGAATGATATTGGAATCCAAACCAGGAAAAATCAGTGCTATGAAACCAAAGTTATTTTTCATCCCAAATCCTAAGTAATAATGGTCAAATTTTCTACATAATGTTTTCAGAGAAATAGCCAACCTCTACAATAAGACCCTAAACAGCCTTCCTCAAAAAGAAGCATTACCAATGTGGATACTTACTAACCCATCATCACCCGGCAAGCCGCTCCTTCTGACTGTACAGTCTGATGATGAACACTTTGCTAGAGGGATCGTAAGCTATGAGGATAGCGTAACATTGGATGATGTGGACGTCGATGAGTTGGTGCATGGGTATGCAAAGCAAGAGGGCATTGGGGATGACCTGGTAAGTCCTTTTTCCTTATTTTTAACGAATACAGGGTTATTTATGGACCTCTGGCAAGAAACCTAACTCATCAAACTTATAACCTACGCAGATAAAGAAACGATCTTGGCAGCCACTTTCATGCAATTACCAAAGGTCCAAAGGTTTTCCTAGGCTACGTATTTCGGTGCACGGTTGCCACTCGAGAACTTTACTACCCCAGCGGCCATCTGTTCTACGAGCTATATCCCCTTCTTACTGCTACTTGAGTTCTACTGTCGAAGCGACGACAGAACGACGACGTACGCCGTAAGTTAGAAGTAAAAACTAAAAAAGATACAGTGTAGGAAATAAGATGAGATGTACAATTATGCGCCCTTATCGCTGTAAGCAATTTCTACTAGACAACCTTAATGTGATGTGAACAATATCTATGTTGTCTGTGTCTGTTGATATCACCTAATGACCGTCCCAAGTGGTATGTCGCCTTTATATTTGAATTCGACTATACACCTCATTTACGGTGAAGGAAAAACATACTGAGGAAACCTGCACACGCCTGTGAATAATCTCGAAGGTTGTATGTAAAGTCGACCAACCCGCACGGGCACATGGTCGACTAAGGCCAAATCGTCCTAATTCAGGGTAAGATCAAGTCCCCCGGTGGGGACATATATGGGGTGACTTTTAAATAGTTTTTGATAGCAAAGGATATAAATGTACTCGTGATTACAAAAAACTTTCCCAAAGAAACTATATGTCAAATATGAAAAAAAATAATTGTCGATACATTTTTGCCGATATGATAACTTGTCATGTATCGCGGATTAAAAAATATTTTTATGATTTGACTTATAGTTTCTTAGGGAAAGTTGTTTGTAATCACGAGTACAAACATATCCTTTGCTTTCAAAAACTAATTCAAAATTAACCCTGTATAAGCTGATATGATGATGATATTTCTCATGCTACCCGTGCACTGTGCAGGATTCTTGTCTTTACTGATAACACTGTCTAATTTTCAGGTTTCTACCGCAGTGGAATGCCGATACCTGGTCTCAGGCATATCTTACGGCTGCCACAACACCGATGAGCTGCTGAACGCGCCGCACGGTGGACTCACTGAGTTGCACTGTGAATGGAGTACCAAAACGCTGCACACACCATTTATCAGCTGTAAAGTTACATTTGTGAGTTTTAATTTTGTTATTATTTGATTCGTTAACAAACCATTATAAACCTCCCCTGAGGCACTGGTCTCTTCCCAAACTTGGGAAGGACATACTCCACACACGGGGCCCAAGTTGTTGGATGTTGTGGGGCTAGTGATGAACCCCACTGTCAGTTTTTCAATTCATCATATCAGCTCATGTACGTCCCCACCGAGGGGCTCGAGCCTACCCTGAATTAGGGCGATCGGGCCTTAGTCGACCACGCGGGCCCAGTGCGGGTTGGTCGACTTCACACACAACCTTCGAGTTTCTTCGCAGGTGTGTGCAGGTTTCCTCACGATGTTTTCCTTCACCGTTAAAGCAATCGGTGAGTATATGTACGTAAGTTTCCAAAAACTCATTGGTACATTGGCCTTTATTATGAGTATGAGTGCTGAATAAGACGCCAGGTTGCAGTCTTGACGAAAGGGTATGTCAAATACTTGCTATGCTTCATTATTGAGCAATAAGGTTTTACTCGTCATAAATCCCTACGTAAATATTGCATAACCAAAATCGATCACCATCTCTAAAGTTTGGGAGTATTGTACATACAGATTCTGTGGGATTAAGTAAATTAATTTTATTAACAAACTTTAATGTTTAAGACAAAACCTTTTCAAATAATTTTAGAGCGCCTATAAGCTTTTTATTTTTTTTAAACCTTGTAGATTTAGCTTGGAATGTTCATCGATATTAATTCCGGCCTATTGTATGTAATTTCCTTAAGTATAAACACGCTGGTTAAAGTCCAAAAATACCCTAATGAAGCATTGAAGGGCAAGTAGTCCATCGGGCATAATATTTTGTACAGAGTTCCTATTCTAGGATTTATATTGCCTAAATTTTATTTTATTTGTTTCTGGTGTACAAATAGGGATGACGAATGCTAGTCATCTGATTTACTTTTTATCATATGTCAAAAACAACATTTTGTTCTAAAAATGTTTGAAATGCCTAGGCGTAACGTCATAGTTTTGCAGCATACTCATTTTGTGATTTTGGTGAATTAAAAATCGAAGACTTGATGGAAAACAAAACGAGTAAGGTTTTCCGAAGATTAAGTAGGAGGGCAATTTAGTGATCAAGAGTTCATTTATATCTCATGCTGTCGTCACCCCTATTAGAAGTAAATCCCAGACAAGAGAATGTATGTTTTAAAGGTGCCTATCTTTGCAATAGTACCCTTGTATAGAAGAAATATTGTAGTTGATTAGAAGTATATATAGTACATATTAAATAATAATCATATAAACTAAATGTAATACCTATATGAGAGGTTTTTCACCTGTAAAAGGTTTTCCTCACAATTTGAGTCGATTAAAAATTTACATGACTCAACTAAGATTTTTCATTTATTCTGTACAACGCATACATCCCTAATCTTCCTTAAGACACTAAAATTGTTTTCTCTTTTAATTAAATATTTGCTCACTTGCTGAAGTTCTCCAAAACTACTTAAATATTCTAGACGATTTAGGCCTTCTATGTCGTAAGTATTTTCATCAGTAAGTATGTTAGGCCATCTAGACTACCTCTAGGCGACCAAGGCGGCACTTAAGTCACACTTAGGTAACTTAGGTACCATCACACTACTAACATAGTTAGTAAGCGTGTTGCTAGCAGCATATGGATTTGATATTTATTATGAAGAAAATATTTAATGTGTAATTTTACAATTCAATGTAAAAAAATATGATTTTTTTCTAGGATCAAGAAGTGATAGTGGGCCACTTGGCAAGCCCTTGCAGCGCCATCTGGAAGTCAGTCTGTGCTTTGCACAACATCAATCAACTGCTGGTAGACTTGACTGCGGCCGGGATCGGCTCTGTGGCCCTGGACCAAGCTGTCATAAGGTATGGTTCAGGCTTCTCCATACATAGTGTACCTATCATAATATCAGCCGAAAAACGTCCACTGCTGGACAAAGGCCTCACCCAAGTATTTTCACGACGACCGGTCCTGCGCTGACCGCATCCAGCGGCTTCCCGCGATCTTCACCAGGTCACCTGCCTACGCTACGTTTTCCGGTGCGGGGTCGCCACTCGAGTATACTTATACAGCCTCAGAATACAGAACAAACCAAAATAGGCATACAGTGAGAGTAGTATGACGCGCGCGTGAGCCAAAAACTCTGCGCCTACCCCTCCTTTACTTTACATTACTATTTTAGGTCGGATTTTTAAACTTTTTGAGTTAGGTAAGATAGAAATAACCACTGCTTGTTTACCCACAAAAATAAACACCCCACATGCATGATTTAGAAGGGCCAAAACGTCAAATTACTCTAAATAGAGTAGTTTCATACAAGTTTTACTTTTATATCCGTACGCGACGCGGGTTGGAGTACACAGCGTTTACGTACATAAGGCTCAGCTGTTTAGTTTTGTGATTTTTTGTATGGAGGGTCTACAATTTTTTTTTCGTATTGACTCTCCTGGGGAAAGTTGTTCTGTATAATGAGTGGAAGCCCCTGTTAATGAGCTCTAATTTTAAATAGATTTTTTTTATTTATAATTGGTAAGCCCTTGGCATCATCTTACCTGATGGTAAGTGACGATGATGCCGAAGATGGAAGCGGGCTTACCAAGATTCTCCAACGCAATGGAGAACTGGCTATCTTATCTTCAAGCCGGAACACATAAATGTTGTTAACACTGATGTTTAGCGGCAAGACTTAGATAAGATGGTGGTAGCTAGCCAGGCGGGCTTAGAAAAGACATTTTAATAAATTATCTTTAAACTGATTGGTTGGGTAAATTATTTTTGGCGTGACCACCATGATACGGGCTCTGCCTAGTGTAGGGTCGCAAGGCAAACTTTATACTGTATGGTAAACCGTTCATTAGAAATAAATACATTTGTATTATGTAATACATGTAATATGTGTAGATGTAAAATAGCAAAAATACCTGTTCGTCACATGAATGTTTACCCTTAGTGGGAATCGAGTCCATGACCCTCGGCGTAGAAGGTGGGAGCACTGACCACAGTTACTAGATCAGTTTGATTCATGCTAACATATCTATGTTTATTAACAGAAACAACATCGCTGGCACCCAAAAGCCCAACAACTCCAGACGGCTTACCAACTTGCTAAACGAGACTGAAACATATGCTTTTACTGCGGAATTCCCCTGCGGTGGCTGCGTGTGTATCACTGAAAATACGAAAACTTTAAAGGAGTGTTTAACGGCTATGTGTGTCCATGGGTCAAGCAATGATTTCACATATAAATTGTGGGATGTTTTAAAAGGTAATTTGTTAAAATTTCCTTAATATTAAGAAAAATGAGGCTCTGAGACTGACGTATTATGCATATGCTGAGGAATTCTCCTCCGGCGGCTGCGTTTGTATTATTGTGAAGATACTTCCACTTTGATGCAGTGTCTAACGTTCATATGTATGCACAGATCAAGCAATAACTTTACATATAAATAGTTGAAACTTTGATTGTAGGTTCTTGATGGAAAATTATATCATACATTTTGGTATTTAATTACACTAATTCCTCATAAAACAAATGAAACTACACTCATAGCAAAGTATATAATATTAGTACTAACGTAGTTATAGGTTCTCAGCGACCGGTTAAGAACACCATCTTCAGTTCTTAGTCTGCCTGAAGATGGTGTTCGAAACCGGTCGAATAGTGTAAAATATATACCAAAATGGGTTTACTTTTTTTATTATTATTTTTAATTGAAGATTTTTTTTAGTGCGTTGGACTACATCTCACCTGATGGTAAGTGACGATGAAATTGAGGATGGTACACCCAAACTCAAATAATGCCTATTCACTCTCGCCTTGAAGATCCCCAAATTGTAGGAGTCGGGAAACACAGATGCAGGCAAGGAGTTCTAGTCCATCGCTGTCCGCATAATAAACGAGGAAGCGTAACGCTTCGTGCGTATAGGCTGAATATCAACAACAAAGGGGTGGAACCGCTCCCTGCGCCTCGTTGACCGAAGGTGGAATGGAAAAGTATAATCACATATTTTTAAAGGCAATTTACTTCAAATCTCGAATAAATATGCCGTGTATGCCGCAAAATTCGTAATGTATCACTGAAATGTATTACTAATTGTGGATTTTTAAAAAAGTATGACGTAACGAGCCTTATTGGAAGTATTGTTTCATGACTATGTGTGTTAACACATCAAGCAGCTACTTAATTTATATAAGGTCTAAGAAAATTAGCTGAAACTATTTTAACTGGTGCTTCTACCTGAACAACTTTCCCCATGAAACCCAAAACCAAATCTCAAAAAAAATTTTGATCTTCCCATACTAAGTTGGCTGATCAGCTGATCGAGTTAGTATGGGAGAGCCAATTTTTTTTTTGCGATTTGACTATGGGTTTCAGGAAGAAAGTTGTTCAGTTTCATGGGTAGAAGCACCAGTTAAAATAGTATAAGCTAATTTTATTACACGTATATATCCGTAAATGTTTCTCTTTCTAATGGCAATTAACCGTGCTAACCAATTGATAGACGGCGGTTACCTGGTGCTTAACATCACTCGCGGGCCCGTCGGCATTTTTAGATTTTTAATAATATTTGATTCAAATATTGAATAGTCTAATTATTTTCCAGATTCGGAGACAGCAGAAGAAGCCATCTCACTCCTGATACAAACTCTCAAATTCATATCTTCTGGCAAAATCAGACCATTTGTAAGTATTTATTGTAAATACGTAAAAAAACCGGCCAAGTGCGACTCGGGGTCACACAAACAGGGTTCCGCACCAAAAGTTTACTTAAGAAATTTATTTTTCCTGTGAAAATGGGAGCACTTTCGATTTTCTCATAGATTTTCTTGTAATCTATGCATTCAACCTCATATATTGTGTTTTTTTAAAGATTGTAGGCCCAGTAGTTTCGGAAAAAAGGGAGGAGGGGGGTAATGATCAATTTTGTCTACTTCCTTATACAACTTGTAACTATTCATCTAAAAATTGTATTTGAGATTCTCACAACAAGCCCTTTCATTTGATATGTCGTACTATATTTTGACAACTTGTTTTAAATTTTTCTAATTTACCCCTCAAAACTGGCCCTCGTGTTTAAAATTAATTTATTAACGTTACAAGTCCGTCTTTGTGTCACCGACTTACATATGCGTACCAAATTTCAACTCAATCGGTCCAGTAGTTTCCGAGCAAATTGACTGTGACAGATGAACGGACAGACACACGAGTGATCCTTTAAGAGTTTGTTTTTACCTTTTGACGTACGGAACATTGAATTGAAATTGGAAAATTGAAAGTACGGAATATTAAAAAGATTAGCACACGGAATTCCGGAGCGGTCGTAGTTCTTTGCTACTTGCGTGGTTCACGCAGGTTAACTGACCAAAAGCACGATCATTATCTCGATGGGTTTGACTGTTCGTAGCATTCATCTCGACCATTTCCGTGCTACGCAAGCACGTTAATTAAGCCGTTGGCGCTGGTTGTTATCTTTGAGCCGTTATCGGAGGCCTTATATAGTCGCGTTGAAAACTTCTGACTGTGAGGTACATCACTAGCCGTACAACCTTTACCAACCCAGACTGGTCCCTCGTGTGTGAAGTATGGCCTTTACCTTGACCGACAATCTGGACTTGACTAGGTAAGTGACGATGATGCTGAAGATGGAAGCAGGCTTCCCAGATTCCCCAACGCAATGGGGGACTATAATAGCTATCTTATCTTCAAGCCGAAACACATCATTATTATCCGCAATTGGTAAGCCCTTGGCATCATCTCATCTGATGGTGACGATGATGCCGAAGATGGAAGGGGGTTCACCGAAATTCCCCAATGTAATGCTGTTAACATGATGTTTAACGGCAATCCTTAGATACATCAATACATTAGATACACGGACGTCGGACCCGTATATCTTTCGACACTTGATATTTTTTAATATGCGCTGGGCAGACATAAGGAAGCGTTTTGCCCAAATTGAAACGAAGACGCTTCGCTCGCGCTTCGGTCAAAAATTAAAAGATACTAAAGTAAAATTTTAAAAAGTAGGGTAATTTTGGAGCCAAAATGAAAATATATCCCTTTAGCCATAGATCAGAGGTTCCCATACTTTTTTTCTCGTAGACCACTTTCAAAATTTTACTGGTATGGTGGAAAATATGAAGATTAGATTTAACGATAGAAATTTGCGTCGCGGCTGAGTTTCAACCCTAAATTCGGAGTGAGTGATAAGAAATATAGTATATTTTCTTTTTTATTTTCTTTTATTTTTATTATTTATTTAATATGATTACAGACTTAATAGAATTTTAATTTAAAATTAATAACGTAACGTAACTTTAACAAATGCAAATCAAATATTAAAAAATAGTCATAATTTTAAGGCTTCAGAGTCTTATGGGGCGGAATGTAACCTCAAAGACAGTCATAAAAACTGTGTACACGCGGGCGAAGCCGCGGGCAAAAGCTAGTATTGTATAAATATCGGTCTTTGGCTATGGTAAGTACCTCTGCAGGCTGTGGTACAGGGGATCCTAGTTAGGAGGCTAATGAACGAAGACTACGCAAGTTCCTGTAGGTGATGTGCATTTTAAAATGACCGTTATCCGTTATATATAACTAGCTGTCCCGGCAACTACGTTCCACCTAACACTACACTATACTACCCTACCTTACCCTACACTACACTACACTACCCTACCCTACCGTACCCTACCCTACCCTACCCTACACTACACTACACTACCCTACCCTACCCTACCCTTCCCTATCCTACCCTACACTACCCTACCCTACCGTGCCCTACCCTACACTATCCTACCCTACCCTACCCTAGGCCACTACACTAAACTACACTTCCCTACCCTACATAAGAACCTTCTCCTGACAATAACGAACTCGACAAAAAAAGAATTAGCGAAATCGGTCCAGCCGTTCACGCGTGATACCGTGACCAAGGGAAATAGGGATTCATTTTTATATATATAGATATATCCGCCCTCAAATAACTGCAGTGTACTTTGTTCGCCCAGTTGACCAATTTGTTGTCTGCAGCAATATATGGGGTGACTTTTAATTAGTTCTTGATAGCAAAGGATATGAATGTACTCGTGATTACTAACAACTTACCAAAGAAACTATATGTCTAATGTGAAAAAAAAAATTTGTTCTCTTATACATTTTTGCCGATTTGATAACATATTATGTATCGAGGACCAAATTTTTTACTGATTTGACATATAGTTTCTTTGGGAAAGATGTTTGTAATCACGAGTACATTCATATCTTTTGTTATCAAGAACTAATTAAAAGTCATCCTGTATGTCACCGTCAGTACTTTGTACGACCGTACGATGAACGTTCGAATGTCATTGTAAAGTATTGTCTTTTTTAAATAGGGTGACTATTATTTACTGAAAAGCGCCGCATATATTTCTCACAAAGTGAACAACTGTCCCCATGGAAAAGACATATAAATTTAAGTTTTCCTATTATTTAAAGTTTATCTGTTAACAATTTATGACAATTCCAAAATCTCTTTTGCTCTTATTGTATGGGCTCCTTAGGGAATTCACTTTCATAATTAGAGTCTACGTTTTGTCCCTTGATACTTATCGGAAAAGTTATTCAGGTTTCTTAATTAAAATCTACGTTTTGCTCCTTGATACGGGGAAAGTTGTTCAGGTTTCATAATTAGAATCTACGTTTTGCCCCTTGATACTTGCGGAAAGTCGTTCAGGTTTCATAATTAGAATCAACGTTTTGCCCCTTGATACTTATCGGGAAAGTTGTTCAGGTTTCTTAATTAGAATTTACGTTTTGCCCCTTGATACTTGCGAAAACTCGTTCAGGTTTCGTAATTAGAATCTACGTTTTGCCCCTTGATACTTGCGAAAACTCGTTCAGGTTTCATAGTTAGAATCAACGTTTTGCCCCTTGATACTTATCGGGAAAGTTGTTCAGGTTTCTTCATTAGAATCTACGTTTTGCCCCTTGATACTTGCGGAAAGTTGTTTAGGTTTCATAATCAACGTTTTGCCCCTTGATATGGATAGTGGTTCAGGTTTCATAATTGGAATCTACGTTTTTAACCGCCTCCGTAGCGTAATGGTTAGTCCATTCGCTTCACACCAGGAGGTCGCGGGTTCGATTTCCGGTGTGGTCAACTTGTAAGACTCGGTTTGGTGGGTGGTAGGACATTTTCTAAGCTCACCTGGCTAGCTACCACCATCTTATCTAAGTCTTGCCGCCAAACATCAGTGTTAACAACATTTATGTGTTCCGGCTTGAAGATAAGATAGCCAGTTCTCTATTGCGTTGGGGAATCTTGGTAAGCCCGCTTCCATCTTTGGCATCATCGTTACTTACCTTTAGGTGAGATGATGCCAAGGGCTTACTAATTGTAAATTTAAAAAAACTATGTTCTGCCCCTTGAGTGAATACAAGTGACCTTATGCAGTAGACTTAAACCACATACTTTAATTTACAGATAGATGCAAACAACAAAACCTACTTATCGAAGCTGGTTCTCAAGCTATCCCGTGGCCACTCCCAAGCTTCGAAAGTCCTCAAGAATCTCCGTTCCAGTCCACCTCAAGCGCTATCCCTCATAGCTCAAGTCGGCGTTGAAAAAACTATGTGGGAGTATACCAGGGTTATGGCGCTTCTGGAACTTTCGTTCTACATCGCTGGCATTTGGAATAGCGAGAGCAGGTTAGTACCGCATTGATAATATAATTTTTAGACATAAATTTAAATTTTTACAACAATCATCCATATTGTTTCAATTCAGTACTTTTTAGGTTTCCATACCGCAAAAGGTAAAAAACGGAACCGTTATAGGTTCACTCGCGTGTCTTTCTGTCTGTCTGTCTGTCCGTTCGTCCGATATGTAAGTCGGTGCCCGAAAGACGGACGTGTAACGTAAATAAATAAATTTTAAAAACGAAAGCCTTTTTTGGGGGATAAATTAGAAAATTAAAAAAATAATATATATATTTGCAAACTATATGGTGTGACATATCAAATGAAATGAATTGTTGTGAAAATGTTAAATATGTTTTTTTTAATAATTTTAAGATAAATAGTTTCGAAGTTATTTAAGAAAATAGGAGAAAACTAACCATTCCCTCCTTATCTCCGAAACTAATGGGCCTTAAATCTTGGAATAATCACAGTATATAAGGTCAAATGCATAGATTATATAGTGAGAAATGAGAAATATAGTTTTTTTTTTATATTAAAAATTTGAGTGCGTTTGGCTGCACCTCACCTGATGGTAAGTGCCGATGCAGCCGAGGATGTGACACGCAAGCTCAAATAGTGTTTATACTCTCGTCTTGAAGATTCCTAAATTATACGAATCGGGGAATACAGACGCCGGAAGGGAATTCCACTCCTTGGCCGTTCGCATGATGAACGAAGACGCAAAACGCTTCGTGCGTAAGGTGGAACATTGACGACAAAGGGGTGGAACAGCCCTCCGCGCCCGGTCGTCCGATGATGAAATGGAGAGGGGGGAATGAGGTTGTGAAGCTCCAGAGAACACTCCGAAATGAATCCTGTAGAATGCCGATAGACAAGTGACTTTGCGGCGATGCTCGAGGCTTTGGAGCCTGTTTGATACAAGTTCCTCGTCGCCGATGAGTCTCCTGGCGTGTCGGTCGATAGAATCCAAGGCATCTAGCTGGTAATGAGCCGATCGTCCCATAAGTGAGAGCAGTACTCCGTACATGACCGAACTTGAGCTTGGTATAATATTAGAAGCTGCTCTGATGTGAAGTAAAGTCTCACCTTAGAGAGGATACCAAGCTTTTTGGCAGCCGTTTTTGCCTTGGATTCAATGTATCTCCCGAAATTCAGATCGAATGTTAAATCTACGCCAAGGAGCTCAAGATGGTCGGAGATCTGGATAGATTCATCTCGGAAAGTAGGAGTCAGGATAAAAGGACTCCTTTTTGCAGTCACCCCTGCGTTTTAGAGGAATTAAACCTAACAAGATTGGCATCGCCCCAGTCAGAGACTGCCTTGAGTGTTAGTCCGTTCATTCCCACAGGAAAAATAAAATTTCCATAGTTCAGAATAAGTAGACCCCTATTTACGTAGAGCAAAGTATGTACTGAGAAATCTTGTTCCGTTGGTAGTAGAGTTTTAGTGCGAAACCCTGTTTGTGTGACCTCGCGTCGCACTTGTTTCAATACAAAATTTAATTTAGCTATAGTTGCTGCAGTGACCACAAGTTGAACCACTAACTACCCCTATAAAATCCACCGCAAGTCCCGCAAGCCTCGCAACTCGTTTGGAATTTTGTACGGACCGGTTGCGGGGGTTACACGCGTAGTCAGTGGCTGAACTCGTGAGCACCGCAGAGCAACTCTATGTCCATTCAAATTTTGTATTAAAATAGTAGTTTATGAAACTGTTTCATACACTAATTTATCTAATCTCATACATTAGGATTGAATCAACTAAAATACAAAGATCAAAGTTAAGAGTAAGAAAAAAAACCCACGAAATTCAGTAAGTACCTACAACATAACGTGTCATAGCGCTGAATCCCAGCGCATCACCGCGCTTGCACTAAAGTGGACGGTGTCACAGACAGGTAAAACAATGCTTTCACTGATCTCAGACATTTTTAAACAAGAATGAAAATTATCCACGAAATTCAGTATCTACAACAAAATTCAATGAAAAACCAACACATCACCGCGCATGAGTTAAAGCGGGCGCTGTCACAGACAAGTAAAAATTGGAATGAAAACTTTTTGTATTGCTGTAAAAATGGCGCGAACCGCATGTGCGTTCCAATAAAAAAAAATGATATGGAACTTCGTTGGTGATATTATATCTTTGGTTTAACTTGTATCGTAATGGAAAAAAAATACATTATAACATTATTTCTCTAAAAAAATAATGTTATAATGTATTTTTTTTTAATTACGGCATTGTGTTTATAAAGTATGCCAATATAAACTCGTTTTGAAGTTGACAATGCGAACTTTACGATATTAGAGTAGATAAAAGTAATTAATCAATTGGGATTATCTTCTTAATCTGAGGGGCGGGGGTTTTCTTCTATCCTTCAACATCTTGTACGACTGCAATCAGACTGTTTTAAGTTGTTGGATTTGATTCTTGGTCTTCCCCTTTCCCTCGATGACAATGGCACCAAATTAAAGCTGAAGTTTTAGGCTTTCAAACAGTAGGTATATCGTTGTTTGAAAACAGAGTATTTTCCATCAACTTTCAAATGGGGGGGAGGTGGTTCTCAATTCGACTAAACGTTTTTTTGTGTGTGTGAGTTACCCGACATCTTCGCAGATTGTGAACCGATTTCATGATTCTTTTTTGATTCGATAGGGTATGCTTCCGAGTTTGTCCCATATAAATTTTATCAAAATCGGTGTAGAACTTCTTTTTAGAAAATTAACAAAAACCAAAAATAATAATGCAAAATTGTACTAAGTTGTTGCGATGGAATTCGGTTTTTTTAACGTGTGCAGCGTTTCCAATTATTTGAAAAAATATCTGAGTTTACACTCACACGTTGAGTTGATTTGCTTGCTCGCGAGTTTATAGTCTAAAATTGGATTTCTAGACGCAAATACTTTGATTTCCGCTTGAAGGTAAGTAAGTTCACTTATAGTATTGTACTACCATATTTTTCTCAACTTACAGAACTCACGAATCAATAGATCAAATAAACCAAACTATCCAAGACATGACTATGAGCGGCGGCGACTTCACTCTCAACCCGTTCGAGTCCCTCTCGACCGCTGAAACTTCCATACGATTAGATTGCGAGAGCTTCTATCTTGATGATGCCAATGAGTTGACTGTGGACGACTTTGCGTCGTTGAAAACGCATGGACTGGTTGCCGAGAAGAAGGATGTTAATGAGGTAAGAAATGCAATAAAAAATCAAATTATAATTTGAAAAAACACACTTGCGAACAATTAATGTCCAAAGGCTAGGCTCGAACCCCTCGGTGGGGACGTATTAGTAATTAGCTGATATGATAAAGCATGAAATGTACATCTCATGATGATTTCAATAAGCTCAAAAACAGCTTGATACGTTCTCCCGTTATGGAGGTCCAGTGCCTACCCTCCGACTCCATCATCAGATCAGTTTGATAGTTCCAAATTGTTGTATGTCATCTAAACTACATATAATACTTGAAAACATTTTAACATAGGTACTTAGTTGCGTGGCATACAAGGTGGGCGAAAAGTATAGATCCTATGTGTTTCAGCTACATTTTTAGGGTTCCGTACCTCAAAATGAAAAAGGGAACCCTTATAGGATCACTTTGTTGTCCGTCTGTCTGTCCGTCCGTCTGTCTGTCGAGGAATTGAGTTAACCGTGTCATGTGAGGTATCGTATGGAAGGCCTTTATTTACTTATCTAAGCTTAAACTGATTTTTTGTTATTTTTATGATGTATAGTTTTGGATTTATGACGATAAATGAAAAAAAAATCCCTTTTTATATGTATAGGTAGGTAGTAGGTAGGTACCTTACAATTTTGGTGTATGTGGTACCTAAAAGTTTGCACTATGAGTTAGTTATATGTACCTACAAAAGACAAAATAATTTATATGCAGGGTGGTACTAAATCAAATTAAATTGAACCACTATAAAACCATATATAAGGTGAAAGAAAAGAATAGTTTAATTGTTCAAAAACTAAAATAATAAAATTGCTCACCCATTTATAAGATATATTTTTTTTTAATTTGCGTAGTGGAAAATAAAAATAACTGGTAACACTGTTTTTCAATGTTATTTTTCGTGATAATATGGTCAAAAAAATGTACTTAAAATAGATAACACCTTAACAATTTCATTACGTTTTCCCCCTCGTACAACTTAGAAAGATTTTTGAATGATGTAAAAAACAAAAGTACTACTGACAAAGTGATCGACTGTCATTTGACTATCACAATCAAAGAGCATTTAATCGCTACTAAGTCTAAGTCACTACCAAAAAGTATTTAATCACTACGTTATCACTACTGTCACTGACATAATCTGTCTACCATTAAGTAATGCAAAAAAGAGACAAAATATGTTATTGAAGTATGTTAAAAAAAATACACAACAAGCCATAGTCAAAGATGGCCTATCAAAAATATTCGAATCTATAGCCTACTGGATTTGGGGTACGTTCGTTTTATTAAGGTATGTTCGTTTTATAATGATTTTCTTGAAATTTCTTTTTTGAAAACGGAGCGGAGGGCTTAAAAAATAAACTAATGCTGCATCAGAATTACGTATAGGTTCTATAACTCTTTGGTGTAAGTCAATACAGTGGTTCACTTTAATTTGATTTTAGTACCAATAATATTTTTGTCCTCTGTACAGAACGCCTACTTGTCCGACTCGTACTTGTCCGGTTTTTTCTTAATTCAAGAAACTGATTGATTGTTTGAAGCCTCGCTGTACTTACTAACTTTTTATTCGACTGGCCCAAAGGAAGGGTGTTGTTTTTTTACATCGACCATTTTATAAAATTTTACATTTTATAAAATTTTAAAGAGTCCGACGGTCCACCTGTTGAGAAAACACAGCCTAATTTGCAACCTCAGAAGCATTATCATGCTTTGTCGATTCTTTTATTAAGTCATATTATCCTTTGGGAGAACTTCGAACATATGTACAGAAAACCTACCTCCCCATGAGAAATAAAATACAATTATGTCTGCCGATCATTTGCGCGTTTATTCCTATTCGCGTTGATGTTTGTAGGGCTGTCTCTTTCGGTACTAACTATCTTTGCATTTAATTATTCCTGTGACGTCACCCCGTCGTCCGCGTACCTTGTTAGAATAATTTCTTAGTAAATGATGCTTGGTTACTGATCTCGTGTGGGTGGTATGTGAACTTATGCATCACTCTATTGCTGAGCAAGGTGTTATGTTTAATTCTCCCTGTGACGTCACCCACGTCGTCCGCTTACGCTTCTTTCCTCTAACCTTCACAGAATAATTCCTTAGGAAATATTGCTTGGTTACCGATCTCGTGTGGGTGATCTGTGGACTTATGCATCACTCTAGTGTTGAGCAAGGTGTTATGTTTAATTCTCCATGTGACGTCACCCACGTCGTCCGCTTACGCTTCTTTCCTGTAACCTTGACAGAATAATTCCTTAGGAAATAATGCTTGGTTACTGATCTTACGTGGGTGGTCTGTGGACTTATGCATCACTCTAGTGTTGAGCAGGTGTTATGTTTAATTCTCCCTGTGACGTCACCCCTGTCGTCCGCTTACGCTTCTTTCCTCTAACCTTCACATAATAATTCCTTAGGAAATAATGCTTGGTTACCGATCTCGTGTGGGTGGCTTGTGGACCTATGCATCGCTCTGGTGTGATGTTAATTTCTCACTGTCGCCGCTTACGTTTCTTTCCTTGACATAATAATTTCTTAGGAAATAATGCTTGTTTATCGATCTCGTGTGGGTGATCTGTGGACCTATGCATCGCTCTGGTGTGATGTTAATTTCTCCCTGTGACGTCACCCCTGTCGTGCGCTTACGCTTCTTTCCTCTAACCTTGACATAATAACTTCTTAGGAAATAATGCTTGTTTATCGATCTCCTGTGGGTGATCTGTGGATTTATGCATCACTCTGGTGTTAGCAAGGTGTGATAATTCCTGGCCTTAGCCCCGCTATCATGACCAAAAATTATTTTCGGATCTTAAATATCTTCTACCTTCCAATTAGGTACCTAATAGCACATCTCCACTCGAGAACTTTACTGCCCCGCCCACTGCAACTTAAGTTGAGGAATTCTGAAAGCTATGTCGGTTAATTGATCACTTCACCTTTACTAATATTCCATGCTCTTCGACTCTACTTCCAGGTGCCGCTAATAGCAGACGAGATCGACATAAGTCCGTGGAAGAGTTTGCTGATGAAGTTCGCACAAGTGCACGTTTGTCTCGAGCATTTATATCGCGCCGAGACCTGCTTGAGAGCTGATTTTGGTGAGTTTTGATACTGAATTACTATTAATAGGCTTCCAAAATTTGCAGATTTTAGTGTATTTCTAAATGAATCTGGTGATTCGGTTGCAAATTTGCTGCATGTGAAATTTAGGTATTTAAAAATTGTCCTTTAAAAAAAAAACCGTAAATTCCATAGGTAAATACAGTGATTTGTTACCATTGTGTTGATCTGGTAATGGAGTTGGAGGCTAGGCACTGGATTTCCATAACTGTAATCATATTCTCGGAGCGTTGGTGGCGTAATGGCAAGGGCCGCTATCTCCTGTCCAGGAGATCGTGGTTCGAATCCTGCCACGTAGCAATGTTTTTTCGAATTTCGATTTCATATGTTTGTTTATTCGACGCTCTAACGGTGAAGGAAAACTTCGTGAGAAACCTGCACACGCCTGCGAAGAAACTCGAAGGTTCTGTGTGAATTCGACCAACCCGCACTGGGCCCGCGTGGTCGACTGAGGCCATACGGGCCCCTCATTCAGGGTAGGCTCGAGCCCCTGGGTGGGGACGTAATAGAGATGATATTATGACTTGGGATATCAACAGCCATATTACAAGAGATTACTTATGTAGGTTGTTTTGTCAACCATAAACGTCCCCACTGCTGGGACTGGCTTAGGCCATACATACTTCACACAAGGGGTCAAGTCCGGGTTGGTGGAGGTTGTTGGGCTAGTGGCGAACCCCACTGTCACAAGTTTTTCAAGTTTTTACAAGGCATCTGACACTGCTTCTTTTCTTCTTCGTCGTTCCCTCATGACTGAGGATCGTGACCAAATAACTATGTCCCTCCATTTGTCGCGATCAAGTGCGATGTGGGCAGTTTTCTGCATGGAGCCACAAGCTTGTTTAATAGAATCTGACCATCTCGTAGGGGCTCTTCCTCTAACGCGCTTGCCTTCAACTTGACCTAGTATGATGGCCCGTTCGAGGCTATGGTGTGGTGATCGCATTATGTGCCCAAAAAATCTGAGAGACCTCTCCTGGCAGATTTTTGAGAGTCGTCTGGTGATGTTCAGTTCTCTCAGAATGGACTCATTGGTTCTCATTGCAGTCCATGAGGTTAGTCACACATCGGTGCCATTTAGTCATAGAAACCGGCACTTTTTGAGGTTAGTCACACATAACACTGCTTAACGGTGCCATTTAGTCATAGAAAACGGCACTTTTTGAGTTTAGTCACACATTACACTGCTTAACGAGTGCCATTTAGTCATAGAAACCGGCACTTTTTGAGGTTAGTCACACATTATACTGCTTAACGAGTGCCATTTAGTCATAGAAACTGGCACTTTTTGAGGTTAGTCACACATTAAACTGCTTAACGAGTGCCATTTAGTCATAGAAACTGGCACTTTTTGAGGTTAGTCACGCATTAAACTGTTTAACGAGTGCCATTTAGTCATAGAAACCGGCACTTTTGAGGTTAGTCACACATTAAACTGCTTAACTAGAGCCATTTAGTCATAGAAACCGGCACCGGGGAAAGTACCTTGCGAAGCACGAAAACGGTCAAGAAAAATACCACTAACAGTCATACTCATCCAAGCAATAACCTTGCTTCAGGTCAGTTACCTGCGCGATCGACCCAACCACGCAAGTAGCACTGAGCTACGACCGTTTCCGACTTACGTAGGCCGGGTCGATTTTTTGATATATAAGTACTTCTATGTTTTTTTTTAATTTAGAAGTCAGTTACTATTAAAAAAAAGACGTGTGGCACTCGGGGACTACCGCGGTAAAGCTATTGCATAGCATTTTGTATCAACTTATGCAATTATAATTATTTATTTATTTTATTCATGCAGTATTTCTTTTTCTTTGATATTAATTCAAGTTACACTTTTTGAGCGTGGTGACCGATAAGAAAACAATGTTTTCTTTTATTAAATAAATAACAATATTTAGAAGTGATTATCGAATTTCGCGCGATGTACATTTATATAGATATAATATCATATATATACTTTCTCTGCGCGGCATTCATGTGCATTATCTATAAGTACACCAAAAACAAAGGTACTGAATAGTACACGTGCTTGGTTTGATGGTTTCTGTTATATACATAATGAAGAATGAATTTATTTATTTATATATATATATATATATATATATATATACATATTGAGAATCTAAATTGAGAATTTAAACTATACGCGTGTGTGTGTTTGTGTGTATAAAAGAGGGCTACTTTTAATATCGCTCATTTTGATATCAAAAATTTAGGTCACCTTTATAGCAGTATTATATTTTCAATTCAAAATTAATACTGCATTTGTGATAATAATAAAATGTATGTATATAGAGTACTCACTCATTTTCTTTCACTATTTTTTCGTGACTTTCTTCATTTAATAATAAATGCACTTTGTTCATTCATATTTATTATTTATTTTCGCTTAACCGCGCTTTTATTACTTTCTTCATTAATAATAAATGCACTTTGTTCATTCATATTTATTATTTATTTTCGCTTAACCGCGCTTTTTTACATCTTTGTTTTTTTTAAGCAATGGTAGTTGGAACTATACAGCCAAAAATGGAATAAAATCTTTTTGTACTTTTTTTTAAGCAATGGTAGTTGGAACTATACAGCCAAATATGGAATAAAATCTTTTTGTACCTATCTCTATGAATACAAACAGCTGTGTCTTAAATAAAATCTTTTTGCTTTTGATAAATAAAAAATAATCAAATCTTTTTTGTCATATGGAGGTATATACAGTTTATGAAAAGAGTTTTATTATTCTCCGAAAATGATCAAATCTTCTTATATGTTTGTTTTGACAACCGATATTGTTGCCATGGCAACCGAGCGTCAGGTTTTTCTTCGTTACGGAATTTCTGGATTCGGTCCCCGCGCTCAAAGCCTGCGATAAAATCTATGCAATAGCTTAATAAACACAAATATTTTTTAAATTAACATATTGGTCCTTCTTAATAATTCGCTAACCATGTCTTGTTTTATTTTTCAGCGAACTTAAAACCGATAGCGTCACACCTGCTAGAGCATTACATATCGGAGCGGTCCCCTGTGCGCTCAGTGGGGCAGCTACGCAGCGACCCCATACAAAAGGCAACCATGCCGCTTGCCAACGGCATAGTCCAGGACCATCTCAAGTAAGCACATATTATACACGGTGTAAGAACTTAACCTCCTCTGTGTCGTAATTAAGCCCACTAGCTTCACATCAGGAGATCGCGGGTTCGATTCCCGGAGGATTAGGTATAATTTTGTATGACTCGGTTTGGTTGGTAGAAGGGGCATTTTTTACGCCCGCCTGGCTTCCATCATCTTATCTTAGCCTTGCCACCAAACATCAACGTTAACAGCATTGATGCGTTGTGGCTTAAAGATAATATAGCCAGTTTCCAATTGCATTATTGGTATGCCCGCTTTCGTCTTCAGCATCATTGTCACTTACCGTCAGGTGAGTGAGATGATGCCAGGGGCTTACCAATAATTGTAAATAAAAAAGAAAATTGGTGTAGGACCCGTAAACTCATCATACTGAACAACGTCGTCACTTAAAGACCAAATTACAGTGACCGCAGATTGGGACCATCCCAATGGGACATCAATACTTGCTTACCCAGAGTCATGGAAGTAGTTTGCGAAAAACGTCCTTTGAAGCAATATGTCGCCGTCACCACGATAACGCGCCCTCGTATACCGCTAAGGTAACGCAAGCGTATTTGAAGGCTTCAAATGAAGAATTGATAACGCATCCGCATACATCCCAGACCTCGCGCCTTGTGACTTCTTTTTATTTCCTAAAACTAAAGATAAACTGGGTGTCACATGTGTCACGAGCCCTGAATCGGCGATAAATGCATTCGACGAAGCCATTGAAGAATCTCTAAAGAAGACTGGTCCAACTTTTTACAATGGTTCCAGCAAATGCCAACAAGGATAAATTTGTTAACTATACTATATTATTATTATTATATCAGCTCATATACGTCCCCACCGAGGGGCTCGAGCCTACCCTGAATCAGGGCGATTAGGCCTTAGACGACCACGCGGGCCCAGTGCGGGTTGGTCGACTTCACACACAACCTTCGAGTTTCTTCGCAGGCCTGTGCAGGTTTCCTCACGATGTTTTCCTTCACCGTTAAAGCAATCGGTAATGATATGTACGTAAGTTTTTGAAAAACTCATTGGTACATTGTACATATACTTTGAAAAAAATAAATGTATCAGGTCGTGGGAAGCCGATGGATTCGGGCAGCGCAGGACCGGTCGTCGTGGAAATCCTAGGGGGAGGTTTTTGTCCAGCAGTGGACGTCTTTTCGGGTGATATGATGATGGTCTTATTTATCACAATTCAGAAACTTTCAATATGATCTAATTATAATATCATCAACATCATTATATCAGCCGAAAGACGTCCATTGCTGGACAAAGGCCTCAAATTATAATAAATTTATAATATAAAATAATATATTATGGAGTATATTGCCTTAGGTAAAGCTTTAATTGTTGACTTATACAGGGTGACTCATCAAATTTAAAAATTTTCCCTAGAGACCCATAGACAATTCTTTGTTTTTTTTAAATTATCATCTATGGGTTCTTGGCATTGACCAAGGTCCCTCTAATTCGAGATTTTCATCAAAGTATGTTTTCTTCAATCAATCAATCAACCCGGACTTGGCCCCCGTGTGTGGATTGGCCTAACCTTTCTAAAATTGGAAAGAGGCCCGTGCCTTAGTGCTGGGGACGTAATTGCTTTCTGTTCGTCCGTCTGACACAGCCAATTTACTCCGAAACTACTGAACAGATTGAATTGAAATTTGGTACACATGTGTTCTCGAGTGGCGACCGCGCACCGGAAAGCGAAGCGTAGGCAGGCCTCCCACGCGATGGACCGAGGACCTGGTGAAGATCGCGGGAAGGCGATGGATGCGGGCAGCGCAGGACCGGTCGTCGTGGAAGTCCTTAGGGGAGGCAGTGGACGATTTTCGGCTAATATGATGAATTGGTTTTTAACATATTATGTTTCCGTCACAGAAAACCCGCGTTCTGGTACAGAGTTGAGATAGCAAGGAAAGAGAAAGCCGCCGATGTGGGCATCAAACGGGACTCCAAAGTGGTGTATGTGTTCTCACAACAACCTGTGTTCCCACCCTCAGTGTGGCAGTACTTAGGTAAGAAATTTAAGTTTTTATTGGATTGAAAGGAAAATCATGAAAATAGATTAAGTAGTTTTTTTAGGTTTCCGTACCTCAAAAGGTAAAAACGGAACCATTATAGGATCATTCGTGTGTCTGTCGTTCCGTCCGTTCGTCCGTCTGTCACAGCTAATTTACTCCAATATTTGATAAACATGTGTAAGTCGGTGACTCAAAGACAGACGTATAACGTAAATAAATTAATTTTAAACATTGCCCATTCACTTGCACTGACGAGGACCTGGTGTCGGCCTCCCCTCAAGCCGTGGCGGGCGTGAAACATTGGCTCAAGCAGCTGTGACTCTCACACGATTAAGAAGAATTTTAAACATGAGGGTCTTATCTTATCTTATCTTATCTTATCTTTGTAAGTGGGGGCTGCATTTGCAGCGACACTTCGACCCAATGGGATCTTTTATGTCTACCCCTATAACCTTTGCACCCCAACCTACTCGAAGATGTGCTGCATTAATGCAGCAATTCCGCTGATTGGAAGGTGCTTGTAGTCCTCCGGTGTTGGGTAGCCATCACCTAGGAGGTACATACGCTTACTAGCCAGGACATCGCAGTGACACAGTAAGTGTTCCATTGATTCTATATCTTCACCACAGGCCCTGCAGGTCGGGTCGTGCGTCAGGCCGATTTTTTGCAGGTGTGCATTTGTGGCAAAGTGGCCCGTCAACGCTCCTGTTATCGCCCTGACTCGCGTCCTGCTGTTATTCCAAATGTACTTGGTTGCCCCTGTGGCGACCTCGCCGATAAAGAGCTTAGAGTGTTTATGTCCATCTCTGGATAGCCATGTCAATCTGTGTCTTCCCTCGGCCTGTTCCTTTAATGCCCTTATAATAGTGCTCCTTGGTAGCCCTATCCTCGGTTCTGGACCACACATTGTTGTTTGTGATCCCATTCTAGCCAGTTTGTCTGCTTCTTCATTGCCTTCCACTCCTACGTGTCCAGGGACCCAGACCAGTTGCAGTTTGTTGTGTCGGCCCACCTTATTGAGGACCTTTACACAATTTAGCACTAGCCCGGAGTCAACCTTGAAGGAGTCAAGAGCTTTAAGAACAGCTTGGCTATCGCTGAGAATATAGATGGTTTTGTCTTTGACTTCCTTGTCTATAATCTCATGTGCGCATGCAATGATAGCATAAGTCTCCGCCTGGAAGACTGTTGCATATTGCCCTAGACTAATACTCGCTGAGTAATCCTTAGCATAAACGCCTGCACCAGCACCAGACTCCATTTTCGATCCGTCTGTATACCATGTAAGAGTGTTTGGTCCTTGTTGTTTAAGTCCTTTACTCCATTCTTCCCTCGTAGGAACATAGATTTTATATTCTTTTTTGAATATGTGCACAGTCCGTATTTTGTCACATCCCATGCGCATAAGCCTTTCCATACCTGTGTCTAGTTGTAGATTGGTATGTCTGGTTTTGGGCATGTCAAAATTCCACATGCCATTTAACGATAACCTGTATAGGGCCTTGGCCGCCTCTGTTTGAATGTGTATTTGAAGTGGCTTTAGATTTAGCAGCATTTCCATGGATGCAGTAGGTGTTGTACGAAATGCTCCGGTAATTGCCAGGCAGGCCAACCGCTGAAGTTTTGTCAGTGTTTGCCTGCACGTGCCTAACTCCGTTCTAGGCCACCACACAATGCTGCCATAAGTAATAATGGGTCTTACTATCATTGTGTATAGCCAATAAATGACTCTGGGTTTCAGGCCCCAGGTCTTCCCGTACGCAGATCTTAGCATACAAAAGATTTTTGTGGCCTTGACCATGATCCTTTCTGTGTGCAGACTCCACGTTAGTTCTTTATCCAAGGTCATGCCTAGATATTTGACGCTCGTGGACCAGTTTAGTTCTGTACCATACAGTTTGAGAGTTTGTAAACCTTGTAGGTTTCTTTTCCTTGTGAATGGTACAACCGTTGTCTTGCTAGGGTTAATCGACAGGTGATTTTCACCACACCACCTTTCAACTGTTCGCAAGGCCTTTTGCATTATTTCCGATACTATGTTTGGAAATTTGCCGCTGATTAGTATAGCTAGATCGTCAGCATAACCAATCGTGTAAAGAGGTCCGGTGTTCAGCTCCTGTAGGAGCGAGTTGACCACTAGGCTCCAAAGTGTTGGTGACAGAACGCCACCTTGTGGGCATCCTTTTGTAGTGGTGGCAGTAACCTCGTCCCCCATTAGTGAAGATGTTATAATTCTCTTCCTAAGCATGATATCTATCCATTTGCATAACGTTTGGTCTATGCCATGGGAGATAGCTGCATTCTTGATTGCCCCGAAAGTAGTGCGATCAAAGGCTCCTTCTATGTCAAGGAAGGCAGCAGCACATACTTCCTGGTTCTCCAACGCTCTTTCAGCACGTGATACTACAAGGTGAAGTGCTGTTTCAGTCGACTTGCCAGACTGATATGCACATTGTAGTCCATGAAGTGGTTTTTTCCGCAAGGGACCCTCCTTTATATGTTTGTCGACCAGCTTTTCCAAAGCCTTTAGCAAGAATGACGAAAGGCTTATGGGTCTATAAGACCTCGGTTCATCATATCTGTCTCTTCCTGGCTTTGGCAAGTAGACAACCTTCACACGTCTCCAGATTTTAGGAATA
This sequence comes from Coleophora flavipennella, assembly GCA_947284805.1. Lineage (NCBI taxonomy): Eukaryota > Metazoa > Arthropoda > Insecta > Lepidoptera > Coleophoridae > Coleophora > Coleophora flavipennella. Next base: position 8,392,417 of record OX369257.1, on the reverse strand, counting down.
TATCCGAAGGCGATACACGCTTTGTATAGCCTGCATAATGGCTTAAGTAGCGCCTTTGATCCTTTTTGTAGTAGGATGGGGTAGATCCCATCTGGTCCTGGCGATTTCAATTGTTGAAAGCTACCTATAGACCATAGAAGCTTTTGCTCATTTACTACCTTCTTAGCTACGTCCCAGTCTTTTTTCCTCGTTTGAGTATTCAGCTCATTCCGAGTTACTGGGTCATCCTTTTCGCTATCTGTTATTTCACAGCCCGGGAAGTGGGTTTTAAACATCACTTCTAATGTTTCCTTCCCAGATTCAGTCAGTTTTCCCTCTTCGGTTCTAATAGATTTTAGCTGATCTGATTTTGTAACAGAGAGCGCCTTTGAGAGTCTCATTCCTTCAGGAATATTGTCAATACTTTGACAGTGTTCTCTCCACTTTTTCCTTTTTCTCTTACGAACTTCTAGGTTAAATTTAGTAAGAGCTCTTGAGTACTCAGTGAAGTCATTTTTCTTCTTGGCTTCATTGAATGCCCGTCTTGTGTCTCTCCTCATTTTTTCAAGATCAGAGCTCCACCACAGATCCTTTTTAGCCATGACAGCTTTTTCAGGACAGTTTTTAATCCAGGCAGTTCGTATCGCGTTAACAATCCTATCCGCCTCGATCTCTATGTCAAGTACAGAGTTTAGTTTACCTCGCACTTCACCTAATTCATCCTTTAGATCCGTCACGTAAGATTCCCATACAGTGTTCCGTGGGTTTCTCCTTCGTACAGTCTGTATCTGGTTATCAGTTATGTACCTGAAGCATATGTACCTATGATCAGCACCACTAATTTCGTTAGATACATGCCAATTAATTATGTCCTTACTTGCCCTGTTTCAGGCAACCGTGATGTCAATGACCTCGGCCCTTCTAGAATTGACGAACGTTGGTTCATTGCCTCTATTTAAAATTTGTAGCGGAGAACTTACTATGTATTCTAATAGGTCCTCCCCCCTTTTGTTGATATCTGTGCTCCCCCAGACCGTGTGATGTGAATTAGCATCACATCCTATAATAAGATCAAATTGATTCTTACCGCAGTGCTCGACTAGCTCCCTCACAGCAGGTGAAGGTGGCTCCGTCTCCTCATAGGGCATGTAGGCAGAGGCCATGATGACCTCGCTCCTGCCCCCTTTAAGGATCTTAATCGTTGTAAGATCCCTGGAACAGAAATCGTATAAGGGCATTGCATCTACGCCATTTCTGACATAGATGCAAGTCCTCACATCATTAGCAAGACAGTTGTAGACTATGGATCCACCCGCCCTACCCAAACCCGATACTAGTCCCTTTCTAATGTAAGGTTCCTGTATGAGGGCAATATCAAATTTATTACTTTGCAGCTGTCTGGCCAAAAGGGCCGTTGCTGCCTTGCAGTGCTGTAGGTTTACTTGTACACACCTTAGACCCGCGAATTTGAGTGTTCGCCGGGGTGTGGCGGCCAGTTATTGGCCACCACTGGGTGCCTCACTCTCCGTCACATCGTCGACAGCCAGAGGAGATGATGCCAACCCTAGGTTGCCAATCTCCTCCAGCAGATCTTCTGTCTTCTGTGACGTCGCCGGTGATGGAGGCTGTCCCTGCTCCACTACCTCCATTGGGTTTGGCTGCGGTTCGGGCTCCGCTACCGTCTCCACTGGATCCAAACGCGGGACTATCGCCCCCACGACAGCACCGACAGGCTCCTCCACCCTCCCTTCGGTGTCCTCCAGGAGTTTGAAGGTGCTCTTGTCCATGCCCGACTGGAGGCAATAGCCCTTCCCCTTTATGTGATCCGCAGAGGTCCTGTCCATCAGAACTATGCGTCTCACATGGCCCTCCTCGACCAGTGTGTCCACCACCTTCCACTCACTGGTCTTGAGGGCAGGGTTGTAGCGTTGGATAACGCTCAGAACCCGGGTGATGTCCAGGCACCAGTTGTTCTTGGTCTTCCATGCCATTTTTACCGGTTTTGGAAGATCCTTGGCGCTGATCACCTTTAACTTTACGTCCTTAATGGGAGTGCCATTAAGTCCGCAAAGCCATTTCGCAGACGCCTGCCCTTCACACGAGAAGTGCATGGCCCCCGCAATTAATGTTCCCGCGTTGACGACCGGCAGTGGGTCTGGAGTTTTCTCCAGCATTTCCCATATGGCATTCCTTATTGAGGATACCATTTCCGCCGTGATCGTCCTCGAAGGGTGGTCCTCAGTAATAACCGCCATTCTGACGTTTGTCAGTGCCTCCTTAAACGAGCTGTCCTGAATTTTGGACCGCTTGGAGTCTCCTGACGGGTCAGTGGCCTCATTACTGACCTCCCTAGCCCTTTTTGATGGCCCTTCGGTGGGCATCCCTGCAGAATCAACGGCTGCCTGCCTGTTCAGAGTGCGTTTCCGCTTCTGACTGCCACTCAGCCGTTTCCTCTTTCTGACGGTAGCATCAGTCAGGGCACTTCCCGCACCTGCAATTACGGTCCCAGCAGCAGGTACCGCAGCGTTGACAGCCCCAGAGGGACCATCGCCTGCCACAGCGTTCCCACCGCCAGTTCCGAAACTGCCATGCGGTCCGATCCCCGCCCTAGCTCCCCTCCCCGACGCGCCCCCCCTGCCTGGTTCCGAAACCCTGGCGCCACGAGAGGACAGAGCACCCCGAGAAGTGCCCCGCCCACCTCTGGTCACCGTTGAATTTCCTCCCCTGGCAGGTACGGTACCCTTGGCAAAGATGCCCTTTGTCCCCGCCCTTGCGGGCGTTGAGACCTTATGGGACCCGCCCTTATCGGACAGTTCCCCTAAATTTTTGTTTTTATTTTGATCCTCCATAATTGTACGGTTTATCCTTCACCACCTTGACTCCCCACCCTCCATGGAGTCCTCAACGTTGGGGATGCCTTGATAGACACCAGGGTTATCAAGGGGTATAGCATCCCTGGGTGAGCTGCCCACGAGGTACACAGCACGTCTTGCTTCGCGCCATTTCTAGCACTAACAATGCGCACTGCTCCCTGTAGACCCCATCACCCCCGGACACTCGCCTGGTGGCCGTCTGAGGGACAGGCACCTTAGCCGATTGATCGCCTTTGGCTCCCCGGCGACCTCCCGTGTAAGAGGAAATTAGGGCCAAAGTGGTGTGTTGCCAACCCGTGTCGACTCAACCACCAGGATCCCGTCATCCCTCCGTACGGGTCCCCGCGCACGGCAAAAACACGCGGGTGGTCAACCCCCCCTCTGCCATCAATATTGTATGATGACAGAGCCACAAGAGCTTGACCACAGGACTCTTGCAGTAGTGCTCATCTCCCCCCAGCATCACAAACTGACCTAATCGAGTAAGTCAGTCCGCCATGCAGGGACGATATGAGCACGATAATTGTGCGCCCATAGTAGCCAATGGTGAGGAACCCGACCATTCTCTACCATGAGCCCACCGTGGCAGTCTTAGCCATCGCTAGAGAACAGAGCTGCCGTCATACAAGGCCTTACTCTGGTCACTAACCATGTTGCCCGGGGGGCGCCGGGGAGAGAGGTAGCACTGCAATAGGGTTTTTAGGTCCACAAGCATCCCTACCCTACTCCCACACTAGGAGGCGACTGCCAACCCCCCAAACATGAGGGTCACATTTGAAATTTAAAAAAAAAATATTGTAATAGGCAAAAATGGACCTTATCTTATCTCCAAATGAATGTATAGATTACAGGAAAATCTATGATAAAATCTAAAGTCCTTCCGTTACATATAGCAAAGTATGTACTGAAAGGTCTTGTTCTGTTGGTATTTAAAGTTTTGGTGCGGAACCCTGTTTGCGTGACCCTGAGTCGCACTTGGCCGGTTTTTAATCGTATTTTTATTTGTATTCATGAATATAAACATACATGTACTAATATGAATCAGTATTTATGAGTAGTATATATTATGCAACTAGTGAATACAGGACGGATTTAAAGCGAGGGTCATAGATGAATCACGAGCAAGGGAAAGATTCTAACGGCTGAATCACGACCGTTGAACAATCAAATCTCGAGGAGTTATTTGCGCAAGAAGATTGTATGTCAAATATTCTTTGAACGATGAGTTTGTATCGAGTATTTTTGCGCAAGGAGGTTGTATAGGATTGAGATGGAGGTCGAATATATATTGGCGTGTGCTAAATTCAATTCAACACCAAAATAGTGATTAAAAGAGCTTTTTAATCACTGGTTTCAGTGAATAAAATAAGCTTTTTAGAGCGGCAATGGTACAATAGTATATTATGCAACTAGTGAATAAAGGACGGATTTAAAGCGAGGGCCATAGATGAATCACGAGCAAGTGGAAGATTCTAAGAATCCTGAGCGACGCGAGTTATTCATGGCCCTCGATATAAATTAAGAAAAAATGAAGGTTAAATTAATAAAAATGCTCATTAAGATTGAAACAATTACTAAAATTAATAGTAATTTTCTTTGTGTTCGTACAACTTATAGTATTCAAAAGAGCTATAAATTATAAATTTAATTTAGTAATGAAATAACAGCCAAGAACAAAAACATTTTTTATTCTAATGCTAATAAACTCCTTGTCGAAAATGTTGAACAATCAAATCTCGAGGAGTTATTTGCGCAAGGAGATTGTATGTCAAATATTCTTTGGACGAGGAGTTTGTATCGAGTATTTTTGCGCAAGGAGGTTGTATAGGATTGAGATGGAGGTCGAATATATATTGGCGTGTGCTAAATTCAATTCAACACCAAAATAGTGATAAAAAGAGCTTTTTATTCACTGTTTTCAGTGAATAAAATAAGCTTTTTAGAGGGGCAATGGTACAATAGTATATTATGCAACTAGTGAATAAATGACGGATTTAAAACGAGGGCCATAGATGAATCAAGAGCAAGTGAAGGATTCTCACGACTGAATCACGATCGTAGGGAGTATGTATTAGAATCCTGAGCGTTGCGAGTGATTCATGGCCCTCGATATAAATCCGTTTTATTCAAGAGTTGCATACTTATACCATGACCTCGAGAAAAAGAAACATTTAAGCGAAAATAGACATTTAATGAAGAAAAAAGGAAACTGAAGTGGCAGTAGGCAGGGCACATAGCTCGTAGAACAGATGGCCGTTGGGGCAGTAAAGTTCTCGAGTGGCGACCGCACATCGGAAAACGTAGCGTAGGCCGGCCTCTCGAAGATCGCGGGAAGCCGCTGGATGCGGGCAGCGCAAGACTGGTCGTCCTGGAAATCCTTGGGGGAGGCCTTTGTCCACCAGTAGACGTTTTTCAGCTTATTGATAATTATTTAATTTTATTTAAATTAATTAATTATTTTTAACGCGCTCAATTATATGGTCGTGTAACAGAGATTCTTATGCTCAGAATACACAAACACTATACAAAATAAATATACAATACAATTATGTCAAAACAAGTATCGCAACGCAGCCAACTTTAGAAATTTTATATAAAAAAAAACAATCTAATGAAAAATGTGATTTGGGATCCAAGTCCACAAATTAATCACATTTTAGAGTAGCGTTTAATACCAGTATTCGAAATAACTAGTATCTCATCTATGTGCCGGTATCCTCAGAATACAGACAGAACAAACCAGGACCCGCGTACGGCTATAAAAGTGAAGCAACGTGTACTTGTATGAAACTACTCTAATTTAGAGTATGACGATTTGGCCCTTCTAAAGCTCTGAGTTTTTAGCTCGCGCGCGCGTCGTACTATTCTCACTGTACGCGGGTTCTGGTTTGTTGTGTATTCTGAGCCCTTATGTCTTGAGTTCTGTAAAAGTTTAAACTTAAACTTACTTCTTAGTGAGAAGAAAAGTTGTGTCATTGATGTCCAGAGTGCTCGGGAGTACTAACAGTATTTTGAGGATGATCGGGGATAAGTACGAGTGGCCAATCATTAGGCACTAGAACTCACTACATGTGACCTGACATTTTGTACTGACATTGGAATATTATTAAAGTAGAATTTTATTGTAGTTTGACTGCTTGACATTATTATGATTGATATTTTTCACATTTCTACTGATACTAACTTAGTTTTATAAGATGTCTGTTACTAACACATTATGGATTGACTATCTGAAATAAATAATTTGAATTTGTTATAGAACCACCTTCAGACGAAGTGACAGAAGTAACTACAGTGGAAGAATTGAAGTATCACTGTACTAAATACACGTTTTTGAGCAACAAAATGAAAAGCAAGTTAACGCTATGAATTAGTTTGTAAGTACATTTGCTTTTATTTACCTTGTTCTTAAATTTAAGAGCACTGTACTTTTGTCTTTATTTACCAACTATCAATAATATATTTTTTTATACTAATAGACTTGTTTTTTTGCTCTGAGCTAGTTGAGAGGGAGGGAAGTGACATATAATAGGTACGAATTTCCATCAAACATGCTAAAATCCATCTCGGTTAATCTTGCTTTCAAATTTTAAAAAAATCGGTTCACCTGTTTGGGAGCTACGACGCCACAGACAGATACACATGTTAAAACTTGTGTTTACCCTCGGTTTGGGTCGGGGGTTTAATTTACGAAAAGTTAGTGTGGAAATGATGCTCCTAAACCTCAATTGTAATTACTGTATAAAATTTAAGTATCAATTATAATAGGAAAGAATTTCTTCGTATTTTTAAATTTGTAATAAAATCTCTTTGCTTACAGTACCTTGCTGGTTATATTAAAATTAAAAAGGTGGAAATTCGAAATTTTAATTTAAAAATCCCGCTTTTTTTCTGTTTTCGAAAATGAGGGAAAGTAATGAATAAATTCGCTACATTTTGAATTTTTTTTTGAAAACATGAATTTTGTGCTGTTTATGGACCTAATGCAGTATCAGTCAGTAGCACAAACTTGCTTTAAACGTTTCCAGTCTGGAAATTTTAACGTTCAAGATGCAGCTCGCTGTGGTCGCCCTGTTTGAATTTGTATAGAAAATACGAAAAAACTTTTTGCCAGACCTAATTTTATTTGTGTGCAATCATCATATGAGCCGAAGGACGTCCACTGCTGGACGTAGGCCTCCCCCAAGGATTTTTCCACGACGATCTGTTCTACGCTACCCGCATCCAGTGGCTTCCCGCGACCTTCTCCAGGTCATCGGTCCACCGAGTGGGAGGCCTGCGTACGCTACATTTTCCGGTGCGAGGTCGCCACTCGAGAAATTTAGTACCCCAACGGCCATCTGTTCTACGAGCTATGTGCCCCGCCCGCTGCCACTTAAGTTTATCAACTCTGAGAGCTATGTCTGTTACTTTGGTTCTCCTATGGATCTCCTCGTTTCTGATTCGATCACGCAGAGAAACTCCGAGCATAACACGCTCCGTTGCCCTTTGGGTGACCTTGAGCCTTCTTATGAGGCCTATAGTAAGCGACCATGTCTCAGTGCAATAAAGCGTTCATATAACATACATACAGACAAGCCAGCGTGAGATGTTTTTACTTTCGAGCGACAAAGGAGTGAAGGAAAGTATTGTGATGGCAAAAAAATCTAATTTGAGATTTTGAAGGGGATCGATATTCAAATTGTGTGTCTGCGTCCGTCCAGTGCTCTAGTTCCCAAACTATTGAACGGATTTTGGTAAAATTTAGGTAAGAGCGATAATATTTGTATATCTCCAGCCGATTTTTTCAGATTTGTTTCAAATTTTTTTCAAATCCCTATCTTGAATTTTAGGGTTGCCACCATAGTGAAATAATCATTTATTATATTTTTACTCTAAAATGGCTCTAACAATTTTGTAACTCGGTTCCTTACTACTATAACTTTACATGGCTTACAACACACCGTGGTTTGTTGTTGCAACAAAAAAAAATAAAGTAGCTCCCATACAAATTCAGAATTTTCGTTACTTTTTCTCAAAAATTACTCTAACAATTTTAACGAAACTTAGTTACCCAGGACTTCATAGGTTCTACTGAATTGGGTACTTAATTATTCCAGGGAAAATCCGAGCAAGGTACCTCCCATACAAACGAAATTTTTTGTATTTTTTTCATAGCCTTGTATTCTTTGCTACTAAGTGTTATGTTTATTGTTGATTTTTGTATGCCCGACTACGATAGATGGTATAAAAGTATGCACAGCGTGGCTATGCAATTTTTTTTTTATTTGTGTTAGTGCATCGATAGTATAAAGCGGCTACTGCCTTGAGGCGCTCCCAGTAGTAACTTCTCATCTTATGATATTTGTGGCTCATCGCATTTCACCCTCTTTTCCCTTTGTACTCACACTAATGCAAAAGCCATGTCTCGGTGATGTACTGTTCTTTGATTATTTATTATCGATCTGTCCACATCAAACGAAAAGTAAATAATGTTCATATTTAGATTTGCATCATCAGGTACTTTAGTTAATTTCTCTTATAATTAAAGATATACCTTCGTGGAGAAATAATACGGGTCGGTACGAAAAATTAGAATAACTCTCAAAATAATAAAGCTAGAAACATGAATGAAACTGTATGTTGTAGATAATTTAATAGTTAATAAATGACACTAAATGTTAAAAACTTATTTTTTTGTTTATTAAAATTACATAAAAAACAAAAATATCTTTTTTTTTATTTACAATTGGTAAACCCTTTACAACATTCACCTGGTGGTAAGTGACGATGTTGCCGAAGATGGAAGCGGGCTTACCAAGATTCCCCAACGCAATATGGAACTGGCTATCTTATCTTCATACCGGAACACGCCAATGATATCAGCATTGATATTTGGCGGCAAGACTTAGATAAGATGGTGGTAGCTAGCCAGGCGGGCTTAGAAAACGCCTTTCCACCAACCAAAGTCTTTCAATTGACCCCGCCGGGAATCGAACCCGCGACTTCCGGTGTAAATCCAGTGAACTTTGCCTCTGGGCTACGGAGGCGGTTTACATATCAATCAACATATTTGGGTTAAAAAAAATTAAAGACACAACCTTATATATCACACAAAAACGAACTTTAAAGCCATTTTAATACTTCGTATTGCCTCCACGGGTTCTTCTTACAGCTGCCAGACGATTGGGCAAGCTGTTCCCCTAGCCGTCGGTAAACTCTTCGCTGCCCATCCTGTGCATACAGCATAAATCTGGATTTATCAGAAAACATTACTCTTGCCCATTCTTCGTCTTCCCATTGCATGTTCGCGGGCGAAATGTAATCTTGCTACTCGATGTTCCCTTGCAAGTTTTGGGCTATTTGCGGGTCTATGTGGTGTCAAATTAACTTCTCGGAGCCGCCGTTTTACAGTCCGGTCGCTACCGTCGTCTCTGCGGGTGTCTCGAAGTTGATTTTTTTATTTCAACTGACGTGAGGTGTCCATTTCGGAGCATGGTCGTAACAATAAATCGATCCTCGGTCTGCCGGTTCCTGGCCTTCTAATGTTGTGCCCAGTTTCTCGGAAACGTTGAAGGGCTCTATGTACCGTAGATATATAGTGACACGCCTGTACTTGTCTGACTTCTGCCTTCTTCCAGCATAATGACGATTCGAGTACATTCTTCTGGTGTTAGCGACATGAAGTAATTCAATAATGACCGCGAAAGACGATGATGACTGCCTTTTATCATTTTGATTTGACAGATTGAAAACAAAAGTGAGAAAACAAGCAAAAGTAAAACATGCGTGATTTGAATTTTATTACCAAGTTTGAAGTTTTTTTTTTTTTAAATACGTGTACCTTATAAAATTTAATCTTCCCATTCTATAACATACGATATTAAATTCTCTTTGATGTTAAGTTAGTTCCATGCACGTAACATTATTAATTTGCAAGATAATGATGATTTTGTCGCTGACCCGTATTATTTGTCCACGAGTGTATATAAGAAAATTTTACATTGTTTTCTGGGATCGCGAAGAAAAACATCTGATACAGTGATTACATTTGGATGGTTTAAATATACTGATTTCATTGTTTTGATCTTCCTGTGACCTGGTCTTGTTACCCAGTTTGAGCTTAACGTCTGGTTTGGTTTTACAATAGCAAAGTATATATATTAAGTTCATAACAGATTGATTCATAAGGTGTTTGCGCTGGTCAGACCTACCTACATGCAGATTTTTTAAAGTTTTCTTATTACAAGAGCTTTTCCAACATTGTTTGTGTAATAATTAGTAATATTTGATGCCTCGGTATTGAGGTTAACTACCGACAAAAGTACAAAAATGCAATACACATTACATATTTTACTCTTCAGTAAAATGTTTACACTAACGTTTTATTTGGCGATCTCTGTGAGCGCGCACCATACGTTTATGTATTTAGAGTCGGCCACGTGCGGTGATTAGCGCACTGGGTTATTACCGCAGTCAGGGATGGAGTTAGGGATTCAGAGATCGCAAGGAAAAGACGAAGTCTTTGAAAGGGGACAGTCGTTGAGCATTCATGGCATAGAACGGAGTTAGGAACTTGGAGACTTATGGTTAATGTTGTCCAATTCAATTGCCACAGCTTCTGAATGTAGTTTTCTTTTCAGAAATAAGATTTCTTTTTCGCTCTCGCTATAAAAAAGTATGCTTCAAAATAAACAAATTTATAATATAAAAAAAGCGAAAGGTCACCATTCATTAAACACGAAATCATGAATACTACTTGACCTATGAAGCTGAAATTTGGCAGTTATGTATTTTATAGGTAGGAGACGTCAGATAAGAACGGATTTTGCAAAAGGGCCATATTAAGGGTGTCTGAAATGTTTATTTATTTTATTTTTATTTATTAAGAAAACTTACAGCTAATTAACATTTTTATAGAGAACTGGATAGCAAAATAACATAGCCATTATAAGTTTTTACCTATATAACGTTAATGTAACATATTGTTTTCTTCCACAAGGACGGATTAACGTAGGCAAAATAAGTTAATTTTTCAAATTCCCACGGAATAGGAAATAAAGTGGAAACGAAGTCGCGGGCAAAAGCAAGGTCCATGCGAGCGAAGCTTCGGGCAAAAGATAGTAGGGGACAAAATAAGCAATACCAAGGAATTCACCTTATTTATTAAGTTGTTCCATCGTGAGAATTCATGTTGGACTTACGATAGGATACTGAAAGTACCTAAGCTCTATGAATTTAAAGCCATGAAAGTTTGGGTACAGTGTAAGGATCCGTGTAAGGATACAGTGAACGTCTTTGATGTTTGTATCAGAGCCGAAATCGCTAGTAAACTGCTCAATGTGCTCCATGAATGTCCCCAAATTCTGAACAACGGTAACTATGAAACCTGGGGCTCGACCTCCCCCGTCTCGCCGCTTGGCCCCGCATGATTGCTCTGTCGAGACGTCTCCGTTGGAAGACTGTATGGATTCTTTGGACTGTGGTTTGGGGGCCCCTGACAGCATCCCTGCCACCAACCCAGCTCAATCATATTGTACTGCGAATAGCGAGTTGTTTGGACAATCACTGGATATTGGGTTGTCGGTTCATAAATATTGAATTTTAGCCTGCGGCCCGTGTTCTGGCATGATCAAACGTAATGAGAGACCATTAATGATTCGCAAGTGTGTCGATGACCTATCACAATGTTTTCGCTCGTCATATTTAAGCTTATATCCGCCCATTGTTGAGTATCGAAGTGGAGGACGTTGTCGCGGGTGCCTCCCACGATATTAAATACATCCTACTTATGGCTATAACGTTATGGCCTACTTATAACGTTCATAATAGTGCGCACCGTGACGTGGTGGTTACGACTACTTTTGTGAACAATAAAGATATTTTTAGAGCAACAAGCTGTAAAACTCATGAAAAATATAGTTGAACCACATAACTCCTGCCTTAAGATATCAAGAAAACTAGAAATATAATATTTCGTTACAAACAATTTCTGTCAAATGAGAGACTACAAATACAAATAATTTTAATCTCGACAATGAGCCCCGAGGTAGACCGGAGACTTAAATTAATAAAGATGAATTAAAAGCCATAGTGGATGCATACTCATCTCAAACTACAATCGAAGCTGTTAAAAAAATATTTGCGGATGTATTCGCGGACCTAGCTTTTTCTACAAAAAAGAAATAAAATGCATAAAATCAAACGACATCAAGCACTAGGTAAACTTTATTTTGAACTAACATTGTCGGCCACCAGCTGTGCCTAAGTTTCACAAGAGACGCTCAAAGTTAAGCGTTTCTGGTTGGTTATACCCATATCGTCGGTTATACCCAAGAGCGTCGGTGGCGTAATGGCAAGGGCCGCTGCCTCCTGTCCGGGAGGTCGTGGTTCGATCCTGCCACGTACCAATGTGTTTTCGAATTTCGATTTCATATGTACGTGTCGTGATTTATTGTTTAAGTTGAAAAATCAAATTTTATATTGGCAACACTGCTCACTATTGTCGGCCGTCACGCGCTGGTGATCAGCTCAGGGGGCCAATGCAGCTAATGTATTTTTCACTTTACCAAACTTAAACCACACCGTTTTAGCCATAAATCTGCCTTTTGGTATGCCACTAAACAAAAGTGACCGTAACAGGCGCTACGAAACGGCAACTAAACTAAGCTGTGCTTTCACATGCTACTATTTGAACCGTCTGCAGGAACCATTCGGTTACGTCAAATGCGGCATGCCACTAAATTTTGGAAGCCGATTTAGCGCGCTCTAATGTCATATTTTGACATTTAACATTAGTTCTCAGTTCGTGGTGAAAAAGTTGCTTGCGACCTACTTTTTCAGTGCGAATTCACAACGTTACGTAAAAATAAGTAATATGTGAAGTGATTAATGTTCAAACAAAATGTTCGGAGCCTTCTGGAAGGTTTATACGAGAAAAGAAAATTCTCCAGAAAAGAAAATGTGGACTTTGTTGGTCTTTCTGACCATATACAAAACGAAAACATAAAGGCTAACAAAGTCTCTCACCCGAGACGTATTTGAGGACCTAAGGCATCACATTCAGTCACTCGTCAGTCAGATGGAATCGACGTGGAGACAAAGGTAGGTTAAGTGTGTTCTAAGGTTACGTAGGTACCCTGCGACGATTTTTCACTTTACACCCGCGATATGCATGCTTGTTACTCGTTCACTCAAAAGCATGCTAGCTATTGGCATGTACCCTCGCGGAGAAGATGGGGAGGAGGGATTCCATGCACTAAACAGCTAGCCTTTATAAGTAAATTTCACATCTCTTGCATGCTTAACAGGCATGTTGTCATTTCGACACACCATGTAAGGTATTGGCATCCCAGTAGGTAGCTAGCATGCTACCTATAGGCATGTGCATCTCGGTTTTTAAGACACCTTCCTAATAACAACATAACCATGCTAAATTTGACAATGGTAAGAGAAAGGTTAATTCCTTATCCCAGTTGGCTGTGTGAAGGGAAATTAAGGAGGTACCGGCTGAATGGAGCAAGATGCAGTAAAACAGGAATAAGGACTTGAATTGATCTTCTGATAAGTTAATGATGACTAATGCCACTGAAGTACTTAAGTATAAAAATGATTAAAGTTGTAAATTTTCAGACCTTTAGGTACTTATTATCACCTTTACAGTTTCCACAGAATGTATAGAATCCCAGGACTGTATTGATAGCACACCATATTATGGCCATTGTTTGCCCAAACTCCCATGAAGAAAGGTACTTCAACAGGAAACAATATCATTCCTAAAACTGTATGATAGTAAAGTTGATGATGGTTAAACAATTCCTATGTAGTTTATCAGCATAGGTATAATGCTAATTTTTTATTTATTTTTAGATATGTTTAGCAAACATGCAAATACTGACTATGGACTCCAGTAATAACAGACACCGAAGGTACATGACTCCGAGCCTCCAAGGTGTGGGAAGATAACCCTCTACAGTCTACACCCACATCTTCAACATGATGTAACCACTGGTAGTGAACTGGTACATCTCTTAGGTAAAAATAATAAAACATCAAGTTTTTATAAATATTAAATAAGTAAACAGGTACAAGACAATTACACATGGCTACAACTTATATGACAAAACATAAAACTAATCAGTTACACTAAGAAAAGTTGTAGCACACCCCGGACACTGCATACAAGGTCGTGAAATGACATTTGTAAATACAAATGACAGAGCAAACAAAATCACGGCGAAATCCCATACGTTCGAGAACCAAACTGTATCAATATGGGTGAAGAGGCGGTGAGGTCACAATCTAGAGAGCGGCAGGGAGTGTCCATACTGTATGTTAGTACTAATATATATACTTTGGTTGTAGTGCATCTCCAGGTTTACCACTTTCAATCCATAATAAGTAATGAATTTACTAGCTTTATGGTCCTCTTTCTCAAGTTAACTTAAATTTCGAAAAACCTAAAAGCTTTTAGGTAGGTACCTACAAGCTTTTTACGATCAAAGTACTCGTCAATATGAATCAATCGAGGCCAAACTCGATGGGGTTGTGTCGTTTTATTGCGGAGTTCCTATGGCCACCTTCAGCTCCATGTCATCATAATATTGCATTGTCACGCGATATACATATGCATGCAAAATTTCAGCTCATCGGAAACTGGAAAGTGGGTCTAATTTAACTTGCAAAATTTCATTACAGACACCAGGACAAATGAAACTAAATAGCTTCTACCTTCCAGCTCCGGCATCAGATCAGCTCCATGTCATCATAATATTGCTTTGTCACATGATATACATCATCATCATCATCATATCAGCCGAAGGAAGTCCACTGCTGGACATAGGCCTCCCCAAGGATCTCCACGACGACCGGTTCTGCGCTGCCCGCATCCAGCGGTTTCCCGCGACCTTCACCAGGTCATCGGTCCACCGAGTGGGAGGCCTGCCTACACTACGCTTTCCGGTGCGTGGTCGCCACTCGAGAACTTTACTGCCCCAACGGCCATCTGTTCTACGAGCAATGTGCCCCGCCCACTGCCACTTAAGTTTAGCAATTCTGAGAGCTAAGTCGGTTACTTTACCTACCTACCTATACCTCTATATTATTATTATATACCTACTCCTCTGAAGGTTGGAGGCTCTACACTCGAAGTTGTTACCGAATATGTATACCTGGGACAAACAGTCCAGTTAGGTAGGTCCATCTTCGAGAAAGAGATCAATCGACGAATCCAACTCGGCTGGGCAGAGTTCGGGAAGCTTCGCAATATCTTTACGTACCACATACCGCAGTGTCTTAAGACCAAGGTCTTCGACCAATGTGTGTTGCCAGTGATGACGTACGGAACTGAGACATGGTCGCTTACTATGGGCCTCATAAGAAGGCTCAAGGTCACCCAAAGGGCAATGGAGCGTGCTATGCTCGGAGTTTCTCTGCGTGATCGAATCAGAAACGAGATCCGTAAGAGAACCAAAGTAACCGACATGATATACATATGCATGCAAAATTTCAGCTCAATTGGAAACCCGGGAGTGGGTCAAATTTAACTTACAAGATTTCATCACAGACACCAATACAGGTGAAAGTAAATAAAAGCTTGTAAAAATATGCTATTTGCTTTTGAAAAGTCCATATCTACTTATAGGTTACAGTTTCTCTTGGTCAATCAGCTGATGGATTTGTATAAAGAGTCTATTTTGCAAATAGACTATTGGTCTTTGGGGAAATTTGTTCAGTTTGCTTGAAGCCCTGTCAGTTAACAGATCCTGCACCAATTTTGTTAAACCCTGTATAATACCATATGCATTCCTTATGTTAACTGCTTTGCATTTCTAGGCTGGGACTGCTCCCGAGTTACAAGCTCGTCGCAATTATGGTCTGGCTTGGCTAGAAGGAAGAGAGCACTAAAGATTTTAATGCGGATGGAGGCAGGAAGGACAAGTATTAATAAGGAAGAAGGATAATGCTAAAATTAAATAAGGGTGTTTTATGCAGTGTATTAGATTTCTATGCAATATAGGTAGGTACCTATTCATTTGCAATTAGCATCAGGTGAGATGATGCCAAGGGCATACCAGTTGTGAATAAAAAATGTACCTAAGTAAATAAAAGACTTCAATACTATGGACTTACTTTTTTAATATATCCCAGTAAATCAGTTTAATATTAGTATAACATTAATCTGCGAATTGTGAGTCGGTCAACAACATAAAAGACATCAACGAGACCTATAGTAGAAATGTTTTACATTAAGTCAGATTCCTAAGCACAAGTATGACTTGCATGGGTTTATTGTACCCCTCGGGGCAGTTGGCAGTTTTCCACACACGGATCCAAGTCCTGCTGCTATTCCACTGATGAACTGCCACTATGCTGCGGTGGCGCCTCATATACCACCACTGAACCTGTAAAACATAAAAGTTGTCTTAAAACAATTGTTTGTTCATGTTCAGTGTAAGTAAACGTTACAAATATTATGCGATTCAATTCATTATATTTATTCAAAACTAGCTGTCCCGGCGAACTACGTACCGCCTTACATTACATTACACTGCCCTACCCTACCCTACCCTACATACACTACACTACCCTACCCTACCCTACACTACACTACCCTACCCTACATACACTACACTACACTAGCCAACCCTACCCTATACTTTCCTACCCTACACTACTCTACCCTACACTACACTACCCTACACTAACCTACCCTACCCTACATACACTACACTACCCTACCCTACACTACACTACCCTAACCTATCCTACCCTACCCTACACTAACCTACCCTACACTACCCTACCCTAAATACACTACACTACCCTACACTACCCAACCCTACACTACGTTTAAACCTTCTCTGGACTTGCACAAATAATTCATTACCAAAATTAGCCAAATCGGTCCAGCCGTTCTCGAGTTTTAGCGAGACCAACGAACAGCAATTCATTTTTATATTTTATATATATAGACTTGCTGTCCCGGCGAACTACGTACCGCCTTACATTATATTACACTGCCCTGCCCTACCCTACCCTACCCTACACTACACTACCCTGCATACACTACACTACCCTACCCTACACTAAACTACCCTACCCTACCCTACATACACTACACTACACTACCCTACTCTACCCTACACTACACTACCCTACCCTACACTACCCTACCCTACCCTACATACACTACACTACACTACCCAACCCTGGCCTACCCTACCCAAAAAAAAAAAAAGATGTTGGCCGATTCTCAGATCTACTCATAATGCTTACAAAATTTCATGAGAATTGGTCAAGCCGTTTCGGAGGAGTACGGGAACTACTTACCGCCTTACATTACATTACACTGCCCTACCCTACACTACACTACACTACCCTACATACACTACACTACTCTACCCTACACTACACTACACTACCCTACATACACTACACTACCCTACCCTACACTACACTACCCTACATACACTACATTACCCTACCCTACACTACCCTACCCTACCCTACCCTACATACACTACACTACCCAACCCTGCCCTACCCTACCCTAAAAAAAAAAGATGTTGGCCGATTCTCAGACCTACTCAATATGCTCACAAAATTTCATGAGAATCGGTCAAGCCGTTTCGGAGGAGTACGGGAACTATTATGCGATTCAATTAATTATATTTATTCAAAACTAGCTGTCCCGGCAAACTACGTACCACCTTACATTACACTACACTACCCTACCCTACACTACACTACACTACCCTACACTACACTACACTGCCCTACCATACCCTACCCTACACTACCCTACATACACTACACTACACTGCCCAACCCTACACTACGTTTAAACCTTCTCCGGACTTCCACAAATAATTCAATACCAAAATTAGCCAAATCGGTCTAGCCGTTCTCGAGTTTTAGCGAGACTAACGAACAGCAATTCATTTTTATATATATAGACTAGCTGTCCCGGCGAACTCCGTACCGCCTTACATTACATTACACTGCCCTACCCTACCCTACACTACACTACACTACCCTACCCTACCCTACACTACACTACCCTACCCTACACTACACTACCCTACCCTACACTACCCTACATACACTACACTACACTACCCTACCCTACATACACTACACTACACTACCCAACCCTGCCCTACCATACCCTACCCTACCCAAAAAAAAATAGATGTTGGCCGATTCTCAGACCTACTTAATATGCTCACAAAATTTCATGAGAATCGGTCAAGCCGTTTCGGAGGAGTACGGGAACGAACATTGTGACACGAGAATTTTATGTATAGGATAGACTAGTTGTCCCGGCGAACTACGTACCGCCTTACATTACATTACACTTCCCTACCCTACCCTACAATACACTACACTACCCTACCCTACATACACTACACTACCCTACCCTACATACACTACATTACACTACCCTACCCTACACTACACTACCCTACCCTACACTACCCTAACCTACACTACCCTACCCTACATACACTACACTACCCAACCCTACCCTACATACACTACACTACACTACCCAACCCTACACTACGTTTAAACCTTCTCTGGACTTCCACAAATAATTCAATACCAAAATTAGCCAAATCGGTCCAGCCGTTCTCGAGTTTTAGCGAGACTAACGAACAGCAATTGATTTTTATATATATACTAGCTGTCCCAGCGAACTACGTACCGCCTTACATTACATTACACTGCCCTACCCTACCCTACCCTACACTACACTACCCTACCCTACCCTACACTACTCTACCCTACACTACACTACCCTACCCTACACCACTCTACCCTACACTACACTACCCACCCTACACTACCCTACCCTACCCTACATACACTACACTACCCTACCCTACACTACCCTACCCTACCCTACCCTACATAAAAACCTTCTCCTGACAATAACGAACTCGACAAAAAAAGAATTAGCAAAATAGGTCCAGCCGTTCTCGAGTTATGCGCTTACCAACACATTTTGCGATTCATTTTTATATATTAGATATAGATAGACTAGTTGTCCCGGCGAACTACGTACCGCCTTACATTACATTACACTGCCCTACCCTACCCTACACTACATTACACTACACTACCCAACCCTACGTTTAAACCTTCTCTGGACTTCACAAATAATTCAATACCAAAATTAGCCAAATCGGTCCAGCCGTTCTCGAGTTTTAGGGAGACTAACGAACAGCAATGTCATTTGTTACTGTGTCTGGGTTTGTTCTGTGTCTGGGTGTTAAATATATCTATATATGTATGTATTTAAACGTATATAAGTATGTATATCAGTCTCTGGTAACCCATAACACAGGGAATCCTACTTTGGGGCCAGATGACCATGTGTGATTTGTCCCAGAATATTTATATTTATGTTTGTGAAGAATCAAGAAATAAACAATAATTAATTAATAATGTCAAAATTAAATCCTTGATATAAACCAGATTCATTAGAACATGAAAACAATATGACATGAAAAGTTATACATAAAAATGATTGAATGTCATTAATGCCTTTAACAAGAGTAGGCCAGTTCACACGGACAGCACCCAGTCACGAGTATAACACAAGAGTCAGCCATCAGCAAATTATATTTAATTTTAACAGCTGCAATACTTACATATGATAACGATGTGGCAGTGGTGACAGAGCTGAAGTCTCTTGGTATGTCCAAGGGAATGGAGATTTCAAGACTTTTCCTGTAATATATAATTAATCATATCAATAATAACAACACAAAATATCTGCAATGATCGTCCGCCCATCAAAAGATACCCAAAAAAACATTATGAAAACCTGATCCTTAAAAACGTTAACTACTTTTCTTACAACGCATATAGTAATTAGGTAATTTCATAAATATATCACCTCCACGGGTAATGGCCAGTCCACTCATTTCACACCAAGAGATCGCAGGTTTGATTTCCAGCAGCTCTGATTCTTCGAAGCCTGCCTAGTTAGGTACCATTATCGGCTCAACTGTACAATAGGGTCCATCGATTTGGCAGTCCGCGATTTTTTTGGTAAGAGATATGCTTTAGCTGAACATCCATACCAAATTTCAAGGTTAGGAAACCAGCGGTTTTTGAGTTATGAATTTTTGAAAATTGTAATTTTAGGTACTCTTTGGTCCTTTAGAAATCGGTATTTTTACATACTCTTTGATCGGAAAACTCGCTAACGCTTATTACAAAAAGGTGTTAGTCAATTGGAACCCCGAGATTCATAATATGGGGTCCGCGAAGCGGACCCCTAACGGGGGCGTAGCCTCCGCCACCCATTTAAAACACCCAACAAACCTTCGGGATCCGAGGGGATGTGGGAGTATAAGGGCGGGGGAAAGCACGCGGGGCCGACTTGAGGGCGGACAAACTCTGGGGTAACAAATCGAAAACCAGGGGGTAATCCGTCAAGGTCAAGGTCAATCATACAAGGTCATTTCAAGGTCAAGGTCTAAGTAAATTGAATCCCAAAGATTCATAATATGGGGTCTGCGAAGCGGACCCCTAACGGGGGCGTAGCCCCCGCCACCCATTTAAAACCCCCAACAAACCTTCGGGATCCCAGGGGGATGTGGGAGTATCAGGGCGGGGAAAGCATGCGGGTCCGTAGGAAGGGTGTACGGGGAGTTCTAAATGGAAGCGGGAGCGAGCGAAACGAGCTCGGACTTTCGGAGCACCCCGACTCGGATGCGTTAGGTTCGGAGACTGTGCGGGGAGGCGAGCTTAGCTCGCCTCCCTGCACAGTCGTAGTGTTAGGTTTGACATGAGAACACAGAAGTAGGAGCCCCGAAGGGGCTCCGTCGACCACTCAACACTGTAGGAAGAGTGTAGAACGGGGAGTTCTAAATGGAAGCGGGAGCGAGCGAAGCGAGCTCGAACTTTCGGAGCACCCCGACTCGGATGCGTTAGGTTCGGAGACTGTGCGGGGAGGCGAGCTTAGCTCGCCTCCCCGCACAGTCGTAGTGTTAGGTTTGACATGAGAACACAGAAGTAGGAGCCCCGAAGGGGCTCCGTCGACCACTCAACACTGTAGGAAGAGTGTAGAACGGGGAGTTCTAAATGGAAGCGGGAGTGAGCGAAGTCCTCTTGGGAGGGGGCAAATGACATTGACCTTGACGTTGACGGATTATCCCCTGGTTTTCGATTTATCACCCTCAAGTTTGTCCGCCCTCAAGTCGGCCCTGCGTGCTTTCCCCCCGCCCTTATACTCACACATAAACTATGAATCTTGCGTTTCAAATTGATTCCACCTTTTTGGAATGAGCGGTAGCGATTTTCGCCGTCACAAAAGTGGATGAGCTTTTTTTTTAATAAGCGGTAGCGATTTCGGCCGGCACCGAAGTAGGTGACCTTTTTTTTTAATAAGCGGCAGCGATCTTTTCGCTGTCACAGAAGTAGATGAGCTTTTTTTTTAACAAGCGGCAGCGATTTTTCAACGTAAGCATCGTTAACAGGCGGTTTTCCGCCCAAAGAGTATGTAAAATTACCAATTTTCAAAATTCATTTTCTCGAAAACTACCCCCCTCCTAACTTCCATCTTTTAGGGGAGGGTTCCCCTCCTCCCCCTCCCCCCTCCCCCCCACTCCCAACCCCCAAAGCGATGGACCCTATTGTACAGTCCTACCCCATTATCTTATGTTCCCCATTGCGTTGGGGAATCCTGGTAAGCCGGCTTCTATCTTAGGGCGTCATCATCATTTACCATCTAGTGAGATGGTGCCAGTTTTACCAATTGTAGATAAAAAATGACATATGCTTTATTTCAAATTTAGGATCCATATATTTCTCCGAAAACTAAAGATTAAAAACTTGTCATAGAAAAAAATACTCACGAAGTCAGGAGATTGTGATTGCCCATCATGCCAGGCAACTCTAGTGCTACATCGAAATCTTTTTGGTTACTGTGACATGTGAGTCCACTTGAGAGGGCAGCCCTCCTGAGTGCAGTCCAAGCAAAAGACGTCTTACAAAACTCAGAATTTCTTTGATCTGAGCTTACAAAAGTTATTTGGATAAACTTCTTGGATAATGTTCTTCTTTCTATCATCAATGAGCTTACAAAAGGTATTTGGATAAACTTCTTGGATAATGTATCAGCCGAAAGAGGTCACTGCAGGACAATGCCCTTCGCCAAGGATTTCCACAACGACCAGTTCTACGCTGCCCGCATCCAGCGGCTTTCCGGGACCTACACCAGGTCGTCGTCTGTCCTTCTTTATAAACAGCAAACAATTATAACAATATCCAGCCAGAGCTCGAACGAAGATTTATATTTACTTTGTTCAAAAGAACAAGTTGTCAAGTCGAGTTTAATCATGTTTTTTATATTCATTCTGCGTTTAGTGGTACTACTAAACAAGGAAAACGCTATACCAATTATATATTTTCATCTCTTTTTAGCTAATCATTCCTTACTGTTATTGTATGTCAAAACTAAACTCATAGACAATCTTCGCTTTTTTAAAAATAACACCTCATTTCCAGCTGTTTCCGGCTTGCACAAAGAGTAAATTTTTGAAAGGTGTTGCTACAAATAGTAGTGATCTGTGGAAAGAGGTAGCTTATGTTTCGTTTCAGTTATGCTAGTAAAGTTTTAGATTACGTATTGCAAGAAAAATAGTAGGGTACCGTTTGCACCATACGTTGAACGATTGTGAAACTTAAACTTTGCGACAACCAAACCGTTTTGGTAATTAGTAGCATTTGCTCCCAGCTCTGGGTAGGAGTGGGATCTGCCCCACCCCTACCTCTCAAGGTTTGCTGCTCACGTACTGAGCGGTTGGTATTCAGTCTACGATGAGATCAGTCGACGGTTGTTTCAATATTTGTGCTTGGATATTGTAAATGAATACAGATTTATACAAGTAAAGTCTACTGAGTTTTTGTTCGTAAAAACTCAGAAGCGGGACACTACCCTCAGCCCATAAAGGTATGTAACTTTTTAAACTGTACAAAAGATATGAGTGCACGTGTTTTATTAATTAGTTATTTTGTCATACCTTCTACCCGTAATAAAAATCTTTAGTGTTACGTTTTGAATAACTACGTATATCGGATTAGCGTTGGCCAAGGCCACTCTTTGGTAACGTTTTTCCGGTAAGTTTTTGCAATTTTGATCGTAACGACCATTGTCTTACGATGATATATTGCATAAATGTATTTTAGTTATTCGAATTCAAACATAGAAACGGGTAATTGTTCGTCATAATCGGATCAGCTTTGATCATGGCTACTCTATTGACTACGTTTTTCTGGTAGGTTTGTGTAAATATCATTGCAAGGACCATTGTTCTTCATTGATATCTTGCACAAACTTCGAATGACGGCTAATAACCTACTTATTTAAAATTGCTACTTGCCGGACTATCGTTGCGCAAGGCTACTCTTTGACAACTTTAGTCTGGAAAACGATGTAAATGTTATT
Organism: Coleophora flavipennella; assembly: GCA_947284805.1. Taxonomy (NCBI): domain Eukaryota; kingdom Metazoa; phylum Arthropoda; class Insecta; order Lepidoptera; family Coleophoridae; genus Coleophora; species Coleophora flavipennella. The sequence continues at coordinate 8,369,122 of OX369257.1, read as the reverse complement.
GTAAGGGCCACTGTTCTTCAATAGCATCTTGCATTGCTGTTAATTTGAGAAAAGCGCATTGTTTGAAATTTGAAACTGAGGGTATGACAAATAGACATTGTGACATTAAAATGATGGTTATTTTCAAAAATAGTTTATTTATAACTAGGCATGGCATAGACGAGTTCAATGACCAGGTGTGTCGTACATAAATAGGCACCTTGCTATCAGATTCTTGCGCTATCGTTGTTTTACATAATATATTTGAATATATCTCATCTGCCAAGGGTTGTCTGGAAGAGATCGCTTTTAGCGATGGGACCGCCTTTGTACACTTAAGTCTGATAAAACCATTTTGTGATTATTCCTTGTGTGCAGTAAAGAGTTTATACATACATACATATTGAACTAAGTAAGTTCTCATATTGACTAGGTGTGTCATACATATCGGACCAGGTGAGTCCTCATATTGATTAAGTAACTAAGCAGCCCATAGATACAGTCTAGTTGATGTCACAGTGACTATGTATGTCACTGAGACGGGCCAAATGTGCCCATGTATAAGGCTATGTATGCCAAACCTAGGACTTCGTCAAAGGTGGGCAGTTCCTATTTTATTTATAGCTGGAAGTTGGAATTTAGTAATGTGCAATAGTCCTGTTATACAATTATCGCGTTTTAGTTTCATTTTTAATACGTTTCATCTTGTGACAGGACCAGTCAAAAGATAATAAAATGAAGTATAAAAAGTAACTATTTAGTAATCTGTGGAATAAAACGGAATAGTAAGATACCTAATAAAATTAATGGGCTCAAAAAATACCTTAGAATCGGAAAGTTAAGTCTCTTAAAATTCTTGAAACTATTGTAAATACCTGTATCGGAGAAAAAAATGATTTGCCTCACGACAGATTGGAAGTGGGAAGTGAAGTGATATTTGCTCGTCAACGTGTACACCAAAAATAAATAATTTCTTTACAACTAGCTATTTCTTAGGATATGTTAAAACTGTTTTGATAAACCGATGTCAAAAAAATAATTAACAAACATCACTGTTCTTCGAAATTATTTTGCATTGGTTAAAAAGGAAAGGTATAACCCGTTGGTTTAATAAACCGTCATTTGTGGACTACGAGTATATCATTGAAGATACTCTTTTAGAATGTTATTCTGGTCGGAAAGTTTAATTCCAGTACCACACTGCAATATAAAAAAAAGATAGTAAATAATCATTACTATTACTTATTATTATTTTATTAAATTATACTCGGAAGGTATGTCAGACTTGTTTGTTTGGTTGTAAGCTCTTATTGCAGTACAGGAACAACAAAATATAAATTTGTGCGAAGGCGGACTTATCCGAAGAGGGGATCTGTTCCAGCCAACACTGTATTATTGAAAGATTAAATATTATACTTGCGATACTTGCTTATATTACTATAATATACTTGCGATTTTATTACTGCTGTTATCGATTTATTATGTTTATTTATTTATCGAAGCTAGGGTATTACCACCTAGTCGTGACGTACCCACGTCGTACGTGGTGGGCCAAGTGCGCCTATATAAGATATGTAGATATCTATCAAGTGGCTAGATGTGTCACTTTAGGCCAAGCGTGCCTAAGTAGATATGTGGCTAAGTATGCCACCTTGGGCCAAGTGTGCCTATATAGCAACCAGTGGCTAGGTATGTCACTGTGGGCCAAGTGTGTCTATGAATTTCGGGCCAAGTGAGCCTCTGTAGGATATGCATCAACTGGCTAGATATGTCACTTCTAACTCGGTACGCCTATGGATTTGTTTTAAAGGCTTAGTATTTCAAAACTCAAGGCCAAGCGTGTCCAAAACGAACAGATTAACAGTAACTAAGTTTCTAACTAACTAAGTTTCTAAGTAAGTAAGTTTCTAGTAACCCCTGGTTATAAATGATTATTTTAGAGCACACGTGAAAATACCGTCATTGTTGAGAAAGATAAGAAAATACGCAAGGCGAAACCCATTATATCCTGGTTAGTTGAATCAGAATCTGAATAATAAAATACTTACTATTTTGAAAATAGAACAAAACTTGACATTACGTTGTCAACCGTACACTATTACTGCTTAGTAGTTACAGACAACGTCCAATATAGGCTGGTCTTTGTTTTCCTTAAAAATGCAGTCAGATTTCCGATATCTTTAACTGTTTTCTGAGGTAATTGCGGTTTTTCAGTTTTTTATTATTCTAATTTATTTGTTTGTTTTTTGAGAGAAGCACCATACCTATATTATGCCTCGGCAGAAATGGCAACAAACCTGCAATTGCCACATTTCTTACTTGTATAATAATATAACAAGCGTCTAATGCTTTTTTTTAATCTCTCCGAGGTAATGGAGGATCTTGATAAGCAAGGACGAGGGCGAACTCAACAGCGGAGGCGGCGGAGGCCTCCATCGCCGTCACCAACGTTACGACAAAATATCTAGATACCGTCAAAGCTCTCAGATTCTCCGATGACTTTTTGGATGGTTGAATAGGCCGGTCACAGTACATCAGCCACGTCAACACCTCATTGATTTTCGGACGTCAGTAAAGAAATTGGCAGTGGAGTTTCTGCCTACGACGGAGTATTGTGAATTTTGTCCCCTTCTCCTCAAATGAAAAATTTGTTTCAAAGTATATTATGCTGGATATGAGCCTTGATTGAACTGTTGCAAATGTTCGGAAGAAGTTTGCCAAATCAGTTCAGCTGTTTTCGGGTGATGCGTTAACCGAGGGACAGCACTTATTTTTTTAATGTAAATAGGAGTTAAGTATATAATTATATAGATGTAAGAAGTCACTTTCACAGAAAATAAATATTATTTATATTTAGAACGTAAATTCCTCATAATTTAGTTTGTTTTCCTAAAATATTAACTATTATTTCTTTAAAATATTCAAATTTCTAGTATGTAAATACACTCCTACCTCTGTATAGTTTGTGACTTCAACAATAATAATTTTTGTTCAGTAAGTATCATAGTCCCCAGTGTTTCAGCTTAATTATTAAAGTTAATTCGAAGACATTGCTTTTGTAGCACTAATATAGATTGAATGTTTAAAGAATTTTCCCAATATATTATACTGTATGTTAGTCAACAGAGGGTAAACATAACAAAAAAGATTTAATTTTCGCGAGGTCCACATAAGTCACAGTAATTTAGTAAAATTGATAACTTTCATTTTGTTAACTTTTAAACATCACATTCCACGTGTGCCTATAGTTATTAATTGATTGAACAATGATTTACATAATACACCCTCGAAAGCTTTGAACAAATCTAAGAAGAGTTTAATACATTATTTTTTTGGATTTCCATATCCATCCAGGTCTGTTCTATTTTATCGCTCTCTATCTCTCTCTCTCTCTCTTATCGTGTGGTACAATTGGCCGTGCTATCCAAGGGATAGACTCCAGTTGCCAGGTGTTGCACTTAAAATCACCCGCGGTCACTATAAAAAAAAGATATAGCTGAAACTAAGCTTTTGTTTGTTTTTATGAAACCAAACTCATGATAATTAGATATCAGTTAAGGCCTTGACAATTTTGTAACTAGTTTAATTATTAGAATTTAATATGTTTTACAAGTTGAGAAATCACATTAGTTACATATTATGAGTTTCTCAAGTATTTTAGAGAAATTTGGCAATAACGCTATTGGCGTTAGTACTAATACTTTGCTTTTGGTCTTTAGTTGTTTTTGATCCTTTTTTTATAAATAGCAAAAAAAATACGTTTATTAAAAGCAGTAAGATCACACAAAATACAATTGGCATTGTTCCGTTTTTTATGAAGCGTGTAAATAAAATAAAAAAAACTCTTTGGTGACATGACGATTCTATACTGTAAAAAGTAATTTAATAGCACAAATTAACAGAATTTATTCCATAATCGTAGTACTTACTAACTGTGACGGTTTTTCTCATAGTATTTATGCCGGTGACGTCATCATTTTTATTCGAAAGATTATAAAAAAAATATATCCAGTGATTAAAAAAAAATGTTTAAATAATAGTTTGTATTATTTCAACAATACCGGATTCCGGCAGCTGCTTCTTACTAATCATCTGACTTCCTTTTTATCAACTGTCAAAAATGAGACTTTTTCTAAAAATGTTTGAAATGTATTTAACTACGTCGTCATAATTTTTCATTACCATTGACGTACTATTTATGTGATTGTTATAAATAAGTAATTGAAAATGTTGTAAAAAGAATGAACAAGCCTTTCTGAATTTACAGAAAGACAGCTATTTAGTTAATTATATGGGATTAATATGGCCTATTTCTAAATCGTCCGGGAAAACATCTTATCAATACACAAGTTTTGGAAATAAACTAAACGTTCCGCTCTATATATTTTTACTTATTTTTATTTAAAAAAAAAGTTTACTGGTATCGTATCGTGGCTTATACTATTTTTTAATTCTTCAATCGTCTAACTGCTGTTTTAAATTCGGAAATTCTTTTTACATCAGCTTTAATTATTGGTCAGAATATTTCTATGACAAACTTACTTTGATTAATAGATTATGATATCTCAAGAAGCAGTCTTAGATTGTATTTCAATGACACAGACAATGTAGATTGTGGAGGTATAAATTTTTATAAATCTAATTTTGAGTCTTAACCGAATGTCGTGATTTAATTAATGTAAAAGTGTCTGTTCTCCTATGAGCTAAAGTTTAATAGATATATTTACACCAATCAAAACTATTTAATATGAGAATTTGTGAGACTCGGTGATTTTAATTTCAAATCATAATTGTTGTAAGAAATCTAAGAATTTGTGAGATTGTAAAATATGACTTTCAATAAATGTTAGGATTGTTGACGAAGACCAACTGACTATTTTGTGAGCGTGCTCCGGTTGTTGCACTGAAGCGGATGGCCGAATGTCGTGATTTATTGTTTAAGTTGAAAAATCAAATTTTATATTGGCAACACTGCTCACTATTGTCGGCCGTCACGCGCTGGTGATCAGCTCAGCTCTGGGTAGGAGTGGGATCTGCCCCACCCCTACCTCTCTCAAGGTTTGCTGCTCACGTACTGAGCGGTTGGTATTCAGTCTACGATGAGATCAGTCGACGGTTGTTTCAATATTTGTGCTTGGATATTGTAAATGAATACAGATTTATACAAGTAAAGTCTACTGAGTTTTTGTTCGTAAAATACGTTTATCCGACGCTCTCACGGTGAAGGAAAACAACGTGAGGAAACCTGCACATATCTGCGAAGAAACTCGAAGGTTGTGTGTAAAGTCAACCAACCCGCACTGGGCCCGCGTGGTCGACTAAGTCCCAATCGCCCTAATTCAGGGTAGGCTCGAGCCCCTCGGTGGGGACCTATATGAGCTGATGTGATGATACCCATATCACACCCTGGACTCTTCATACATCAACGGGCCAGAAATGACATTTCAAAAAAGGAATGACGGAACAAACAAAATGGCGACGAAATCCTATACTTTCGACAACCAAACTGTAACCAATCTGTATCAATTTGGGTGACGATAGGGGTTGAGGTCGCAATCTAGAGACCGGCAGGGAGTGTCCATACTGTATGTTAGTACTAATATTATATACTTTGCCCATATGGTCATTTGATGTTGTCAATCCATAACTTCTCAGTTTAATGAATTACCTACCCACATAGTAAAAATTTCGAACTTCTATTGGCCTCTCATTTACGGCATGGCTATTAGATAATTATACTCTTTTACTCCTACAAGGACCTTTCGTAGCTTAGTGCGACTTGCATGGTTGCGTCGATCATGTAGGTTAACTGGCCTGAAGTACGGTCATTACCTGGATGGGTTTGACGATAAGTGAACTTTTTCTGGGCCGTTTTACTTTAAGCTGTTGGTGTCGGTTGCTATCGAAGCTGTAGTGGACAATGTCGGCGCAGGTCCACCAAACACTCACAAGCAGCTTCTTTTGGCTTAATTTCAGTTTAAGACACGGTTTGGCTGCCTCCCCTGGATCCAACCAGTGCGATGGACGTTTCCGTCTATCATAAAGTATCCATTTTACATCGCAAGTTACAATCCGATTCAGAGTTACCTCATTTGTGTGTCTGTTCAACAAGTTGACATGCTTCGACGCGAGTTTGTTGTTGTTGGATGGGTTTGACGATAAGTGGACTTTTTCTCGGCTGTACTTTAAGCTGTTGGTGTCGGTTGCTATCGAAGCTGTAGTGGACAATGTCGGCGCAGGTCCACCAAACACTCACAAGCAGCTTCTTTTGGCTTAATTTCAGTTTAAGACACGGTTTGGCTGCCTCCCCTGGATCCAACCAGTGCGATGGACGTTTCCGTTTATCATAAAGTATCCATTTTACATCGCAAGTTACAATCCGATTCAGTTACCTCATTTGTGTGTCTGTTCAGAAAGTTGACATGCTTCGACGCGAGTTTGTTGTTGTTGGATGGGTTTGACGATAAGTGAACTTTTTCTGGGCCGTTTTACTTTAAGCTGTTGGTGTCGGTTGCTATCGAAGCTGTAGTGGACAATGTCGGCGCAGGTCCACCAAACACTCACAAGCAGCTAAAGCTTAATTTCAGTTTAAGACACGGTTTGGCTGCCTCCCCTGGATCCAACCAGTGCGATGGACGTTTCCGTTTATCATAAAGTATCCATTTTACAGCGCAAGTTACAATCCGATTCAGAGTTACCTCATTTGTGTGTCTGTTCAACAAGTTGACATGCTTCGACACGAGTTTGTTGTTGTTGGATGGGTTTGACGATAAGTGGACTTTTTCTCGGCTGTACTTTAAGCTGTTGGTGTCGGTTGCTGTCGAAGCTGTAGCGGAGCAGTTCCACCAAACACTCACAGGCAGCTTCTTTTGGCTCAATTTCCGTTTGGGACACGGTTTCGCTGCCTCCACTGGATCCAACCAGTGCGATGGACGTTTCCGGTTATCATAAAGTATCCATTTTAAATCGCAAGGAACAATCCGATTCAGAATTCCCTCATTTGTTTGTCTGTTCAACAATTTGACATGCTTCGACGCAAGTTTGTTGTCGTTGTTCAGTGAGCTCATAAGGTACCCACTTTCCTTGCTTTTTTATCTTTCCGATTTGGTTTAAATGAATAAATATGGTTTTAACATTTACATTGAAGGCTGCTGCTAATTCCGATGTGAGATGAGTCTGCATTCACTATGGCTTTTAACTCATCTTTATTAATTTAAGTCTTCGGCAAAGCATAATAGGGTGACCTTAAATTAGTTCTTGATAGCAAAGGATATGAATGTACTCGTGATTACAAACAACTGTCCCAAAAAAACTATATGTCGAATCAGAAAAAAATTTAGGTCCTCGATACATATAACAAGTTATCAAATCGACAAAAATGTATGAAGGACCAAATTTTTTTTTCATATTTGACATTTAGTTTCTTAGGGAAAGTTGTTTGTAATCACGAGTACATTCATATCATTTGCTATCAAGAACTAATTAAAAGTCATCCTATATATTAGTACTTACATACAGTATGGAAACTCCCTGCCGCTCTCTAGATTCAGACCTCACCCTCCACGTTACCCAGATTAATACATATTGGTTATAGTTTGGTTCTTGAACGTATGGGATTTCACCGTGATTTTGTTTGCTCAGTCATTTGTTTTTAGAAATGTCATTTCACGACCGTTGTATGCAGTGTCCGAGGTGTGTCTCCGGTTTACCTCGGGGCTCATTGTAGAGATTAAAATTTACAAGCGATCAAACCCAAATCGTACGGTGTGTTCACTAGTAGAGTCTGATCCAAACACTTCGTTAATATTCCGAGCCATCTGTGCCGCGTTAGTGCCATGACGGAACTCATATTCAAAAATAATACGCAATTTCGATTTTTCCATTATCCACAGATAAAACGATACCAAAAAATAATTGAAAGGCGGGTAAAAAAATGAAGAACATTTTTTAAAAAGGAAAGAACGTAACTATTATATTAAATTAGTTATCCTACTAATATTATAAACGCGAAAGCGAAAAAATGTATGGATGTATGTTTGTTACTCTTTCACGCAAAAATTACTGAACGGATCTGGCTGAAATTTGATAGGTTTTTTTTCATTATTTTTTTATTCACAATTGGTAAACCCAGTTAATAGGTAGACAGATTAGGACCTGGATTAACACACAGGCTACTTTTTTTCACGCTCGCGAGCCGCTTGCGGCTTGCACACTGCGCACCCTCGAAAAGCAATAGAAACGTCCACGCGGGTGAAGCCGCAGGAAACAACTAGTTATAAGTATATAATTTGAATTTGGAGTTTTGAGTAGAATAAAAAATATGGACGTTCGATTTGCCAGTATTCAAAATCGGCAACTTCATAGGTGGGCACCTAATAATATAAAGCAAAAAAAAGAATACTTTATAAACATACATACAACAGACTACTTTATTGTCTTAATTATAAAAATTCATTCATTCAGGTATTCAAACAAACAGATAGCCGGACAATTAAGTAATCCTAGAAGGGTTCCTTTTTTATACTTTTATTTTATTCGGGAAGTTTACTTTTGAGGTATCTACGGAACCGCTTAAAACCAAGGACTAATTAACTAAGGATTCCATATTAACTAACAATACAACACGTTTGTAAGGTTCTGACTCAGATGTAAGTGACGCACAACACAAACGCACGCAGCAGAAAACACTTAATTTTCACGTTTTCTCACAACTACGATAATTCACACGTGTTTTGTTTACCAATGTATTAATGAGATGAGTATTATAGCACACCTTCAGATTAGACCAAAGATACTGGTGCTGCCCTCCAATGTTGAGACAACGCTACCAGAGTTAAATTTTTAACCAACCTTTTTTTTTTAATTCACAATTGGTAAACCCTTGACAACATCTCACCTGGTGGTAAGTGACGATGTTGCCGAAGATGGAAGCGGGCTTACCAAGATTCCCCAACGCAATGGGGAACTGGCTATCTTATCTTCATGCCGGAACACACCAATGATATCAACATTGATATTTGGCGGCAAGACGTTTAGCTTGTATCGTAATGGAAAAAAAAATTACATTATAACATTATTTCTCTAACAAAATAATGTTGGTATTGTGTTTATAAAGTATGCCAATATAAACTCGTTTTGAAGTTGATAATGCGAACTTTACGATATGAGAGTAGATAAACTACTATTATGTTTATTGACCGATTTTTCCGTCAATTGTTAACCAATTAAAAAAATAAATTGTAGGTTGGTTCCATATAAATTTTATCAAAATCGGTTTACTACTAGTTTATAAAATTAAAAAAAAACATCAAAATGTAGCAAAATTGTAGTTGTTGCGATTGAAGTTGATTGTTTTTAACGTTATTTTGTCATTCGACGAAAAATTGTGTTTTCCTGCCTATAAACATCGTAAGCGTGGTATGCTCGGAGTTTCTCTGTGTGATCGAATCAGAAACGAGGAGATCCGTAGGACAACCAAAGTAACCGACATTGCTCTCAGAATTGCTAAACTTAAGTGGCAGCGGGCGGGGCACATAGCTCGTAGAACAGATGGCCGTTAGGGCAGTAAAGTTCTCGAGTGGCGACCGCGCACCGGAAAATGTAGCGTAGGTAGGCCTCCCACTCGGTGGACCGATGACCTGGTGAAGGTCACGGGAAGCCGTTGGATGCGGGCAGCGCAGAACCGGTCGTCATGGAAATCCTTGGGGGAGGCCTATGTCCAGAGCAGTGGACGTCCTTCGGCTGATATGATGATGATGATGAGACAGACATACATATCTCCTCTTGTGAAAAACCTACTAATCTTACGTCGTCAGTCCTATTTCAATAGGTATCTACCAATATTCCAATAAGTACCTAAATATTTAGTGTAATTAACGCGAAGTCAGCAGTAGTGAGGTTTCCGACTTACATGGCCAATTTTGCGCCCGACTAGTTTCCGTGTTATGTGTTTTGTCGTAAGTTAATTTCATGTCAAGGTTGCGAAATGCGATTAGTAGGTTAGGCGTATATTCTGCTTTTCAGTAGGAAGAATAGAGTTCTATATTTGAAGGTTAGACCATAATACTTTAGGCAAAGTAAGTAAGTATATAGGGTCTTAAAAAAGGTATGCACTTATTTTTAACTGGAGCTTGTACTCATGAAACTGAAAAACTACCCAAGAAACTCATGGACAATTCGCAAAAAAAAATTTGGACTTCCATACAAAGTTGGCCCGTCAGCTGATTGATTTGCATGGGAAGTCCAAAAAATTTTTTACGATTTGACCATGGGTTCCCTGGGGAAAGTTGTTCAGTTTCATGAGTACAAGCTCCAGTTAAAAATAAGTGCATACCTTTGTTCAGGGCCCTGTATATATTAGTACTAACATACAGTATGGACACTCCCTGCCGCTCTCTAGATTCCGACCTTACCCCCTCGTCGCCCAGATTGATAGAGATTGGTTATAGTGTGGTTCTCAAACGTATAGGTATTTGCCGTGATTTTGTTTGCACCGTCATTTGTTTTTAGTAATGTCTTTTTGCGACCGTTGTATGCAGTGTCTGGGGTGTGCTTTAAGTTTATACTAGAATTAACTTCGAATTGAAACGTGTTATTTCCTACTCACAAAGCCGTACCCACGTATACTGTTTGTAGCAAGTTTGTAGGCATAACAGAAACAAGTGAAAATCGAAAATAGTTATTTGATTTATCAACAGCCCTATTGATAGGTACTCACAATACCTACTTCAATATTTTAGGTTGACAGTGCCCTACAGGGTCGCTATTTGAGGGCCGAAGGTTGAAATTAATTCAATGTTGTATTGTCCCCATCATTTGGTATGCGAAGTTCGATGAGGATTGGAGAATTAAAAGTGGAAGAAAAATCGGTCGCAGGATTGAAGAAAATAAAGAGGTAACCGAGCAAACAAAATGATGTTCGGAAAGGTAAAAAACATAAAAAAACCGACAAAGCGCATACGAAGGGTTCCGTACCATCGTACAAAAAAACTGGCCAAGTGCGAGTCGGGCTAGCTCTTCGAGGGTTCCGTACAACCACACCTCTCCACACAACTATGACAATCATTCCTATTCGCATGACAAACAAAAGATGGTGGTAGCAGGCGGGCTTCGAAAATGTCCTTCCTTGGTCTTACAAAGTTAGATATACGGATTCAAAACATCACAGCATCATATCAGCCGAAGGACGTCCACTGCTGGACATAGGCCTCCCCCAAGGATTTCCATAACGACCGGTTCTGCAGTTTTTAAAAATTATATAGAAATAACTGCTTAAAATGTTTTAAACAGGTGTTTTTTCTTCTTTTGAGTAGGTAATTAAATTATTCATCAATTTCCAATCAATCAGACCGAGTATAAATACGTAGATGGGACTTTCTTTCTAATATTCCATTTCATTATCCACTCCCTTGTACGAAGTAATTAAACCTAAATTTATCACCTACCCACTTATGTACTTACCTAAATGTAAGAAAATAGTCGCATTCTGTCGAGATTCGGTCGTATGACCGAAGGTAACTAGTATCTCATCTGTGGTAAGACCGAAAATTTCTGTTGATTTTTATCCGCCGTGTAAATTAAGTAATAAAAAATGTATTTTTTATATGGCCAAATAATATTTTTTGTAATTCCTAATAATACATAAAAATAAAAAAAAATTAAATCTAACTTTTTAATTTAATCTATCGAATTAATTTGAGTCCTAAATATTTATTCGTTTTAATAAAATTCCGTTCATTCGCAATGAAAAGTTGTTTTAAACCCTGATTTTTTTGTTAAGCTTTTGAACATTGTTTAAAAATTGTTTTTAAACAAACACAATAAAAAACTGTTTTGTTTTAAAACAACTGTCTTAATCATCCCAACCGTGTACGGAGTGATTGAAGTTGTAGGGCTAGTTCGCACCTAAATGTCAGAAGTTGCACCTAAGCTGAAGCCTCTGACACGGCCTCTGACAATATCTATAAATTCTAGTGTGATGGTGAAGCGCTATACCCAGCTCAATTACAATTAAATTGCGTGTAGGCAGTTGATTATGCCTACAGATTGGCATAGTAATTGTTTTGGTAGCCCGGCTCCATGAGTTTCCTTGACATCGCGCGTTAATTATTGTTTTTATTCACAATTGGTAAGCCCTTGGCATCATCTCATCTGATGGTAAGTGACGATGATGCCGATGATGGAAGCGGGCTTACCAAGATTCCCCATCGCAATGGAGAACTGGCTAACTTATCTTCAAGCCGGAACACATCAATTTTGTTAACACTGATGTTTGGCGGCAAGACTTAGATAAGATGGTGGTAGCTAGCCAGTCGGGCTTCGAAAATGCCCTACCACCAACCAAACCGAGTCTTACAAGTTGACCACGCCGGAATCGAACCCGCGACCTCCTAGTGTGAAGCGAATGGACTAACCATTACGCCACGGGACGGTTACCAAGCTAGGGCAAGAGAGTATCTAGGCTTTAGTTGCCTTCGCCTTTGCCCACTTGTAATTTATTAAAACCTATGTTAACAACCCATTAACATCCCCACTGCTGGGGCACGGATCTCATGGGAAGGTTAGGCCGTACTCCACACACGGGAGCCAAGTCCGGGTTGGTGCTTTTCAAAGAGGCATCTGCCTTCTAGTAATAGCAACCGGCACCAATGGCTTGGCGTGCTTTGCGAAGCACGGAAACGTTGAAAAAATGCGCCACTTACAGTCAACCCATCCAGGCAATGACCGTTTTGTATCCGTACTGCGCACATTTTATCATTTGTCATAAAAGAGGCCATAACAAAACGTGTTTTTTGAAAATTTCATCTGGCTACGTACGTTTGTGACGGATAGACGGATGGCGTATGCTTAGTAACATAAATTACTCCGTAATTAGGGTCCCATTTAACAACCTTTTTGGTACGGAACCCTAAAAAGTGATGCCAACTGTATATTAATTTACAATTTATTATTATCTAAGAGTGAATAGTCACTTTCAAACAATGATTCGGTTACAGCCAACAAAGCAAACAGTCCATTATAACCTGCCTAGTTGAGTTAAGACTTGTTGAATATTTTAATTACCCTCGGAGTTGAATGGGTTTCCTCAAGTCAAGTCAGGCTGAGTCGGCAACAGGGCTGTTTGTTATGGAGCAAAAGGGATGTGCTCTATAGTCATAGATGGTTCTATCCAAAGTTAGTAAGTATCTATTTTGTTATTTAACAGAAACAAACCTTTACAGAACCAATATAGTTAAAAATCTTTAAAAAATGAAATGTTGTTTTTTTTTGGAGTTAAGACTTGTTGAATATTTTAATTACCCTCGGAGTTGAATGGGTTTTCTGAAGCCAAGTCAGGCCGAGTCGGCAACAGAGCTGTTATGGAGCAAAAGGGATGTGCTCTAAAGTCATAGATGGTTCTATCCAAAGTTAGTAAGTACCTTTTTTGTTGTTTAACAGAAACAAACCTTTACTGAACAAATAAAACCTTAAAAAAATAAAATGTTTTTTTTTTGGAAACACCCTGTTGAAAGCCCCTACCTACCGCTAGAATAGGCCAATTGTCACGAAGGGGTGCAGGATAAAAGAAAGTGGCGTGATTTAGTATCGGAGGCCAAGATCCTATCTGAGTCGCTGAGCCAGAGGAGTAACAATAATTTTGTTTGATTTTTTTTTAAAGTTACCTACTCTCTGCACACCGAGGAATCCTAGATGATAAGACCCTCTCAAGGGTCAAATCAAATTATTGAAAATTTATTACTTCAAGAATATACAGAGTGTAACAAAATTGATGTAGGTCCCGTTAACTGCTATAACTATATGACTTTGCTGAAATATCAAAAAAAAATTTACTCTTCATACAAATCGATCAGCTGATCGACCAATTTTGTGCATGTTAGCATGAAGGGTCCAATTTATTTATTGAAAATTGACTATGGGTTCCTTGGGGAAAGTTGTTCAGTATGATGAGTAGAACCCCCAGTTAACGGGTCCTGCACCAATTTTTTTACACCCTGTATATTATATTTTTGAAGTTATAAAAATCGATTTCATTTAATACAAATATTAACACTTTTCATGTGAAAAAAAAATGTCTTGTAGACCCTGTTTTTGGAATTAATGACAAAATTTCTCGAAAACAAACAGTTAATGTTGAATGAAACCGACACACAAAATCTGCAATTTTAACACCTTTCATTTTAATTAAACACATTTTACTAAACTTAATTAAAAGTGAAGAAAATAAAAATATGTGAAAATTTTGAATCAGGCGTTCGGTCTCAACGTAACAGCCCTCATTGATTTGAACTTAGAATGAATAGTGTTACGTTCGATATTATTTTATCAAGAATCGACCTGCTCGGATTGAGTCGTCTTAACGCCTTAAGTGGAACCTTTATTTGTAAATTACGACCACATAAATTCTGACAACAAAGGCCTGGAAGGTGATAATTTTCTGTGATTTATTTCTTTTATGTTGAATTTAAGACTAGTAGGACATACTTACTATTAGATGAATAAGATTTGAGGGACATCTCATTTGTTTAAATCGGTTTAATATTTTCAGCCACGCGATGTAATAAAGAAAACATAGATACATACATACTTAAAATTAAGAAGATGAATGATTAACTATTTGCTAGTAATTTACTAACCCTTCCTGTTGGCGGAATAAGGTAGTAGAGTACCTAAAAGATATCCTTTAAAAACCTTAAATTCGGTACCGAGATAATAATATAAGGTGGAACTTGGAATTAGAAAACTCATGAAACATTTCAAATGAATAAAATTTATCTCTGTTGGCAATCTGCACTGCGTGTCCGAAATCTCATATTCCTATCAAGTGACATCTCTAGTTTGCAAACGACCTCATTTCAACAGTCGGGCTGCAATGCAACCGCCAGCCTTTTCGAGTGAAAAACTAAATCTTTTCTTATTAAATTGCCATGCTTGCTTGAATTGAAAAGAAGCAGTTTTAGTTAGGATTAAAAAATAGTATGTCGTTAAATAATAGTTTTTCTGTTAATGATTTTGGTCTTTTTCTATAATACAACTAGACTCTAGTTACTATAGGGTCTGCGGTGAGTGAGCCGCTTGACTCGCGGGGAATTACACACCTAAACCTTCCGCATAAAGTCATGAATCACTACGTCCATTGGTGAAAATCGTATGAAAATCTGTTCGCTAATTTTCGAGTTTATCGCGTTCAGACAGGCGCGGCGAGGGACTTTTTTATCAATATATATTTATATTAGATAGGTGTATATCGGCTCTAACTAGCATATTGTTTAACCTGAGGCGAGCCAGTAAAATGTGTTTTGGTTTGGAGTAAGATAACGGATAAAACCCATCAAAAGGCTGACCACGCACGGACGGACGACGCCCAGAAGCATGACGAAGACAAAATAAAGATAGCAGACGAAAACACGTTAAGATGGTCATACACACGACCTTCAGAAATAAAGATATATTGACTGACTTGATTGAGTACAATAGAAACCAAACATGATTTGTACTCGTACATCTGTATATCACCATCATATCAGCCGAAAGACGTCCACTACTGGACAAAGCATCCCCCAAGGATTTCCACGACGACAGGTTCTGCGCTGCCCGCATCCAGCGGCTGTACATGTGTACAGCTTGTATTAAAATTGATTTAGAACCCATTGACTGGGGCATTTGTTACCAAACGCACCTTTTCTTTTTTTCTTAGTTATGGAAGAGTGGATTCTTCTGGCACAAGTATTCTTATACTTAAAAGAAGTCTCCATTTTTAACAATAAGATACTGCAATAAACTTTTTTTTCCAATTTCGTTTTTTTTCATCTGTTATTTCCCTAAAAAGTAAATTTGATTCCCATAAAAATTCGGTTAATTAGATTTAAAAATCATATTTGTATGGAAGTTAGGTAGGTATGAAAGACTGATGTATTTGTTTCCTTAATTTGAATTGTAAACTTATTTAAGGCATGAAAGAAAATACAAAAAACCATTTGGAGAAAAATAACGATGCTATCCTCAGATCACAGAAACAGTTTCTGTGATCAGAGATGCTATTACTTACTGTTAAAAAATATCTTCCTCTTCTCTTCTTCTTGTAACCATTGCATGACTGACTGACGATCTATCAACGCACAGCTCAAGCCACTGAACGGATCGGGTTAAAATTTAGCATACAGATATCAATTATGACGCAGGCATTCGCTTAGAAAGGATTTTGGGAAATTCCCACGGGAATGGCAAAAAACAGAAACTGCACGTGCGAAGCTGCGGGTAACAGCTAAAGTGATTTATAAAGTAAATTTAAAAATGTTTAATAACTACACTTATTTCATGATTGTCTATTTAAAACACTGTGCCTTTTTCCCAGAGTAATTAAGCGTATGATGTCATCAGCTAACGAACTTTAAAAAACCATAAATTAATTAATGATTTAAGAGTCAAAAATGTCCAAGAAAGTCTCTTAAAGTAGTCTATTTTTCGAATACCGCTAATCATGTAGAAAGTTTGTACAACGAATTTTATACTTTAATTACGAATACCTAAGAATTGTTTTAACGTTTTCCAATATTTTCATCTTCCGAATAAATTCATTCATATTAGCTTCTCTTTGAAGTTATAATCAAACTTTTAAACGCGTCTAAAGCAACAATGGCTTTATAAATTATCGGATTTCCAGTCGAAAGGATGTCAGGGAAGCTTTACAAATACGTCTGGTAGACAGGAAACAGGGTAAGCCAGTTTTAACATGGATTGTTCACCGGTTTCGCTTAATACGGTAGGTGCAGGCGGTCTACTTTAGAAAACCAGGTGTTCTAACTGGGAGTCCTAGTTCACTTATCTGACTGCCCCGGTGGTCCAGTAGTCAGCTTCTGAGGGGCGCTTGGGTTCGATTCCCACCCAGAAAAAATATTTTACTGCCTTCGTGGAATAATGTTTAAGTCCATTAGCTTCACATCAATAGGTCGCGGGTTCGATTTCCGGCGGAGTCTCACTTTGTAAAATTCGGTTTGTTTGGTTGAAGGGCATTTTCTAAGCCCGTCCGGCTAGCTACCACCATCTTATCTAAGTCTTGCCGCCGAACAGTGTTCAGGCTTGTAAATAAGATAGCCAGTTCTCCATTGCGTTGGGGAATCTTGGTAAGCTCGCTTCCATCTTCGGCATCTTCATCATGTGACGAGCAGGTTTGTTCGCTGTGTGTCTCATTCATTCATATCAGCTCATATACGTCCCCACCGAGGGGCTCGAGCCTACTCTGAATTAGGGCGATCTGGCCTTAGTTGACCACGCGGGCCCAGTGTGGTTTGGTCGACTTCACACACAACCTTCGAGTTTCTTCGCAGGTATGTGCAGGTTTCCTTACGATGTTTTGCGTCACCTTTGCCGTTGCTTCCAGTAGGGCCGCTGCTTCCATTCTGGGAGGTCGTGGTTCGAATCCTGCCACGTACCAATGTGTTTTCGAATTTCGATTTCATATGTACGTTTATCCGACGCTATTACGGTGAAGGAAAACATTGCTGTGTGTATGTTCGTTTAATATCAATATATGTATATGCATTAAAAAATATTTATAAGTATGTATTTATATGAGTTACTGGTTCTCATAGGACAGGGAATCCTAGTTCGAGACCAAATTACTAAGCGTATGTCCATCCGTCCTTCCGTGTCTGTCCTGCTCTATCATTTTAAGCCTTGAGCATCGCCGCAAAGTTGCCTGTCTTTCGGTTTTCTATCGAATTCATTTCGGAGAGTGTGCTCAAGAACTTCACGACCTCATTCCCCTATATAGCTCCATTCCACCTTCGGTCAACGAGACGCAGGGGGAGGTTCCACCCCTTTGTTGTTGATATTCAGCCTATACGCACGAAGCGTTACGCTTCCTCATTTATTATGCGGACAGCGATGGAATGGAACGCCTTGCCTGCGTCTGTGTTTCCCGACTCCTACAATTTGGGGATCTTCAAGGCGAGAGTGAATAGGCATTATTTGAGTTTGCTCCTCGACTACATCGTTACTTACCATCAGGTGAGATATAGTCAAACGTACTCAAATTTTAAATAAAAAAGAGAAAAAAAGGTTGCCGGATGAATTTTTAGATTTATCAATACTAATTCAATCAGCTGATTGACCAACTTTGTGAATGTACCATGGCTTGGGTTCATACACGTAGTTGTTAAGTTACATGAGTATAGTTAGACAGAAGCCATTGTTTAGTTAGGGGGAGTTTCATTTGCTCTATATATCTAATCAAATACCTATACCCACCTGCAACTGCAATAAATTAAAAATCTATCTTATCTTCAAGCCGGAATACCGAATTCGAATCGAATCCGAATCATTATTAGCCGGAATATACGTATCAATGACATTTGGAGACAAAACTTAGATAAGATGGTAGTAGCTAGTGAAACGCTAACTATCGTTTCAAGCCGATCTCTTTTGTTGCGTTTCATAATTAAATTCTTTTTTGATGTCGTGGCTCTATGGAATTTGAATTTGAAAATAGATGTTATTTTTTGACAAGAGAAAAAGGTTGACCGTGATCCCGTCTACACTCATGTGAATTTAAATTTTTTGGATAAATTGTTTTATAATGTTTTGTTGAGGCCCACTATTTTATTCTGTGGTAAGTAATTTGTATAAGGAAACCGCTTTGCGTGTATTTTTGATACTGCTGCGAACTAGATTTATATATGTCCGTAGGGTTTCATCCACCCCCCTGCGAGGTTGACGTCCCGACGCTATACCTGATTAAGGATTAATCCTGAGATGGAGCTGTGCTGACCACCAGCCAGTCCTTTCACTGCCCGCCCAGCTGCTTGCCAAGGGAAGTGAATATTTATTTTATCTTTTGTCCCGAGCGTCTCTCTAACTCTTTGACTTTTCTGCCTTCCTAGAAGATTTCCTGCTTCCAGTTTCTAACCATTAATTATTTATTTTAAATTTTAAAAGTGTTTTGTATTTGATACGTGTTATGTTAGAAAAATAGGGTAATTCAGACCAAAGTGAAATTTAATTATTTTAGAACTTAGTAACTTATTTAAGTACCAAAGGGACGGTAACGATCGTTGCCTACCGGCATTCTATAAAATAACCTTTTTATATACTAATAAAATTGTAACTTTAAATTTATTTCCGGGAATTGCCCATAAATAAAGTAGGTCATTGTTTTAAATTTTCAACACGGTCAACCAATGTAATCACACCTTTTTTATATACTCATATTGTTTATTGTTCCTTCTTTTTAAAATATTCATAAAATACATATATTCTAATTTACCCCATAACATTTTTTTTCTTAAAACTCCATTTAGGCCCGAACCTCTAAATCTTACGTATCATATGTGGCAAACTCCGTAAGGGTTTTTATCCCCAGTTTCCATTATTTTTGTCACACTAGGCAGGCAAAGTAAGTAAGACTCCGCCGGGAATATAACCCGCTACCTATTGATGTTAAAGTAATGGACTAACCATTACGCCACATAGTCGGATAAAATAAGGTACATAATTTTTTGGAGAAACGTATAATTATAATTATAGATGGATATGTACTTATCGAAAAAACGAAACACGAAGCCTGCAGTGAATAAAAAGTGCGAGTCGAAATCGCGGAAATTTGGGTTCCGTAGTTTATTCAAAAAATAAATGTATAATTTAAAAAACAAAATTATTTATGCAGTTGGCGATAGTACATCTTCTCTACTATATAAAAATAAGTCGGGTTTTCCTTCCTGACGCTATAACTCCAGAACGCACGAACCGATTTGGCTAATTCTTTTTTGTCGAGTTCGTTATTATCAGAAGGTTCTTATGTAGGGTAGGGTAGGGTAGTGTAGGGTAGTGTAGTATAGGGTAGGGTAGTGAAGGGTAGGGTAGGGTAGTGTAGGGTAGGGTGCGGTAGTGTAGGGTAGTGTAGTGTATGTAGGGTAGGGTACGGTAGTGTAGTGTAGGGTAGTGTAGAGTAGTGTAGGGTTTGTTTGTTTGTTTGTAAACTCTTTATTGCTTTTAAAACAAATACATTAAATATTTAGACAAAAGAAAATACATTAAGCAAAGGCGGACTTATCCCTTTCGGGATCTCTTCCAGTCAACCTTGGAATGCTGAAAGGACATCAGAGCATACGTTCAGGTAAAGTTTACGAGTGAAAAATAATATATTTAACTATCATATAATCGTCTCTAGTACTTATATTAATATATACATAGATAACTATATCAATATAAAATATATACTTATATATAATAAATACATACTCTACTTACATATTATAATAGGGTAGTGTAGTGTAGGGTAGAGTAGTGTAGGGTAGGGTAGGGTAGTGTAGTGTAGGGTAGGGTAGTGTAGGGTAGGGTAGGATAGTGTAATGTAAGGCGGTACGTAGTTCGCCGGGACAGCTAGTTTTGTATAGAAAATCTATGAACTTTTTACAAATTCTACACTAACCAAGAATGTGATAGTTTTCCTTTTAAGTTGATAATGTCGTACTATTTAAACATTTTTTCAGATGTCCTGAAATAGCCGTTTAGCTGTTGGGGGGAGGACACTACTCTAACAAAAATTAGCACTTTAAAGCTTAATATTTCGCAATCGGATCCTTTAATCGAAAAATGGTTTCATTAAACCCTCAGTAGTTTTAAAAGACCTATTCAACGATACCCCACACGACAACGATACCCCACACGACAAATTCAACGAAAAAAATATCACCCCCTCTTTACATTATGTGAGGGTACCCTAAAAATGTTTTAAAGATTTTATCCTGCTCGCTCGGGAAGGCTGCACATGTGCCGTTATAATACCTACACGCGTAGACTCGGGAAGGCGGCACATGTGCCGCCGCGCTACGACCAAATACAAAAGTACCAAGGACATGTATTAGAGTTCATTCTCTCCTATGGTGTTTTATGTGAGAGAATAAGATAGATATGTACTCTTTAATTTTGCCAGATAATAATTCAACTCATTCTTAGCCAAAAAATCAGAAATTTCAGTTTGTGCTCTTTGGTGTGCTTAGCGGCAGCGAAGTGCAGTTATTTGTGTAATTTTGTGAAGGAATTCGGACTTCATGGAAGTAAACTGACGGAAGTATTGATTATTGCATGTATTCAGTGTGTACAACTTTGTCGGCGCCAATAATATGTATATCCATGACAAATTACAGCTTTTTAAAACTAAGAGTCTCTGAGCTAAGCCGCGGACAGACAGACAGACATTGCGAAACTATAAGGGTTCCTAGTTGACAACGGAACCCTAAAAAGCCAGACAGCTTATACAAAATTAATGAAGCCGTACGGGACTACGTGTTCAGCGCTTGTATTCAAGTAAGGCTTCTAAAAACAGACCTAAATTGAATCCCATAAAAATGATTGTAAGTATTTAAGCCTTTTACGTTATGTCTGGGCGGAGTGTTTACCTACAGGTTAGAATGAGAATATTTTTGCGGAATCGCCGTACTACTGGTAGCCTTAATAAGTAGTGTAGCGAAAATAAATAAAATTGATTTAAATTGGTCATTTACGGTGTCGCTACGTGAAATTTTGTAGAATTGGGCCTAACCAGAGTTTAAGAAAAGAAGTATTTCAGGGTAGAAAGGAATATATTTAAAATGAATAAAGGTAAAGAAGGTAAAATAGAATATAAAACGAGATTGTCTTTAGATAAAATTTCGAGGACAAAAAATACTAAATAACTTTAAAATTAAGTTCCTATACTAAGTTTAAATTTTACTAGTAAATAAATTTAAAGGAAACCCATCCAGGAAAGACTTGCTACAGTTCTACGTATAATGTAGCAGGTATTTACTGAGTATTATTTCCTATTTTAATTAATTTTCGCTACAGGGTGTAACAAAATTGATGTAGGACCCGTTAACTGGGGCTTCTACTCATCTTATTGAATAACTGCCCTCATAGTCAATTTAAAAAAAAGATTAGAGCCTCCATACAAAAATCCGCAAAGTTTGTCGATTAGCTGATCAATTTGTATGGAGTGTTTTTTTTGGGTTTTCAGTAAATTCATAGAACAAAAAAGTATTTAAGTTTGATGAATAGAAGTCCCAGTTAACTAGTTAACTGGACCTACACGTAAATAGTCTTTATTCTTTGCCTACACAAACTTTGTTACACCTTGTATAAACATGCCTCTTGTTTCACACTGATCTTTTAATGGCTCATGATAATTTGTAGAACAAAAAAATTGTTCAGTATGATGTGTAGAAGTCTCAGTTACTGGACCTACACGTAAATAGTCTTTATTCTTTGCCTACACAAACTTTGTTACACTCTGTATACACATGCCTCTTGTTTCACACTGAACTTTTAATGACTGATGAACAACAAGTGTCTCATTGATTTTTCCAAACTGACATAACTAGTTTCAGCCGCGGAGGATGAGCGTGACTACAGCTCCATTAGGTAACTCCCAAGAGAGAAGATAGTGGTTGCTTCCACGACGCACTCGCCTTGCCGAGTACGAGGACATCATAAGCGTCTTGGCGGCAAGACTTACCGCAACTGGTCCTTGCCTTCGTATCAAAGCGTTGACAAAAACAATATAACACGACGATGTAACTAGTATTTTATCTGTGGTATAGCTGTAGCTGTAAGGTGTTTTTGTCTACAATAGGTGAACCCTTGTCATCATCTCACCTGATGGTAACTAAGGGAGGAGGGAATCATAAACCTAGTATTTTTCGTATCTGGTAGATGTACAACAGGGCATGTCATAGTATCAACTTTACTGTAACGTGCGTATGACTACTACCTAATCACCACCTACACATTACGTCACCGAGATATACTAATGCTACCAACATCTCGATTGAAAATGCACTCGACTAGCCCATTTGTGATGTCTGTAAAAATATATAATTTACTAGCTGTCCCGGCGAACTTCGTACCGCCTAACATTACATTACACTGCCCTACCCTACTACATGCACTACACTACACTACCCTACACTACACTACCCTACCCTACCCTACACTACCCTACCCTACACTACCCTACCCTACACTACACTACCCTACACTACACTACCCTACCCTACACTACCCTACCCTACCCTACACTACCCTACCCTACCCTACACTACACTACACTACCCTACCCTACCCTACCCTACCCTACCCTACATAAGAACCTTCTCCTGACAATAACGAACTCGACAAAAAAATAAAGCGAAATCGGTCCAGCCGTTTAGGAGGAGTTCAATGACTAACACACGGACAGAAGATTTATATGGAATCAAATCTTTTTGTACCTATCTCTATAATACAAACAGCTGTGTCTTAAATAAAAATGTTTTCGCATTTTATAAATAAAAAATAATCAAATCTTTTTTGTCATATGGAGGTATATACAGTTTATGAAAAGAGTTTTATTATTCTCCGAAAATGATCAAATCTTCTTATATGTTTGTTTTGACAACCGATATTGTTGCCATGGCAACCGAGCGTGAAGTTTTTTTCTTCGTTACGGAATTTCTGGATTCTTAATTAAAATTGCGACTATAATTTGAGATTTAAACTATCCTATCTCTCAAGTTGGATCGAACTGCACATGGTGTGCGAATTTTATTATAATCGGTTAAGTGGTTTAGGAGTCCATTGGGGACAAACATTGTGACACGAGATTTATATATATTAAGAGAAAGATTACCTACAGAAATAAACAAAAGAAACGAAGCCAAAACTAACAAATTAATACAACAAAATAAGATTTTTTTACACAATACATGTTTTTATACAATAAATGAATACCTAAACGACAACTTAAAATAATATATATAAAAAAATAATTAAGACTCAAAATTAGTTATACATACATTTTACTCTACAAAATTATTTATTATTATGTATATTCTTATATTGTGCTGGCGAAGCCGTGGGCAATATCTACTCTACTATGTAAGTAAAAACTAAATATGTTCGTTGATAAAGAAAGGACAGAAAATTTGGAAAAGTTGCAAGGAAGAATTGAAAATTCGTGATAATTTTTAAGTCCTCCTGTCTTCACATATTGTTGTACCCAAACTGGGTCCATGAAGCACTTTTATTCTCTCTAACACCTGTAAAAACTCATGGATGCAGTAAATAATTAAGTATTGAGTATAGGACATAGTTGACCATTCATCATGAAATCTTTATCCTTCCTAATATTATAAATGTTTTTGTTTGTTACCTCTTCACACATCAACGCCTGTGGCACGGAGAAACTCATAGGCTATCTTTCATCTCGATTTCTTAAGTGGTTCCCTTGGGATAACTGTTTGCTAACTCTCTTTTTGTGTATAACATTTTTCCTCTCGCTTTCCTGCAATCTGTGGGAGGAGAGTGATTCCTGTGGGTGATTTCGTAAAAAAGGACGGAAGTGTGTAACGGGAAATGCGTTTTTTTTTCAGTCACGAAGTCTAAGGAAACATGACTATGCCGCATAATATAAAGTCGGAGGCCGGAAGGCCGCTAGGTTTTTACTGATGTCAGATCTTACACATCATATGTGACTTTTGTAAGGCTCGCTCGATATTTTTAAATTTCCTTCACGTCCAGCGTCGGTCCTAGCCCTTGATCAGGATAGAGCGAGATTGTCTTACCGCGCACCAAAAGACGTAGCGTAGGTAGGACTCCCACTCGGTGGACCGACGACCTGGTGAAGGTCGCGGGATGCCGCTAGATGTGGGCAGTGCAGGACCGGTCGTCGTGGAAAGGCCTTTGTCTAGCAGTAGAAATCTTTCGGCTGATATGATGATCTAATGAGATATCCACCTATATCAGTTGGATCGAAGTGTGTACGAGTAGCTTGAAAAATTGATCGACAGCTCATCTTAAAGAGTCAGCATTTCCACGAATAGCATTTCTACTTTGTTTGCTGACGCAGTAGGTAATTCGTTTATCAGTGCCCTTGATTCCCAATTGTCTTCTCCAATGTAGTGAATCACGATTACTACTTGTTCTGGAGCGTCACTGTTCAAAGTCTTCACTCATCACCATCAGTGACGTGCAAAGATTTGTCTACATTTGTAGCACGGCTGGCCCTATTTGACCTTACATCCTGATTAGTGGCACCCACTTGTGTCATACGAGAAAATGGGAATAAATGAATGAATGAGTCACATCACTCGCAATGTCGTTGGTGTCTTGGCCGTGGGTTAGGTCACGTCAATGTGAATCCAGTTTAAACAATGTCTTTTTATTATTAAATTTACAATTGGTAAGCCCTTGGCATCATCTCACCAGATGGTAAGTGACGATGATGCCAAGATTGCCCAACGCAATGGGGATCTGGCTATCTTATCTTCGAGCCGGAACACATCAATGCTGTTAACACTGATGTTTGGCGGCAAGACTTAGATAAGATGATGGTATGAAATGCCCTACCACCAACCAAATCGAGTCTTACAAAGTTGACCCTGTCGGGAATCGAACCCGCGACCTCCTGGTGTGAAGCGAATGGATTTACCATTATGCCACGGAGGCGGTTAAAAATGACAAAATGAGTCCTCCGCAAAATGGCTTGCACTTGTGACGAAGTCATAGTACTTTTTGTTTTTATATTATATTCTTTATAATTTGTTTTTGTTATCATGTTTTGACTCTTTTCTTGTATTTTTTTTGACTTCATGGTAAGTGCCGATGCAGCCGATGATGTAACACGAAAGCTCAAATAATGCATATTCACTCTCGTCTTTAAGACTTCTAAATTATCTGAATCGGGGAATACAGACGCTGGCAGGGAATTCCACTCCTTGGCCGTTCGCATGATGAACGATGAAGCAAAACGCTTCGTGCGTGTAGATGGAACTTTAACGACAAAGGGGTCTTAGGATTCCATCGTATCTCATACCTTTTTTTAATTTATTTTTGTTGCATTTTTAAAGCTTTTGCTTGTGGTAACATTTTTATCAATTTAGACCCTTCGCCATGGCTAAAATCGACGCGGGTAAGGAGGGCGCTTCGAGGCTGCACACTAAGGAAAATAAAACCCGGTTTCCCAATGGTGGTAACTACTAGTTTGTCATATCAGTATGACTAAAGAGGATATACATACACAGTGTACTTATGACAAGTTAACCGTTAATAGCGATGATGACTGCTAGTCATTTGAGTTACTGTTTATCACCTGTCAAACACGACGTCTTTTAAAAATGTTTGAAATACGTAGGCGTGACTTCATAGATTTTACGCATTATTTAAGTACGTATACTTATTTTGTGATTTTAACCATTCAAACATTTTAGAGATTGCCAGATTTGGTACCAAATTCCGTCATGACTAAAACTATATGAAAAAAATTTATTTTGATTTTTAATACTTTTTCCTCTCACGCAGTGGTACCAGTCCGTGATAACAGCACGATAAGTAGCCAACGGATAAGATTTTATGTGGAGAAAAATTTAAATTATACAGCGTGTAACAAAATTGGTCTAGGACCTGTCAACTGTTCTACTCATCATACTGAACAACTTTAAAAACCAAACTATCACCGATTACCCAAGTTTTGCCCTACTTATTAAATGGTCTATTATTAGTAACTAGTGGCATGGCTTTCATTTTCCAATCCCCTAGCTATGTACCATTAAATGGAACAAAGGCGTTTTCTTAGTGGTTAGATAGAGGCAATTTTTTAGACTAGTTAATTTTCTTGAATTTTCCTGAAAGTGACGAAATCTTATGCGGGATATTCCTAAATATGACATTAGTAGCCAAGAAACTGCTGCGATAACTCTTGAGTATATTTTGCAACAATAAAGGCGATTTTTTCAGGTGAAAAAAAACCGACTTCATAGGGTTAAAGCCACCGTGCTCTCAAAATATCTAAACAATAGTTACGAAGTTACTAGTATCTCTTTCTATCATGACTCATGACATGAGGGATATCGTTGAATAGGTCTTCCAAAATTATTGAGGGCTTGCCAAGATCATTTTTCCATTAAATGATCCGTTTCTAAATATAAAGTTTTAAAGTGGTGATTTTTGTTAGAGTTGGATATCCCCACCCCCCGCTAGCTAAACCGCTATTTCGGGCAATTCTGTAAAAAAATCACTGATTTTCCATACAAAATGTTGTAGACCAAGCTTACTCCAAGCAAATCGAGCTTTATAACTGTAATAGTCTTTGAAAACAGTTGTGACATATCGACGGGTAGACAGACAGGTCGATAGACGAATGCGGCGAAACTACATATTAGGGTTTTGTTTGAATACGTTACCCTAAAAAGGTATTTCTTTCCTTAATAACACGGTCAGTTGACGCTAAACATGTAGAGTCCACCTTATTTTTTTTCTTGAGCACAGTATATTAGTACACAGTAGAGCGTAAAGTAATTATATTCAATTTATTTCATTCAAAAACATTGTACTGGTACATTCTACGAGTCAGTGACACTGACACTATGTAATAGTACGTAGGTACTTAAGTGTATTACTGAATACTAGCTTTAACCCGCGGCTTCCCAGCGTTAATATTATTTGCGGTGTGCGGTGCGCGAGCTGAAAGCAGCACGCGAGCTGTTTTTATTTTCGAAAATATTTTCTTAGTGCTTGCTATGTTATATGAGGAACTCCTTTGCAAAATGTCATGCTTTTAGACCTACCAGTTGCGGTGTAGTCAGTTTGTATTTTTTTTATTAAGTAGATATGACTTATTGCACGATTTTCTATTAGGCGAGATTGATTCGATTTTTTATGGGATACTATCTTTCATTGACTGTATCTATATACTATATGTACCTCTATATATTACTTATGTATATTCTGTCTATATACCTAAAGTCAAACGCTACCAAAACATGAATTAAAAATAAAACCTTAGGGTTTTTTTAATTCATGTAGGGTTAAATAAAAATTTTAGTGCGTTTGGCAAGTACCGCTGCAGCCGGGGATGTAACACGCAAGCTCAAAAAGTGCCTATTCATTCTCGTCTTGAAGATCTCTAAATTATACGAATCGGGGAATACAGACTGAGCAAGGAAATGTTGATAGTGCGTTGTAGATGCTTTGTTAATAGCCTTCTTGCGATGATGGCAGGGAATTCCACTCGATGCCCGTTCGCATTATTAACGAAGAAGCAAAACGCTTCGTGCGTTAAGGTGGAACATCAACGACAAAGGGGTGGAATCGCCCTCCGCACCAGGTCGTTCGATGATGAAATGAAGAGGGCAATGAGTTCTTGAAGCTCTAGTACACACTCTCCGAAATGAATCCTGTAGAACACCGATAGACTATTTTATATTATGACTAGAACTTTATTCCGTAAGTGAACGTATTACATTGAGTTTACCACTTTTTTTTCAATTGATAGAATTCTTATAGGTTTTCCTGTAATCTACAAGCCATGAACTATATTTTGTATTTTTTTCAAAATTTTAGGCTCAGTAGTTTCAAAGAACAGGGGGGGAATGGTCAATTTTCGTCTTCTTTCATGAATAAAATCAAAACTATTTATTTTACAATTTAATCAAAAATATATTTGAGATCCTGATAACGAGCCCTTTCATTTAATATATGACACAATAAAGTTTCCAAACTTTTTTTTTAATTTCCTATTTTGTACCTTGAAAATAACCCTTATTTAAATAAAATATTTATTTACTTTGCACGTCTGTGTTTGGGTCATAGGATTACACCATTTTACCAAATTTTACCTAATTTGGTCCAGTAGATTCGGAGCAAATTGGCTTGGACAGACGGACGGACAGACAGACAGACGCACGAGTGATCCTATAAGGTTCCGTTTTGTTTTTTTTGTACGGAACCTAAAAATCAATCAGTTATTGATATTTTGTAAACACGTTATAGACACTAATAAGTGTGTCAGTTGCTTGTCAGATTTCCTTAAAAAAAAACTTTTTTATTTTATAAGGAAAAGTAGGAAGGAAGTATATAAGTTTGTATGCAAATCTTTCAGATATTTTGACGGAATCTTCAATTTTTTTTACGGAAATAATAAACCACGGACACAGACATTAGTTAGCGCATATAGAACGTGTTTACACAATTTTAATAACTTTGGGTTTTTTTTTTTATGCACAATTGGTAAACCCTTGACAACATCTCACCTGGTGGTAAGTGACGATGTCGCCGAAGATGGAAGCGGGCTTACCAAGATTCCCCAACGCAATGGGGAACTGGCTATCTTATCTTTATGCCGGAACACACCAATGATATCAACATTGATATTTGGCGGCAACACTTAGATAAGATGGTGGTAGCTAGCCAGGCGGGCTTAGAAAATGCCCTACCACCAACCAAACCGAGTCTTACAATTGACCCCGCCGGGAATCGAACCCGCGACCTCCTGTGTAAAGCCAGTGAACTTTGCCTCTGAGCTACGGAGGCGGTTAAATTCAAGTTAAAATTCAAGTAAGACCCAAATCGATCGTATGAAGCGGTCTTTTTACACCTTTTTACAAGCTTTTATTTAACTAGCAATGTATGTATCAAACATACATACATTGCCAGTTAAATAAAAGCTTGTCGGGTGGAATCTTGCATGTTAAATTAGACCCACTTCCCGGTTTCAGAATTGAGCTGAAATTTTGCATGCATTATTGTTATTATTTTATTTTTTATTATATCAGCTCATATACGTCCCCACCGAGGGGCTCGAGCCTACCCTGAATCAGGGCGATTAGGCCTTAGTCGACCACGCGGGCCCAGTGCGGGTTGGTCGACTTCACACACAACCTTCGGAGTTTCTTCGCAGGCGTGTTGCAGGTTTCCTCACGATGTTTTCCTTCACCGTTAAAGCAATCGCTAAATATATGTACGTAAGTTTTTGAAAAACTCATTGGTACATTGGCCGTCCAGATTTGAACCCGGTACCTCTGGTTAGATGGACCGAGTCGTTACCGGTTGAGCCACCGACGCTTTTTGCATTTTGAAAGAAATTTTGCATGCATATGTACGATTAAATCGCGTGACAATGCAATATTAAAAGCTTGTACCTAAAAGATTTTAGGGTTTTCCAAAATTATATCATAATGTGAATTCTGTAATTGTTTAATATGTGTTATTCTAAGTTAAGTAAACAGCTATATATTAAATTATACTGAGAGCTCTACCGTATTAGAGCACCTAACTGGAAACATCAAATTTTCTCTCTTTCAGAAATTATATTAATTTAAACCCCTTTTCTTAGTCTCTTAATAAATGTGAAAGCTAAATTAAAAGCCCCACAGATCCTGCAGTAGCAGTAGTCTGCACGTAGCAGACAGAAGATTAAATTACTTGTGAAATCAGTTTCTCCACACTTGTGAAGTTTTGCCGACTTTCGCAGTGGTGGGTAGATCACAAAAATAGAGAATCAATAAATACCATAATCTGAACTTCGTATTACAGATACTGTTCCGTAGTTGCCGATTTTCTAATAAAACAGGCTGATATAATGTAGGTACTAATTAATAGATAATACTGACAAGTTGGTCCAGTGGCAGCGCTGCAGCGTGCTGGACCGAGGGTCGTGGATTTGATACCCATCGAGGGCAAACATTCGTGTGAACAACAGGTTGCTCCGTTGCGATGCCGACGTGCGTGAGCGAGGAAATGAGTTTTCCCCAGATCCCTCGGGAACTATGTCAGGATATGCAAACTAGTAATTTATGTCATTTCCAACCTCCTCAATCATTTCTTTGCACAAAAGCACAACAATCCATTGTTCCGTTGCAATGTAGAGAAATTAACCAAAAAAGAGGTTTTTTTTGCCACGGGATAAAAAGTACCTAGCCTTTGTCTTTCCCAGTAACACAGGCTACCTACCTGCATGCCAACTTTCATCAAGATTGTTCGAGGTGTTGAATCGTGAAAAGATAACAAACAAACAAACAATTTTCTCATTTATAATTCAATTCAATTTAATATTGTTTATTGCAATAAAATACAAAAATAATAGTAGTTTATAAAACTGTTGCTTATTGAGGGGTATTAAAACACGAGTACGAGTTTAAAAACCCAGCCTTGGCGAGGTTTTAAATAGTGTCATACGAGTGTTTTAATACCTAGTTATGTGCAGTTTCATAAACTACTTTATCTTATCTCATACATTGGAATTGAATCAACTAAACAACAAAGATCAAAGTTAAAAGAGTAAGAAAAAAAAATCCCACGAAATTCAGTACCTACAACAAAACGTGTCAGCGCCAAATCCCAGCACAGACAGGTAAAACAATGCTTTCACTGATCTCAGACATTTTAAAGCAAGAATGAAAATTATCCACGGAATTCAGTAACTACAACAAAACGTATTCAATGAATGGCGCCAAAACCTAGGCATCACCGCGCATGCGTTAAAGCGGGCGCTGTCGCGGACAAGTAAAAATTGGGATGAAAACTTTTTGTAATGCTGTAAACATGGCGAGAGTCGCATGTGCGTTCCAATAAAAAAAAATTATATGGAACTTCGTTGGTGATATTTACTTTTTGGATTAACTTGTATCGTAATGGAAAAAAAATACTTATTTTAGTAGAGAATTTAGATTATTAGGTTAGAGAAATTATGTTATAAAGTGTTTTTTTTTTTAATTTCAGTATTGTGTTTATAAAGTATTCCAATATAAATTCGTTTTAAAATTTATAATTCGAACTTTACGATATGAGAATAGATAAAAGATTAAACAACATAGAATATTATACAACAGGCGGCCTTATAATATTAGTAAGGATTTCTTATTCCTGCATGCCTCCTGCGATTACTTACTAAGACGTCATTTTCCTCATAATCTACAATATCACTACTTTTAGCATCAATTATAGCAACCAAACCACCATCAACTCCCCTTCTGCAAATGTGCATCCGTCTGTCTGTCCGACCAGCAGAGTCACCTACGACCCGACTAATTGTCGCACAAGTGGATAATAGCGTAATGCAATCAGGAAGGACGGCGGCCGTGATGCGGTTACCAAATTGATGGATGAGTCATTTGATCTTGTTATTGAGCACTAGAGATGGGTACGTATGACCGGAACAGAATTTTCGGACCCGTGTCCTTCGCGAAACAAATGGATGTAACTCCGACTGCAAGTCTGTCTGTACTGGAACCTTTGGTACTGTTACGGCACTAGTGGAATAAAATAATCTAAGCGTATAAGTAAGTAAAAGCGAGCAAAAACATTGAATAATCCGACGGTCCGGGCGGTCGTACTTACTTTTATAGACATTAGATATATCTATTGCTAAAATACACGTCACTAAATTCATAATAATAAAAAACAAAAAGAAATTCATAATTAAAAATAAAATTACGTACAATTAAAAATTCGAAAATCACTAAAGTATCTACATAATTATTAATTATATCAACTACATTACAGTTACTTACTTATAGATTAAAAATTGGATATAGGTAAAATAAAGAGAATGCTAGCAAGCCAGTGATGTGACGTTACTTTGTCTTGAAACTTGGTAGGCTAGGCTATTCGCTAGCCAATGAAGAAATGCAATGACACGGATTCGTGTTCGAGCGCCCACCTCCACCCGACCGCTGAGTCGGACCCACATAGTCCCAGCGGAACCGGTACACGATGGATGTAGATTCGGACCCAGTTCCTTTAAAATATGGTACGTACCCATCCCTAGTGAGCACCTAGAAGCTTACAAGGCGCAAACTAAACCATATGGTTAATTGTCTACTTTTTGTCATGTATGCTACAAATCTATGTTACTTTTGCTGTGATGGTTTATTTCAAGGGGCAAAGTAGCACGAGAGATTTTTTTTATTATGCACAATTGGTAAGACCTTAGCATCATCTCACCTGATGGTAAGTGACGATGATGCCGAAAATGTAAACGGCCTTACTAAGATTCCCCAACGCAATGGAGAACTGGCTATCTTTTCTTCAAGCTGGAACACCATCCATGTTGTCAGTATTGATGTTTGGCGGCAAGACTTAGATAAGAGCTTAGAAAATGCCCTTCCACGAACCAAACCGAATCTTAATCTCCTGATGTGAAGCTAATAGACTTAACCATTACACCACGGGGGTGGTCAAAATGTATATAATAATTCGTACACGAAAGTTTTGACCCCGGATAAAACCTTCTTTTTAATTCACAATTGGTAAGCCCTTGGCATCATCTCACCTGATGGTAAGTGACGATGATGCCGAAGATGGAAGCGGGCTTACCAAGATTCCCCAACGCAATGGACAACTGGCTATCTTATCTTCAAGCCGGAATACATCAATGTTAACACTGATGTTTGGCGGCAAGTCTTAGATAAATGGCGGTAGCTAGCAAGGCGGGCTTACTGCCTACACTTTATTCTTTCTCCGCCAACAAGCTTCCTTTTATTTTAAGTTTCATTCTAATTCTTTTAGTAGTTTTTAAGACAATCACGGATACTTATTACAGCTAGATTTCATCGTCATATCAGCCGACGGACGTCCAATGCTGGACAAAGGCCTCCCCCAAGGATTTCCATGGCGACCAGTTCTGCGCTGCCCGCATCCAGCGGCTTCCCGCGACCTTCACCAGATCATCGGTCCACCGAGTGGGAGGCCTGCCTACGCTAGGTTTTCCGGAGCGCGGTCGTCACTCGAGAACTTTACTGCCCCAACGGCCATCTGTTCTGTTTAGCAATTCTGAGAGCTATATCGGTTACTTTGGTTCTCCTACGGATCTCCTCGTTTCTCATTCGATCATGCAGATAAACTCCGAAACATTTCATAGGGGAACGAGGGGTAATGAGAGCGGGTGGGTAATGGGAGCGGTGTGAATATAGGCACAAATTTAACTCGTATTCACTCGTGGACCACTCGGAAGCGTTCGTATAACATCGACTAGGTTCGCCCCCCTCGCTGCACTCGACAGTGCCACGCATATCGTTGCTAGAGACAATTGTTGGTTTTTCGCTTCGTGCTTAATAAGAATTCACGACTTTTCAAACCCCAAGTGAGTATCAAAATATATGTTTATTACAATTAGAGCACATTAATGTTATGGCCAAATCTATCTAATTTTATGTTTATGCATTTAAAATGTGATAATTTTGATGTGTAATTTTGTTTTTGTTTTAAATCTAAGATGGTGGTCGCTGGGTAATAAGAAGAATAAGATTTTGTTTGGAATCGTAATGTTAATTGTTATACTGTTATTTTTACAATTAATTAATATTTGAGACTGATTTAACATAATGGCTCCCATTAAACATATGGGATTTATATAGGCTCTCATTTAACGCCATAGAAGGTAATAAGAGCGATTCTTATTTTTGGAAAAAAGTTTAATAACGACCAAATGCCTAATTATAAAACAATGAAGCTTTGATTATTTTGTAGTCAGTATAAGGTTCGTGTTCTTTATTTTTTTTTAATAATATACTTTAAATAAATAAGAGTTTTATTGACGATTTCCCTTAGTAGGTGCCAATTCCTCTCCAAGTCAGTATAAGGTTCATGTTCTTAATTTAAAAAAAAAATATACTTTAAATAAATAAGAGTTTTATTAACGATTTCCCTTACTAGGTGCCAATTCCCCTCGCTCCCGACAAGGCGAACAAAATGCAATTTCCTATATTTAGGGAAATATCTACATGTCAAAAACTATATACAACAAAAAACGCACAATTCCTATATTTTACAGAAAACAAATGAAAAAGCCATCCCCGTCGATCAATTACCGCATAAATAAAGTTGCTGGCAGACATTTGGGGTGTAACTTGATTCCAATGCCTGGAAGCAATAATAAGTAAGTAGAAACAGCTGTTCTCGCTCCTGAATACAAGAACAATGTTGCTGTCTCCTTAATAAGCTTGCCGTTAAAAAGGGACAGTTGCTTCCATGTCTTATAAAAAGTCGTCGCTAATGCTGGATTGCTGGTGTATTTACTAAATTCTGCGTATAACGTAGTGTGGTAAGTCTGTGACCCTTGATAACTTGTTCCTGTAATCTGAGGAAGGTACGTAATACCTAGATTAAAAACTGTTAGTTACTGGAAGGAACCTTTGTTATTTATACCACCGCAAGACAACAAGTAAGAAAGACAAAAAAGTCATATAACTTAAAACACATAAAATCACGCCGACACACATCAATTCTGTTTGGTAAGACTTAGATAATATAGCAGTAACTGGCCAGGAGGGCTTTGAAAATGCCCTACCACTAACGTAATGTAAGACCCCACCGGGAATCGAACCCACGACCACCTGGTGTGAAGCGAATGGACTAACCATTACTCCACGGAGGCGATTAAATAAACATTTTTACATTGTGTTTATTTTTTAATTTTTGGGTACAATAAAGAGTATTTATCTTATCTTAAAAAGTTTGTCATGTACCGTCCTTGTGGCACAATCAACCGCCAAAGAGTAGACGTCGGTTGCGTGGTGTTGCACTTAGCTTCACTCGTGGTCACATGTAGGGCCTACGGACGTGTGCAACCCGACTTTAATTTTCATCTGGAATCAGATGTGCAGGCTTCATCACGATGTGTTCCTTCACCATTAAAGCAATCGGTAAGTAAATGTATGTAAGTTTTGGAAAACTAACTGATAGCACAGATTACTAATTAGTGCTGATAGTTTGGCCCTCCCAGGATTTGAAACCGAGACCACTGTTTTTATTGTTTTTTTTTAATTCACAATTGGTAAGCCCTTGGCATCATTTCACCTGATGGTAAGTGACGATGATGCCGAAGATGGAAGCGGGCTTACCAAGATTCCCCAAACGAGTCCTACTAAAGTAAGATAATAGAAGATAGTAAGATTATAGCGAGTTGCTGCAGACAGCTGTTAGATGCAATCTTAAATCGGTTCAAGGGCACACTTAGGGGAGTTTATACAGGGGCAAATTTAAAAAAGAAAAGCTTAGAAATATACGTACTATATTACTCATTTTGGTATATATTTACACTAATTCCACATAAATTTAATAAAACTACACTTTATAATTGGTCAGCGACCGGTTATGAACACCATCTTCAAGCATAATGTTCCACCAAGAACCTACAATCAAAAGTATCAACTATACGTACTATTTAGCTTTTCTTTTTAAATTTGTCCCTTATAAATTTCCCTAGGTGCGCCCTTGAACCGAGCATAGGTTGTCCCCGTGGTCCTACTGGACAAAATAGTAGGACCACAGGGAAACAGCCTTATCTATGAGTACCTACTTTAATAAACCACAGTGACTAATGCCAATTTTCAATGAAGTTTGTGAATCTTTGAATTGAATATTTCCTGTTGATTCCATTTTCCGTAGGTCTTCAACCAACTTCCGTTACATAAGTGTGGCTTCTCTAACTCGATTTACTAGTAATTTCCCCTGAACAACTGTATGGCTTCAGTTTAAACCGGGTCCGCCTGTCGTGTTCTGCAATATCTAAGTATTTATCTACAGGGTGAGTTAGCCCCTTTAAAAATAAACTAAACTTAACAACTTTTCTAAAGAATTGACAGAGCTCTGCAGTTAACTTAATTTTTTCAACTTTTTTATCTCGTATATTTAAAAAATGGTTATTTTTAATCCATTCACATCCGCGACCGCACATGTACGGACAGCGACACATCAAGCTATACAAAACTAGTATAAGCTGGCCGCGCGAGTCGCGCGAACGCCTTTGCGTTTCAACATACGCGAGGCCCGCGTATACTGGTTTTGTATAGCATGATGTGGCGCCGTGTGTACCAACTTCGTGGCTGCGGCGTAAAGGTAGATAATTTTTAAGTTTTTTAGTGCGTTTTTTTTTTCGAAAGAACAAGCTTGTTGTTGGCCATTGGGGCCTTTACAACTTCACCGGGCAGGGGTTTTTTTACCCTACTGGCTAAAAGGGAGGGTAAAGTTTTTCGGGTGTTTGTATGTTATGTTTCTTTGGCTGAGCCTGTACGAAAGATAAATGGGGAAGTGTTTATTTTAAAGAGTAGATTTTCATTCATTGTTAGGGTATAGTTCTATGTTATTAAGTTTAACAAGAAAAAAAACTAAAAATTAAACATCAGCTGGCTGCCACATACAAAAACATAGCTTAAACGGCTTTTAATTTTTAATGAAAATGGGTAGATTATTGCTATGATATTGCGCCGAAATGGATCGATTGCATTAATTTGATGTTTTTAATTTAAAAGGATGCCGCATACGTGTTCAAATATTAAACGAAGAGATCCGTAGGAGAACTAAAGTAACCGACATAGCTTATAAAATTTCTAAACTCAAGTGGCGGTGAGCGGGGCACATAGCTCTTATAACGGACGACTGTTGGGGTTGTAAACGCGCACCGAAATACGTAGTATAGGCTGGTCCCCCACTTGGTAAACCGAAGACCTTGTGTAGGTCGTGGGAAGAGCCGCTGGATGCGGGCAGCGCAGGACCGGTCGTTGTGGTTATCCTTGGGGGAGGCAGTGGACGTTTTTCTGCTGATGATGATGATAATGAAAAGAATCCAATGATGCTTTCAGACATATACAACGTTGTAATAAGGCTCATTTATTGGATATAGAATCTGTGTAGTGTACAGAAAGCAATTTGCAATACAAGTTTACGATGATGATGATAATGAAAATGTTAATCATAATTCTTTCAGACGTTTCAGTACCACCCTGTGTGGCATCATGCAACGTGCTTATAAGGCTCAGTTATTTGATATGGAATCCGTGTAGTGTAGAGAAAGCAATTTGCAATACAATGTAATGGGAAGTGTACGATTATGATAATAATGAAAATGATATTAATAATGCTTTCAGACGTTTTAGTACCACCCTGTGTGGCATCATGCAACGTGGTTACAAGGCTCGTTTAATGGATATATGGAATCCGTGTAATGTAGAGAAAGTATTTGCAATACAATGTAATGGAAAGTTTACGATGATGATGATAATGAAAATGATATTAATAATGGTTTCAGACGTTTCAGTACCACCCTGTGTGGCATCATGCAACGTGCTTATAAGGCTCAGTTATTTGATATGGAATCCGTGTAGTGTAGAGAAAGCAATTTGCAATACAATGTAATGGGAATTGTACGATTATGATAATAATGAAAATGATATTAATAATGCTTTCAGACGTTTTAGTACCACCCTGTGTGGCATCATGCAACGTGGTTACAAGGCTCGTTTAATGGATATATGGAATCCGTGTAATGTAGAGAAAGTATTTGCAATACAATGTAATGGAAAGTTTACGATGATGATGATAATGAAAATGATATTAATAATGGTTTCAGACGTTTCAGTACCACCCTGTGTGGCATCATGCAACGTGGTTATAAGGCTGAGTTATTGGATATGGAATCAGTTTAATGTAGAGAAAGCATTTGCAATACAATGTAATGGGAAGTGATCTAACGAGTAAGTTACGTCAACAACCCATAAACGTCCCCAATACTGGGTCATGGGTCTCTTCTCAAATTAGAAGAGTTTAGGGCAAAGCCTCACACGGGGGCTAAGTCCAGGTTGGTGGAGGTTGCAGGGCTATAGTAGTAAATCCAGTGTCAGAAGTTTTTTTTTATGCCGCCTATTAGGCATCTGACAAGGCCTAACGACTGCGATCTAGTAATACTCGTAGCAACCGGCACCAACAGCTTACAAAGCACGCAAAACGGTCGAGGAAAATGCCAGTAACAATCAAACCAATCCAGGCAATGACCGTGCTTCAGATCAGTTAACCTGCGTGATCGCCCTAACCACGCAAGTCGCACTGAACTACGACTGCTTTTGTACTTCACTGAGTTTAATTGATAACGAGTAAGTGCATAACTAGGTAGGTACAGTCGAGTTCATTAATATATTGGCATCATGGCCAATGATTCAAAACATTGTAAGCGTCAAAATGAACATAAAGTTCTTTACAAACATATGTAGATATCAATAAAAAGTTATCATGAAAACTGTTCATTAACTGTTTGTATAGAACTTTATATTTATTTTGACGCTTACAATGTTTTTAACCATTGGCCCTGCCAATATATTAATGAACTCGACTGTACCTACTTTTTACTCGACTACCCACAAAAGGGAGTGTAAATTTTTTTTTCCAGGTCTAATGTAAATGTATGTTTCTTTAATCCGTAATGCCTTTTAAACAGTTTGATGGATTTTAGAGTGTAAGATATCGTTAAATTCTTATTGATCCCGTGAGTGACATAGGAAACATTTTACTCGACTTTCCAAAAAAGAGAGGTAATGTTTTGATACAGTCGTGCTTTTTAATAAATATTCAATTTAAAGTTATTATTTTATTTGACGAACAGCGAATCTTTTCTAAAATAACTTGATGACTTTTTAATGCGATGTCTGTTTCTTTGTATCTGTCTTGCTTGATTGATAAGTGACTTATTTTCGATTCTATTAATTTACCACATCAAACAACTATCTACCTCTGTGTTTCTCTTTAAGTCAAAAATTACAAAAATAGGTGGTGACTTGTTATTATTATATGCAAATTTAATTATAAAGTATAAAATTTTGCTGTTAGACTCCCAAATAAAAAAAAAAAAATATTTATCGAAACACCTAAAAAACTTTTAGGTACAAGCTTTTCATATTGCATTGTCACGCTATATACATATGCATGCAAAATTTCAGCTCAATCAGAAACCGGAAAGTAGATCAAATTTAACTTGCAAGATTCCACCCGAACATTGCAAGTTAAAAGCTTGTAAAAATAAAATAGAATGCACGGCAAGGCACAAAATGTTTACCGTACGCTAAAATACGATAAGAAGATAAAAAAATTCAATTCCACTCGATCATTATCTCCGATATTTTAATATTTATGTAGATACTGTCAGCAGCAAGACTCGGACCGCCTCACAAAATATCCTGGTCGAGTATCGGAAAACTGTCGAACCCTCTCGTTGTGGCGCAGGCGGGTGTTTAAAGAGTATTGACGTGTTCCTGAATTTCTGTGCAAAACAGAAACCGTATTGATTGGTATAAAAGGGATCCGGATATTTGTAGCTAATTAATTGGGAAATCGCCCTAATTCAGGTTAGGCTCGAGCTCCTCGGTGGAGACGTATCAAAAGAAGCTTCTCAAATATAAATTTAAAAAAACAGGTGGCACTTTAATGTTGTAAAAATTAACGAGCAAAAAATCTGACAGCAAATTTTTTTTTTGCGAAAGCAATAAATTACGTCACTCGAACTGCTTTGATCAGCTAATTCGACTATGATTCACTGTGACAATTTACTCATTCAAAGGAATAATCGAATTTTGTTGAATATATTCCAATGTGGGGTTTGAAAAATGAAACAATATTTACAAGCGTAAGAAATTCAGTACATTGGTACAAATACTAAGGGTTAGATTGCGATTAAGCGTCGATAGAACTCACAATGAATTTGAAGTTTTTTTTCGTTGTGCTTTTATTAGTTGTGAAGAGGGGGGATATATAATATTATTTTATTTAAAAATAACAAAGAGTTACTGTAGTTCAGTAATCAAATTCTAACAAGTCTCTACGTCAAAAATTTTTATGGAAATTATCATCTTTTTGTTTTATATATTTATTTATTTATATATATCCCCCCTCTTTCAACTAAAGAAAGACAAAAAATATTTTTTTTTATTTCTTCTTTTAGTTGCTAGGGGGGGTATATATATTATATAAAATATAAATATAATTTTTAATTTGTCTTAAAAATCTTGTAGCTTTTTAGAGAATGAACGAAAATACACATCAAATGTCACAAAGGAAGTCTATACACTCTATAAAAACTTAATGAAGATAATGTCTAATTACACATATAAAGTTTCAGAAACAAAGACATCCTTTTACAACTCGAGATAATAAATAATAACATAAAAACATTGACAGTTTTCACTAGCAAACAAAGAAGGAACCTAAATTACTAATCTAATAAAATAATTAATTAATATCTAATCTATGACCTATTTCTTCTTAAATAAAACATTAATTACGAAACAGTAGCTCTATGCATATCTTTATACACGATCCTGAACTATATAAACTTATCTACGGTATTAAAGTCGCATATTTTAAATTTGCATAACTTGTATGTAGTTTTTTTTACATTTTCATTTCCTAAGACCCTTAAAATTAACCCTTACCTCTAAATTAGAAAGAAAAAGACTATTTTACTTATATTAATTTTGATCTTTGGGCAGTGGCCAGTGCTTTGACCGCTGGCGAAAATAAACGCGCCTTTCTGCGCATGTAACTCAAATTTCGATGCATGTGGTACATTCTTGTAGCTTTTACAATTGTTGATTGCAGTAAAGTTTATTATTAATAATTAAATTAATTATTAATAATCAATATCGTGTATAAAGATATGCATAGAGCTACTGTTTCGTAATTAATGTTTTATTTAAGAAGAAATAGGTCATAGATATAATTATAGAGTAATTTAGGTTCCTTCTTTGTTTGCTAGTGAAAACTGACAATGTTTTTATGTTATTATTTATTATCTCGAGTTGTAAAAGGATGTCTTTGTTTCTGAAACTTTATATGTGTAATTAGACATTATCTTCATTAAGTTTTTATAGAGTGTATAGACTTCCTTTGTGACATTTGATGTGTATTTTCGTTCATTCTCTAAAAAGCTCAAGCAATTAATTTTAATAAATGTATAGATCTTCCGAAATTAATCCTCAATCAGCAATTGATACACTACTAAAATTCACTCGTTAATGCCTCTTGTAATTTTTCTAAGTGCCAACTTTTGATTCCAAAACTCTTCCTATTATATGAGCTAATATCATCAATTGGGAAATTGAGTTTCTTTCATACACTTACCTAGATTTTAATTATAAGTTCTATACCGATGAAAAATAGTAGATTGTTATACAAGGGATGTAAGAGAGCTATTACAGAACAAGATTCAATTTGGCGCACGTGCGAGCACAGCTCGCTGAAGGCGCTAATGGATCGAGTACACCCGAGATATTCAGACGACCGTGCGAGCGAAGCGAGGGAGGGAGAATCAGGTTCGAGGGTGTAATAGCTACTTACAACCGAGTTAAGCATTCTACTTTACATCTTTCATGCGAGGTAAGTTAGAGTAGAAACTCCACAGTGATGATGGTTTGTAAGTTTTAGAGAGCTGTCTGAAACACACAATCAATATACATTCTAGATAGATTTTATTCCTTTTTCTGCACGCCATTTATTGAAATAGTACCTGGGAGACTGGTTATAACTATTTATTGTAATACGTTGGTGTTTAAGTGATAATCTACATATAAACTTAAAAAGTAAAATGTGAACTGACAATTATTATTATTTACAATCGATTTCTGTATAGATCAGGTGTTTGATTTCAGTGATCCTAAAAACTGATATTTATGAGATATATATATATATATATATTGTTATCTTAAACATTAACTACATTTTTTTAAACTTGTCAAAAAACAATAAAAAAATAAAAAATATACAGGGTGTAAACTTGTATTCTTGCAATATTTATGGAGGCGGTAGTTTACAATTATACAAATCACTTCAGCTTATGCAGAAAGTCTGTTATTTGAAATATAAAAAGTTATAACATGAAATTGTTTTGAAGTTCACGTAAGAATAAACCATTTTTGTGTAGGTGGAACACACCATACGTGACTGTGACGTCAACTCACAAATGGACAGTTCATTCATCCCTCATTCAATTATTCATTCGTACACTGCTAATTTCAAATTTTCCTTCCTACTTTATGGGCTTAGGTCCTAAGGACCTTCAAAAACACAGTTTTTACTATTTTTACCACTTTCTGTCGCTCAATGCACTTTTAGGTATTTATGGCGTAGTTAAAAGTCTGAAATCAGCCTATTTACACATAAATAAACAAAAATGTACAAAAACTTACAAGTTTGTGTGCTACGCAGTAACTGATCGAAATGACCACCGTTCTGCGCAAGGCACAGTCGAGCACGCCGACGCGAATTACGCTTTAATTTACATAAAATAAAAGTATTCTGTTTTACAGTTTCGAACACTGCTAACACTTTCTCACGTAACTCAACCACACTTTCAATTTCCTCCTTTTACACTAGACGTTTCATGTCGCCCCACAAGCAATAATACAGCGGGGTAAGGTCCGGGGGTCGTGCTGGCCAGGCCACGGGGCCTCCATGTCCTACCCACTGATTGCCGTTGCACTGCGAGCGAGCGCAAACACAACTGTCTCTAAAGGAAGCGCGGCGGCTACTAAACTGAAATGACACTGACAAACGTGGTCCCTTTG
Organism: Coleophora flavipennella; assembly: GCA_947284805.1. Lineage (NCBI taxonomy): Eukaryota > Metazoa > Arthropoda > Insecta > Lepidoptera > Coleophoridae > Coleophora > Coleophora flavipennella. Next base: position 8,326,031 of record OX369257.1, on the reverse strand, counting down.
TGCTTTGAGTAAGACCGACTCTTTTAAGGACGCCGCAACCGATGTCTGTCTTGCGCATAGTGATTAGCGAAATCGATTTAATTTAATGGTGTGAACTTAGCATTGTCGATAAAAAAAACATTAAAAACAATTAAAAAAAAGTGACGATTTTATTAATGATTTGTACTCAGTATCAGCTATATATTAACCTTTGTAAATATTGCAAGAATGCAATTTACACCCTGTATATAAACTTGAACGTATAAAAAAAACAAAAGTTAGTCACCGAGAGGGATTTGAACCCGTAACACTCGCTTCATGCCGTCCGCGTCTTTACCCGCTGGACCAGACGGAGAGCCGGCAATAAACACGAAATTGGGTATGCTAAAAAAAATGTATTTTTTTTAATTTTTTTTCTGATGGTTTAGACCATTTTGAAAAACTAATTTGAATATTTCATTTTTTAAGCCTCTAGATATTTTTAAATATTTTTTTAAATTTTGAAACCTTGATGACGTCATCGGTTCACATTACTATGAAACGAACAGCCCTATTTCTATGACGATGAAATGAATAGGCCTTGACGTCAACTGTCAAGTCACTCAAGTCAATCATTCCCAAAGGTTTTTTGGCGGGATTTGTGGTAGACGCATTCGTAGTTTTATTTTGTTGTTTTTTCATTGCACCGGCACTAGCATTACAAATCCAACAGCTAAGGAAGCCTAAATACGTCAGACCTGGCTGTATGGTCTTAGTAACCTTTGCCTTTTCCGAAACGAAACTATCACAAAGCCAACAACGAAACGTCAAAGTCAAAATTTACTTGTCATCAAACATCATAATCTATGTATGGACAAGGCCTTCAGAGTTTAAATGTTTTTTAGAACCACAATAAAAATTGGACCTCTAATGAATATCTTACCAATTTAAGTATTTAATTTGAATGACGTTCTAATAATATTTGATTGTTTCAAACGTAGTTTTTGGTGGATGATAAATAAATAGTGCCTTTTTCAGTGCTCGACGAAAGCTCGTCCTCAAATGCAAGGTCCGTAATTGATATGACAAGTAAGAGTGCACGTTCCGTTCAGTGGTGAAATAAGGTTTTATTGTAAACTCGTGACGTCATAGGGGTCAAATGAAGGTTATTGTCCTTTTCCGATTTTTTTACGCAATCTTTTACTTTTTCGAGTGGAAAATGAAAAAATATGGCTTTAAATAAAAATATCTCGAAATGGTTTTTTTATTTTCATGGCTTATAAAAAATTTAGCATACCCAATTAGCGACCATATCCTGCGTGGAAAGAAAAACGCATGAAAACTCGAAAACACGCGTTTTTCCAAACATAAAACTAATCTAGATCGATTGTTTACCTCTAAAAATCCCCATATACCAAATTTCAGCGAAATCGTTAGAGCCGTTTCCAAGATCACAGTAATATATATATACAAGAATTGCTAGTTTAAAGGTATAAGATTCATAGGATTTTAGGTATATCGGTCTCTGGATTTGTTCGGTAAAAGATTTTGTACATCTGCTTCGAGATGATAGAAATCAGGCATGCAGGCCAGTTCTTCATCGGATGAAGTACTTGACATGCTGAACTAACACTTTTAACTAGTAAAAACTTGTAATAACTTATTTTATTACAGTCGCAAGTGAACAAGCATCAAATGAAATGAAATACCGCCATTTCCATTTTTTTTAGTAAAAAGTTTTCTTATCATTGTATAAGAAAAATTAAATTAAATGCTGCCATTTACATTGCTTCTCTTTCAGTAAAAAGTTTTCTTATGATTTTATAAGAAAAGAGATGGTTTCACTAAGAGTTTTGCATAGCTTGAACTGTAAAGTTCACTTTACAATTCAAGCATAGTGTGACGTAAAGTGATTTGAAAATGGAACGTCTAAAGAAACAATGCATGACTTTTTGGCGGGAATTTGTAGCGTTCAGTTTGTCATTTTCTTTTATTATCCGAAAAATTACATTTAGTGGTTTTTGATGTATAATATTGATAGTGTATTTATCAGCGAAGTATCATTTTTGTGTTTCTTTTGTAGGATAATGAAATAAAAGTGTGTATAATGTGTTTCGAGTTCCCACAAGAAATCCGAGCAAGCTTTAGCGTTAGTTTATAGACAATGATATGATGTGAACGTGAAGAAACAGTGATCTTGAAGACTGAAAAGTTACTGAACACTTACAAAGATTGTCAGAAGAAAAATGTGAGGAAACAATGAAAACAAAAAAAATGGACTGGACATCTGGATTTGACCAATATAATGAGCTTTTGACTACGTTATCTGAGAAATATACTGAAAATTACTGAAGACGTGAATTCTACAAATTAATACTACTGAAAAACATATACTGAAGACTAGGCGGTATGGCCAATGAGCCTTAGCCTGCCCTAAAAGGGCGACTGAAAAAAAAAATAGAAACAATGCATTGTGTTGTAAATACCAACTTACACAGCCGCTTTGTACAGTAGTAAATACTTACTGAGCATGTATGATGTAAAAAATATAATTATATATAAGTAGTCTGTAAAACATCATGCTAGATTATAACATTGCCTGCTACACTATCACAACTAATAGTACATACAATAGGTAGGTAGCTAATGTACAGGTGTAACATAAAGGTGCAATGATACGGTGGGTATATGATATGAATGATAGGACAAGGTGGGTTTGTGCTGATCAAACTGAACAACTTTGCTGAAATCGCGATTTTTTTTTCCATACAAATTGGTCAATTGATTGACCGGTTTTGTAAGAAAAATCCAAAAAAATTCGCGATTTCAGCAAAGTTGTTAAACAAAAGTTGTTCAGTTTGATGAGTACAAATCCACCTTAAGTACCATTCACCTTTATGTTACACTCTGTATAAGTATTCATAATATGCATAATCGTGATCGGAATAGGTAGAGAGTAATTATTATTATTATTATTATTATATCAGCTCATATACGTCCCCACCGAGGGGCTCGAGCCTACCCTGAATCAGGGCGATTAGGCCTTAGTCGACCACGCGGGCCCAGTGCGGGTTGGTCGACTTCACACACAACCTTCGAGTTTCTTCACAGGCGTGTGCAGGTTTCCTCACGATGTTTTTTCCTTCACCGTTAAAGCAATCGGTAATGAGAGTAATACATGCATATATTCGAAAAACATAACCTTTTTACTGGCGCTGACGGGTAATAAAAAATGTGCCTAAAGTTCTCGAGAAAGGATATAAAATGGAGTTATAAAAACTACCAAATATATTTTAATTTTTAATTTTATATCTACGCAGTGACTAAGTACTTAACTAATACCAGGTATGCGATGACTCATTTATTTATTAAGTTTTCTGGACATTTTTAAAAGCCCACGATCCAGAATAAATATTTAATCAACATATTTGGTAGTTTTAACAACTCAATGTTATATCCTCCAGCGAACTTTAGGCATTTATTTATTTAGGCAGTGGTTAGTGCCCTTGACTACTGATCCGAGAGTTGTGGGTTCGATCCCCACCCAGGGCAAGCATTTGTGTGATGAGCAGATTTGTTTGCTCTGTGTCTGGGTGTTAAATATCTATATATGTATGTATTTAAACGTATATAAGTATGTATATCAGTCTCTGGTAACCCTTATCACAGGGAATCCTACTTTGGGGCCAGATGACCATGTGTGATTTGTCTGAGAATATTATATTATATTATATTTATATTCTACCTATTTAATTAAGCTTTGGCAATGTTTTAATTTTGTTCTACTACCTATGATGGATGAGGTTATACCTTCAAAACTGTTCACCGTCGCCCTGGAAAATGTTTTTTTAAGCTTTTAGGCTGCGGTGGACTCGGCATCGTACAAGACTAGAATTGGGTATGCTAAAAAAATGTATTTTTTTTAATTTTTTTTCTGATGGTTTAGACCATTTTGAAAAACTAATTTGAATATTTCATTTTTTAAGCCTCTAGATATTTTTAAATATTTTTTTAAATTTTGAAACCTTGATGACGTCATCGGTTCACATTACTATGAAACGAACAGCCCTATTTCTATGACGATGAAATGAATAGGCCTTGACGTCAACTGTCAAGTCACTCAAGTCAATCATTCCCAAAGGTTTTTTGGCGGGATTTGTGGTAGACGCATTCGTAGTTTTATTTTGTTGTTTTTTCATTGCACCGGCACTAGCATTACAAATCCAACAGCTAAGGAAGCCTAAATACGTCAGACCTGGCTGTATGGTCTTAGTAACCTTTGCCTTTTCCGAAACGAAACTATCACAAAGCCAACAACGAAACGTCAAAGTCAAAATTTACTTGTCATCAAACATCATAATCTATGTATGGACAAGGCCTTCAGAGTTTAAATGTTTTTTAGAACCACAATAAAAATTGGACCTCTAATGAATATCTTACCCATTTAAGTATTTAATTTGAATGACGTTCTAATAATATTTGATTGTTTCAAACGTAGTTTTTGGTGGATGATAAATAAATAGTGCCTTTTTTAGTGCTCGACGAAAGCTCGTCCTCAAATGCAAGGTCCGTAATTGATATGACAAGTAAGAGTGCACGTTCCGTTCAGTGGTGAAATAAGGTTTTATTGTAAACTCGTGACGTCATAGGGGTCAAATAAAGGTTATTGTCCTTTTCCGATTTTTTTACGCAATCTTTTACTTTTTCGAGTGGAAAATGAAAAAATATGGCTTTAAATAAAAATATCTCGAAATGGTTTTTTTATTTTCATGGCTTATAAAAAAATTAGCATACCCAATTATGTCAAACTTCCGTGTCATACCTACTCCTCTGAAGGTTGGAGGCTCTAATACACTCGAAATGTTACCGAATATGTGTTCATGGGACAAACAGTCCAGTTAGGTAGGTCCAACATCGAGAAAGAGATCAATCGTCGAATCCAACTCGGCTGGGCAGCGTTCGGGAAGCTTCGCAATATCTTTTCGTCCCAGATACAGAAGTGTCTTAAGACCAAAGTCTTCGACCAGTTTGTGTTGCCAGTGATGACGTACGTAACTGAGACATAATTGCTTACTATGGGCCTCACAACAAGGCTCAGGTCACCCAAAGGGCAATGGAGCGTGCTATGCTCGGAGTTTCTCTGCATGATCGAATCAGAAACGAGGAGATCCGTTGGAGAACCAAAGTAACCGACATATCTCTCAGAATGGCTAAACTTATGTGGCAGTGGGCGGGGCACATAGCTCGTAGAACAGATGGCCGTTGTGGCAGTAAAGTTTTCGAGTAGCGACCGCGCACCGGAAAACGTAGCGTAGGCAGGCCTCCCACTCGGTGGACCGATGACCTGGTGAAGGTCGCGGGAAGCCGCTGGATGCGGGCAGCGCAAAACCGGTCGTCATGGAAATCCTTCGGGGAGGCCTATGTCCAGCAGTGGACGTCCTTCGGCTGATATGAATATGATGATGATGATGAGGACAATACTATTGAACTGTGAGGCTTCTATTTATAAAACTGAACAACTTCAAGTGTCGCAATACGCGCAAAATAGGGTTCTATAGTCGTATAAAAAATGTATGTTATAAAAACCAAGTTATTTTGTATTGAAAATCTAATGAAAACCTTATAACTTTATCACAAATTACGTTTCCATTCATAGGGCTCTCAGATGCCTCAATCCGAGGAGGTTGATACGTGTTAAAATAATATCGAACGTAAGTCTATTCGTTTTAAATTCAAATCAATGCGGGCTTCAACTCGGCTGTTACGTTGAAACCGAACGCCCAATTCTCGATTTATACATGTTTTTATTACTTTTCTATACTTTCAAATACTTAAGTTTAAAAAAATGTGATGAACTAAAATGAAAGGTATAACTTATATTTTTTTACATCAAAAGTGGTGATATTTTTTCAAATTGTATTCAATTAAATCGACTTTTTATTTTTTTAAGTATGTTATATATTTTTTCCATAGTGATAGCTTTACATAGTCTTTCAATAATTTGAATTGAATTATTGTCATTTGACCTATCTTATCACTATTACTTTTTCCTTGTTCAAGGTTTGTCTGTAAATTATTCTCAACTAGGTTTGCCCGCGGCTTCACCCGCGTGGACATCGTTGTAATGACTGTCTTAGAGGGTGCGCGGTGCGCGAGCCGCGAGCGGCTCGCGAGCGTGGACATGATTCTTTTCCAGATCCCTCGGGAACTATGTCAGGATATGATTATTAGTAAATCATGTCATTTCCCATCCCCTCAACCATCTCTGTGCAAAAAATCACAACAATCCATTGTTCCGTTGCGATGTTAAAGAAATTAACCAAAAAAAAGATTTTTTTCCGTTCTCTCAAGAACTGCATCGGGCTATGCTATTTTCACGGGATAAAAAGTAGCCTATGTCTTTCCTTGTGACACGTGCTACCTGCATGCCAAATTTCATTAAGATTGGTCAAGGCGTTGAAGCGTAAAAAGGTAACAAACAAACACATTTTCACATTTATAATATTATTAAAGATTTCTTAACGAACATCCTACGTCTGTATTGTGTATTTTCAGGAAAAAAATATTATTGGGTACCTATCTAACTAATACGAGTTAGTATTAACTCAATTTATTTGTAACGGTCGCTTGTTTGTCTTCAGAGGGTCAGGCCAATATTATTATTTGCTTCATTTCTGAATATTCGGTTCGGTTAATTCAACTTATATTTTATTTTGCGGCCCCGCCGAATTCATACTATTTAGTTTTATTAATTCTTGGGAAAATGGAGAAACAAGTGAACGGTTAAGCTTCCATTTAAAATTTTAAATAGGTATTACAAGTCTAATTTATCCAGTTTCTCGGAATTGGTATTGTTTTTTTAAATTCACAATTGGTAAGCCCTTGGCATCATCTCACCTAAGGGTAAGTTACGATGATGCCGAAGATGGAAGCAGGCTTACCAAGATTCCCCAATGCAATGGAGAACTTGCAATATTATCTTCAAGCCGGAACACATCAATGTTGTTAACACTGATGTTTGGCGGCAAGACTTAGATAAGATGGTGTTAGCTGGCCCGGCGGGCTTAGAAAATGCCCTACCACCAACCAAACCGAGTCTTACAAGTTGACCCCACCGGGAATCGAACCCGCGACCTCATGTTGCGAAGCGAATGGACTAACCATTACACCACGGAGGCGGTTATTGGTTGTTCTAAAAAAAGGCTACAATTTTTAAACGCTTAAAAAAAGGGGAGGTTTCTCAATTCGACCGTATAAGTGTCTTCTATGAACCGATTTTGATAATTATTTTTTTGTTGGAAACAAGATATACCAAGGGTGTTACCATGATAAGGAAAGCAGGATCTGATGATGGCATCCAAGAGAAATCGAAGGGATCGAAATCGTAGTGGCGACTAGTGCCTTTGAAGTCGTTTTTTTTTATTATTATGGAACAAGCTTGTTTTTTTTGTTAATTACTGGCTATTGCTCGACTGCTCCAGAAAGAGGGTTATGTTTTTCGAGTGTGTGTATGTGGATTTATTTCTTTGGCACGTGTAGCCTAAACGACTTGATGGATTTTGAAGTGCGAGGTGTCATTCGATTCGGCTTGATCCCCGCGAGTGACGTAGGATATATTTTTACCCGACTGGCCAAAAAAGAGGAGTTAAGTGTTTTTGCAGTTGGGTTTTTAATTTTTAATTAATGTGTGTAGTTATTTCTTACGATTTTTTAAGTTCGTAATCTGATGACGTTGGAGGCTCAAACACCGTGAAAACCGTTCAAGTGAGAGTCGGATTCCGCAACACTATCCACACAAATATAACAATGAAAAGTACCTATTCAATTCAAACAAAAGACATCAATGCGAGCGACAGAAAAATGTTTCTTTTTCAGTTCACTTGACTCACACTTGACTTATTTTCATTATTTTTTGTTTTATCCTAGGGTTTGTAATATAATCCTACCAAGTTTCACGCTTGTGCGTAAACGATAGAGCAAAAACCAAAAAATCTTCAAAAACAGTTTTTCTATATGCCCTTAATTTTTCTTTTTTTTTAATTTGTTAGTAAATCCCTCATAATAACACAATTCTGTGAAAATATCAGCCGGCTACCTATCACGGCGCAAAAGATAAAGCCTTTTAAAAGTGGGACAAACTTAAAGCTAGACAGACGGACGGACGGACAGCGTAGGCTCAGTAATGCTTACCTGGTACGGAACCCTAAAAAAAGTTTAACAGTGTAAATTAAAATTGATGTTAAAATAAAAGTTATTAATTATTTTTTCAATACAGTTGCTTGAAAAGAGGTCCTTTATATGCCAGCAAAGAGTGCGCAAAATTGATTTTACCGCACATGTGCTTTTACTTCAACACTTTTTTTAAATTTCTATCTCGGAGGAACAAGACATTTCTAGCAAATAAAAATATAATTACCAAAGATACAGAATCTTCAAAGAAGAATTTTAAAAGAGATAGGTTGTTCCTCCGTGAGGTTAGTACATAACGGTAACTGATTAGATTATCTTTGGGTTATATCATTTTGAAGAAAAGAGAAAAAATATGAATAAAGCGAAACCGGTTACACCAAGGAATAGGTCATCTTTTCCAAAGAGGTTTTAATGCTTATAATAATTGTATCCCAAGCCTTATTGTAGCCTATTTATGATAATATAAAACAAACTTCGCATGCGTTCGTGTGCAAGCTAAAATATGGCGCAATTTTTGTAAAACTGAATTGTGATGTTTTAGTTGTGAAAACTACTAAAATTGTGGATAGTTAATACATGTGTGATAAAAAATACTTCACTTATGTGTATGTATAAGAAATAACAAAGTAAGATTACTCCCCGGACATTTAAAATAAGCCACAAGTCGCGTAAAATGAGCTTTGATTCCTGAAACCTTGATAGGTATGTATCTACCCATGTATTTTGTTTTTCTGTCACGGTAGATCTTTTTTTTATCTTTTTTCTTACAACTGTATTGAAAAAACCTTTTTTTTTATTCACCTCGTATGATACATGGGTGTAAAAGGAAATAACAAGCTCGTGACGATGGTAAACCCTCGCCTGCGGCTCGGGCTTACATAATATGTCACACGTTTGTTATTGATCTTTTTACCACCCTTGTATCTTATATTTTTATAACTATTACATAACTTTTTGCATTATAAAAATAGTCTGTAGCTCAATCGTTAACGACTCGGTCCTCCTACCCAGACGTGCCGCGTTCAAATCCGGTGAGCCAATGTACCAATGGTTGTTTTGACACTTACGATACTTACCGATTGCTTTCACGGTGAAGGAAAAAGATCGTGAGGAAACCTGCACATCTCATTTCAGATGTGTATGAAGGTAGCATTGCATACATCCGTAGGTGTAAATCTAAATGCCCTACACGTGACCGTGGGTAATGCTAAGTGCAACACCAGGTAACCGCCGTATATCCCTTGGATAGCTCACTTAATTGTACCACACAGAGAGAGATATTATAATATCTAAATATCTCAACGGAAGAACCAGGTTCCGTAGGTACTAGAAAACGGAGCCCTAATTCTAAGCCTACGCTGTCTCCGTATGTTCGACTTTTATAAGGCTGTATCTTTGGAACCGTAATAGGTAGGTGGCTGAATTTTTTACAGAATATTTTTTTTATGGAAGACTTAGCAAAAAATAATAAAAAAGGTTGTGTGTGAAATCGATCAACCAGCACTGGGTCCGCGTGGTCGACTAAGGCCCGATCGCCTTGATTCAGGGTAGGCTCGAACCCCTTGGTGGGAGCGTATATGAGCTGACATGATGAATGAAAAAATTAAAAGCCTGGCCAAGTGCGAGTCGGACTCGATGATACCTATTTACATTACAAACAAAAGAGAACAACGCGAGCGTCAAAAATGTTTTTTTTATTAAGTTCGTACTCCTTAGTGCAAGTACGACTCACACGTGGACTATTTTTATTACTTTTTGTTTTACTTCAGAATTAGTACTAAAATGACATCAAACTTCATGCTTGTATGTATTCGCGTTTTTACGATAAAGCTAAATCTGAAATACCTGTAAAATCAGAGATTTGTTACCATAGATGGGTTATGCACTAACAACATTTGAAAATCGAACCCATTCACTCACACAATTGGTCTATTTCACGCGTTATTTGAAATTGGCGCGAATCTAACGTATTTTGTTGGTTTTCATTTGAGTAAATAACATCATCATAACAGCCGAAGGACGTCCACTGTTGGACATAGGCCTCCCCAAGGATGTCCACGACGACCGGTTCTGCCCAACACTCATCCAGCGGCTTACCGCGACCTTCACTAGGTCATAAACTCATAAATCAAAATATATTGAGTAAATATAATAAATAAATATTTTACAGTTTATTGTGTAAATATAAGACATAACAGGCTTAAAAGGAAGTGTTACAATGGGTATTAATATGGATTTTACTATGGTGGCAACCCTTAAAAAATCAAGATAGGGAAAGCTTAAAAAAAAAACAGGTAGAGATATAAAAATAATATTGCCCTAACCCAAATCCGTCCAGTAGTTTGTTAACTAGAGCAACGGACGGACGCCCAGACACACACACGCACATTTTTTTATTTTTTTGTATATAAGACTCTATTAGTGTAAGACAATCGATGCCCATCAAAATGACAACTTTGATTTTTTTGGCATCACATAACCTTCTTCACTCCTTCGTCGCTCGAAAGTAAAAAAACCGGCCAAGTGCGTGTTGGGCCACGCGCAATTTAGGGTTCCGTAGTTGCCATTATCGCGTCCATATCTAATGTTCAAATTACCAAATACAGCGGTTTAGTTGTTAGGGGGTGGGGACACTCGACTCCAACAATTAGCACTTTTTTTTTTGAAAACGTAAACCTAAATTATAAAATGGTCTTAGAAGACTCACAACTATTTTTTGAGCCTCACCAAGGATCCCCGACATGACTGGGTTTGACGAGAGAGAAAAATCATCCCCACTTTACTTGTAGGGGATCCTTAAAAAGTTTTTTTTTCCAATTTTTTTTTACAGTCTTCCGCGTAATTATTATATATCCTTGTTGTACTACGGAAAGGTAAAAAGTTGATTTGCCAACAAACTGGCAGGCTATAAAACAAAACGGCTGTGTACACATTTCGCATTCATCTCCCCAACCGGTAAACAAATTGGCTGCTTAATGAGTTTTATTTGTACTGAAAATGTGGTACAAATTCCAGTGGCTCAATTGTTCCCACATGTTTTGTAGGTGCTACATTATTAATGACTTGAGACTTGGACTTTGCACATTTTTGTACTTTTGTTTTCCTTTTTGCTCAGTATTGACGTCAATCAAAATGATACAAGAGACAAAATTTATGGTTATCACACTAATATTATAAAGGGAAAGTTTGTGAGTGTGTATGATTGTTACTTCTTCACGCAAAAACTACTGAACGGATCTGGCTGAAATTTGGTAGGTACACAGATTAGGAGCTGGATTAACACATAGGCTTGCGGCTCGCACATTGCGCACCCTCGAAAAGTCATAGACGTTGTCCACGCGGGTGAAGCCGCGGCAAACAGCTAATAGTATGTACATATCGACACAAAATCATGATTTTCAATTTAAAAAAAGGCGATTTTAAAAGTAAACGTACCCATCGAAGAGATGGTACACTGATATATTACCTGCCAGTAATTATTGCTTCTATAAGTTACAATCTACGACAAACCAGAAGTGACTAAGCTGGCTGGAGCTTGCAAAATCTCTGCATAGTTTGACCTCCCCGCTGGTTGGGAGTCGGAGGGGTGAGATCGGTGGGGGGAGGCACCAGCCAGGCTCCAGGGCTGCTTACATAACGCGGAGGAAAGCGGATGTACGTACAACCCCCGGTAATTTGCTGTCTCGCTCTAGCTGGGTTAGGGCGCGTGTAGATTGGTGAAAATTTTCCGAACGACTTGCACAACAATGGAAAACCTACATTAAATTAGATTTTTTTATGATTAGGTTTTTAAGATAAACAAAACTAAGAATAACATATTTCGTTAATGTATTTTGGTATCAATGTTAACTCTTTATAAAAAAGACATCAATGACACATAATAACTTTTGAAATTACAGTTAAATTGGAAATATTTCTGTACTTAACTTTAACCCTAGAGGGCTCGCGTTATGAGCATTTTTCCACCCTCGGCAAATAATGTACAATATTTTATAAACTATGCACTCGCCAAGGTCAAGCCGACAAATAAAGAAGCAGACAAACTGGCTAGAATGGGATCACAGACAACAATGTGTGGTCCAGAACCGAGGATAGGGCTACCAAGGAGCACTATTATAAGGGCATTAAAGGAACAGGCCGAGGGAAGACACAGATTGACATAAGACATAAATACTCTAAGCTCTTCATCGGTGAGGTCACCACAGGGGCAACTAAGTACATTTGGAATAACAACAGGTCGCGAGTCAGGGCGGTAACAGGAACTTTGACGGGCCACTTTGCCACAAACGCACACCTGGTAAAAATCGGCCTGACGAACGACCCGACCTGCAGGGCCTGTGGTGAAGATATAGAATCAATGGAACACTTACTGTGTCACTGCGATGTCCTGGCTAGCAAGCGTATGTACCTCTTAGGTGATGGCTACCCAAAACTGGAGGACTACAAGCACCTTCCAATCAGCGGAACTGCTGCACTAATGCAGCACATCTTCGAGTAGGTTGGGGTGCAAAGGTTATAGGGGCAGACACAAAAGATCCCATTGGGTCGAAGTATCGCTGCAACTGCAGCCCTCACTTACAAAGATAAGATAAGTTCAAGCCTCGCAATTTCTGCTCCTCTGTCCTTTACCTACCTGTATCATAATTTGAAAGAACATCAGTGCGCGGGTGACTGCGGAAGGAAAGTATTGTGTCTCGCCAGGACTAAAAATAGTAGTACATTTTCAGGACATATTTTTTAGTAAAATATATGCTGAAAGTAATAAAAATATAAGTAATAGTAATTTATACATATCCGCCATTAAGTTAAAGATTAATACAAATACTTATGAAAATGGTCAAAATTCAGTATTTTTCCCAAAGATTTTGTCATGTGTTTTTTTGTAAAGTGTTTAAATTTACTTGAATAATATTACTGTTCCTTCTAAAAACATTTATAAGTTTTTTGAAACCATTGTGTGCAAAAAAGCATTTTAACATAGTCGGCAAAATACTCCCCACGCGACCACTCACGTTTTACGGAAAGGGGCGACTACTCTAGGGTTAACTGTTATTTTTTATTAATTATTAGTTTACCTTAACTAATTTAGTATCAATTAGATTTATCGAAATCTTTAGAAAAATATTTGTCTAAAACTTTGAACTAAGTAATTTCTAAGAAGGACACAGCTTCAATAAAACTTGGTGTTAAAATGCTTTAAAATTATTTAAGTACAAAGAATGAGTATAACCGCAAATAATTGTAGTTGTTCTCTTTCCAAAGATTTCACTAAAACAACATACCTTTTTGATTGATTGTTTTGTAAAATCACGATTACTATTATTAGTAAATTTATTTATTTAAATTTAATTTTAATTTATTTAAATATTAATTTTCGCGTCTCTATTTTAACAAGAGTTAACTTTTTTATTCGCTCTTTTTTTGGCAAAAAACGATTTCTTATAAGTTTAGTGAGGTAGGTCTTCTATTAAATCTACTAAAATTAGCTTTTTAAAACTGGCAAACCTACCGTTTATAATTTAATTTAGAGCATTGCGTCGAATATTGCATTTAGTCGCGGTTGTTGTTACTGGGTTGGTGAGAAAACGACTGCCGCTGTGCACACTGCCCTACCCAGGCCCGCACATGTGCCAATCGCTCTGACATTTACGTAGTGCGCCCCGTACCGCCGCGAACGACGACGCGCGCATCGAACGCGTTCGAAAATACTGTTCGAAAATTAAAATACGCATTCCCTTCTTTTATCGTTTTAAAAAGAAAATAACACAGTGCTTGGAATCTTTTTGTGATTAACTTTTTAAAACAAAAACTGTGCAAAGAGATTTTATTTGTTGTTTTATTTTATTTTCTCGGGAAGTGTAAAAGCTAGGGGTGGATTTTCCTGAGAGAGCATCGCTATAGCAACGGATGATGACGTCAAGTTCACGGGCGGTTGGTGCATTTTCGTTCGATAAATTCTTGTAGTTTTGTTCTGCAATTCTGCAATAGTGTGTTTTGTTCATTGAATATTTACCTACTTACTTACCTGCGTCGCAGTTTGTTGAGGATTTAGAGGTAAGATTTAACATTTTATTAATTTGAAACTTAATAATGTATCAATGATTTATTTAGCTAGTTATCTACACGAGCGCTCGTCATAGAATTCTCGACCGGTTAAGAATATTTAATTGTCATGTAAAACTAATCATATACCTGCCCACGTACTCCATATAAGAAGTATTAAACTGTTAAAAAATATCCTTTATTGTGTCTGTCTACTTCTTGCAGGCATTCACGTTTTAAAAATGTATTGAAGTGGGAGATATGGGAAACGTAGCTTAATTAACCTAAGGATTAATAGTACATTACTGCAGCGGCCAGCAAAAGAGGTATTGATGGACGAACGTGCAAATGTCGTACATACGTAAGTCCATCAATGCTTAGTTGTGGCAAAGTATATTAGTACGTTGTGGCCAAGTTTTGTATAGTAATGTTCTCAAATAATGCGCTGAAATTAAAACTTCAATAATTAATTTTCAAAGCCAATTATAAACGACGTAAAACAATACAATAATTTTTCATGCGCCAAAGTGTTCATTTGTTTTTTTTTTTCAATAAACAGCGTTCTAGTTGCAAGTCAGTTCCAAATAAATAAAACCTTTGACAAGTTACCTCCTTGGTTGCCATGTTTCGGAGTACATTTATAGTTCCATTTTTAAATTACACGTCAGATATGAGATTACATAGTAATTTAATTGGCCACTAAACACGACAGATATGGATTTTCATACAACTTTTGCCGGCCGCTGCTCGCATGTATTTGGCCAGTACAGCAATTTCGATTTATCTCGAAGAAGGTTGTCAAAAATAATGCTCAAATTTCCAAGCGTGTTGAGAGAAGTATCTACCTAGTAAATTAAGACGGTAGGTAAGAACCATAACTTGTTTTAGCAAACAAAAATGAATGTTAGTAAAAGATAATTAAAAAGCAATTTACCTAGACAGCTATGTGCGATTTTAAAACTAGAGTATACGTCATTTTTTATAACGAAATTTTATTCTTATGTCCACGTTACTGGTATAGTTAGATACGTCATCAGAAGCGCCATAGTCTTTGACGAATTAATTTGCTGTTTTTTAGGGTTCCGTAGTACATCAAGGAACCCTTATAGTTTCGTCATGTCTATCTGTCCGTCTGTCCACGGCCTAGCTTCTAGACTATTAGTAGTTAAGAGCTGAAATTTGGTAAAGACTAAAGATATGTATAATAATACCGCGGAGAGAAATGTAAAAAATATTTTGGAAAAATCTTTTTAAGGGTTTCTCCCCTACAAGTAAAGTGGGGAGGATTTTCTTTCTCGTCAAACCCAGTCGTGTGGGGTATCGTTATTTAGAGCTTAAAAAATAGTTGTAAGTGTTCTAAGACCATTTCATTATTTAGGGTTCCGTTTTCGAAAAAATAGGCTTAAAAGTGCTAAATGGAGTCGAGTGTCCCCACCCCCTAACAACTAAACCGCTGTATTTGGAAATTTTACAATAAGATATGGACGCGATAATGGCAACTACGGAACCCTACATTGTGCCTGGCCCGACACGCACTTAGCCGGTTTTTTTAATAAAATGTGTTACCTACTTATCATACATAGGTACAGTATGTAAAAAAATGTTGTAGGATCCGTTAACTGAGGGTTCTCGTCATCATACTGAACAACTTTCCCCAAGGAACCCGTACCTAGTCAATTCTCAAAAAAAAAATTGGACCTTTAATACAAAAATCTACAAAATTGGTCGATCAGCTAATCGACTCGGCCCCCGTGTGTGGAGTAACCTAACCTAACCTTCCCGAGTTTTGGACACGTTTTGGAAAACGTTATGGTTTTCAACCGACTTCAAAAAGGAGGAGGTTCTTAATTTGACTGTATGTTTATTAAAATATATCTTCGCAGATTTTGAAACGGTTTTCTTGATTCTTTTTTTATAGATAGAGTATGCTGCCAACTTGTTCCCATATAAACTTTACCAAAAATGGTTTAGTACTATTTTAGGTAATCAACAAAAAATATAAAATGAAAAAATAATTTATGAATTTGTTGCGATTGCAATCGGTTTTTTAAATGTTTTAAGCGCTCTTTAGTCCTATATGACTATATGATATGACCTATATGACCTCATCTTAAAATATATATATATATATAGGCAGAGATAAAGGGAGGTATATAGGTTTCATGCGCCCTAAAAGTGAAGCAAATAAAAAGATGCCAATTGGTATCTCTTTTCTGCAACGGAAGCATACTACCTATAATATTGTGTGTGTATAATGGCTTCGATTTTAAAATGTTGTTTTTTAGTGCATAACCTATCTATGGTAACAAATCTCTGTGTATTGGTATGATTTTATCACAAAGACCTGTAGTTGCAAAAAGTAAATATTTGTGCAAAAAGCTAATATTATATTCGCAAGTATACAATAATAAGTCCGTTCTTTATACAACCTTGAGTCTGAATTCCAATCACTATGCAAAAACGTTTACGTTAGACTGAGACAAAAAATGCAGAGATGCATTTATTATGAACTGAGTTATCGAGTTATTCGTATCAGTGTTATATTTTTCTGTGTCGCTAAGGTCTATTTTCATGTTGATGTTTTGGGAATCAAATTAATGTATGAATGAAAGCTTTATTGTATAGGAATCAAGTTAAATGAACGTATGAATGAAAGCTTTGTTTTGACGTAAATGGTCAATAGTGGCCTGTTATTTGTAGATACGGGTGTTTTTTCGGATCTGTGGTAAATACATAGACCACCCATGTTAACACGTTAACAGTCCAGTGTACCGTGTGTGGTGTGGTACACGGGGAGCGGTTTCGCCGAGTTCGTGTACCCTTTACTCTACGGGCTCACACATATGGAAATAATATTGCGTGTAACAGAACACTTGTATGGGGACTGTTAATGGGTTAATGTATTTTATTTTATTACGGAAGTTTACAGCTTAAGTTAACACTATATTATTATGATAATTTTACAAAATCACTATGAGCTAATAAAAAACTTCCACAAATGGATTTCGATATAAACATAAAAATGTAACCTAAGTAAAAAAAATAGATTGTGTTTACAAGATTAACGTATGAAAAATGAAAAACACGCTAAGCTTGCTTATCAACGCTTTCGGTGCTGTTGAGAGAGAGAAGTTCTGTTGTAAAATTCCAAAGTAAGAAAACGCCGTACAGAGTTAGAGCTACTGCAGAAAAGATCTATAATATCTTCTTTTCCAGAAACCAATTCGTTTGTGATTCCACCGGCTCGGACCTTACCTTACCTTCTATCAAACAGGTAAAGCCTTAGAGTATACATATATGTATGTATACTCTAAGGGTAAAGCTCATAAAAAAGATGGCCGTTAGGGAAAATAATGTTCTCGAGTGGCGACTACGCACTGAAAGACGTAGTTTAGGCAGGCAGACATGGTAGACCGACGACCTGGTGAAGATCTCGTATAGCCACTTGATGCAGGCAGCTCAGGATCGTTTGTTGCGGAAATCCGTGGGCCTTTGTCCAGCTGAGTTTTGGACTTTCGGCTGCTATGATAATAATGATGATGAAACACTTACTCAAAACGTTTTTTTTTTAAATAAGAATTTTTGTTTCTATTAGGTGGGCCGTTACGTCTGCCTCTTTTTCTATGTTTTCTTTTTTGTATGTTTGTAACCGACTCCTTTGCACTCGATTTTGACCCACTTTAAACGGACAGATTCAATTCAAACTTTGTACATTTATCATTATCAAGAATCAGTGACAATACAATAAATTCATAAGTTTATCTCATTATCTTGAACTAAAAATTTAAAAATAAATGTTGTTAAAAAACACGCTTTTAAAGCACATCAAACTAAAAAGTTAAAACAATTCTTAATATAAGTTGATAACAATAATAAACGAAAAATACTAGTATTATTGTGAAAACAGTGTGGGATGCTTGATATACGAAAAATACCTAGTAAGTAAGTAAGTAAAACTTTATTTGCAGAATATTGGTAACAAAAGTTGTAGTCTTAAATAATAGTGCCTTAAATATTCCGCAAAAAAGCACATATTCCTATGGCACAAAGCCCCCACGCTTTTTTATATACCTACTAGCTGTTTCCCGCGGTTTCACCCGCGTGGACAACGTTTCTATGACTTTTCGAGGGTGCGCAGTGCGCGAGCCGCAAGCGGTTCGCGAGCGTGGTAAACAGTAGCCTATGTCTGAATCCAGGTCCTAATCTGTCTACCTACCAAATTTCAGCCAAATCCATTCAGTAGTTTTTGCGGGAAAGCGTAACAGACAGACAGAGTTACTTTCACATTTATAATATTATATATTAGTAGGGACTAGTATAATGCATACTCCTAGAATGCATTTGGCCCTGCAGTATACAACATGACAAAACCTGTAAATCATATCCCCCCTCTATGCAGACCCCACCACACCATACCTTAAGACCATAATGTCAACACGCTTACGCAATGAGACCTCGGTAGAAAATTTTCCTTGCTCACCATTGTTACTTGACCCACACTGAGAATTCCATTTGACCTGCACCTGGGGTCAACGTATTCTGGACTCAGAGACTTGAAGCCATTATAATTGGAGATGCAGTTTGCATGAGTAACCTACTGAAGTAAAGGTCACAATATTTTGGTTATGGAGGCTGCGCCGCTAATAGTTTCCGATTGCAACAGAGAAGTTGCTTGCGCATGGGAACTTATGGTAAACGGTTTCTATGAGTTTGTTTTTAAAGTTTTATGTGTTTTTACGTAAAGTCTATGGGGTATTGTCAAGATTTTTCAGCTCTAGGAGGGATGTATCAAATGTTTTTAGGGAAAATGCACGCGTAATGAAAATGAGAAGGAACCTCGTCATATTGACGCACGCGACTACTCAAAGTCACTTTTTGACGTGGAATACTGTCAAGTGTCTCAGTTCAAAAAGGTCCAATACAACTTCCTTCGCGCTCAGATTATACAGGGTGTAAAAAACTAGGTGTAGGACCCGTTAACTGGGGGCTCTACCCATCATACTGAACAACTTTCCCCAAGGAACACATAATCAATTCTCCAAAAATCAATTTGGTCGATCAGCTAATCGATTTGTATGAAGAGTAAAAACATTTTTTCGCGATTTCAGCAAAGTAGTAGAACAAAAGTTGTTCAGTATGATGAGTAGAAGCCCCAGTTAACGGGACCTACACAAATTTTGTTACACTCTGTTTACCTAGGAATTGATATTTTCTTTGTAATCTTCATTGGGAACCCTACCACAGTGTGTTTTTTGACCAATGAGACACGTTAATCTGACCCTTTTTGACGCCTGATTCAGGGGTGTTTACACTAGATGCTAAACAATATTATTAAAATTCCTTTTTCAAGATTAATTTGTATGAAAAGTCCAAAAAAAACCTTACCACTCCGGGAGTGCCGACAGGAGTGACTTTTTACAGTTTTTGACCCTGCGAGTGTTCCTGGTACGGTGTCGCTTACATTGCAGTTTCACGAGTTCAATGGTTTTTTCCCATCTCGTTTTATAAGTTTTGACCCTGCGAGTGTTCCTGGTACGGTGTCGGGTCGCTTACATTACAGTGTGTCGCGAGTTCAATGGTTTTTCCCACCTCAAAAATGCCCAACGCGCCTAAAGAAGTTTTCACTTTAAAAAGGTTTGAGAAGGGAATTTTTTTGGCACCAATGTCGTGTTACGTCCCAAGCAGCACCCAAGCTGTATAATTGGCTCTATTGAAGAATGCTAATACTCTTAACGCTGTATTTCTTAGCTGTACAAAGGCTGTATAAGCGCTTATACCACCCTTATAAGTAAAAAATTGGCACAAATTATACAGATTTTAGTTTTATAATGGCTGTACAGTAGCTGTATAAGCTTAAGATAGGCTGTATAATAGCTGTTTTATAGCTGTATTTCGGTGTACAAGAAAACTATTACACTACAAATACTATATTATAAGTAACTTGTACAGCGTTGCGCTGTGAATAGGCTTTTGAATAGAGTTACATAGGAAACAAATCGAAAACAGTTTACTTTATCATGTCCATTTGACAATAAAAGATAAATATCGCGGATGACATATATCATTGCCCTTTGTAATATTTATTTTCAGATTTTATAACTTGTATAGTGAGATAAAATTAGAAAGGTGACGCGCGAAATTAAATTTATGGTGAAGTAGTACATGCTTTTTAACAAAAAATTGACGCGCCAGGGAAATAACTGAAAAAAACGAGGAAGAAATACTTAAATCGGTAAGTGAATTTCGTATTTATAGGTTAGAGTTCCAAAATATTTAAATTAATTCATCTAGAAGAAACATTGAAGCATATAAATTATCGCATAAACTGATAATAGTGATAAAAATTAAAAATGATGTCAAATTTTTTTGCATTTGTGATCGAAATCTTGGTTTTTTAGTTCTTAAAATGGCGTCAATTGGCTATACAGCCTAAATTCTATTTAGACGGTCTTATAGCATTAATAGCTGTACTATATCTGTTATGGATACTATTATGCAGGTTTAAGTTTTTAATCAGCCTTATAATAGAGTATATTTATTCTTAACGCTGCACACCAGTGTTTGAACATTACCGTTTACTTAATATTTTTAGAGATACGTGACAAATAATGGAAAAACCTTATCAGGGAAATAGCGAAATATATTCAATGTTAATTCAATCTGGTTCTCAAAATATTATATTTTTACATGATATGCTACATTTTTACGGCTATGCTGTAGTACCCAGTACATATAAAACATGTTTTTTACTTCTCTTGCTTGTAAATTCAATTTTTAAGTTCGCCATATCGTAAAATGACGTGGTTTATTTGTGCATAAAATAAAATCGTTGTCTAAACAGTATTTGACTCGAAGTTCGAACTTATTTGACAAATCACTAAAAAAGTATTAAATTTAAAAATCACATAAAAAACTGCATACCGATTAAACCGCACTTGTTGTAAAATCTACTATTGTTTGAAAAGTTTAGATAAACAAAATAGATAGCTCATATAATTAAAATTGCAAACAAAATAGACTCTTTTAAATATTTTGCACTTCTGATAGGCATTTCATTGTGATATAAACATATACGTAAGTACATAGGGTTTTCACACGTTTTCAAGTTAATTTATGTTGTTTTATGGTTTCAGATTTTCAAGAAACCAGCTCAAGCATCATTATCTCAAAAATCCACTTCATCAACACCAAGCAACATTATCGAATCCTCCGATCCCGATCTGGAGGCTACAAATGCAACAGAATATATTATTGAATACGTAGATGAACCTGATATGCAAACAAATCAAGTCAGCATGGAAACTCCCATAAAATCCCAGAAAAATACTGATGATAATCAGATAACTGAGTATTTGAAACAAATCTTAAATAGTCAGAATAACATTGAACATAAAATAAATCAACTAGAATGTAATCAAAATTTTTTTTTCAAAAATTGGCTAGCTTGTCAGTTCAAATAGATGATGGATCTACCATGCAGGTGCAGGACGCCAAAAGTACAGGAAACGTCGTTATATTGAGAGAATCTAAATCAGCTAAGTCTTTTGGATAATGAGACTGTCATCATAAAACCTGCCTTTATTTCAGACTTAGAGAAAATGGAGTCACTTCTATCAGTCAATAATAATAAAAAACTACTTTTGGCACAAGATTCTTTTGTATGCTCACGATCAGATGGGAATGGTGTAACATGCGCGTACAAGATGTTGGATATGTTCTTTACTCGGGAGTTCCTATGTAAATGCTCGTGAACAGGCGGGAGTAGAAACAGTGAGGAAGTAAAAATTGGACTTAAGAAATACAAGAACGTCCTTAATGCTTTCTACGAACTGATTCGTTCATGGGATGGGACTTTCACCCTTCAGGACAATGAAAACTTCTTTAAAACTGTCTTGAAAAATTCGGGTAAGAGGAGGTTAAACAAAAGTGAAAGAGCTTCAATAAAACGAGTGAGAAGAAAAAAAGACGCAATAAAAAATGGATCTGAAACAAAAAGATCTGGATGAATCTGTTCCAGAAAATCAAAATGCAGGTGACCATGAGGAAATTCAAAATAACATGGAAACAAATGAAGAAGGCACAAACGACAATACAGCAGATGAGGCAGAAATTATTGAAGAAGAAGTAGAGGATGATGAATCGCTTTGTTAATAGGTGATTAAAGTGTTCACTTATTTAATTGGTTAAGCAAGCCTATTTAGTTTGTTTTTTTCTTTAAATAAGTACGTAATCTCGAGACTGTGATTTTCCTTAAGATATAAAGTTATCCTAAGATAAGTATGCCTATTATTTAGTAAATAAGCATTTGTTCAAAAGTACCTAACTCACTAGCATATTCCACTATTTACTATCAAAACATCCTATGTCTTTAAGTATCACTCCATTATTTTACATCCTGTATAACCTGAAAATGACTAAGTAGGTATTCCTGTTTTGATTATATTTTGTTGTTTATGTGTACTCAATTTAAAGAAAGACATAATTGAATAAACATTTTGTTAAGACAAAACTAAAACTGTTATTATATTCTCTTAGACAGAGAAACAATTTTCAATGTAGCTTTGTTATCATTTTAAATAATTTTTTATTACAATTGTGTGGCTATATCAGCGAAAATTGGTAAAAATAAAAACACTTTTTTTAATCTAATGAATTTTATTACTCCTTCAAACTGTATGCAAAAGGACCATGAAATATAACTCGTTTTTATATTCTATACATACTAGTTTCATTTTTACATCTTGGGAACTAACAATGGTCTCGGTTTGCCTGGAGGAATGTAATTTGGCTTTGAGTATGTTTAAGTATGATGATTTTATCGGTACTTCAAAAACTTCTGATAAGTCTGTAATTGTAAGGCCACAAATCTTTATTTCGTTATTATCAACATCTATTTTCTTCACTTCATGAACCTGACCATTGGCTGACCTGACACCCAAATAAATACCAATTACCAAAGGTTGTACATCAGGCCTTTCAAATATAGTACATAATATGGGCCAGAATTCTTTGCTAGAGCTATTAGGAGGCCATCTAAATTGAAATTCAAACAAATCTTACTTGGTACGTCAATCCATGTCTCGAGTAAATTTTGTAATGGCGTAGCGAGGCCGTTATGACAATATTCACCTCCTTCAATCGTTTTGATTTGTATTTTCTTTGCAGTATTTAAAATTGTTCTGGCATCGCATGGTAAAATTCCCGGAAATCTACTATTTATAATAGTAGCTAAATCGTTTAATGCTACTTGAGTTATATTTTTTTCTCTCGCCCAATTCTTTATTTGCTGGCGAAACAATATTTTTTTTTCAAATTCAGCATCGTTATCACTTGAACTGCTGCATGATAAATTGTCGTCATCAGTTGCTGAAGGTACTAAGTTACACTTGACATAACTATGATCATTCATAATATTTGCTACGGAACCCATTTCATATAGATGTGGACGCTATTGACGCTTGACTATAGGTGGTCTGATTTATTGAAACACTTTCATGTTCCTCGGCAGCAGTCATTTTGTTGATGACTTATTATATTTAAACATTCTTGTCCAATATTCCTTTTTTCCTTTTCGGTCGCTATCGCTTGATTGTAAGATTTGTAAGTGGTCGGGTTTATTGAAATATTTCCATCTTCCTCGGCAGCAGTAATGTCATTTTCTTGATGATTTGTGATGTTTAAATTCTCTTGTTCAATCCTTCTTTTAACAGCACCAAATCTTTTTCTTTTCTTCCACATATTTACAGGACAAATCACTTTTTATTTGATACCATGAAAATACAATCAATTCACAAATGGCGATTCTGTCAATCATACCGCTTAAGGCTGTACTACAGCTGACATTTATTTTTATAGCTTTATACTACTCTCAAAAACAGAAATTGTAGAACTATTGTTCTTAAAAGAGTGTACAATTACACCATAAGAGCAAGCTTTAGAAGGGAGTTTGTGCACCCTATTATACAGAAATAAGATTTGAATGGCACTTTAATAACTCTTAGAGCTGTAATAAGTAGGTGACAGCGTGTACAATACAGCTACTGTGCAGCTTTAATACTAAAAGTAGATTAGAGCGTAACAAAAAACTTATAGCTGTAAATGACAGTTATCATACTCCGATTTAGAACCTTAAGCTTACTTTTATCCCATATTGCAGCCTTTATACAGTTAGAGCTGTATAATGACTCGTAAACCGATCTTATAAGATCACAAGTTCTTTTCAACACTCTTGTACGGCTCTAAAAGAGTTTTAAGTTTTATATTGCCTGTTTTAGAGGTGCTCATAACGCTTGCATGCTGCTTGGGGTGTATCGTTAATTAACACGCTTGAGTTGGCGTTAATGAACAAACCACACCCTGTATGTACTTCATTTTCTATAATTATTAATTAAGTAAAAACATAATATTTATTATTTACCTTACCACGTACAAAAATTTAGGTTGGTACTCGCCTACCTACTCACTCTCTCATTTTTATTAGTTTAAGTTTGCTTTAATAATTATACTTATTTTTATTTTTAATATATATAGTTTAAAAAAAAACTAAAAAACACGCTTTTAAAGCACATCAAACTAAAAAAAAAGTGAAAAATAATTCTTAATATAAGCTGAAAACAATAATGAACGAAAACTACTAGTTTATTGTGAAAAAGCGTGGCGCGCTTTGTGCTATATTTTTCGTATATCAAACAAATTGTATAGTTCGTCCGTATGTAAACGGTCAGGCAAAATCTAAAACGCAGATTGTAAAATGCCAAGCCAGGCAAATTGTAATAATTCGTCCGTATATAAACGGTCAATGCCGAGTCAGGCAAATTGTCAAAATGTCGTACGGCAGATTGTAAATGAGATGTTAGGTTCGGTCAGGTTTGATTGATTTAACTGTCCCCGCCCTCGCCATTATATCATTTGCCTGACCGTATGTATAATAACAAATTGTGTGCCGGCGACATATACATACAGGGTGTAACAAAATTGGTGTACGTCCAGTTAACAAGGTCTTCTTACTCATCAAACGGATAAATTTTTGTTTTACAACTGCTGAAATCGCGTTTTTTCTTTTTTTTTCACCTGATCGGCTGATTTTGTATGCGATTATGGCAAAACTATAGAACAAGGTTTGTTCAGTTTGATGAATACAACAAGCCCGCCCACCTTAAATTATCACTGCACCTTTATGTTACATCCTGTATAGGTGTTACACAATTGGTGTAGGACCAGTTAAGTTGGGGCTCATCGAACTGAACAACTTATTCCAACACAGCCATAGTCGATTCGCAAAAAAATGTAAACTTTTCATACAAATCGATCAGCTGTTTGACCGATTTTGTGCATTTTTGTATAGAACATATAAAATTTCTTTTCAAGATTTGAGTAAGTATGAGTTCCTTGAGAAGATTTGATTAGTGTGATGAGTCGAAGCCCCTAGTTAACGGGTCCTACACTAATTTTGTAACAACCTGTATAATATATACATATTATACCAACCTACCAGCCATAGTACAATAAATTAGTAAAATAATTGTTAAAATACTACCTATAGTACCTTTCATTAGAACTTTCCAACAATGTAAACAATAACCTAACCTAAAAATTAAATTATTTCTTTATAAAACAATTCTGATACCAATGTTTTTAGTTATTAATGTTACAAATTAATAATGTAACATAACATATAACAATAATAACCGAAAACATTGGTGTCAGAATTGTTTTTTGAAGAAATAATTTAATTTTAGGTTAGGTTATTGTATACATTGTTGGAAAATTCTAATGAAAGGTAGTTTACATACCTAATCAATCTACTTAGGCACGTGCCTAAACATATTAAAATCTGACGATTCCACCACACAAATTGTTTTCGTCACGAACCACGATGACTCGTCACCAAAAGTGCTGTCACAATTAGTACCTATAATAAATTAGTAAATAATTGTTAAAATACTATACCAATTTTTTCAGTTATTAATGTTACAAATTAATAATGTAACATAACATGACATGTAACATTAATAACCGAAAACATTGGTGTCAGAATTGTTTTACAAAGATATAAGTAATTTAATTTTAAGGTTAGGTTATTATCAATGACTTATATATTACTGTTATTGTATACAATTGTTGGAAAATTCTAATGAAAGGTACTTCACATACCTAATCAATCTACTTAGGTACCATTCCACCTCACAAATCGTTTACGTCACGGACCACAACACGATGACTCGTCACTAAAAGTGCTGTCACAATAATACGCACATTTTCCGCAACGATTCTAGAACTTACTACAACCAGTCTAACCCGTTTTGTAAATTTCCTCGAGATTTTACTTTTTCCTTTACTTACACATCGAGAGCGAAAGTCGCGGAGGCGTTTCGTATCGTAGATGACCCAGAAAAGGTATACACGTGTCTACACGGTTGTAGGTACCTCACCTCTAGTGTAGGGCTGCCATACGTCCCGGTACACCGGGGCATGTCCCGGGTTGAAGCCTTGTGTCCCGGCATGCACACAATTCGCAATGTGTAGGTAAGTGATCGGCGGGCGATGATCGAAGTGGAGCGGAGGCGAGCGAGCGAGCTAGCGAGACTGCGACTGCCTGAGAGTGAGTTTCTTGTACATGTACGATCCGCGAGGTTTCCGCAACCAGGCGTCTAGTGCGCGAATTTTGCGTGGTGGCTGGCATCACTGCCAGTCCAGCTCCTCCAGGAAGCCCAGTAGCCCCCGAAGGGTGCTGACGACTTCCGGGAGTGTGCTCAGGTTTCCGACATGCTCGGCCCTGTACGCCGCCACCTCTCCGCAGTCCAGAAGGATGTGGTCGGCTGTCTCCTCGGCCGCCATGCACGCGCGGCACAGCGGACTGTCTGTAATCCCCAGGGTAAAAAGATGTTTTTTAAAGTAACCGTGACTAGTAATGGTTGTTGTTACCTTGCAGAGCTGGAGTCTCCCGAGTTTCAGGATATCGATGATATGAATGAGGACGAAAGAACGAAAATCACTCAGTGTAAGCACAGTCGAAGGCATCATTTAATGCGTTTATAGTTATAAAATGACGTGAACAGAATTTTATAATTGCGTTAAAAAGACTTCGTTATTTTTTGATTAAAGTTTCTTAAATATTTCCAGTGTTTTTTGAATAATCCATAGTTTACCCTATTTCTGTTCTGAATGTCCCGGTCGGCGTCTCAGAATTTATGGCAGCCCTACTCTAGTGTGAACTATGTGACTTGTCTTTAAGTAGTGTTAATTATCTTGTTAGAGAGGTTCACATGTCTAAAGACTTAATAATGAAGTTAGAAAATAGGTCGCAATCGTTTTTGCCGTCAAATACATAGGTACGTAGTCAAAGTAATATGGAATATTCATATAGCCGATTTCAGTCATGACATTGACTATTGACTCTTAAATGTCCAGTAATGCTAAATAATAATAAAAAACTCACACTTGGCGAATCTTTATTTTTTGTTGTTTTACTTCAGTATTAGTACTGTAATCACACCAAGTTTCACTCTTTTATGTATTATCGTTTTTAAGATAGAGCTTAAGCAAAAATACTTCTAAAGACCTAAAAAATACTTATCCTATCTTCTCACTTTTTAATTTTTTTAGTATTGGTTGTTACTCATATTATATCGGCAACAGAAATATATATTCTATGAAAATTTCAACTGTCTATCTTTTACGGTTCATAAATTACAGCCCGCTGACAGACGTACAGATGAACAGACAGCGGAGGCTTAGTTATAGGGTCCCGTTGATCACGCGTTGGGTGTACGAAATTCTAAAAACACCGTAAATAATTTAATAAATCATAAAATATTAGTTTATTTACTAGGTAAGGTACTATTAACATTAAGCAGCCAGAGACCTAATATATCAATCAAGAAAAGCCTGATTCATACTATGTAACACGATTTAACTTAATTTGACAGTACTAAACTAAATTTACGTATTCTGTCTTTTTCTTTCTGTATCGAAAAGACAAGGACGCAATGCTTACATTTAGTGTAATCCGGTCAAATAAGTCGAATCGTTTTACACTGAATCGACACTATGTCTAATGTGTTCTCAATTCCCACACATACTTCATAATGTGGCAATATCGGTCACACCTGTACTCATGTTGAACTAACCAAATTAAAGAAAGACACATAACTTTCTAACCGCATACCGATAACAGTCTAACCGCAAGCATGACGTCATCAAGACAGTTCTTGAATGGATGGTGCCGGGTATGGCCGGGTGGTGTCGGTATGTGCGGGACACTTTGTCGTGCACAGAATTAAAAACAAACGGTGGAAAAGAACCAACTAAATCCTACTATTATTATAAATGTGGAAGTTTGTGTGTATGGATGTATGAAAGTATGTTCGTTACTATTTCACGCAAAAACTACTGAACGTATCTGGATGTTTGGTAGGTAGACAGATTAGGACCTGACTTTTTTTTCACGCTCGTGAGCCGCTTGCGGCTCGCGCACTGCGCACCCTCGAAGACAGTCATAGAAACGATGTCCACGCGGGCGGCGCCGCGAGCATCAGCTAGTTCATGATAAGTTCTCAAGTATTATAATAAATTCCAAATGAAACTTCCTCTCTTCTAAAATGTAAATACTAAAGAACTTTGATGTACATACCTAGTAAATCCCCAAAAAATATTTGCGCAAACATATGAGTTTTGTGGATGACGAAAGCTTAGTTTTCAACCGACTTCCAAAAAGGAGGAGGTTCTCAATTCGACTGTATGTTTTTTGTGTGTTTGTTACACGATATCTCCGCAGACTGTGAACCTATTTTCATGATTCTTTTTTGATTCGTTAGGTTATGCTTTCGAGTTGGTCCCGTATAAATTTCATTAAAATCGGTGTAGTACTTTCTTAAAAAATTAACAAAAACCAAAAGTAATAATGCAATATTCTAGTAAGTTGTTGCGATGGAAGTCGGTTTTTAACGTGTTTAGGTTTAGCGTTTCCAAGTTTTTAGAATGTCACTATTTACATTGCTTATATTTTCTTAATGTCTCTCGACATAATTTTTAAATTAGGTACAATAGGTATTTATATAAAATAAAATATCATGTCAAAATAATTCTAGGTCATAAGTCAAATAAAAATATCTATCAATAAGTACCTAACTAACTATCAGTCAATAAATAAACGCCCCTTACCGAACCCGGCGCAAAGGTGCCCATTACACCAGCTACATTACCCCGCTGAATGGCAATGGCCAACCTTTGCACCAGGAACGAACCAAAAATATATTATATATTTATAAATTATTTTCGAAAAACCTAAAAAAATTTTGCTACAAGCTTTTAATATTGCATTTTCACGCGATATACCTACATATGCATGCAAAATTTCAGCTAAATCGGAAACCGCGAAGTGGGTCAAATTTAACTTGCAAGATTCTACCCGAACAAACATACATATACATTGCAAGTTAAATAAAAGCTTTTAAAAATAAAGTACCGTAGTTCTGAAGTTCTGAATTCAAATTATTATATTGGACATGGATATTTTTCGATTGCATTCGGAAATGCGATGATTGCCGAGAGACATTAAGAAAATGGACGGACTGTACCAGTTTGATTTTGCTAAGTATATGTATGTAATGGAGCGTCGGTGGCTCAACCGGTAACGACTCGGTCCATCTAACCAGAGGTACCGGGTTCAAATCTGGACGGCCAATGTACCAATGAGTTTTTCAAAAACTTACGTACATATACTTACCGATTGCTTTAACGGTGAAGGAAAACATCGTGAGGAAACCTGCACACGCCTGCGAAGAAACTCGAAGGTTGTGTGTGAAGTCGACCAACCCGCACTGGGCCCGCGTGGTCGACTAAGGCCTAATCGCCCTGATTCAGGGTAGGCTCGAGCCCCTCGGTGGGGACGTATATGAGCTGATATAATAATAATAATAATAATAAATAATAATAATAATAATAAACGACCGCGCCAAGCTCTACTGGGACCGACCCATCATCACGGACAGGACTATTCCTTCGAATAAGCCTGATATCGTGTTGATGGATCGGGCGCAGTCAAGAGTGTTTTTGGTTGATGTCACTATCCCATATGACGAAAACCTCGTGCAGGCTGATGCCGATAAAAGGACCAAGTACCTGGACCTGGCACACGAGGTTACTGATATGTGGCGAGTGGAATCCACCGAAATCATCCCCATAGTCCTGTCCGTGAACGGGCTAATTCCAGCCGACCTTGAACGTCACCTAAGGCGGCTGGATCTCCGAGGCAGACCAATAATTGCAGCAATGCAAAAAGCAGTCCTCCTCGATAATGCCCGGATAGTTCGACGCTTTCTCTCCCCGTCGCACTGAACTTCAGCCGACTGTGCTTCCGCTGGAGGTGCTCCTGCCACTTCGCCTCGTGCCAAGTGAGCAGAGAGGCTCTAATTTTATATTTGTAAATAATAATAAAATGTATGTAATGGAATGGAATGTGTATTTTACAGCATCAAAACTAAATAAGGAATTCTTATTCACGAAATAGCCACAATTCCGAAGTACTTTAAATTACACATATTATTACATACATTACAATTAGTACATCATTAGTTTTGACACTGCAATAAATAAATGAAAAAACTCGCTCATTTGGTTTTCCATAAACATTTTCTATTTTTAATAATTTACACATAATTAGCCAACGGTTTTTTTTTAAAGTGAGTTTTTTTTTATTTCTGAATGAGGGCGATTTCGTGAATTTTAATTCTTAACTAGCTGTTTACCCGGCGGCTTCACCCGCGTGGACAACGTTTCTATGACTTTTTGAGAAGGCGCGTAAAAAAGTAGCCTACCTATAGATGTGTTAAACCAGGTCCTAATCTGTCTACCAACCAAATTTCAGCCAGATCCGTTCAGTGGTTTTTGCGTGAAAGAGTAATAAAACATACATCCATACATTCTTACAAAATTTTGCGTTTATAATATTACCAAAGTATATAGTACTAACATACATTAGGGACAGTCCCTGCCGCTCTATAGATTGCTACCTCACCGCCTTGTCACCCGGATTGATACAGATTGGTTAAAGTTTGGTTGTCGAACGTATAGGATTTCACCGCCATTTTGTTTGTTGCGTCATTCTTTTTTTGAAATGTATTTTCTGGCCCGTTGTATGAAGGACTGATGTGATATTAGTGGGATTTAGTTTTGGATAATTCAATATTTCAAAAAAAAATTTGGAAAAAATCTCGTTTTTGACAGTTCATAAAAAGTAAGTCGGATGACTAGTAGGCAAAAACCAAAATAAAATATTTATATGAGCAACCTAAATTAAAAACATTGTAAAGCAACCTAAACTCACTACAAATAAAAGCCCATAATAGATAATAACAAAATGACCTTTTACGCAGAGTGAATCTGAACAAAGCGTAAAATGACGCACATAAATGCAGGAAAGCCATAGATAAAAAGATTACTGACGAAATGTAACCTACTTTCTAACGTATATATATCTATGTCAACATGTATCGCATCGAATGTATGTTTGTTTTCTTAACTACATCGCACAAATTAAAATACTGGATTGATTTTTTTGATTGTATCTCTGAATTTGTCTTGATCAATATCGTGTGCTAGCTAGGATACATAAATTCAAAATATTATATACTTACGTAGGTTTTGGTAAATATTTTTTGACGTGATAACGTCTTATAAATTGATGACACGGGCTGCATGCACGAAAAAATGTCCCGTTACGCGTGACGTCATTGTCCCGTTACGCCAGTACGCTGAGCCAAACGTGCAAGCGAGAGTGCAACGTGCTTGCTTAGGGCTTGGGGCTTGGGGCCTGTTAAGGTCAAGGTCAAGTTAAGTTAAGTTAAAAGGATTAAAAGTACTAGGCTTCCAGGATCTTACAAGACGTGTTCCAATTCGGTCCATTCTTTGTGAGGAAATGCCAAAGAGTTAACTCACCCGACTGTGGGCGGTATCTTACATCTCCTTAAACATGGAGCTGAAGAAGTTTTACTTCAGTCGTGTGGTCTAAAGCACACAAGCGTTCGGCTTGTGACACGTTATCACCTAAAATTATCGTCCGTAAACCGATTTTACAGACAATATCGTTTTTTTTTGTTCAACCCCTACCTGTGGGGGATTGTTTCGTAGGTCTTTTAAAATAAAAAGTTTTCAAAGAACATAAATATTTTTAGTAGGTATACCGTTTGCAAGATTAAGTCAGCCAAAGCTATTAACAGTGCTTTTGCCTCCAAGAAGTTAGTACCTATTTAGTTTATATGTTAACCCTTTCTCCAATGATATATAAAAAAATCGTTGGCGCTCCTTGCAGTGTTACGTGAAAAAAGTATATACTCTCATGCGACATCCAATCTACTGCCTAATCAAAGATTTGCCACTTTTCAAGTAAGAAATATTCAACCAGTATAATATGAAGGAGTTGAGATCATAATTGTGGAGATAGGATTAATATTTTCCGCAATGTTGGGCCAGAAAATGGAAAAGACAGCAAACGATCGGAAAAAATTTCGACTATCCAATAATAAGAATATAAAACGTTAGTAAATAATGAAGTTAAAGTAAGAATTTCAAAAATGCAACTATACATAAACTTACCTAAATTGTTTGTTTGTATGTTTGGCACGTTCGTCCCTCAAAATACCTGTTTTTGTGTCAGTAAAACCTCTCGCAAAACATAACATTTGTATCGTAAACTACCATTAAACTACAGAAGGTACTAAGTAGAAATTTTGTGTACTGCTTTAAAATAAATCAACAAAAATTACAATTAAAAGGAAAAAAAAATAGTTGTGAAAAAAATGGCCAAGTGCGAGACGGACTCGCACACCGAAAGTTTCGTACCACAACACTTCTCTACACAATTAAATCAATGGTACCTATTAATTACAAGCTTTTAATAAACTTGCAATGTATGCGTGTTTGTTCGGGTGGAATCTTGCACTTTCCGGTTTCCGATTGAGCTAAAATTTTGCATGAATGTGTATATCGCGTGACAATGCAATATTAAAAGCTTGTACCTAAAAGTTTTTGGGTTTTTCGAAAATAATTTTAAGCACGATGTCAACGCGAGCGAGAAAAAAATGCCGTTGCCCTTAAGATTCCGTAGTCAACAAGGAACCCTTACAGTTTCGCCATGTCTGTCGGTCCATCTGTCCGCGGCTTAGCTCAGAGACTATTAGTACTAAAAAGCTGAAATTTGGCACTATAACATATTTAACACGCCGACAAAGTAGTAAAAAAATCTTGAAAAATTTTTTTAGGGTACTTCTCTACATGTACCAGAGGGGGTGATTTGTTTTTTGTTGACGTACCTACTCTTTCGTGTTGAATAGGTCTTTTAAAACTAATGCGGGTTTTAGGAAACCGTGTTTCGATTCAGAGTTGCATTTGAGAAATAGTAAACATTAGAGCGCAATTTTTTGTTAGAGTCAAGTGTCCGCTACTTCAGGACATCTGAAAAAATTGTGAGTTTTTAACTAGTACCTATAACTATTACGTCTGAGTCGACTTTCGTACTTTAGGAGTTATAGTGGATTAACTTATGACGTGCAGTTGGATTTGTAAAAAGTTAATAGAATTTTCATACAATTTTTTTTATTCCTAACAAAATAATTTTGTTTTATTTTTTTAAAAGGCTAGGGAATCCTACTTTGCGCTAGTCCCACTCGCACTTGGCCGGTTTTTTTAGGATTCCGTACCCAAAGGGTAAAAACGGGAACCTATTACTAAGACTTCGCTGTCCGTCCGTCTGTCACCAGGCTGTGTATCATGAACCGTGATAGCTCGACAGTTGAAATTTTCACAGATTATGCATTTCTGATGTCGCTATAACAACGAATACTAAAAATTATAAAAAGTAAAAAAAATACGGGGGTCTCCATACAAAAAAAGAGTTTTTTTTACATGAAGAAATTAGCGCTATCTAGTATGAGGTACGAAACCCTATGTGTGGGGTTCTGACTCGCACTTGGCCGGATTTTTTATTCAGTTCGGACTCCTTAGCGCAAGTACTACTCATACTTGGCCGGGGCTTATTATTTTTTTGTTTTACCTTAGGATAAGTAATTATATCAAGTTTCACGCTTGTATTTTTTACTTACCGTTTTTACAATAGAGAAAATAAAAAAAAACTCTTAAAAACATTTTCATTGTATGGGGACTATCTTAATTGTTTATTATTTGTTAGTAAAATGAAGTAAACATGCGCCGCGGCGTGGTAAAGGCTTGGCTACGAAAGGTATTTTTAGATGTTTAGAAATTCTGTAAAAAAGTCAGCCTAGCACTTTTAAAGAGACACTCTTTTTAAAGTCGGACAGGCGGACTGACAGCCGACGGACATACAGACGGACGGACGCGTAGGCTTAGTAAATTGATCTCGTTACCAGGTACGGAATTCAAATAATGAAAAATGAACTCCAAATACCTGACAAATGCGAGATGAAGCTGCTTTCATGTCCGTGATTAATTTAGGCTATTTCGGCTCGGCCCACATACATAAGTCCATCAATGACTAGTTGTGTGTGGCCAAGGCTTTGTACCTACGAGTATATTATTGCTTTTCTCAAATAATGCGCAGAAATTAAAACTAAGTACACAGTATATCTAAGCAGAGCTCTTTATTAGAAAATACAGTTGTTGAAGGTACAGTTTTTCACGCGCCAAAGTGTTCATTTGTTTTTTTTTTTTTCAATAAACAGCTTTTTATTTGCAAGGCAGTTCGAAATTTAAATAAAATATTTGATAAATTTATTTTACTACCCCAACGGCCATAATTTCTTCGAGCTATGTGCCCTGCCCACTGCAGCTTTAGTTAAGCGATTCGATTACATTTCCAAATCATCATCTCAGTCGAAAGACGTCCACTGCTGGACAAAGGCCTCTCCTAAGGATTTCCACGAATACCGGTCCTGCACTGTCAGCATCCAGCGGCTTCCTGCGATCCTCACCAGGTCGTCGGTCCACCACGTGGAAAGCTTGCCTGCGCTATGTCTTACGGTGCTAAAACTGTTCCAAATAGA
Source organism: Coleophora flavipennella (assembly GCA_947284805.1). Lineage (NCBI taxonomy): Eukaryota > Metazoa > Arthropoda > Insecta > Lepidoptera > Coleophoridae > Coleophora > Coleophora flavipennella. The sequence continues at coordinate 8,290,824 of OX369257.1, read as the reverse complement.
AACATGTAAAAATACCTTTCGTAGCCAAGCTTTTACCACGCAGAGGCGTATGTTTACTTAATTTTTCCATCAGCACCTCGGATATAGTGAAGGTAACGGCATCGTTAACCGACTACGGTTTTACTACTTTATCGGCTGTGAACATAACCTATAAATAGATCACTGGGTTTCGGAGTCAATCAACTTGTGTTTTGGCGTTTTCATGCGTCAGTGAGCTGAATACTGAAATGTTTGGGTGGAAAATTAATGTGGCTAGAAAACAGGGAGGAAACTAGATTTAAATCTAATCATCATATCAGCTCATATACATCCCCACCGAGGGGCTCGAGCCTACCCTGCGATAGGGCGATCGGGACTTAGTCGAACACGCAGGCCCAGTACGGGTTGGTCGACTTTACACACAACCTGCAACCACACAAAGGAACTCGCTTTGCAGGCGTGTGCAGGTTTCTTCACGATGTTTTCCTTTACCGTAAGAGCTTCGGAAATCTAATACTTAAAGGAAAAGTGTAGGAGGGTGGAGTTACCCAAAACCAACGGGAATAAGACCAGAATGGAGAGTAAACAAAAAAACAATTGAAACCCCGCTATGAAGACACGCTACATCTATCGGTGCGCGATCGTCACTCAATAACTTTACTAACCCAACGGCACATACCTTGGACACCTACTTGAAAAAAAAACACAATTGATAAGCCCTTGGCATCATCTCACCTAATGGTAATTGACGATGATGCCGAAGATGGAAGCGGGCTTACCAAAATTCCCAAACGCAATGGAGAACTGACTCTCTTATCTTCAAGCCGGAACACATCAGTTTTGTTAACACTACTATTTGGCGGCAAGACTTAGATAAGACGATGGTAGCTAGCCAGACGGGCTTAGAATATGCCGTACCACCAACCAAATCAAGCGTTACAAGTCGAACCTGCGACCTCCTGGTGTGAAGCAAATGGATTAACCATTACGCCACGGAGGCGGGTAATGGAGACTAAACAAAATAACCATTTGAAGCCGACGCCAGCTATCAAACCTGAACTATCCGCATCGCAGCGGCTTCCCGCGACCGTCATCGGGTCGGGTTCACCGAGTAGGAGATCTGCATACGCTGCATCTATCGGTGCTCGATCGCCACTCCAGAAATTTACTGCTCCAGTGGCCATCTGTTATATTTTTAATTCAGGTACATACCTGCTACTTCTACTTATTCTTATATATAAAATTCTCGTGTCACAATGTTCGTTCCCGTACTCCTCCGAAACGGCTTGACCGATTCTCATGAAATTTTGTGAGCATATTGAGTAGGTCTGAGAATCGGCCAACATCTATTTTATTTTAGGGTAGGGTAGTGTAGGGTAGGGTAGGGTAGTGTAGTGTAGGGTAGTGTAGTGTAGGGTAGTGTAGGGTAGGGTAGTGTAGTGTAGTGTATGTAGGGTAGGGTAGTGTAGGGTAGGGTAGTGTAGGGTAGGGTAGTGTAGGGTAGGGTAGGGTAGTGTATTGTAGGGTAGTGTAGTGTAGGGTAGTGTAGTGTAAGGTAGTGTAGGGTAGGGTAGTGTAGTGTAGTGTATGTAGGGTAGGGTAGTGTAGGGTAGGGTATTGTAGTGTAGGGTAGGGTAGGGTAGTGTAGTGTAGTGTAGTGTAGTGTAGGGTAGGGTAGGGCAGTGTAATGTAATGTAAGGCGGTACGTAGTTCGCCGGGACAGCTAGTATTTTATGTAATGTTTATTTGAACCATTTTGTATTTTTAATTACGTTGGCCAAAGTAATAAATTTGTTAGATAAAACTGAGTAAATTAAGCGACATTTTGTTGATAAAGTTTAATTAGGTAATGAATGCGTAGTATACATCACGTTAGTTTTTCGATAAGTACCAGTCTATGTCCAAGTAATCTAAATATATAAAAGGTGACTGAGTGGTATATCAACGCACAGCCGAAACCACTAACCGGATTTCGCTGAAAATTGGAATACAGATAGCGATTAGGACGTAGGTATCCACGTAAAAAGGATTTTGGGAAATTTCCACGGGAACGGCAAAAAACGGGATCTGCGCGGGCGAAGCTAAGGGCACCCACTAGTCCGAAATAAAATAAAAAGTCGAATAGAGGACGCCCACTAGCCACCTGGTGATCCACGGTAGCCAAGGACTTAGAGCTCGCCCAGACAAATGTTTCGACAACCCAGGACAGACTGTCCTAGCGCCGCAGAACGTGGAAAGCCGTCCCCAAATAATGGGAAATGACTAGGACAAAGAAGAAGATCGTAAGGGCGTGTAGAGTATCGAAGTTATAATACAAAATTGGTTGGTGGTAGGGCATTTTCTAAGCCCGCCACCACCAACTTATCTAAGTCTTGCCGCCAAACATCAGTGTTAACAGAATTGATGTGTTCCAGTAGATGTAGCTTGTAGATAAGATGGCCAGATTGGGGAATCTTAGTAAGCCCGCTTCCATCTTCGGCATCATTGTCACTTACTAGCAGGTGAGATGATGCCAAGGGCTTACCAATTGTGAATAAAACAATTGAAAAAACAGTGGATATGCAATGTCCTTCGTGTTAATTACTGCTTCAAAACAAAATCACTTTATAAAGTCTGTCTGATTTTTGTTTGACATAAATAATCTTAAGTCTGATAAAACCATTTTGTGATTATTCCTTGTGTGCAATAAAGAATTTATACATACATACATACATAAATGAAATGTAAAACTGGCCAAGTGCGAGTAGGACTCTCGCACTGAGGGTTCCGTACCAAAACACTTTTGGGTACGAACCCTACAGACGTCAACGAATACAAAGGATAAACTCAACTTAGTAGTTTAAAAAATGATCTCTCATACTCTCATTCAACTTCACCATCAATTCTCCAAGTACAAAAGTTTCCTATTTTCTTTTGAGTTACGGTACCCTAAAAATCATCCCAAGCGTAAAGAATAACCAAGAATCCGTCACTTTTTTTCTTACAATTTCTTGATGCAAACATAACCCTAATTTCTACTATATTATTACTTGCATCAATGGTCATTGCACCCCATCCATTATTGTCAATGTTCCACACCAGGTGTTCTTCATCCTTTGAGTGATGATAACAGCAATAATATGCCGTACCATCACTCAGGAATCATATAAGGCTTTAAGCTGCTATACTACAATGAGTATAAAATCCTCATCATCATCATCATTGACATTCACAAGGTCATTGGTCCACCGAGTGGGAGGCCTGCCTACGCTACGTCTTCCGGTGTGCTATCGTTACTCAAAAACTTTACTGCCCCAACGGCTATCTGTTCTACGAGCTATGTGACTTAAAAATTATTACATACATCTACATTTATTTATTTATTTATAGTATTAAGTATGACGAACTGGTGAAGATAGCCGTTGGGGTAGTAAAGTTCTTGAGTGACGACCGTGCACTGTAAGACGTAGAAAGGCGGTCCACTCGGTGGACCGACGTCTTGGTGAGGGTCGCGAGAAGCCGCTGGATGCGGGCAGCGCAGGACCGGTCGTTGTGAAAATCCTTGGGGGAGGCCTTTGCCCAGCAATGGACGTCTGCCGGCTGATAATATGATGATGATGATGATATTTTAATTATATGTATTATTAATATACATGCGACACATTCAATTAATGAAAGTATTTTAGCTGAGTTTCCCCAGTCTGTTTCAGCATCGTTTAATTTTCTTATAATATCCTTTCCCCTTTCGTCCCAAACATTTAAGCCCTTAACATTTTTGACGAGGGTTAGAATTTTAGCGTGTATGAGTATATATTATTCACTATACACCTTTCTATGCCGATTCGCTGGTATTCGGAGCAAATAACGCTATTATTTTGTTGTAAGAAGTATTCATATTTGTACTAACGTAAAATGAAAATATGACGCGAGAACAAACTATTTTCGGAAACTTCTGTATTTTATAGCTTCGGTGGCGTAACGGCTAGGGCCGCCGCCTCCTGTCCGGGAGGTCGTGGTTCGAATCCTGCCACGTACCAATGTGATTTCGAATTTAGATTTCATATGTACGTTTATCCGAAGCTCTTAAGGTGAAGGAAAACATCGTGAGGAAACCTGCACACCTGCGGAGAAACTCGCAGGTTGTGTGTGAAGTCGATCAACCCGCACAGGGCCAGCGTGGTTGACTAAGGCCCGATCGCCCTAATTCAGGGTAGGCTCGAGCCCCTCTGTGGGGACGTATATGAGCTGATATCATCTGTATTTTTATCAAAACTTGCGTGTTTGTATGTACGTATGCCTGTATACATATGTTCATACAAACATTAAGCTTAACTGAGGGTTCTACTCGTCATACTGAATAACTTTCTCCGAAGAACCCATAGTTAATTCTCAAAAAAAAATTTGGTCCCTCCATACTAAAATGCACAAAATCGATCAGCTGATCGATTGGTATGGAGAGTAAAAAAAATTTTTACGTTTTCAGCAAAGTCGTAGAACAAAAGTTGTTGTATGTTGATAAGTAGAAGCCCTAGTTAACAAGACCTACACTAATTTTGTTACATCCTGTATAATGTATATTTGTTTAGTTTTTTTTTGTATTTACCTACCAATTTCAAAATAAAATACAATACAATCGATCATCTAGCACCATTGAACCACGTTCGAATCTTGCGATCAATTTTAAAGCGACTTCTAGTGGTCCGATTGAGCTGATATTTAAAATGAAGCCGTATTGCCGGTGATCGTTTTGGTATTTGGTATGAACTTTTGAGGTCTTAAATCGTCTTTTATTTTTTAATAGAATCGTAGGAAATAGAGTCTCGTTATTGAAAAATGGCCAAATATAAAATAAATGTTCCCAAAAAAAAACATTTTCAGTTGGTATTTTAGTCTTAAATTAACATATTATTATATATGAACGGTGATTATATAAATTAAATGCTCGAAAGAATATGCTCGCGGTCATGTGATAAAGATAAAAATGTAATTAATGATAAAATGTTTTGTTTACATAATTATCTGACCATTTCCAAACAACTAGACTTTACTGTGCTCACCTTTATTGAATTTGGAACCGTAAATTTTAAAGTAAAACTTTTTTACGCACCCTTGACTTGGGGAGTAAGCTGGTGGATGCGTGAAGAGAGCGTTACGGAAATTTGATCGGGCGAGACGAACGGAAGTTGAGAGGGATATATAAATTTGTGAAGATAGAAAGAAAGATACTATTTATTTTTGTTTACCAACAATATCGGTTGCCAAGGCAACAAAATCGGTTGTCAAAACAATCAAAACAAACATATAAGATACAAAAGATTTGGTCATTTTCAGAGTATAATATAACTCTTTTCATAAACTGTCTATACCTCCATGCGACAAAGAAGATTTGATTTTTTTCTGAAAACTATGTATTTACTTTCATACATATAGATGGAGCTAAAGAAGTTTTACTTCAGTCGTTAGGTCTAAAGCACACTCGTATTTTGTTTTATATTCATTTGAGCATTATCAAAACTTTTTTTAAATAAAAGCTTGTAGGTACAGTCAAGAAATTTAATTTCCAATGCATCTTAGGTTTAATATCGTATAGCAAACTGTCATCAAAAGAGCACGACGTTACTTTGACTTATCACATGCATTGTTTTATGTTAGTAACTAGGCAACAGATTACCTACGTTGATATGGTGAACTGAACTTTGCGACGTCAAGGCAATGATAACTTTTCGCGAAGAGGTTATCTGTAATGTGAAGTAACAAATAATACGTATTGACATATCAATAATATGAAAATCAATCAAATCAAAATAGTTTATTTTAAATAGGAAAAAACTGATTGTATATTACAAATAATGTAATAAGATTACAGTCTCAGGTAATGTTTGTTATTGAATCAACATATATATCTTTGTCATTTACATAATCTATTATTTTATAATATCCTCTAGAGCACAAGAATTTTTTGACATGAGTCTTGAATTTATTCTCTGACAAACTAGTTATATTTTCTATAATTTTATTGTAGAATCTTATACACTGCCCCACAAATGACTTTTTAACCTTACTCAGTCTCGAAAAGGCTATATCTTATTTTATTTAAATAGAATTTTCGACCTTAATGCATTGCGAATATCTAACGACATTTCAACGAAATGGGTTGGGAATTAAATTCCTTGACTGTACCTAAAAGCTTTTAGGTTTTTAGAAAATTATTTTACTGTCTCAACCCCGTACGAGGGTAGAGGAAGTATTGTTATCGCGAAAAAAAAAATTGTTTTCCAGTTTTCGTGAAAATGTGTTCTATATCATTAACACATAACGAAAAACTGAATATCTCAATTCCGTCTGTGCGTCCGCGTGTCCGTCCGTCACCGGCTGTATCTTTAGTCGGATTGGGACCAAATTTGGAAATTAAGAGTTTTAAATTATTTCATCGAGGGATTATCAGAAGTTTCTTCGTACCAAAGGAGTTTGCGGCCCTTGCCATTACGCCACCGACGCTCTTATTAGAACCAAAGTATAATATTAGCTACAAAAACTTGATTCGGTGTAACACGATTTAACTAATTTGATATGACTAAACTGAATTTAAGCATTCTGTCCTTGTCTTTTCAATACAGAAAGAAAAGGACAATATTTACATTTAGTTGTCCTGTTTTTTTTTGCAACCAGTGGGAAGGAGGTGGAGAATCCTCATGGATACCCGTACAGCCCTCTGTACGGGTTAAGTAGGACTAACAGCTAATCTGTGCCTACCCACTAAACTCCGCCTGCTGTTGGCTTTAGCCCGTGGGGCCTTGAAGCCTTCATCGGTGGCGACCCAATCCTGGGACTCAGCGGTGCTTCAGATGGGAGTTACCGCTTAGGGGATTGCATTTTTTGTGCTTGTAAGGGGGGGTTGTGTCATCTGAAGATTAACACTATAGGTTCCTGTTTAGTCAATCGTGTTACATCGAACCGACACCATTGTCAATCAGCCTAAGTTAGTCGGGGATTTATTATCCTCCACTCTTATCCTATGCCTCTACTCATATTCTATGGTTTGCCTAAACTGAACCTTCACAACTGAAGTTTAGTTCGTATTAGGAGTCTTTTAGCAGTGTGATTCATAATGTTTCAATAGTAGCTTTTTTATATTACACAATTGGTAAGCCCTTGGCATCATCTCACTTGATGGTAAGTGACGATGATGTCGAATATGGAAGCGGGCTTACCGACGGGAAGATTCCCTAATACAATGGAGATCTGGCTATCTGATCTTCAAGCCGGAACACATTAATGATGTTAACATTGATGTTTGGTAGCTAGCCAGGCGGGCTATGAAAATGTCCTACCACCAACCAAACCAAGGCTTACAAAGTTGACCCGAACCTGCGACCTCCTGGTGTGAAGCGAATGGACTAACCATTACGCCACGAGGCGGTTAAAAAGTAGTTCATAAAGTTCACCATTTTCTTATTAGGAAAATATAGTTCAGCATTATAGAATTCGTGTCACTGCCACTGGCAGGTTTTCCGCTTGGAATTTGCAGATTTTTATTCAATCGATGAATGAGTCACACTCATATCTATTAGATTAGTCACTAGTCACTAACAGGTTTGCTAATTTGTTTGTCTACTCAGAAACACCAATTATGACGACAATTGTGACAGTCTTTTAAGATACTACCTCTGCTAGTACTTGAGTGTTGATGTGATTTTTGCTGTTTGTAAACTTCTTATAAAATGTTTCTATTAAGGCGAGGAATTGATGAAAGTGTAAAGATGACAGTGTAAATAGTAAAGAAAATAATCACTTTTTGCACTTTTTAAATGTTTTTCGTTTCAATTAAAAAGTACAATTAATTTTAAAAATTCCAATTGGCATATTGAAGTGTATGTTTAGACTAAGTACTAAGTCAGTCTGGTTTGCCTGTTGAATGCAAATCTCTGTTTAAACAAAGGCTTCTTTGATTATTTTTTTCTGTTATAAGAGTTAACGAATCGTGTTTCTGTAACTGACAAAATGAAGTTATTGAAATTAAGAATCAGGTCACAAAATATCACTTTCATATGTTTTGTGATTGCTGAGAAAAATCGAGATGCCTGCGACCAAAGTTTCCAATGCGTCGCCTTAACAAAGACTTTTATGTATTTTTATTCTGATATATTATTTGTTCTATTATTAAATTAGTTTTTTTATACAGATCTGCTAAATTAAATTTTTGTACTAATTATTTAACTAACTTCTGCAGTGCTGACCCTTTATATTATAATCCTTTCTCTATAACATATATCCTTTCTCTTTCCGAGAATCTCCTTTAGTAAGCCTTTAGTTAATGAATCTTCCTAAAAGCTTTAAACTGGGAATTTTCCTCGCAAATTTTTCTCATATTTTTAAGGTATTTCTTAGTTACTTAAAACTTTTATTTCAGTTGTTCATATAAACTCCTGTAATAAAGCAATTTTTTATACGCTTAGGTTCCTGCACCGTAACTTAACTTTGTCTGAGAAACAGTTAGATTTAATAAAAATCTTCAAATAGCTTTAAGTAGTCAATTTCCTCATTTTTTGAAGGTACTTCATCAATAATTAAACTATAGGTACTAAAGCTTTTTTAATTTTTTTTTAACTGCAGCGTCTTGGTCATTATTTTTAGAGTTCCGTACATCCAATGAAAAGAGAAAAATAAGTTTGTCTAATTAAAGGTTTGGGTTCTTATGAAATACTTGAAAATTTGAGGCGGAGTTCAGCAGTGAAACTGAACAGCTTTCCCCAAGGACCTAATTTACTGATATCGCAAAAAAAAAATTGGACTTGCCATACAAACTTCGCTATCAGCTGATAAATTTAGCATGATAAGATTTATGAGGACATTTTTTTTTTCAAATTGAGTACCTACAGGTTCTTTGGGGAAAGTTGTTCAGTTTCATGTGCTGAACACCGCCTAAATTATTTTCAGGTATTTGAAAAAAACCCTAATAGAGTTTGATCACCTAATCACGGTATAGCGTACAAGTAAAAGAACAAATTTAGATTTTGGGGATATAATACGATACAATAAAATACAATATTATTTTATAGCATCACAACATAAAAAAAGAAATGAACAATATAGAAGAAATCCTATACAAATTAATGTAAGGTTACAAATCCGAAAGTTAAAAAATTCAAATGCATCATGTGACGTATCAAATGAAAACGAATATTTCTTTTTAATAATTTTTAAATGCATTGTTTAAATAACATTAAGTAACATATACCAAAATTAAGCATCCTACCCTTATCTCCGAATCTACTGAGTCTATAATTTTGAAACAAACAGGAAATATAGGGCCTCTTTTATAATTTACAGAAAAATTTTAACGTCCTGCAGAAAACGGAATGGTACCTACGGAACTCTTTTCACACGAGTTCGACTCGCACTTGACTAGTTTTATTGTAATATCTTTGGAATTCTCAACAAGCGAAGTATTACATCAGTCTATTTCAACGTTTGTCTTAAAATTTTACCACCATAAAAAGCTTGACTCCAAAATCTCATCAATCCTTGCAAAAATATGAAAATGGAAGTTGCCATCTCTGACGAGGAAATCCACTTTTCTATTTTGCATTTCTCGGTAAGAACATTTTGCATTTCTGAAATAATTTCAGATTTATGCTGGAACCGTAATAAAGTAGGAGGTACCATGTGATACATTATGACGTAAAGCAGATTAAAATATCTGCATGCATTAGCTCAGGAATCTATAGATACTCGTAAATATTAAAAAGCTAAGTCTTCTCGCCCCGTCTGTCTGTCTGAACGGGATAAACTCATCAACTACCGAACGGATTTTCATACGGTTTTCACCAATGGACGGAGAGATTTATGTGGAAAGTTCAGATATATAATTTTCTGGCGGCTCGCGCACTGCGCACCCTCTAGTATCTAAATAAGTTTAGAACCTAGAACACTTGATTATTTTTTTTAAATCTTAATATATATAAATCTCGTGTCAAAATGTTTGTCCTCATTGGACTCCTAAACCACTTAACCGATTATAATAAAATTCGCACACCATGTGCAGTTCGATCCAACTTGAGAGATAGGATAGGGTAGGGTAGGGTAGTGTAGGGTAGGGTAGTGTAGGGTAGGGTAGGGTAGGGTAGTGTAGTGTAGGGTAGGGTAGGGTAGTGTAGTGTAGTGTAGGGTAGTGTAGAGTAGTGTAGGGTAGGGTAGTGTAGTGTAGTGTATGTAGGGTAGGGTAGGGTAGTGTAGGGCAGGGTAGGGTAGGGCAGGGCAGTGTAATGTAATGTAAGGCGGTACGAAGTTCGCCGGGACAGCTAGTATATACGTATAATTGTGTTTCATGTAGTTATAATCCGCCGCACGTAAGTGGTAACATATAGGTAACTTTATCTTATCTGTGCTATTAGTACAAAAGCTCTACACCTCTATACGAAACAATGACTTTCCAACAAAGAACATGAACAGGAGTGACAGAATAATGCTTTTCTTTTTATTCAGTTCGGACTCCTTAGCCTGAGTACGACTCACACTTGGCCTGTTTTTATTGTTTTACTTTAGGATTAGTTCTATAATCGCATCAAGTTTCATGCTTGTAAGTATTACCGTTTTACGATAGAGCAATTGAAACCAAAAAATCTTTAAAAAACAATTTTCTTGTATGAGGACCCATTAATTTTAACTCTTTTTAATTTTTATTATTTGTTAATAAACCCCCCATACTAACACATATTCTGCAAAAAATTTAGCCGATTACCTATTACGGTTCAAAAAAAGGGTGTCAATTAAATGGTTAGCATAGTATTGTTATTTCTGTGAGCAGAAAAATATAATCGGTGAGCAGAAATAGCTAATTGGTCAGCACTCAGCAGAAATAGCTAATTGGTCAGCAACTCATGGTCAGCAAACATTTCAAAATCAATCAGCAATTTATGTCATTCTGGATGGCTGTAATTATTTTAAACATCCCCGTACTACACTCTTCCTACAGTGTTGAGTGGTCGACGGAGCCCCTTCGGGGCTCCTACTTCTGTGTTCTCATGTTAAACCTAACACTACGACTGTGCGGGGAGGCGAGCTTAGCTCGCCTCCCCGCACAGTCTCCGAACCTAACGGATCCGAGTCGGGGTGCTCCGCAAGTCCGAGCTCGCTTCGCTCGCTCCCGCTTCCATTTAGAACTCCCCGTACCACACTCTTCCTACAGTGTTGAGTTGCTGCTTATAGACATGTTTTTCTGCCGCTCAATCATGAAATCTTGCCGCTCAAGTAGTTATTTTGCGGACTGAATGTTTATTATGCAGTTACATTATATTTATTCCTCAAAAAAACAGTCTTTTTAAGGTCTGTCAGAGACTGAAGTAATGTAGGACCCGTAAACTACTACTTCTACTTATCACACTGAACAACTTTCCTTAAGGAACCCATAGTCAATTCTTAAAAAAAATTGTACCCTTCATACAAAAATTCACAAAATTGGTCGATCAGCTGATCGATTTGTATAAAGATTTTTTTTTGCAATTTCAGCAAAGTTATTAAACAAAAGTTATTCAGTATGATAAGTAGAAAACCTAGTTAACCCTAGTAAGGGAATCCTACTTTCGGGTCTGGTAATTTGTCCCTGAATATTTTTCCTTTACAATTTATCCTTAGTCCTGAAAAGGCCTAAAGTCCAAATACCTACTTCTAGCTTTTTCTTGCATTCCTAAAATGACAGCAATGGCTACAAAGTGACTACAAAAACCGAAGTACGAGTATCTAACTAAAGTGTAATGAGAGTAGGTCACGCCTTGTCACCGGTCAATTTCCACCACCTGCCTCCGTTCACTCCCGGGTTATTATGATTGGAACCAATTAATCGTCAGCACTTTACCATGCGCTTGCTCTATATCCCAACAGTTGCGAGTTGCGACATTGCGAATTACTATTTTAACTGGCTATAAATCGTGCTATAAGATTTGGAACGGGTTTGATATTTGCACAGCCTTTACAGGACACGATAATTAATATTAGCAAAAGCTTAAAAACAGCGGGCTTTAAATAAATATAAGATAAAGAAAACAAGCGTCGGTGGCGTAACGGCTAGGGTCGCGGCCTCCTGTCCGGGAGGTCGTGGTTCGAATCCTGTCTCGTACCAATTTGATTTCGAATTTAGATTTCATATGTACGTTTATGTCGCTCTTACGGTGAAGGAAAACATCGTGAGGAAACCTGCACACGCCTGCGGAGAAATTCGTAGGTTGTGTGTGAAGTCGACTAACCCGCACTGGGCCCGCGTGGTCGCCTAAGGCCCGATCGCTTTCATTCAGGGTAGGCTCGAGCCCCTCGGTGGGGACGTATATGAGCTGATATGATGAAAGAAAACAAAGAGTACAAAATATCAGAAAGACAACGTTATTGAGAACAGTTGATTTTCAAAATCATTTTTTCTGTGCCTCATACCATTAAGAATGAAGCAGTTTTCGTTGTCCAATTTTAGCATAACTTTAATTTGCCATTCAACACCTAATATTATGTTTGAACATTTTCGCATGGAGACTAGCATAGTACAAGGTCATGTATTTTCACAGTAAAACATGTATGTTACGAAATGAACATTATAATATTTCAAAACTTCAAGTTTTGTAACGATAACTCAAACAAAATTCAGCTTCAGCCAATGTAACGTCGAATTAATAATCATGAAGAAAAAAAATATGTGGCGCCATTTAACTTTTATTATCACTTAACATTTTCAGATTGTTTTTTTAGAATCAAATTTACTTTAGTTTAGTTCATTAACTTGTTTGGTTTAGTTTAAAATGATTTTTGATTTACACAATTGTATACTTTCATCAAAGACAAATCAAAGAAAAAAATGTTTAAAAGTATTTTAATAATCTTAATTCGAGTAAAGCTAATTCTATTTTACTTTTAACTAATTTTTCTAGACAAATTTATTTTTAAACTAGACAAAAAGTAATAAGTTTTTATAGGTTTAGTACAAAAATACTGAAAAAACCTTGGATATCTGCAACGCGCCAAACGGACTGCCGTGCGGCCAAATAACTACACGCTTAAGCCGCGGCGCGTTTGATATACACACTTGAACGGATAAGGAAGTCATGCATGAGTTTATGATTATGTGAAGCTTGCGCTTGCAATATTTTTCATGTCATGTACCATTTGTGGTTTTCGCATTGTGACGATCGATAAAGAAAGGAACAGAGAACGTCAAAACAAAAACTATTAGATAATGCTAGACTACGGAACTAAGTGTCTAATTATGCACAATGTTTCATAACTTTAAAGATAGGCTTTTTAAAATTACCTCCTGTAAAATAATAAGCGTGAGATATTCACGTAGTTTTACACAATTATCATGTGTAAGTACTTTATTGTTTACTATTTGAACTACCTGATTTACTATTAAAATGCCTATGCTTCACAAGTCGCAAATTCCTCTTGCACCGCGTTCGTGTCGTTCAATGTAGCTGATGACCTTCGCTAACCAGTCACTGTGAGTTGTGATCTATGATTCACTTGTTCAGTAGATGTGAATGCAATGCACTGCACTGTAATTTTAGTATCTACTTGTTGCAAGTACTATAGTAGTGTAACTACTTAGGTATGATGTATGCACGAACTGAGGTGCGGTTCATTTACTTCATTATCCAGGTACGTAGCATAGATCTATTTACTTTATTACGTTAGGAATAAGGTTTAGATTATGTTGTCCATCTTTGTCGTTGTGGTTTAATTGTAGATTTAACATAGTCCTAGAATGGGGTTTGTTTGTTTACCTCATCCTGTGTATACGGTACGTCATTCTGAGCAGATATTTGAACAGGAAATTACACCAGAAGTACAATGTAGGTAGTTTAATTCGCCGGCATCTTACGGAGGATCAAGGGTTTTAAACCGTAACTCTATGTTATTTAAAAAAATATATTTAGTTCATTCAAAGGTTAAAAGGATGCAAATATTATAAAAAAAAACATATTTATAGGACATACCGCATTGCAAATACATATATATTTTTAAATATATACCATTTATGAATCCTATTTTGCTCAAGTCCAACTCGCACTTGACAGGTTTTTTTTTTAAATGAAGTCATACAAACCCGTACAAAAGAAAAGTCATACTATAGGTACATGTTATTGCCGCGCCACCTTAAAGTTAGATAATTATTTCAACTGTAGGTTTTTTTACCAGTTCCTATAATATTTAAGTTATTTTGTTATTTTCTCTTATTATAACCGCCTCTGTGGCGTAATGGTTAGTCCATTCGCTTTACACCAAGAGGTCGCGGGTTCGATACCCAGCGGTGTCTAACTTTGTAAGCTCTGTTCGGTTGGTAGCCTGGCTAGCTACTACTGCCTTATCTAAGTCATGACGCTAAACATCCATGTTAACAACATTGATTTGTTTCGGCTTGAATTTAAGATATAGCCAGTTTCTCATTGCGTTGGGTAATCTTGGTAAGCCCGCTTCTATCTTCGGCATCATTGTCACTTACCATCAGGTAAAATGAGGCCAAGGGCTTGTCAATTGTGGATAAAATTCTACTAACGTTACAATACCTAAACATGTTCAAGGTCTGCCAATTGTCACTTTTTTTAACCATGGCGTCGAGTAACTACTTCCACGGTTCCCATTCCATTGTCTTAGCTCTTCAGTTCGTGTTTGTCGGAAGGGCCTTTCTTTATAGGGTTAAGTGAAAGTTCTAATGGTCCATTTTCTGGTGTTTGAGTACTATATAATCCCACTGTGTAGGTTAACGATCACCGTTATTGGACTTGAACTGCGTAGGCTTTTGACTTAATGACTTTTCTGTTATCAAGACGTGCTATAACATCCTAATTTTATTTTATGAAAAGCATTGTATGTCTAAAAGTCATAATAGTTTTTATGTAATACTAGCTGTTTCCCGCGGCGTCACCCGCGTGGACAACGTTTCTATGATTTTCTGAGGGTGCGCAATGCGCGAGCCGCAAGCGGTTTGCGAGCGTGGAAAACAGTAGCCTATCTATTAATCCAATCACAATCTTAATATTAGATTTAGCGTTCTGATGTTGTCTTTTTTATATGTAACTCAAAAAAAAAAAACAGATTAATTTTTTTTTTTTTTTTTTTTTAGGTCTTAATCTGTCTACCTACCAAATTTCAGCCAGATCCGTTTAGTAGTTTTTGCGTGAAAGAGTAATAAACATACATTCTTACAAACTTTCGCGTTTATAATATTACTAGTATATACCTACTTTGTACTTTTCTACATGTTATAAAAAAACTACTTAGATTCAAAAAAATACGGTGAAATCTTAGTATGATACATATTGGGTTACTTGATGGTAAGTAAATACAAAGTTTTTGAAAGTAAGATACTCTTAACAAAGTATTTAAGGACACTGCAAATGGGAACATAGCAATCGTTAAAGCTGCTAGATATAACACTTGGGTAAAGGGATCCTTATTAATAATCAAAAATTATGTACCTATACCACAGTATTACAATATAGCGGCATAACTCCGCGACTTTGCCAAGCTTACTACAGGCTAGTACCTACGCATGTGGCGCATCGTGCGACATCAAAGGCGTTGCGCTACTGTAAGCCATATCGTAATACTGTGCCTATACTACCAAATGTAGTCACAGATGAGATACTAGTACGTAGCCTCCATCCATAGTAATAAATAACAAAGAATACTTACTATTATCTACTACGTAGGTAGTTACGAGTAATAATGTTGAGTGCGCTAGAGTCTGGTGAATAATGAAGCTCTTATTTCAAGAGCATCATTATACGAAGGTCTGGGGTCTCCACATTTCTAGTAATAGTACCTACCTACCTTATATTGCTCTGCTCCCAAACCTGAACCTGAATATGCCTGCATAAATTAAATTAATAGCTATAGGGAATAGATACATTCATTTCTAGCATAACAGGATTCCGGTAGGTAAGTAAATTAAACCAGTTTGTAACGACTAAAGTGTAACTGGGTTACTGAATAACTATCCTCCCGATTAACAAAACTAGATAAATAATGTTTTAGAACATTGAAAATGAAATTATTGGAATGGAACATAGTTTCTTATCGCACGTAACATCTCAGACACTTGGTGAATTAGAGCTAAGCCGGAAAAAACGCTTTTTCCCCTCGACCTTCACGATACTTTTGACGTCATCAAAAGCCTTGGGATAGACCAGCGATACTCAAAGTGTGTCCGTAGAACCTTAGGACTCCGCCAAATAAATATAAAAAGCCGGCTACGCACAAAAAGTGATGTCACACAGTAGGCAAAAATTTGGTGACACGTAAGTAGCGTAATAAATAACATAAGTCTACAAAAGTAGAAGTTTTAGAAACATAATCAAAATAATATATTCAAGTTATTCAATTTTTACAGTCAGAGGTGGTATTTGAAAAAAAATTTAGTTATTAAAATTGGCTCACGCGGGCGCAGTGACGAGCTGGCAACAAAAACAAATACAGGTTTTGCTTTTTTAAGATAAGTTTCCTTCAGGGCTCCTTCAAATATTTAATGTAGCAAAAGGGCTACGTCGCTAAAAAGTTTGAGAACCGCTGGGATAGACAATTTCAGTTACACTCAGATAGCCTCAGTAGCCTTGCGGTAGAACGCTCTGCTGATGTCGACAGAGGTTCGGGTTCAGACTTTGTGGGTGGCAAAGTTTTTTTGTACCTTAATAGGTATTTTAATGCAGTATAGACTTGTAGCGTGCGCGTCAGCTGTATTTAAAAAGTTATAAAAATATATGAAAAAAATGTTACGTACCTACCTACTTATTATACTAGCTGTTTCTGTGTTTTAATAGGATGAGTAGTTTCGATGATTACAAACATACAAACTTTACCTCTTATATTAGCGTTGCATCACAAATAGCATCCTGGCCGTCTTGGAAACCAGGCTGGATGTTGTGAGGGGCTGGCTTAGGGATTCACTCAGCGGTTGCTAACTACACTCGCTAAGTGGATTGCTTGCCCAGTGGCTCAAATACATTTACCTACCTAAACTAACAATAGATATTAAGTTTTGTGTTACCTACTAATCAAATTATGAACTCTGTCTGATTTTTTTTTTTAATTATTATACATAGCTAGCGAAAGAAAGTTCGTTCCAACCGGGTCTCCGAAGGCACCTCGCGAACTTTTTAATGTTATTATTATTTATCCCTGCTTAGGCCTTTTCTTAGATTGCATGAATATCTTAATTCAAAATACTTCCAACGTTAAACATAGGATTTCCCGTAAAAAGTACAATTTTAAGACACATATGCTTTACCGGATCATCATTCCACCTGATCATCAGAACATAACTTTAAAGGAGAGACCGCCGTTTTACCGCCTCCGTAGCCCAGAGGCAAAGTTCACTGGCTTTACACAGGAGGTTGTGGGTTCGATTCCCGGCGGGGTCAATTGTAAGACTCGGTTTGGTTGGTGGAAGGGCATTTTCTAAGCCCGCCTGGCTAGCTACCACCATCATATCTAAGTCTTGCCGCCAAATATCAATGTTGATATCATTGGTGTGTTTCGGCATGAAGATAAGATAGCCAGTTTTCCATTGCGTTGGGGAATCTTGGTAAGCCCGCTTTCATCTTCGGCAACATCGTCACTTACCACCAGGTGAGATGTTGTCAAGGGTTTACCAATTGTGAATTAAAAAAAAAAGAGAAAACACTACGAAGAAAATGTAGCTAAAAGTACAATCAGATTAAAAAAAACTTAGGACGATTCCAACCAAATTATTATAGACATGGAACGAGTAGTGATTCGCCGAGCACTCGGCCACCAAGTACTCGGTCTAGATTGAGCCGAGCGAGACCTCAGGCCAAATACCTACTTGGCTTTGAAAAAACGCGGTAAAAGTTGCAGCTCAATACCACCAATTTAATTTACAGTGAACGGTTTTTTCAGAGGCGGTAAGCCCGCAAAAAGTATGTATGAAGCAAAAAGGAGCAAAATAAACCCAAACAGGAACGAAAAAACATGTGTTTTTGCATCACAATCTTCCTCTCTTAAATTTCTGCTGTTGCTCATGTTCCTGATGTTTTAATGTGTTTAATATAATAATAATGATATGAACTGGCTTTTTATTTTTCCCTGCAATATAATTAAGGCCGAGTACTCGGTACTGGCCTGAAATGACATTTCAAAAAAGGAATGACGGAACAAACAAAATGGCGGCGAAATCCTATACGTTCGACAACCAAACTGTTACCAATCTGTATCAATCTGGGTGACGAGGGGGTGAGGTCGCAATCTAGAGAGCGGCAGGGAGTGTCCATACTGTATGTTAGTACTAATATATATACTTTGACTCGGTACTCGCCGAACCCTAAAAAGGCCGAATCCATCGAGTAGGTACCGGAACCAAACCGAGTACTCGTCCCATGTCTACAAACTATACCTATTGTAAACCAATAAAAATAAAACATCCAACAAAACCAAAAAGCAACAAGTACTAGTGCACTGTCTACATAAACGAGTTACATAATAGTCTCAGAGGCAGCGATGGCCTACATTGTGAACCGCTTCATACCTGATTTCACCTTCGTTCGTTACGAAAGCTGAGGCATGCTGAGGCCCGTTCGGCGATCGGCCAGTTACTGAGATTGTGACGTAGTGTGACGTCATAGCTCAAGCTCTTAGTCTGAGATGTATATGGTAGTGTCTGTGGCTTGTGGTAAGCTGTTGGATAGATGATTTGAATGTTAAAGGGGTTTGAAAATTTTTGTATGGAGACTGGCATACTGGAGTCCGCCATTTTTTTTTTTTTGAAATGACCTATATATTTGGATAGGGGACATACAGACAAACAAAAAATGTCATGTAACATAGTGTCCTAAAACGTCACGTTACGGAGATAATTGAATATATATACTCCATAATAATTGTGAATATTTTTAACTTCTATATTATCTCAGAAACGTGACACTTTAGGCAAAAATGCTATATGACATTTTTTATTCTTCTATAGGTCCAATAACACAGGTTAGATTGTGCGGCGCCATTTTGAAAAAAAAAACAAAATGGCGAATCCTCAGTATGCCAATAACTTTCAAACCCCTTTTATTGTATACTATAACGGTACATAGTCTAGATAGTGTAGTATGAAACATTTTGTTTAGATGTCAAATAACAAAATGAATAAGTGGAAGTTTTTTGAAATTCATAATAACAAAAAATTTGATAAACTTTGTTATCTTTCTCAATCTCTAGATAACGAAATATCTAATATTCAATTGTGGTTATCATTAGAGCTGGCTTTAAGATCTTTTGAATTAGGCTGGAATTTCCTGGGTAACTAAACCATACAAAACTATTCGCATTTTACAAACTTAGAGTGTGCTGCACTGGCAAGGCAAATTCCTACTCCTACCGTGTTCTTACATAATGTAGGTAAAGCTTTCTACTACTAGATCCAGTCCAATCTATAAAAGCAGCTCACTAAGTGCTTCCCGGATAGGTCTTAATTCCTTAAGTTACATGGCTGCGTCTATAGAATTTTTTGTTTTAAGGTAAAAATAAGATAGAATAGCATCTGTACGAAGAAAAGTTAAATGAAAGAGAGTTTATTGATACAGTATAATCACAGATAAGAAAAAAAAATTAAACTTCTATTCTGTGAGTACAAAATTATACTTGATGTGAAATGTCACTTGATTGTGTTTACTTTTGCATACAAAAGGAGCTAGACATTTTTAGATGTGTAAAAAACTGTTTGTCAGATGTATTAAATTACCAATGTTAATGCACTGGGGACTTCGTTGTATCATAGACAAGAAAAAAATTCTGTGAGTATAAAATTACACTTGATGTGAAATGTCACTTGATTGTGTTTACTTTTATAAAGGGAAGGATTTTTGGATGAGTAAAAAACTGTTTGTCGGGTGTATTATATTACCAATGTTAAGACACTGGAGAATTCGTTCTATGTAAGTATATTCATATATTTTTTAATCGTATAAAAATGCGTCGTCGTCTAAAAAATTAAGCCTTGGTCGTCAACTAGTTTCGTCTCGTAAAAAAGTCTACTATAGACATTAGGTTTGACCACGGTTGACAAGCCAAATATGGTACTTGCACTTGAATTGTATTCTGTCTGTGAGTTAACAAAAGTAAGTAACACGTACAGTATATTTAAATATTAGCGTGGGAAGGTTGTTTTGACTCAAAGTCATAAGTAATAAAATGAACATTTTCCCACGGGTAAAAATAATAGGGATTCATATTCTTTCCTCTTCATGATAGTAAATTGTAGATACGAGTACATCTTACAATGCAACACTTTCCCAAGGAAGTAAGAATGCATAGTGATAGTAGAGAGGAGGAAACAGCGATCTGTGTAACAGATGAAGCTCTTGAAGTCATACATGTTCTTATGATCATTAAGATAAGTCCTAGGTAGTGTAGGCACGTAACGGTTACAAAGTGTCGATGTTCTTTTAACCCCTTTTACAAGCTTATATTAAACTTGCAATGTAAGTGTGTAAGTTGTCCGCTCCAAAGTTGGAAAGTCAAATTTGACCTACTTCCCGGTTTTTGATAGAGATGAAATTTTGTGTACACGTCTAGTACTATCATTTCACTAAATTTCCTGCTTGTATGTGTATAACCGTTTTTAGATAGAACAATAATAACAAAAAAAAAACGGGCAAGTGCGTGTCGTACTCGCACACATAGGGCAAGTCTTTTCAAAAATAAATGTATATTAGAAAACGAAATTATATTTGCAGTTGGTAATAGAACATTTTGTATGGAAAATCTATGAACTATGAACTTTCAAATCCAACTGCACACCTTAAGTTGATGGACTATTAGTCCTAAACTAAGAAAGTCTACTTAGCCGCGATAGTTTTCCTTTTAAATTGGTTATATGTCCTACTATTTACAATTTTTTCAGCTGTCCCTATATAGCGGTTTAGCTGGTGGGGGGAGACGACACAATTGACTAACAAAAATTAAAGATCCCAGAATCGAAAATCGATGATTCTATAATTTTTTGAACTTATCAACAGTCCTTAAATTTTAAATTGACCTAAGTAGTATCGCAAGATATTATCGAAATCCAGCAGAAACGTAGCCGTAGGTGTAATAATAAATCTCTATGACTAACAAACTAAGCGTCGGTGGCTCAACCGGTAACGACTCGGTCCATCTACCAGAGGTACCGGGTTCAAATCTGGACGGCCAATGTACCAATGAGTTTTTCAAAAAACTTACGAACATATACTTACCGATTGACTAATATATATACTGTGCCGATTGCTTTAGCGGTGAAGGAAAACATCGTGAGGAAACCTGCACACGCCTGCGAAGAAACTCGAAGGTTGTGTGTGAAGTCGACCAACCCGCACTGGGCCCGCGTGGTCGACTAAGGCCTAATCGCCCTGATTCAGGGTAGGCTCGAGCCCCTTGGTGGGGACACGTATATGAGCTGATATAATAATGACTAACACGATGTATGACAAATTAACTAAATAAAACCAAATTATGCTTTACCTATAATAACTGACCACGTATACTCACTTCGTGCGTCACTTGCATCAATCGTCACGTAAACGGCGTAAAATTGTTTACTGCTTTTGACAAAACCGTTATAAAAACTCAATTATAATAAACCTTATTGTATCGCAGTAAGCACTGTAGCCTTTCGATTTCTGTGCAGAGACCACGATTCGATGACCTTAGGTTTCTTATGTAAGTAAGGTTGCATTCATAATGGACTTATCAATGATTATGATTATACATTTTAATAAGTACTTTTTGAATGAAACGAAATATTATTTTCTTGCAAATGTTTTTAATTTTGAATTGCTTCAATGTAGCAATAAAAAGTTTTATAAAATAACAGACCGATTAAAAAACAACAACATTTTTTTTAAATGGATTAAATAACTCAAATAATTTGTCCAGCTACGCGGTGCTTACTTTCTCGCGTAGCCTTCGCCATCTGGCATACAAAAATGAACATAAAAATATAAGGTCGGAAAATAAGTTTTTTCGTATTTGGTTTGCAAATAGAAACAGGGCGACTAGAGCGTACTGCATCATAAACGTTAAGATT
The DNA here is from genome assembly GCA_947284805.1 of Coleophora flavipennella. Taxonomy (NCBI): domain Eukaryota; kingdom Metazoa; phylum Arthropoda; class Insecta; order Lepidoptera; family Coleophoridae; genus Coleophora; species Coleophora flavipennella. The sequence goes on along the minus strand of OX369257.1, from coordinate 8,268,815 downwards.
TCCAGACTGGAAACGCTTGAACCAAGTTTGTGTTACTGACAGATACTGCATTACGTCCAGAACAGCACAAATTTTACTTTCGGCCTGTTTAAATGTTTCAAAATGTAGCGAATTTTTCGTTATTTTCACTCATTTCCGTAGAGAGAAAAACAATTGAAAATGGCGGCAATTTTTTTTATTTTTGATTAATATTTAAATTTTAATCTTTTTAATTTTATTACAACCATCAGCCAGGCACGAATAAAACAAGCAAATGGATTTGATTTCATTTGATTGCTAAAAGGTAGCAAATAAAATAGGTGTATCGGACTTGATGACAAATTTACAAATACCAATCTGGGTTGGTATTAGCAACTTTAAGGTTTTTAATCGCCTCCGTGGCGTAATGGGTAGTCCATTCGCTTTACACCAGGAGGTCGCGGGTTCGATTCCCATTGGGGTCGAATTGTAAGACTCGGTTTGGTTCCACCATCTTATCTAACTCTTGCCGCCAAAAATCTGTTTTAACAACATTGATGTGTTCCGGCTTGAAGATAAGATAGCCAGTTCTCCATTGCGTTGGGGAATCTTGGTAAGCCCGCTTCCATCTTCGGCATCATCGTCCCTTACCATCAGGTGAGCCAAGTGATGCCAAGGGCTTACCAATTGTGAATTTAAAAAAAACAAGCAAATGGGTTTGATTTGATTTGATTGCTAAAAGGTAACAATGAAAATAGGTGTATCGCACTTGATGACAAATTTACAAATACCTATCTGGATTTGTATATCGTTACTATTTTTTCTGGAATAACGAACTACCAAGTGTAGTAGGCCTAATTAAGTTTTAACTCACAAAGTTTAAATAAAATCGTTACGGCCATTTTTGAGGAAAAAAAAAGAAAGAAGCTAGATTTTTTACTTACTTAGGAATTGGCCGTACAAAATTTAAGTAAAGTACAACCTTTCATAAAATCATAATAGCCATTAAAAAAAGGGATTTTTACTACGATTGCAACCCTAAAAAAATCAAGTTGAAAGAAATTAAAAAAAACGGCTGACGATAAAAAAATAATATTGCCCTAATCAAAATTTTACCCAAAGCCGTTCTCTAGTTGGGAACACCGAACGGATGCACATACAAACACACACACACATTAATACGAATTTTTTTGTATAATTAGCGTAAGACAATGGATTTTCATTAAAATAGCAAACTCAATTTCATATTTTTTTTTCCATCACAATACATTTGTCAATCCTCCGTCACTCGCTACTGCTCGTCGAAAGTAAAAATGTTATTTCCAGTAAGTAATATACTTTCTGTTCATTAACTGGAACGATGTCGAAACACAGGTTTGTTTTATTCACAGACCTTACAGTTACATACAGTAAATATCTGAACTTGTATTCCCGTCACATTCATGTTACCCACAGGAAGGGCTATACGGTCCATTTGGTTCGTTTGATGGTGGGCTAATGTCCCCTGGGACCACTCCTGTTTTATCCTCTATTGTCATTGTTATAAAGCCTTTTTAGTTTGTTTGTGGTGCTTAACTGTTTTAACTTAATTTATAGTTGTGATACTTACATAGTTTATTTTGGAAGATTTCACTTATTCTTAGGCCGCTTCTTTACTGGTCTATATCATGGAGTGTCATCATCATTATCACGTCAGCTATAAGACGTATACTGCTGGACAAAGGCCTCCCCCAAGGATTTCCACGACGACCGGTCCTGCACTGCCCGCATCCAACGGCTAACCACGACCTTCACCAGGTCTTCGGTCCACCGCGTGGTAGGCCTGCTTACACTACGTCTTCCGGTGCACGGTCGCCACTCGAGAAATTAACTGCCCCAAAGGCCGTCTGTTCTACGAGCTATGTGTCCTGCCCTTCCACTTCAGTTTAGAGATTCTGAGAGCTATGTCGGTTACTTTTGTTCTCCTACGGATCACCTCATTTCTGATTCGATTGCGTAGGGAAATTCCGATCATAGCTCACATCCTGGTGTGTATCATATCTTTATATTGTGCAAAAAAGTGCAGAATTTGTTCTTAAAAATTTCATCAAGTGCGATTCGGGGTCAAACAAACAGAGTTCAGCACCAAAATTTAAACTACTAACAAAATAAGACCTCTGACTACATACTTTGCTCTAGGTAAATAGGGTTTACTTATTCTGGATATAGAAATTTCATTTTTCTGTGGGAACGGAAGGACTTTAAATTTTCTCATCGATTTTCCTGTAATCTATGCATTCAACCTCATATAGGGGAAATGTTCAATGGTCGCCTATTTTCTCAAATTACTTAAAAACTGTTTAGCTTAAAATAATAATAAAAATACATTTGAGATTCTCACAACAAGCCTTTTAATTTGATAGTCACACCTCAGATTACAGAACAACTAATCTGAGTGTCACACAATATATTTTGAAAAACTTTTTAAATATTTTCAATTTACCCCCCAAAATTGATCCCCATGTTTAAAACTATTTATTTACGTTACACGTCCGTCTTTGGGTCACCGACTTACATATTCTGTGTACCAAATTTCAACAATCGGTCCTGTAGTTTCTGAGAAAATTGCGTGTGACAGACGGACGTACAGACAGAAACTTTTACACACGAGTGATCCGATAAGGGTTTCGTTTTTACCTTTTGAGGCACGGAACCCTAAAAAGGCAAGCTATTCAGTCAAAATGCCAATGGGTAAGCCATATTCTAGCTGAACCATAATTCTATCCCTTTTACACCTCATAAAGGTAGTATCACTGTACACTTTCCAATATGGACACCGCATAACAATTTGGCCTCAAATAGGTACGCACGATCCATTGTATGCACCGTTTGACATCATATTCAACTTTTGTGCACCGTGATAAGATGGAAAATGCATTACAGTCTGTGCACCGATGATTTCGAGAAGCCAATGGTATTTCCATTGTTTTTGTTACAAGTAGGTGCCTGGTAAATACTTGTATGTTTATGGGCACCTTGTTGTGACCTAGAAAGTCAAAAGGGGTGACAAAATGTATTTTCTTTGTTCCGATTTTAGCGAAGAAGCCTCAATTTGTGCGAGCGGGCGGTAAGGAATTAATGAAAATACCTCTAGACCGTTTAAGATAAATGATCAAATTTAGTCAATTGACTGTCTTGGGATCTTCATAGACCTCTGTAATGATAAATCCTTACTTATGTACTTACTTACTTAATATTATAAATGTGAAAATGTGTTTGTTTGTTACCTTTTCACGCTCCAAAACCTCGACTACTCTTGCTTGAATTTGGCATGATTGTAGCCTGTGTCATTGGGAAGGATATAGACTATTTTTTATCCCATGAAAATAGCATAGTTCGATGTAGGAGGGAACTGAAAAATACTCTTTTTTTGGTTAATTTCTTTAACATCGCAACGGAATAATGGATTGATGAGATTTTCTGCATAGAGATGGTTGAATGGGTGGGAAATGACATAATTTACTAATTAGCATATCCTGACATAGTTCCCGAGGGATCTGGGGAAAACTCACGTTCACGCTCGCGAGCTACTTGCGGTTCGCGCAACACTCACCCTCGAATACAATCATAAAAATGGTGTCCACGCGGGTGAAACCGAGGGCAAAAGCTAGTGACAAAATATTTTGTTTCATATATGGTGATTATCGCCGAGCGAGTAGAGCGTTCAGAGTTAGGTTGAAGCGTTTTTGAATTTTTAACCAGACTGCCCAAAAATTAGGGTAATGTTTTTGAGATGTATGAATGCATACATGTATGTATGTATGAATATATTGTAACAAAACACTTTGTTACTTAAATCCAATCTTCTTGCTATTCGGTCTTTTTAATTTATAATTATTTCCTCTTTAACGAATTGTTTTGAAAATTTAAATGTTTTGTTGACTGAGATTTTTATGACAGCGTTATTTTATATTACCTCTGTGTAGCTTTCAATAGACTATTTGATTATATTTCAATATTCATCTCACTAACTTTTTCTTTTTTCCCACTTTACAATTTTTAGGCAAACATTCCAAATTTACGTATAATGTAGCAGATGATTTTTTCCGGTGGATTTCCCTATTTTAAATTAATTATGCTACAGTATCTATGTATGACTGTTTGTAGTGCTGAGCCTATAAGTTATAAGCTAAGAAGTTATAAGTCCAGTTTCTGATGGTAAAATGGGATAGGAAAAGGAACATGATTTTTGGGAGATATTTATAATAAAATATTTATGTTAGTTAGTTAATAAATATATTAAGACGCCGACAGGAAAAGTATTTCTGCCTAAGCTGAAAAGGAGACGCTTCGCGCTCGATCGGTCAATTACAGGTCAATCGGTTCCTTTGGGAAAAAAATACTTTGAGGAGTAGAGTAGCCCCAGTTAATGTGTCCTACACCATTTTTTTAAATATTACAATTAATAAGCCTTTGGAATCTTCCCACCTGATGGTAAGTGGAAATGATGCCGAAGATGGAAGCGGGCTTTAAATCATTTCAATGTTTGTAAAAAAAAACAACATTTGTAGAAGTAAAGCACAGATATAAAAACAATAGGCGGTCTTAATAATAGTTAGCATTTTCTACCAGGCAACCTTTACACAGGAAAAATAATGCCAAGATTAGGAGGTAGTGCATTAACGGAAATAAATCAACAACAATTTCACTCGTAAAGCAGAACAAAAATTTCCCAACGTAATGGGGACTGACTTTTTTACACTGTAAAAATTGATGTTTGGTGGCAGGGCTTAGATGAGATAGTAGAAAATTCCCTACCACCACGGACCTAAAATCCAAACTTACACTCTCATAAAAATTCGGAGTAATAAATTTAAAATGTTGTCCATTCATCTTGATCAAACAGTCTTTCATTTTTAATGTCTCTAACAATCATAAAATTTATTATCGTCTACCAAAAACCAACATTACAAAGAGTCGTCGAGTTCCCATCTCCCACTAATTACGTTGGAATAAATCATTTTTATCGCGCTATTACCCATTAGGGCAAGTTCTCCACTCGTTTCCTGAAAATTGAAGGTTAAAGGCCCAGTTTTGCCCAGTAAAATGGGATTGGAAATGGGACAGAATTGATTTTCGAGAGATATTTATGTACCCAAATAATCAAATGTAGTTAATTGTAAAATAAATATTCAATGGTTGTTAGGGCAAGTTCTCCACTTGTTGCCCAAAAATTGGAGGTTAAAGGCCCAGTTTGCCGATGGTAATATGGGATTGGAAAAGGGACAGAATTGATTTTTGGGACATATTTATGTACCCAAATAATCAAATGTAGTTAATTGTAAAAAATATATTCGATGGGTATTAGGGCAAGTTCTCCACTCATTTCCTGACAGTTTGCTGATACTAAATTGCCAATGGAAAAGGGACAGAATTGGTTTTTGGGAGATATTTAAGAACCCGAGTTATTTAAGTAATGTAGTTTATTGTAGAATAAATATTTAATGGGTATAAGGGCAAGTTCTCCACTCATTTCCTGAAAATTTGAGGTTATAGGCCCAGTTTGCTGATGGTAAAATGGGAATAGAAAAGGGACGGAATTAATTTTTGGGAGATATTTATGTACCCAAATAATCAAATGTAGATAATTGTAAAATAAATATTCGATGGGTATTAGGGCAAGTTCTCCACTCATTTTCTGACAGTTTGCTGATAGTAAATTGGCAATGGAAAAGGGACAGAATTGATTTTTGGGAGATATTTAAGTACCCGGTAAAATTAATATTCAATGGGTATTAGGACAAGTTCTCCACTCATTTCCTGAAAATTTGAGGTTATAGGCCCAGTTTGCTGATGGTAAAAGTGGATTGGAAAAGGGACAGAATTAATTTTCGGGAGATATTTATGTACCCAAATAATCAAATGTAGTTAGTTGTAAAATAAATATTCAATGGTTATTAGGACAAGTTCTCCACTCATTTCCTGACAGTTTGCTGATAGTAAATTGGCAATGGAAAAGGGACAGAATTGATTTTTATGAGATATTTAAGTACCCGGTAAAATTAATATTCAATGGGTATTAGGACAAGTTCTCCACTCATTTCCTGAAAATTTGAGGTTATAGGCCCAGTTTGCTGATGGTAAAAGTGGATTGGAAAAGGGACAGAATTAATTTTCGGGAGATATTTATGTACCCAAATAATCAAATGTAGTTAGTTGTAAAATAAATATTTAATGGTTATTAGGACAAGTTCTCCACTCATTTCCTGACAGTTTGCTGATAGTAAATTGGCAATGGAAAAGGAACAGAATTGATATTTGGGAGATATTTAAGTACCCGAATAGTTTATGTTTATTGTAAAATAAATATTCAATGGGTGTTAGGGCAAGTTCTTCACTCCTTCCCTGAAAATTTGAGGTTATAGGCCCAGCTTGCTGATGGTAAAATGGGAATGGAAAATGGATAGAATTGATTTTAGGGAGATATTTATGTACCCAATCCATCTAATGTAGTTTATTGTAAAATGGGTATGTTTATTCAGTGGGTATAATTGAAAAAGATTTTTTTCACGATAACTATTTGTCCTCTACCCTACATACGTACCGTACTACGCGAGCGGAGTCGAGAAAGTAAAATAAAAAAAATAGCTTATATTATTATTATCCTGGAAAACGTTCCTATATTCAAAGTTTACCCGGACATAATGTATCGTTACGGTACAAGGAGAGTCACAGTGAGTGACACACTTATCTGACTGACCGATTGCACCGACTTCACGGTCGAGTTGACTCACCAAATTGGTCGCATAACATCTGATGTAGCCAATGAGCGAGCTAATATTAAGAGGATTGTGAAGCTGCGACTTTTCATACAAACGGCGTCAACGATTTTCACCTCTTAGGGCACGTCACTCCGCAGAAACCAAAAAAATAAAGTTGTGGATACTAGAATTAGGTACACTCATTTTGAAAAGCAGTGTATGTGTTAAATGTTAATCGATTTGGATAAATTTTTGATAGGTTGTCAGTCAGAACAAAAGCTAGGCTTATACGTTTTTGAATTTTTGAAAAACCTTATAAGTTTAATTTTATTGTCGTTAACGTGTTTTCATATAAAACTAATTTCAGCCATTTTTTGAAGTGAAAACTTCTTTAGCGGCGTTGTGCACTTTTTTGTAATGGGTAAAAAATGTTAAACTCGCGTCAGGACACGTGACTTGATCGAAAATTCGTAAGACAGATGGAGTAGTGAAAACTTCTTTAGCGGCGTTGTGCACTTGTTTTGTAATGGGTAAAAAATGTTAAACTCGCGTCAGGACACGTGACTTGATCGAAAATTCGTAAGACAGATGGAGTAGTGAAAACTTCTTTAGCGGCGTTGTGCACTTTTTTGTAATGGGTAAAAAATGTTAAACTCGCGTCAGGACACGTGACTTGATCGAAAATTCGTAAGACAGATGGAGTATTGAAAACTTCTTTAGCGGCGTTGTGCACTTGTTTTGTAATGGGTAAAAAATGTTAAACTCGCTTCAGGATACGTGACCTGATCGAAAAGACGGATGGAGTTGATTTTTTGTTGATTTTTCTGAGATATAAACTTTTTAATGTAATATAAATTGTCGTGTTTGTGTATGATAGCGCAATAAATAAATACTGTATTCTACCACATAAATGATAGTACTTTTATACTGATAATCAAAGCAATTCGTGCAAAATTATTCCCTAACCATTTCAAAATATCAAAAATGCACAACGTTAATATTCAAGTTTTCACTTCTGCCGGCAGTCCCGGAATGCAACCCGTCGTTTTTATTTATTTAAAATCAGTAATTTAAAAAACGAAACGTGTAAGCCTACCTTTTGTTCTGACTGACAACCTATCAAAAATTGGTCCAAATCGGATAACATTTAAGAGGTGAAAATGGTTAGCGCCGTTTGTATGAAAAGTCGCAGCTTCACAATCCTCTTAGGTAGGTAGAAATTTGGAAAACATTTGATTTCATATATTCGAAGTTCAATAATTGTCTTATTTAAAATGCGCGGAGTTGTAAATATAACAGCAGCCGCCAGCAACTCTGTCTTTGCATCAGCCACCATTTTCTTCTAAGTAAAAAAAAAGTCCGAATTAAACAGAGTCGACGCGTCTGTCCATTAGTCCGACACGGTTTAGTTATGAGCAAAGCCCTGGCACACCTACCTACATAATACTTTACTTTCGTTTTTATAGTTTGTCTCAATCGTGCTATCCAAGGGATAGACGGCGGTTGTCTGGTGTTGCATTTAGCACCACATATAGGACTTTTAGATTGATTTCCGGACGCGTGCAATGCGACCTTCATGCATATCTAGAATCGTATGTACGTACAGGTCTCCTCACGATGTTTTCATTCACTATTAAGGCTTTTAGATCACTCAATCTGAGCAGGTTGATACGTGTTTAAATAATATCGAACGTAAGTCTATTCATTTTAAGTTTAAATCAATGCGGGCTTCAACGCGGCTGTTACGTTGAAACCGAACGACCAATTCTCGATTATTACATGTTATGATTACTTTCATCACTTTCAAATAAGTTTAAAAAATGTTTTCAATTAAAATGAAAGGTCTTAAAGTAACCGATTTTTGTGTGTTGGTTTCATGCAAAATTAACTATTTGTTTTAGAGTTTTGCAATTAATGCCAAAACAGGGTCAAAAGTATATTTTTTTTATTCAAGTGGTAGAATTTTAAAATTTTATTCACTTAAATCATTTTTTTACTACCTAAGGTATATTATATAATGTGTTCCATGTTGATAGCTTTACACAGCTGTTCAATAATTTGAATTAAATATTGTCATTTGACCTATCTTATGGCATGTAGTCGAGCGGTAGAATATGTATGTATAGGATCGTAGTGATGACGTAATTTTTTAAAACTTTATTTTTATTGTTTGTTAATCTTCAATCAATATCGATAACTTCTACTTCTGTTATTGAATAATGTTACTGGCAATATGTTTATAGCACGCATTCTACTTTTGAATCCAGAATACTGACTCCGGTTTTTATTGATCTGAGGTTGAACATCTATTCTTTCATCGCTGCCTATCCTTGACACCATTCAACCAGCAGTTAAAATGCTAAACAGATGCTTTCTCTGTCTTCACTCGTCACGGCCACTTTCATCCATGGAAAGTGAAACCCATAAGAGTTCAACGGCCGAAATTTCGGAACATTACTGACCCAAACATAGGATTGAGGTACCTATCATTGATTGCTATAAAATTATTTAAAAAAAGTTACGTTGAATATGTTCTCAGTTCATTTGACCGTCTTCTTTCTATTTATCTGCTAAGTAGTCGTAGTACTCTACTATATATATATATATATATATATATATATATATATATATATTAGTATTAACATACAGTGTGGATACTCCCTGCCGCTCTCCAGATTTGGACCTCACCCCCTCGTCACCCAGATTGATACAGATTGGTTAAATTTGGTTTTCGAACATATAGGATTTCGCCTTGATTTTGTTTGAGAGATATGTCATTTCACGACCGTTGTATGCAGTGTCCGGGATGTGCTACTAGTAATGATTGTAGTCATGAGGTTAAGAAGGTACCTACATCTTTTACGTAGCTAGGTACTGATTGTGGAGAATTACGGCAAGATAGTTAAACTAAACGTGGTTTTAGACACTACCCAGGTTAGTGGTAGGTACTAGAAGGTAGATTTACGCAGGTGACAAGTAAAAAACGAAATAAGTGATTATGGTTCAGAACAGAAGTATTTTTATTACTGAAGTGCTAAATACACTAAGAAAAAAAAATTGCTGTGCTAACAACATCTTCCCGTGTGAAGTAGTCGGTAGTCTATTTCATTAGGATAACATGAGTTTTGGAGTCGGTTAGTTAGATAATAACATCGTGTTGCATATTTAGTCAAACGAGAACGTGCAGTTAAAGAGAATTACTCAACATTAAGTGGCAGTGGGCGGGGCACGTAGCTCGTAGTACAGATGACCGTTGGGACAGTTAAGTTCTCGAGTGGCGATCGCACACCGGAAAACGTAGCTTGGGCAGACCTCCCACTCGGTGGACCGATGACCTAGTGAAGGTCGCGGGAAGCCGCATGATGCGGGCACGCAGAACCGATCGTCGTGGAAATCCTTAGGGGAGGTCTATGTCCAGCATTGGACGTCCTTCAGCTGATATGATGATGATGATGACTCAACGTAAAGTGCTGTAGCTAGTTAGGGACCAACAAATCCATGCTAGTGTGCAATTCTCACTCAGTGCAAATTTAATATTGCTAGCCTTTGGACCCGCAGCAGCGGCATCGCTGGCGTGATTTCTTAAGGCGAGATATTGATTGGAACAGTTCTCTCTCTCTCTCTCTCTGTCCTTTTCTTAACGTGTAAAGAGTAAAGAAAATAACCACACATTTTTACTTTGTCCAATGGTTTTTAGTTTCAATCAAAAACTACAATGAAAGTATAAAAAATAATAACATTACTCACTTTGTATTATCATAACAAATGTTGTTGTATATTTTTGATGTGTAACATCTTTGCTCTCGCTTTCCTGCAATTTGTGGGAGTGATTTCGTGAAATGGGACGGAAAAGTGTCCCATGGGACGGAAATGTGTCCAAGGGAGTCGCGTTTTTTCAGCGCGGAAAAGGCAAAAGTTATCTATTACCATACAGCCTAGTCTGCCGTATCTTTGCCGTCCTTTTATAAAGTATTTTGTCACATGTTACACAATATCATATGCGAGTACTGTAGGTCTCGCTCGAATTTTTTTTAAATTTATTCTTCAAAATATTAATCATAAAAATCTTGGTCCTCTATACATTTTTGCCGATTTGATAACTTATTTTGTATCGAGGGCCAAACAGTTTTTATCTGTATTGACATATAGTTTCTTTGGAAAAGTTGTTTGTAATCACGAGTACATGCATATCTTTTGTTATCAAGAACTAATTAGTCACCCTGTATAGAGATATTATTTCATACTTGTGAGTGAATTTCTTTTTAAAGTCTGTTTATAGATTCTTTAAAGATTTATTTATTTAATTTTTAGTGATACTGCTGTCTATCTTACAATATTAAACCCAATCACCTACTCGCCAATAGGAATCATCAAATCATAATGCATGTGATTGATGAACCGATACAGAGTCCTGTGGCTTCCATCATCATCTCAAGCAGCATGAGAGTCAAACCTTACATCATCAGCTCACCTGAATAACCTTAAAGAACAAAACTATCAGTCTATACGTATCTACGTAAAATATTCAAATAATTAGCATCCAACTCCTAACCATTAAGGAGTTGTACCTTCCATAGCTTTATAAAATATACAACATTGATGTGTTCCGGCTTGAAGATAAGATAGCCAGTTCTCCATTGCGTTGGGGAATCTTGGTAAGCCCGCTTCCATCTTCGGCATCATCATCACTTACCATCAGGTGAGATGATGCCAAGGGCTTACGAATTGTGAATAAAAAATATAAAAAAAATACAAAACACGTAATACGTGCCTATACAATTTGAGGATTGCCCCGATTGCCCTGGGATCCCATCATCAGATCCTGACTTGAATAAAAAAAATATATTTGAAAATCGTTTCAGATTCAGTGAAGATATCGCGTAACATGCATACAAAAGAAAACAGTCGAATTTTAAACCTCCTCCTTTTTTTGAAGTCGTTCAATAACAATAAAAAATAATAATTTATTAACATTTTTTAAATCCACAATTGTTAAACCCTTGGCATCGTGTAAGTAAACTGATTGTAGTAACGATGATGCCGAAGATGGAAGCAGGCTAACCAGGATTCCCCAACTCAATGGGGAACTGGCTGTGTTATATTCATGCTGTGCTTGATGTTTGGCGGCAAGACTTAGATAGGATGGTGGTAGCTAGCCAGGTGGGCTTAGAAAAGCCCTACCACCAACCGACCATGGCCGAACAGAGTCTTACAAAGTTTGGCCCCGCCAGGAATCGGATCTGCGATCTCCTGTTATGAAGAGGATGGACTAACCATTACGCCAAGGAGACGGTTGAATAAGATGCATAAAATTATATTATCAGCATTTCGCTCTTAAAAAATCATTAGACCCTCTCAAAACTTACTTTAAGTTGAAAATAAAACGTTTATAAGTAAGGTTCGCTCGTTAAAACAAAAGGGGAAATTTTCTACTCTGTGACCGGAAAATTAAGGACCGGCCGCGTTAATACAAAGGCGGCTGCAACACAGACAGTAGCTGTTCTGTAACGTACCCGAGTTCGTATATACAGGGTGACCTCAAATTAGTTCTTGATAGCAAAGGATATGAATGTACTGGTGATTACAAACAACTTTCCCAAAGAAACTATATGTGAAATATGAAAAAAAAATTTTCGCCCTCGATACATAATAAGTTATCAAATCGGCAAAAATGTATCAAGGACCAAAATTTTTTTTTCATATTTGACATATAGTTTCTTTGGGAAAGTTGTTTGTAATCACGAGTACATTCATATCCTTTGCTATCAAGAACTAATTAAAAGTCACCCTATATAAGTATAATTACAAACACGACTACACCACAGACACTTGCAGACTGTTTGCACTGTGATCAGATCATTTTCGAAAGACATTGTTTTAACAAATACCTACAGAACAGTTTTATGTCGTCAAACACTGAGTAGCGAAGCTGGGCGACCGATGAGAGATTCGTTTGGTTTGATTGATTATACTGTCGAAGAGCCTCACAAGCTAGGCTCCCGGAGGGGCCTCCTAGCGCCCCTCCCCCGTCCCGTTCAGTGAAGTGTAGCTTCACTCAACAACTATATCAGCCGAAAATCGTCCACTGCTGGACAAGGGCCTCCCCCAAGGATTTCCACGACGACCGGTCCTGCGCTGCCCGCATCCATCGGCTTCCCGCGATCTTCACCAGGTCGTTGGTCCACCGCGTGGGAGGCCTGCCTTCGCTACGTTTTCTGGTGCGCGGTCGCCACTCGAGAACTTTACTGCTTTATCGGCCATCTGTTCCACGAGCTATGTGCCCTGCCCACTGCCACTTCAGTTTAGCGATTCTGTGAGCTATGTCGGTTACTTTGGTTCTCCTGCGGATCTCCTCGTTTTTAATTCGATCACGCAGAGAAACTCCGAACATAGCACGCTCCATTGCCCTTTGGGTTACCTTGAGCCTTCTTATGAGGCCCATAGTAAGCGACCATGTCTCAGTTCCGTAAGTCATCACTGGCAACACACACTGGTCAAAGACCTTAGTCTTGAGACACTGCGGTATTTGGGGCGTGAAGATATTGCGAAGCTTCCCGAACGCTGCCCAGCCGAAGTTTGTTTAAGTGCTGCACTACAGACTGCTGGGTTGGGTTTGAACAGACAATAACTTGCGTTAATACATCCGGCCTTTGTATTTATGCGGACCAGTCGAAGTTTGTTTAAGTGCTGCACTACAGACTGCTGGGTTGGGTTTGAACAGACAATAACTTGCGTTAATACATCCGCAAGCCATTGTATTTATGCGGACCAGTCGAAGTTTGTTTAAGTGCTGCACTACAGACTGCTGGGTTGGGTTTAAACAGTTAATAACTTGCGTTAATACATTCGCAAGCCTTTGTATTTATGCGGACCAGCCGAAGTTTGTTTAAGTGCTGCATTACAGACTGCCGGGTTGGGTTTGAACAGACAATAACTTGCCTTTATACATCCGCAAGCCTTTGTATTTACGCGGACCGGCCGAAGTTTGTTTAAGTGTGTCCCGCGACGTGCCTCCCCGGGGACGACCTGGGTCCTTTCCCATCCCTGACATTTAAACTGATCATTCAACTCCAGTCCTTAAAACAGCCCATCAAATCGAGTATTTTTCCGATAGATGTTGTGCTTAAATAGTTACTTGTAATAAAAAGTGTTTTCGTTGAGGAGACGTATCTTTTTAGGGTTCCCTGAGCACGACAGGTAGGAATGGTAAGGGCGTGGGTTGAAAATGAGACGTCGTGCTTACTGATACTCGTAGTTAATGTTTATAGTGAAGTAAAAGACCTAAAAAGAACATAAGAATTATAAAAAACATTATAAACTTAAATTTTAAATACAAATCACAAAACATAAATAAATCCTACCCGGAAAAGGTCTTTTAGAAGTAAAAATAATTATATAAATATCTATTAACAATTTGTGATGGTTAGGTTGAACAGAAAGATAATCGAATTTTTGGTTTTTGCGTAAAATAATAAATAGATGGAATAAAAAAAATTACCAATAATAGAAGAACGAATAACAGCGTACCTCGTTACATCCGTACCTAAAAGGTGCCAACGGGACCCCGTTACTAAGTATCCGCTGTCCGTCCGTCCGACCGTCTATTCGTCTATCTTTTAGCGGTCTGTATTTCATAAACCGTAATAGGTACACAGTTTAAATTTTTACATAGTATGCATGTCACCGTAAGATTGTAAATTCCGTTACATTATAATCTAACGGAATTTATTTCGCGAGAGTATGAACTGTCGAAAGATTGTGAACTGTAACATATTGTTTAAAATTTCACTAGTGACATTGTAAACTCACTAGTGACATTACAATAACACTAAGTGAAGTGAAAAACACCAAATAAATGAGCTCGCGAAGGTTTGATTGATTTAACAGTCAAATAGGCTCCCCCCTCTTTGTAGCAGAAGAAATCGTCGGTTTTATTCGGCCGTGATATTGTGATCCGATTCACAATTTACCGTTATATTATAATCTAACTAGTGAGATTGTAATATCGCGGTTTTAACAATATTCCGGTGACATGTATATTAATTTATTGCCGCTAAAACAACTTACTTACTTACTGCACTGGCACAGCGACCCGAAGATGATCTTGACCTCCGACACTATTTGACGCCAACACTCAACAGTCACGATCCTATAACAACATAAAGTAAAAAATAAATTTAAAGTTAAATACAAGAACCGTGAAAAGTATTTAAAAAGTACATAGTGTTAAATCTTGTACGATCGTAAGGAACCCTTCGTATTCGAGTCCAGCTCACACTTGGTCTGTTTTTTTTTTTGTATCTATTGATAGTGCTTTATGATACAAATTTCATTTGTAAATTATGAAATTGTACCTAGACAAATGCCACGTTTAGTTCACATGTATGATCGATCATATTCAATTTGATCACTTACGGGTCCCCAGGAGATCCGAGTTTCCATACAAACGTAGTTCCGCTTTAATACAAAAACTACATACCAGATTGAATTTGAACTTTGCAAATATATTGAGTAGATACATATCGATGTTTGTAATTAGTTTTCGATGTACCTATACTAATATAAAACGGAAAAAAATAAGGGTTGTTTCAAACTTTAAGTACAAAACTATTTTAAGCCTTCGTTTAGTTATGTTTAAATTTACTACGATGAAAACAATTTATTCACTTTAAGAAGTCTTACAAGTAGTGTTATCATAATTTTTTTTTAAATAAACTAATTATAAACATCGCTAAGTGTCTATTTAACATATTTGTAAAATTTGGAGATAATCGGCTATGTAGTTTTTGTATTAAAGCGAAAGTACGTTTGTATGGAAATAGAGCCTCCTGAGAGTAAGCCTAAAAACGAATCATAGTCTATAAAAGAAACAGTAGTTTGACCAAAGAGTCGGTAATAAGAGTTTAGTTACGTTAAGTTAAATTCCCTTTACTTTATTAGTGTGACTGTCTTCACAAATTAAAAAAGTTCTAGTTCATGTATGTATAATAAATTCTATATGAATACTTTAGATAAGTAATACTTATAGGGCGGTAAGTTTATTTGAAAACAACTTAATAAAACCTGCAGTACAGTACTTAATTATAACTTACTAATATTTTTTTAGGTATTAACTTAGAAGCAGTTGCTTTGGGTAGTTAAAATTAATTATTTATTTATTTTATTTACACTTATAATACACAAAAATACGATTTCTTAAAGCTAAATCTTCGGGATAGCGCATAAATGATGTACTAGGCGGGCGGTCTTATTACTAATAGCAATCTCTTCCATACAACCTTTACGTTATATTGTTTGTTTACTAAATCCTTCTGTAATTTCAAAAACTTAACTCGTTTTGTTTTGTCACATCTTTTTTTAAATAATCAAAACCACATTAATTGGACATGACGCTGAAAACTGCGATGTCAAACCTTGTGATTTCAAACATTTTTAACCGACTTCACAAAAAGGAGGAGGTTTCTCAATTCGATCGTATATATTTTTTTTATGTGTGTTCGCGGATAACCTCGTCGTTTATGAACCGATTTAGGTGGTTCTTTTTTTGTTTGAATATCTCATCTAAGAGTGGTACCACGATAAGGAAACCAGGATCTGATGATGGCATCCCAGAGAAATCGAGGGGATTCTTAGTTTCCTATTTGAAGTCGTTTTTTTTGTTCAAAATTATTAGAATAAAAAAAAGTAACTCAAAATGACTAACAGTCGACTAGAGATTATTCTGACAGTACATTCAAACTAGTATAGTGTGGACTGTGTACAATCAAAATAGGGTACAATTTTCTTTAAGCGCTGTAGAAAATCACTTTACCAATTTTCTTATCATCACATGAATTTTCACACA
This sequence comes from Coleophora flavipennella, assembly GCA_947284805.1. NCBI lineage: Eukaryota > Metazoa > Arthropoda > Insecta > Lepidoptera > Coleophoridae > Coleophora > Coleophora flavipennella. Next base: position 8,252,273 of record OX369257.1, on the reverse strand, counting down.
AAGCTAAGAGACGCAATAAAAAACCACCCTCAAAAAGACCTTTAATCTTAAAGGAGGTTTTATGTGAATTATTGTGGGTAGACTTATAGGCATGAGAAAGCCTTCAGCACGCGAACTAGAAATCTCGGAGGCGATTTTTGTCGCCTTGAAATTTGCGGGTCACGGCTAGAGCACTCCCGACAGTGCTGCCATAGTAAAAAAATATTTTTATTTATACCTATTTGTATGCCGTAACGACTTGCTTGCTTTTTAGTTATTTCACTTGAAATTTTAAACATCTGCAAAACAAGTTTAATCTGTTTTTGGTGAGATTTCTTTCAGGGTTGTTATTTTGATTCCATGTATATTTTTTTTAGTACCTATATATTTTTTATTATTAAAAATTTGAGTGTGTTTGTGTATCTCACTTGATGGTAAGTGACGATGTAGTCGAGGATGGTACACGTAAACTTTAATAATGCCTATTCACTCTCGCCTTAAAGTTCCCCAAATTGTAGGTGTCGGGAAACACAGACGCAGGCAAGGAGTTCCACGCTCCATCGCTGTCCGCATAAAAAATGAAGAAGCGTAACGCTTCGTGAGTATTGGCTGAATATCAACAACAAAGGGGTGGAATCTCCTCCTGCGTCTCATTGACCGAAGGTGGAATGTAGCTGGGGAATGAGGTCTTGAGGTTCTTGAGTACACTCTCCGAAATGAATTCGATAGAAAACCGAAAGACAGGCAACTTTGCGGCGATGCTCAAGGCTTTGAAGCCTGTTTTTGGCAAGCTGATCATCGCCAATGAGTCTCCGAGCGCGTAGGTCGATAGCGTCCAAGGTACCAATTAAAACAACCTAATTGATTATTTTCTGCAGCATTCGCCAGCTCTTGTTTCATCATCATCATCATCAGCCCGTATTATTCCACTGCTGGACATAGGCTTCCCCTAATGGTCGCCAGTTATTGGGCCTGCGCATCTAACTGTCACAAGCAACCTTGCACAAATCATCGCTTCACCTAGCCGTGGGGCGTCTCACACTACGTTTGCCTAAACGCGTTCTCTTCATCAGAACTCGCTTTGTCCAGCAGTTATCTGTGCTGCGACAGATGTGTCAGGCCCATTGCCACTTTTGTCAGCAAATACGCTGAGCTATGTCGGTCACCTTGGTTCTCTGGCGAATGACTTCGTTTCGGATTTTATCCCGCACAGAAACTCGGACCATAGCTTTCTCCATAGCACGCTGTGTGACTTTGAGCTTATAGACTAATTGTACTGTCAGTGTCCACGTTGTAGTGCAGTATGTCATTACGGGCACAGTATTACAATATAGCGGCTTACAGTAGCGCAACGAATGTACTTACGCAGATCAGCGGGGCAGCAGGCGGCGGGGCCTGGCAAACTCCGCCAGTTTGCCAGGCTGGCTACAGGCTAGTACTGCTAGTGCCTACGCAATGACGGCATCGTGCGACGTTAAAGGCGTTGCGCTACTGTAAGTCATATCGTAATACTGTGTTACGGGTAGAGCGCACTGATTAAAAACTTTCTTCTTCAGGCATTGTGATTTTGGTGACACGAAGATATGACGAAGCTTCCCGAACACTGCCCTAGATCAGCTTTACTTCTTGTTTAGTTGACTTTTAATGCCTTTTAGAGTACATATAATACATATCATATCTAACTACTATTTTAATTGTTCTTCGTTTGTATCCAGTGTCTTTGTAAGCTTTGTCCTAAATCTACTTTTTCAATACACTGTAGTTATCAGTGACTTATATATTACTGTTATACTTTTCACTTGTGTAAATCCTCATGATGTGTTTAAGGCGGTAATATTACAGATTTTCTTTATTTTTGACGTCAATTAGGTACTCCAAAACGATAGAAACCCAAGGTTGAAAAAAAATACTCTTATTGTTGATGATGTTCCTTAAAGTCAAAAGCTATTACAAACACGATTGAGCAGTTTTGGCTCGATAGAAAAGAATCCCAAAGATAGGTCTACACCGTTACTTTCAACTTTAGTTATGAATAATATTTTGAAGTAAAATATTTTAAAACTATACAACAATAAAGTTAATAAAAAGTGAGTAATGTTATTACTTTTTATACTTTCACTGTAGTTTTTTAATTGAAACGAAAAATCATTGAAAAGGTGTGGTTATTTTCTTTACTCTTTACACGTAAAGAAAAAAACAGAGACAACTGTTCCAATCAATACCTCGTGTTCGGGCTGGTCCCCGAACGATGTATGTGATTTGTATGAGTGCAGGACGGCAGGAGAGTTTGTACGTAAAACGTGTGTGCTCTTGTCAAGCGTCTTTATTGCACTAAGTGAATGACGGCGGGCGATGTATGAGTTCGCAATGTCAGCTAAAATACTTATTATAAAATTAGCGGAAAATAATCCTTAATGTGCGTGCTCGTACACCTCGCCTTAATTCAAAATTCAAATTGCTCATAGAACAGATTGCCGTTGGGGCAGTAAAGTTCTCGAGTGACGACCACGCACCAGAAAACGTAGTATAAGCAGGCCTCCCACTCGGCGGACCGATGACCTGGTGAAGGTCGCGGGAAACCGCTGGATGCGGGCAGCGCAGAACCGGTCGTCGTGGAAATCCCTGGGGGAAGCCTATGTCCAGCAGTGGACGTCCTTCGGCTGATATGATGATGATGAATTCAAAAAGATACTAGTAATGTGTTCCGGCTTGAAGATAAGATAGCCAGTTCTTCATTGCATTAGGGAACCTTGGTAAGCCCGCTTCCATCTTCGGCATCATCGTCACATACCATCAGGTGAAATGATGCCAAGGGCTTACCAATTTTGAATAAAAAAAAACTTACATTCACAAATTATCAACTCGAAACTAAGCTATGTCACTTAAAATGTCATTTCCTTTCCTGAAATTGAAAAACTTTGGCAATGTATGTACTAGTCGATACTTCGCGCTCGTCGCGTCGCTCAGTAGTTCGCCCCAATTTCCGTCTGATCCGGATTTGGAAGCCTTCGGGCTCTGCTTCGAGCATTTTAATTAGCTTATGGTATACTAGAGCTAAATAAGCCAATAAGCGTCGGTGGCTCAACCGGTAACGACTCGGTCCATCTACCAGAGGTACCGGGTTCAAATCTGGATGTCCAATGTACCAATGAGTTTTACAAAAAACTTACGTACATACTTACCGATTGCTTTAACGGTGAAGGAAAACATCGTGAGGAAACCTACACACGCCTGCGAAGAAACTCGAAGGTTGTGTGTGAAGTCGACCAACCCGCACTGGGCCCGCGTGGTCGACTAAGGCCTAATCGCCCTGATTCAGGGTAGGCTCGAGCCCCTCGGTGGGGACGTATATGAGCTGTAATGATGATGATACTAGAGCTGTAGCATTTGACTTGACTTGTAATGTTGCTCGTATTTAGTTTCGAGATTTTCAGACAAACATAAATAGGGGATCGGACTGCATCAAAAATAAAATCTGAAATATGATTTCCTAAATTTATCTCGTCTTGAAGTTTCAAAAAACCTTACTTGTTTTGTTTTTCCATAGCGTCTTCAATTTTTAATTGATCAAATGTATAAAATAAGTTTGTCAATGACGCTTAAAATCTATCTTGTGGGTATTCCAAATATTTTTTGAACAAAATTTCGCTCTCGACCCATTGTCCAACTGCTTTGTCCAACTGGTTGTACCACGGTGACGTAAATGTATCCATGGGTCATCTGGTTGTACCACGGGGAAGTAGGTTTACCCGTGATAGAACTCGGGAAAAGTAGTCCAACTGGTTGTACTACTGGGAATTAAATTTATCTATGGACCAACTATACTTGCAATATTTATATTTACTATAGATGATTAAAGAATGGCACGACAATGTCAAGTTTTCATTTGTCCACGATCTACAATAAGTACTTCGTTTTTGACAGACCATAAAAATTAACTCAAATGACTAGCAGTCCGATCCCCTATTGGAAAAGCTAAACACGTTAAAAAACGACTGCCATCGACCGAGTCGCTACCGGTTGAGCCACCGACGACTTTTTATTTTTTTTAAAGTACCACACCGATTTTGATAAAATTTATATAGGACAGACTCGAAGGCATGCATATCGAATAAAAAATAATCATGTAAATCGGTTAACCATTTGCGAAGATTACACGTAACACAGACAAAAAACATACAGTTGAATTGAGATTTTTTAGAGGCTGATTGAAAAGGGCATTAGAACCAGTTTTCATCGCTTAAATATTTTGCTTGTCCAAATCATGCTGTTTAGGTTAAAATTAGAAATTCTAATCGGCACTGATCCACTCTGCGTATTTCATTATATAAGGTATCAATTCGGAATAATATAATATAGGGTATCGATAAAGTATACGGGATGTTTGTATGTAAAAAAAATACATATAAACACTTTTATAATTGTAATAATATGACGGACGCATTTCAGGAGGTGAATGAGAAAACGAAACTAAACAATTTTGTCCAAGAAACCATTGGTCCATTTGCAAAACCAAATTTGACTTCTCATACAAAGTTGACTAATCAGCTAAGCGATTTGTATGAAAAATATTTTTTTTTAAACTGACATTAAGTTTTACGGAACCCTATGTGTACGGTTCTGACTCACACTTAGCCGTTTTTTGAGTGTTTCAATTTAGGGAACAGTTTACGTTTCATCAAAATCGGTTAAGTAGTTTTCAAGACGTTAAAATTGGTATGTGCATATCCATAACTGGAGAAACACGTCGGTTTAACGCCGTAACTTTGTGATTGAACTAGGTTGTTCGTAACTTTTTTAGTGTTGTCAAACATGTGTTTGATAAACAAACCAAAAAAAAGTTATCGAGTGGCGACCGTAGCGTAGGCAGGGCTCCCACGCGGTGGACCGACGACCTGGTAAAGATCGCGGGAAGCCGATGGATGCGGGCAGCGCAGGACCGGTCGTCGTGGAAATCTTTGGGGGAGGCCTTTGTCCAGCAGTGGACGATGTTCGGCTTATAAAATGATGATGAGACAGTTCTTAGTTTTATGTATAAGCTTATTTTAATTCGTTTTTGATGTGTGATATTTTTCCTCCCTAGTGATTTCGTGAAATTGGTCGGAAGAGTGTAACAGAAAATGCAAACGTTTTTAAAGTCACAAAGGCTAAGGTAAAATGGCCATGCTGCCTAATGTGAGGCCGAAGGCAAAGATGACCTACTATCAGAAGACCCGGCCCGTGAATGTACGACCCGTTAATTCATTCACTTCATAAATATTTTATCACATGTTACACATCTTAAGCCCTTACTGTAAGGCTCGTTCGTTTTTAATGTATATAATACATAATATTTCATCAGCCGGTGGATTTTCAGCTGTGCTAGTTCGTGCCTATAGATAAGCTTATCTTTGTGTCGTGATGCCTCGCTCACTGATCAAGCTAATATCCAGTTTCCGGTTTTTGTACCTACTAAGATGATACCTGCAGAATAAGTGACTGGCTATACAGCCACATACATGTTACTACTAGCTTTTATATAGCCTTACATTTATTTATTATTTTACATTTATTATTTATTTAAAGCCAACATTAGCTTTTATATTTTATCCACGACTTTGCGCGCGTGGACATCGTTTTTGGAGGGCGAGTAGTGCGCAAGCCGCAAGCGACTCGCGAGCGTCGACCGGAGTTGAGATCCCTAGGGAACTATATCGGGCTATTCTGATACGCAGTCTATGTCACTTCCCACCCCTCAATCAATTCAATACAAAAAATTACTTCAATCCGTTGCTCAGTTGCGACGCCGACGTGCGCGAGCATGGAGATGAGTTTTCCCCAAAAACCTTTGGGAACTATGTCAGGATATGCTGATTAGTAAATTATGCCATTTTCCACGCCCTCAACCATCTCTGCACTCTAAGAAATTTCAAAACGCTGTGACAAAAAACCTTTAACTGATGGGAGTCGTCTAAAGAACTCGAACCCAGCGACACAGCCAATTTAGACGCTTGCAGATCTACAAACGTTGTCACCTCGTATAAGTTCTTCAAAATTAATATTTAAACGCAGTGACAACAAAACATTAACAGATGGGAGTCGTCTAAAGAACTTGAACCCAGCTACAAAGCTAATTTAAACGCTTCCAAAACCCGGCGATTGTCGACACGTCTACGGTGGTATGTCCCTATCACAAAGTGACTTTATCGCTGCGTTTAAGGTGGTATGTCCCTTTCACAAAGGTACCTTGTCGCTTTGTTTCAGGTGATGTGTCTCTATCACAAAGTGACTTTATTGCTGCGTTTAAGGTGGTGTGTCCCTTTCACAAAGGTACCTTGTCGCTTTGTTTCAGGTGATATGTCCCTATAACAAAGGTACCTTGTCGCTGCATCTAAGGTGATATTGCCCTATCACAAAAGTGCCTTTTCACTGCGTCTCCCCGAAGTTTGTCGTAGCGACAACGTGAAACACAACCCTGGGTACGCCGGTGCTGTGCACTATGCTCTTCCTCAAAACCTTAAACATGCATAGACTGTTGCAGGCTTCAAAGAGGAGCGTGGCACTTCGCACCTGTTGCGCATCTCACGAGGTTGTGTTACAGTTGTGTCACTATTACCATGATATTGATAATACATGGCGATAATGGCACAGCAGTTAGTCAACTTCCTGGGATGAGTAGTTGGAGCAAAGCGCCTTGCTTTTCTTTGAAGCCTTTATAAAATCTATATGTAACGAAGGTTTCAAAGAGTAGCGTAGTGCTAAGCATCTGCGTATCCAAGGGTTGAGGTTTACTCACGCTGCCGGCCTCCACGACAAACTTTGTGAAGAAGCAATGACAAGACCTGTAAAAAAAAACAGAAATACGTTTACGCAATTTATTAAAATTAAATATACTGTTACAATAATAGCGCACAAATCTTCACATCTAAACGGCTTTTTGTCTCGTAAAGGGCCAATTTCTTGAATAAAGTTCCACTTTTCTGCTGACCACTCGCTCCTGAAAATTAAAAAAAAAACAGTAAGACAAATATTTCGTATAATTACTTTGAAATAATAACAGGATACAGCAAAAGTAGAGGAGCGATCACTAAAGGGGTGAAATGGGGTCTTAAAGTATTGAAAATCAAAATTTTGATGGAGCTATCTGTATCCAAAATCCATGCGAACGAAGTTACGTGAAACTCCACTATTTAAGATATACTTATAAAATGTACCATGGGCTAATTTGGTTAAAATACATGTGTTAACGTAAAGAATAAAAACATAATGAAAATTCTTTACTTACCAACAAAAGGGACTTGTCAGTGGTCTCCCACGGGTAGGCTTCCACTATCAGGTTCACTGCCTGCCTCTGACTGGTCAATGTTCTTTCCCTAATAAAAAAATATACATTATAATATAATACAGTAAAACTGCAGTTGCAGAGGACCACCAAGATATATTTTTCAAAATCAATCTCTAAAGATGAGAAATGGGGTCCCAAAGTATAAGAAATAGAATTTCTAAAATTATTACTAGCTCTATCATATCATCATTATATCAGCCGAAGGACGTCCACTGCTTGACATAGGCCTCCCCCAAGGATTTCCACGATGACCGGTGCTGCGCTACCCGCATCCAGCGTCATCCATCGTAAACACATAGCCGTTGGAGCAGTAAAGTTCTCGAGTGGCGACCGCGAACTGGAAAGCGTAGCGTAGGCAGACCTCCCACTCGGTGGACCGATGACCTGGAGAAGGTCGCGGGAAGCCACTGGATCACTAGCTTACTAGCTTATTTTATAGAAATGTCATCGTCATCATATTAGTCGACATACGTCCACTGCTGGACAAAGAACTTCCTAAAGGATTTCCACAACAAGTGTTCCTGGACCACTAGCATCCAGCGGCTTCCTTGCCCTTTAACAAGTCATAAAATATACCGTAACTGCTTTATCTGGTGTAAATGTGACAAATGTTAGTAAAAAAAAAACAAAATTTAATTAAGTTAGTATAATAGATGGTTGTGTTGTTGGAATGCACTGATATACGGATATTGTACTTACATGTTAGATGTTGATAGGTGCGGCAAATTTGCAGCATGGAGATCCATCTGTGAACTTTCCTACATACTCGCTATTTTCTTTTTCTTCGTAACACTAAAATAACTAGTACAACAAATAGTTGTTTGAGGGATGACTAACGAGTAACGATAGCTTGCTCACGCCCAAAGACAATGTGCCATGAGCTACACACGCCACTGTAAATATGTGTAAGTAGTGTTGCCACCACTGGTCGTCTATTTAGATTGAATTTCAAAAAAATGTAATAAAAAAAATGTGTTTAAGTAGATTAATAGATAAGTAAGTAAGTAGATAAGTAAATATGCTTATATAAGTAAATAACAAGCATCATTTACAAAATCGATTGAAATAAGGAAAACTATAACTAAATAATATAACTATATAAAATTAGGTATACCTACAACAGTGACTATGGAATAATAATTATGATCCTTTTACATATTATAACTTTCTGTCGAAAAATAATAACAGAGTATTCTATTCAAATCTTTCAAAACAAAGATTTCATGAGTATTTTTTCAGCACTTATAACAACAGATAGTCTATTTAATTCTCTGAACCAAAGATTACATGAGCGTTTTTTCAGCACTTTTTAGCACTACAAGATAGTGCCTCGGTTAGTATTAACTAATTTGAGATGATGAGATGATGCCAAGGGCTTACCAATTGTGAATTTAAATAAAATATACTAGGGAGATTTTTCCTTTTTTTTAATGACGTACACTGTCATTTTTGGATTTAAATAAAACCACGTAGGTATTTATAATATAAGAAAACCGCTCATTGCTAAATCACAAACGATGATGAGGTGAGGACGTGAAGCTAATTTGAATACAGTGAATTTTTCGATGTTTTTTTACTGATTCACTGGCGTAGTGGTTAGCACCCCTTACTTCTAGATCAAGGTTCAAGCACATATCATGTACATTTATACATAAATTTTGAGCAGAATTTGTTCAAGCAATCATCATTCCAAATCTTAGAATTATGTTTCATTACACTTTTCGGGATACACGTTAGCTTAAAGGTTTTTTTGCTGGATAGATCTGATACTGGCCCTGATGCTTTGTTGTGTTCCTCCCCGTGGTCTATATTGTATATTGTTCGGAGACTTGGAAATGAAGCTGTCATACAGCTTAGGCCCGCATGCAACGGTTTATCAGGCGGAGATGTACGCGATAGTAAAATGCGCACAAGAAAACCTTCTTAGGTCCTATAAAAATAGAAACATAGTCATATGTTCGGATAGTCAGGCGGCCCTTGTGGCACTGAAATCCCATGAAATTGATTAACCCTTGAGTGCGCTGCTGCCCTCGACCAGCTGGGGAGACTAAACAAGGTCACCTTATACTGGGTGCCGGGACATAGCGGCGTCATGGGTAACGAAATAGCAGATGAGCTTGCAAGAACCAGAGCAGAGACACCAGCTATTGGACCTGAACCAATAGTGGAAGTGTCACGTTGCACGGGAAAAATAATGCTGAAGGAATGGGCAAATGAACAGAGTAAAGCACTCTGGGCAAATTCTCCAGGCCAAAAGCATTCGAAAATGCTCATTTCTGGTTTCTCTCGGGGTTATACGTCTAGAGCACTGCAATTGCTAAAGACTGGACTTCGAGCTCTCGTCAGAACTCTGACTAGCCACTGCAAGCTTAATAAACACCTGAATCAAATGAAGCTTGCAGTCTCAGACGAGTGCCGATTTTGCCTCGAAGAAGAGGAGACACCTCTTCATTTACTCTGTGAGTGCGAGGCACTCGTCCAAGCCAGAAGTCGCTCCCTGGGTGGGCCAATTGTAGCATCAGAGGGCATCAGAGAGCTTGATCCCAAGCGCATCGTCCAGTTCATCAGAACTATTGGCCTTAAGGAAATTATATAACAGAGTCAGTAATCACAATAGATCTTGTAGGTCGCGGTGATCCATTAGGACCCTCCCTTGGTCCTAATCCCCTCTTACTCAATAATAATAATGGGCTATATTGGACAATTTTTAAATTAAAAAATAATTAAAAATTGACAGTGTATGTTATTCAAACAAAAATCATAGTCTATATACTAACTATGCTGCTATCTAGTGGTGCAATGGAGAAGTGCTGAAAATAACAATCATCCAACTTTGCAAGCAGAAATTTATATGCAGACTGTTGTTGTCCTTTATTATTCAGTTTCATATTTCTAAATCTTTATATTTATCTTTATTTATCTTTAAAATGTATTATTCAGTTTCAATTTTCGAAAAAATACTTTTCACACATAATAAATACAATATTGAGGTATGGAACCCTATATATAGGTGGAGGACAAAAGATTTTCTGATTTCATTAATTTCAATTATTTTTTTGACAAACAAAATTTTATTTATGATACAACAAAATGCATTTATAAAACAACTTACACAACACTAAATTAAATTATAACAATATATAAATTAATACAATAACAAAATAACTGGTATGCCAAAACATAAAAAATTGTTGACGACAAGGGTCAAAACAAATGGTTATCTACCAAACAGCCACCGCAGGATAAAAAAATCCTAAATTAGTCCAAAAAGGCTGAACTGGTAACACTAAAAAGCAAATCTTAACAATAAAAGCGCAGGCGTTCGTAGCTATAATAGCTATATATAACATTGCGACAAAGGACTTTGTAAAATGCTCAATGTTGATTTAACGTAGTCAAAAAGGTCTTGTGATGCTCTGTTTTAGTATGTTTAAAGCTCAGTCATGTACCTATGTAAAAAACAAAGGCCTTTGTGGATTATAATATTGACTGAGTATCAATGAAGCATTAACGAATTGTTTAAACCTACCTTGTCGACAGTACAAAACTTTGTGACACTACGTACAAGGGAACATAGACGCTATGTAAAAAGAGTTTCGACAAAGTGGATTCCAACGTAAACTTTGTGGTAAACAAACGCAAGGCTTGAAGGTAACATCTGACTTATGTTCGCATTGATGGATTGTTAACCTCCTTTTGTCGAGATGACTAAATCAGAATAAAATTCAACGCTGCGTACACAGAAAACTGGTTCAGTGTTAAAGTTCGTAAAAAAATGATTCGACAAAAAAGATTGTTACGTCACGTTCGATTTTACCGAAATACTCCGTTTAAAAGATATGTCAGGGTCACAAAAAAATTTCGACAAAGGGATTTACGAACTTAAACGGCTCTTTTTTTTTGAGTGTGTGCAAAAAATCACAATAATCCATTGTTCAGTTGCGATGTTAAAGAAATTAACCAAAAAAAGAGTATTTCTTGAGTTCCCTCAGGAACTGCATATCGGACTTTGCGGTTTTCACAGGAAAAAAATAGCCTATGTCCTTCCCAGTGACATACGCTACCTGCATGCCAAATTTTATCAAGACTGGTCAGGGTGTTGAAGCAACAAACAAACAAACAAACTCAATTTCACATATATAATATTAGTAAGGATTCCTTTACAAGCTTGGGCGTCCCTGAACCAACCGAGCCATAAATGTTTTTACAGCAATTAAAAGAAAGAAAATTTCTGTTATATACTCTTTTTAGGGTTCCTATTACTGAGACTTCGCTGTCCGTCTGTCACCAGGCTGTATTTCATGAACCGTGATACACAGTTGAAATTTTCACAGATGATGTATATTTATGTTGCCGTTATAACAATAAATAGATACTAAAAATTAGAAAAAAAGAAAAATAAGACTCACCCCGGGTCTCCATACAAAAAACCTGATTTTTTTTCCTCGTTTTTGATCGATATTGATAACGGCATCAGCTAGACGCTTGAAATATTTACAGAATATTTAGTTACAAATTCACTTTAAAAATAAATAATTAATTTAAAATAAAACTAATATTTAAGGGTAATTTAAATTAAAATAAAACAAATATAACAAATATTTATTTATTTTCCCGTACAACAAACGTATGTTTTTTTGCTCGTTTTTGCTCGATATTGATAACGGCACGCTTAAAATATTCACAAAATATTGAGTTGTATTATTCACTTTAAAAATAAACAATAAAATAAAATAAATTAAATATTTATAGAGGGCTCCCATATAACAAAGGTGATTTTTATAGATAATGGTACGGAACCCTTCGTACGCGAGTCCGACTCGCACTTGGCCGGATTTTTTAAGTTTTTCTCCTTTCCATTTTAATTTAAGAAATGGCCCCAAATTATTAATTATCTGTTATCACTACATATCCTTCAAATATTCATCCAAATAGATCCTATTAATTCAACAAAACTGCCTATCCATTTATATACAGTGATCGATCAGAATAGGTAGAGTACACAAATGCCTAAAGTTCGCGAGAGGATATAACATGGAGTTGTTAAAACCACCAAATACATTGATATACTTTTGTTATTCTTTTTAATTTTATTTTTGCGCAGTGGTAACTCAAACCAGCTATGCGGTGACTCAAATATTTCACTTTTTTTTCAAATATTTATCTTTTTTTTATCCCTTTGATAAGCCCTTGACATCATTTCACTTGATGGTAAGTGTCGATGGTGCCGAATATGGAAGTGGGCTTACCAAGATTCCCCAACGCAATGGGAATCCGGCTAAAGCCGGAACACATCAATGCTGTTAACACAGATTTTTGACGGCAAGACTTAAGACGGTGGTAGCTAGCCAAGCGGGCTATGAAAATGGCCTACCTAAATCGAACTCGCGACCTCCTGGTGCGAAGCGAATGGACTAACTATTACGCCACGAAGTCGGTACCTATTCCGATCACTGATTTTAAAACTACAAGTACTTAGCTGCATAATTTAACTCAATTTTTTCTTCTTTACAGAACTGAAGTGATAGTAGCTGCAGAGGAACGCATCTGTAATTTTGAGTGCAAGTGACCATAGATCAGTGTACTTCTAGTGTCCGCCCCAGATGTGAGGTTTATGGAGGAATGCACTTATAGCTGCCGTCATGGTGAGTTTACTATGTGATTACTATTATATTACGATAGGTGTTGTTTTGGTGGACAACGCCCTTTTTAGGAGGACTCCTACTTATAAAACTGAACACATAGTCAATTCTCAAAAAAATGGTCTCTCCATACAATATTGGTCAACCAGCTGATCGATTAGTATGAAAAGTTTTTGCGATTTTAGCAAATTCTGCTAATATTATAAAGGTGAAAGTTTGTAAAAATTAAAAAGAATAACAGAAGTAAATCAATGTATTTGGTGGTTTTTACAACTCCATGTTATATCCTCTCGCGAACTTTAGGCATTTATACTCGTACTCTACCTTTTTTTTTAAAATCCACATTTGATAAGCCCTTGGCATCATCACACCCGATGGTAAGTGATGATGATGCCGAAGATGGAAGCGGGCTTACCAAGATTCCTCAACGCAATGGAGATCTGGCTATCTTAACTTCAAGCCGGAACACATCAATGATGTTAACATTGATGTTTGGCGGCAAGACTTAGATAAGATGGTGGTAGCTAGCCAGGCGGGCTATAAAAATACCCTACCACCAACCAAATCGAGTCTTACAAAGTTGACCCCGCCGGGAATCGAACCCGCAACCTCTTGGTGTGAAGCGGATGGACTAGCAATTACGCCACGGAGATGGTTGAAATATTTGTTTAAGAAATCCCGTGCTCATCTCAAATCCCTCCTTTCTTTTCCCACCCATTCTACCGACTTCTATTCTTATTCCTTCTCCGTGCATGCGGTTAGGTTGTGGAACTCACTTCCGCACGAGATTCGCGATAGTCAGAGTCTGTATTCTTTTAAATCTAAATTAAAAGAACACTTCTTGTCTTTTCCTTTTTAAAGTTAGCCATATTTATTTTATAGTTTATTTATTATATTATATGCATTTTATTATATTTATGTAATTAAATTTATTTATATTATTATATAATTACATTATGTAGTATATTATATTATGTATTATTTTGTAGGTACGTGGTATTTATTTAGGAATATGTTGTCTTTGTTAATGTACACGTCTTCTGCCATTCTTTTGTAATTTCTCTTTCCTAGGTCTGCTGGAAGAAATTTCTAATAGAAATAAGCTGTACCTTTTGTATGTTCTTATCTAGTTTAATGTTTGTTTGTCCCTATTTCTGTGTGCAATAAATTGTGAAATAAATAAATAAGAAATTCAAAGATTACTGTATTTAGAGGTCCGCTTTACTTATTTCTGTCGCTTCAACTCATTAAGAGATTGTATATTTATACTTCTCGCTTTCTTTTCAACTGGCCGTACCGCTTAGAGAACATTTCGGGAGCTAAAAATAGAGTTTTTATTCAATAAATTTTATTTTAATTAATTTTATTTTATTGTATTTGGCAGACTATTTTGTATTGACTAGTTTTGCTTACTTATTGAAATTATTTTAAATTAAGAACTTAAGTCATTATTTTTATTGAATGAGGTTTATTGATTATTTTTTTGTTTATTAACCAAGTATTTTAATATTTTTTTAGACCTATCTAATGTTAAATACGACTGTGTATATGCCTTCAATGGTAGAATTAAATGAATCTAGTTTAAATGTATACCACCTGCAAATATTTGTACTTTGATTCTATACACAATAAAGAATACTGAATACTGAATACTGACATGACTAACTTACTCTATAAATTCAGAGTTAAAAACTTAAACAAAATTCGCTTCTCGGTCAACTTAAAAAGTATTTAATTTTTTAGGTGTTCTGTTTACAGGAGTAAAGTCCACGTGGGCCCAGTGCGGGTTGGTCGACTTCACACACAACCTTCAGTTTCTTCGCGGGTGTGTGCAGGTTTCCTCACGATGTTTTCCTTCACCGTAAGATCGTCGGTTAAACGTTCATATGTAATCTAAATTCGAAATCACATTGGTACGAGTACGTGGCAGGATTCGAACCATAACCTCCCGGACAGGAGGCGGCGGCCCTAGCTGTTACGCCACCGACGCTCTAAGTAAAGTACACAGTTGAAATAAGTGAAATTTTAAGGGTAACTTCGCTATTTATTTTTTTCGAGGAAATCATAAGCAATAGTGTTTTCGCTCAGGGTCAGCCCTTAATCTGATAGTCAAGCGACATCCAAAAAGGAGGAGGTTCTCAATTCGTCTGTATGTTTTTTCTTTTTTTTTATGTGTGTTACCTCAGAACTTTTAACTGGGTGAACCAATTTTTATGATTCTTTTTTTATTTGAATGCTAGTGCTCTTCCCGTGTGGTCCCATATAAATTTTATCAAAATCGGTGTAGTACTTTATTGGAAAATAACAAAAACCAAAATTAATAATGCAAAAATGTACTAAATTGTTGCGATAGAAGTCGATTTTTTAACGTGTTTTCAATTATATCCTACGTTTTTCAGGTAAACCATTTCTTAAATGAACATTTTGCTTCAAACATAAGACCTGTTTATCGGTGTTCTACAGGATTCATTTCGGAGATTGTGCCCTGGAGCTTCACAACCTCATTCCCCCCTCTCCAATTCATCATCGGACGACCAGGCGCGGAGGGCTGTTCCATCCCTTTGTCGTCAATTTTCCACCTTTACGCACGAAGCATTTTGCGTCTTCGTTCATTATGGAACTCCCTTCCGGCGTCTGTATTCCCCGATTCGTATAATTTAGGAATCTTCAAGACGAGAGTGAATAGGCACTATTTGAGCTTGCGTGTCACATCCTCGGCTGCATCGGCACTTACCATCAGGTGAGGTGCAGCCAAACGCACTCAAATTTTTAATTTAAAAAAAAAAGACACTTGGCATCAAGATCAGTATAAAATGGTAGTAGCAAGCCAGTAAGATTAGGTCTACGGTCTACCTAACCCACAAAAATCGCGATAATGTGATTGCGATATCTGTGGGCCATGTTGACGACTATACTAAAAAGTCAAAATGTAATAAATTTTGAAGGATATTTTTTCATAAAAAGGTCGCATAAATATTGCTGACTCACCAGTACCGAAATAGTATCAAAGTTGAGATGAAAAGCCATGAGTTATGGCGGTGACACAGTTTTTAGGGTACCGCACCCAAAGGGTAAAAACGGGACCCTACTATTACTAAGACTCCGATGTAAGTTCGTCTGTCTGTCTGTCCGTCTGTCACCAGGCTGTATTTCATGAACTGTGATAGCTATACAGTTGAAATTTTCACAAATGATGTATTTCTGTTGCCGCTATAACAATAAATACTCAAAATTAGAAAAAGTGAAAAATAAGGGTCTCCATATAAAAAACTGTGTTTTTTTAAGTGAAGAAACTAGCGCCATCTAGTATGATGATTCGGAACCCTTTGTGTGCGGTTCTGACTCGCAATTGGTCGGTTTCAAACGTTCAATTCATAAGCTTTAGAAGCACATTACGGCGAAATCCACTGCAGATACAATTTTCCTAACCGTATTTCTAACGCAATGTTGGCGTTATCGATTAATGAACTTTATTGGCCTTATACAGGGTGTAACATAAAGGTGCAGTGATACTTATGGTGTGCTTGTACTCATCAAACTGAACAAGTTTTGTTTTACAACTTTGCGAAAACGCGATTTTTTATGGATTTTTATTTCACTCTACTTATATGTGCAAATTCCGGTTTAGGATTCCCTCCGCATTCCAAAAAACCTAAATTACCGAACATGTCTGCAAAATTCCGGATGTATGGCAAAATGTATGTCTCCTAATAGGTATTACCAGTAGTGATGAGTAAAATTGGTCTTGGTCTTGGTCTTGCAAAAAAGCAAGACCAAGACCAAGACCAATACTATCCTTAGTCTAGCAAGACCAAGACCAAGACAGAATAAACAAGAACAAGACCAATACCAAGACCGATTATGCAAGACCAAGACCAAATACGCAAGACTCAATCGAAAATTCTTACTAACAGTGTTTATATGAGATAAAATATTTGTAACAGCGTTAACATATGCTTTTCTCGGAACAATATAGTTGGCGTGTCGAATTGTCAGTTTGTTTTCTACATTTTAACGTTATACATAAAAAAAAACAAAGAAACTTTACCACTGATAAAAAAAATAATTTAAAAAAATGTTCCAAGAGTAAGTATTCCTTGTCCCAACAACGTCTGGATAACACATGGATAAAGTACAAAGGAAATTTAATTTTTCTTTCAATATTTTCACTTTTCTCAAGGACTTTTTTTCTCGCTAAAAGGTCAATTTATGCGTAGGTGGAAGGGTAGGTTCTCGAGTTTTCATAACTGAATTTTCAACTAGAGAATCCACGGAGCACAAACAAAGAGGAGCTGGCCTAAGCAACTGTGCACTGTGATTTTTTAATTTATAGACAGTGAATTTATATTTTATATTTAGAAATGTTTGTCGATAAAAAACGGAATGTGAATGCAAGACCAAGACCAAAACCAAGACTAAACGTATTTCAGCAAGACCAAGACCAAGACCGAGTGAGCAAGACCAAGACCGAGACCAAGACCAAGACTAGACGAATTTGAGCAAGACCAAGACCAAGACTGAATAAGCAAGACCAAGACCAAGACCAAGATTGTCCAAGTCTTGGTCTTGGTCTTGCTTTGCTCATCACTAATTACCAGTTTATACCCAGTTGTATTCAAAAAGATACAGAAAGAATAAACCATAAAACATTTTTTTTATTCACAATTGGTAAACCCTTGGCATCATCTCACCTGATGGTAAGTGATGATGATGCCGAAGATGGAAGCGGGCTTACCAAGATCTCCCAACGCAATGGAGAACTGGCTATCTTATCTTCAAGCCGGAACACATCAATGTTGTTAACACTGATGTTTGCGGCAAGACTTAGATAAGATGGTGGTAGCTTGCCAAAATGTGTACATATTGGTGCCACTAGTGTTATTTTATTAAGTTATGAAAATGTAATAAGCAGTGGAAAACCAAGTCACAGTATTTCAATATGGCTTACAGTAGCGCAACGTGTTTGATATTGCACGAAGCCGCCACGGCGTAGGTACTAGCAGTACTAGCCTGTAGCCCGTCTAGCAAACTCGCGGAGTTTGCCCGGCTGTGCCCCGCCGCCCGCTGCCCCACAATTACCCTTCCATTGCTCTGCGTAAGTACATTCGTTGCACTACTGTAAGCCGCTATATTGTAATACTGCACTGAGTGCCGCACCATACCGCCACACCTCTCCTTACGAGTACAACAACGATATTTACTTATTTATTCCAAGATTAAACGAATGTTACAAACCTATTATTTATGTAAATTGAAATCAAAAGAGAATAAAAAGGGACATTGCGCTCTCGTAGGTTAATTAAGCGTTAACAAAACGAAATTAGTCTTGCGCCAATTGGCATACAGAGGATCATATAAGGCTCAAAATTAAAGTTTTCACTACCTACTATATTAGCAACGTACTAAGGAATTTACCTCCAAAGAGACAGCTATAGTTTTATATTCTTTTTGCTCTCTAACTGAGAAAGAAGTTTTAACTTCGTAGTTCGCAGCACAACTTTTTAAAACTGCGAACGTGTGTAAAAACTTGGACTTTTGTGGTCGCTTTGTGAGAAGCTAGGAGGAAAAAATACTGCCTTAAAACCGCTTGGCTGGAAAAACCGAACACTCAGGATTTTTTTTAATTGTTGCTTTGCTATGTGGTTTACCTACTTGTTGTCTAGACTTTTGAATTGTATTCTCATATACCAGGACATGTTTTAAAATAAATTTCAAAAAACCTCAAAATTACAATTAATTTGAAAAGAGTTTTATGGTCAAAAAGCCAAAGGCTCAGTGTGCTATGTGAATATAATTTTCAAAAAACGCAAAAGCTTTTAAGTATGTAAGTTTTTATTTCAAAAGAGTTTTTATGCTCAAAAAGATAAATGCTCAAATGAATTTAAATACAAGATTCCAAATTCAAAAAAATTCGAGCGAGACCTACAGTACTCGCATATGATGTGTAACATGTGACAAAATACTTTAGGTTAGTTAGATTTGATGACGATATTGTACCTGGGTGGCGGATCTGACAGTAACGAAAAAAACCGACCAAGTGCGAGTCGGACTCTCGTAAAGTAGAATTCCGCGCTTTCGCGACTTCCTGTTACACATTTCCGTCCCATGTTACACATTTCCGTCCCATTTCACGAAATCACTCCCACAAATTGCAGGAAAGCGAGAGCAAAGATGTTACACATCAAAAAGTGAGAAATAGTATTTTTCCTACGATTCTATTGAAAATAAAAGACGATCCTGTGACCTTGATTCCATCTTCAAAATTCATCAACAGATCAACTTCAAAATACCAAAAGGATCTATTGTCACCGGGAATATGAGTTCATACCAATTTTCAGATCAATCGGATTTCTGGAAATCGCTTGATTTTTTTTTTGCAAGACTTGACCTAAACAAACTACCTTTTTTAAATCCACTATTGGTAACATTAAAAGTTTAATAAAATATTTTTAATGAAGTAGATTGTTAAAGAATTTTTTTTGTTTAAAATGCTGTTGCCATGCCCCCGTAGACTATATCATCATACCATCCGAAAGTCCCCTGCTGGGCAAAGGCCTCCCCCAAGGATTTCCACAACGACCGGTCCTTCGCTGCCCGCATTCAGCGGCTTCCTGTGACCTGTCATCGGTCCACCGAGTGGGAGGGTTTCCTTCACTACGTCTTCTGGTGCGCGGTCGCCACTCGAGAACTTTACCGTCCCAACGACCATCTTGTAGACTTATAAATATAAGTTTAAGAAACGCTAAAAACGCTAGAAAAGCCGACTTTAATCACAACAATCTAGTGCGATTTTGCTACGTTTTTTCATATTTGTTAATTCCCTAAAAAATATTAAATCAATCAAATATGCTTAATTGTACAATTACAAAATACAAGTACAGAATAAATAGTAAAATTTTAAATTGTACAATGTAGGCGGCCTTATTGCTTAAAGCAATTTCTGGCAACCCAGACTTAAACTGATTTCAATTAAATTTGTATGGAACCACTTCTGAAGTATGACCTATTCAACAAAAAAATAATTATCAAAATCAATTTATAGTTGGCGGAATAATCGCGTAACAAACATACAAAAAAACTACACAGTTGAATTGAAAGCCTCCTCCTTATTTGAAGTCAGTTGAAAGTCGGTAGTCGTGCCAGGAATGAAAACACACTGTGTTATTCATGCCCGTAGTTTTTTCGTTTATAGAATTTACACACAAGATTCTAACTGTCGTAGAATGACTTGTAATGAGTCCCAATGCAATACAAAAGTACCTACGTACAACCAACTGTTACGTCCATTAATAACTTAAAAACTTATTCAGCATAGCCACTAGTTATAATTACCTGCCTACTCAATACACTTATAGTCTAGATTCTTCACATTCCGGCCGTATGAATCATATTTTTACTAGTTACAACATAAAATGTAACTGGCGCCAGTCAAGGAAATAAATACATGTCGCGACATCCCTTCACAGCCTGAAAATCATCATAAATCTTATATTAAACGGCATAGGGGTGAGTTCGCTGGCTGCCTTCTCCTGGTGGCTATCTGCCTATACTTACGTAGTAAATAGTTTTCATTCTTTGTCTTTTCAAGCGAGGATATCTTTTCAAGGAGAGTAATTTGGCCACACGGGTGTCCGTTTGGCGCTTTGCCGATATCCAAATTTTCCTCAGTATTTTTGTATAAAAACTAATTACTGTTCTAGTTAGCTAATGAAATCCGATCACCTGGTGAAGGTCGTGGGAAGCCGCTGGATGCGGGCATCGCAGAACCGATCACCGTGGAGATCCCTGGGAGAGGCCTCTGTCCAGCAGTGGACGTCTTTCGGCTGATGGGATATACAATACAATATTCTTTATTGCATCACAACATAAAATAAATAAAAGAAATTAACAATATAGAAGAAAGCCATTTTACTTTTTTATAGGCGGCCTTATTGCTAGGTAGCAATTTCTTCCAGGCAACCCTTGGGTAGTGAAACAACTATAGAATAAGTTAAGGGGCGGTGCAATAACTAAAAAAACAGAAAAAATTGAAAATAAACAGTTATATAAAATACTTAAATATTATAACAATAATATTGAAAGTAATAAATATATACATAAACAAACAAAAACATAAACATAAATAAATTAAATATTTTATATATCTATGGTAAAGAAAGGAAAATGAGATAGTAAGGAAGATGAAAAAAAATGATTTAAAAGCAGAGAACAGTGAAAGTTGGAACATATTTTTGTGCATTTTAATGCACGCATATTTTTACAGTAGTACCAGACAAAACAAACTATTAATAACGGGTATAATGAAGAAAGAAAAATAGTGTTACTCGTTAAATCTTATTTAATCATAAGAGTCAATTGTTTAAATAAATCGTTGGTAATTGCATCTAATTAATGATTTGTTGTCTGATAAAAAATCAGTCGTAACTCTGAAAGGGACTCGGCAACAGTGGTAGCCCCCATAGAGACTTTTGTTCAGGACGTTAAAATCTATATTATATCAAAATCTCAGAATATTTAACTGAAACCACATTTTCCATACTTTTGGCACGGGGTTCTTTACGAAGATCGAAAACAAACCGAATGCAAAGATTTTGCAAACGATTTCAACCCATTCTCAGTGGTATTTTCTCAACAAAATGAAATCTAATTGAGTAGGTAGTGTTTTTGTTTATCAGAGAAAGTGCGGACCATATTGGGGGAAGATCGGACGATATCCTGAAATCAACTCTATTCTTTGTATTTATATGGTTCATACACAATTTGCCTTTGTTCCCAGTATTAATAAATATTCACTAGTTTGGGAGTTATTAGAATGATCCGCTCTTCCTCCGCTGTGAGTACCACCCTAAGCCGAGATCCATGCCCATTGGCTAGTTGTCCCTTAACATATTCTGCAGATAGTACCATTTGTGGTCGCCCTTTCGCTAATAGAAGCAGTAAAGACCATATATGCTGCATAATCTCACAACAATCTCATGCAGTCGGAGTATTTGTTACTTTTTCACAAAACTGGCTCTAATAATCTAAATGATAATAATAGCGTCGGTGGCGTAACGGCTAGGGCCGCCGCCTCCTGTCCGGGAGGTCGTGGTTCGAATCCTGCCACGTAAGAATGTGATTTCGAATTTAGATTTCATATGTACGTTTATCCAACGCTCTTACGGTGAAGGAAAGCATTGTGAGGAAACCTGCATGCACCTGCGAAGAAACTCGCAAGTTGTGTGTGAAGTCGAACAACCCGCACTGGGCCCTCGTGGTCGACTAAGGCCCGATCGCCCTAATTCAGGATAGGCTCGAGCCCCTCGATGGGGATGTATATGAGCTGATATGATGATGATCTAAATGAAACTGTTAATAAATGGGATTTAATAAAGAATATTGCACTGGATAATTAATTATTCCAGGAAAAATCCCAGTAAGGAACCTCCCATGTAAACCAAATTAATTGTTAATTTTTTATGAAGTCTGATATACCTTAGTTGATAGAAAGAAAGAAAGAAATAAAGTTTATTCGGCAAAAAATAAATAGAAAAATAAGATAGTTAATACTTTTGATTGAAGGTTCTTTGTGGAACTTTAAATCACACATATTGGTATACACTAACTCCACATAAAAGAAATTAAACTGCGTTTATAATTTGTCAACGACCGGTTTCGAACACCATCATCAGTCAGACCTAGATGGTGTTCGAAACCGGTCGCTCTGTCTATGTCGTTTTATTTCTTTTATGTGCAATTAGTGTAGATATATGCCAATATGTCTGATATACCTTACTTTAACCTTTGCTACTAAGTAAGTGTAATGTTTGTTGTTTATTTGTGTATACCTGACTACAACAGACGGTGAAGGCTTCGCTAGGGTGGCTGTACAATTTGTTATTGTATCTGAGGCGGCGCAGTGACAGTAAAGACGACAATCATTACACAATGTTTATTTGTGTATACCTGACTACAACAGACGGTGAAGGCTTCGCTAGGGTGGCTGTACAATTTGTTATTGTATCTGAGGCGGCGCAGTGACAGTAAAGACGACAATCATTACACAATGTTTATTTGTGTATACCTGACTACAACAGACGGTGAAGGCTTCGCTAGGGTGGCTGTACAATTTGTTATTGTATCTGAGGCGGCGCAGTGACAGTAAAGACGACAATCAATACACAACACGACCAGTGTATGCAAAATACCGATGATGAAGATTTCTAAATTTTACCGATTTTACCAATTCGTTATTGTGTTTTCTATTAAACAAAGTACTATACTAAAAGGTTTCACTCGTCAAATTGAACAATTTTCTCCAAGAAACCTTTGATCAATTGTCAAAAAAGTTTACTTCCCAGAAATCAGCTGACGAATTGAATCAAAAATCCAAATAAAATCGCGAAATTTCGTTGTTCAGTTTAATGAGAACAAGCCCACCTTATAGTATCACCACATCTTTATGATACACTCTGTATTTTGTTTACGCCGTTGTCGCCATCCTCGTGTCTCCCGT
Organism: Coleophora flavipennella; assembly: GCA_947284805.1. Classification (NCBI taxonomy): domain Eukaryota; kingdom Metazoa; phylum Arthropoda; class Insecta; order Lepidoptera; family Coleophoridae; genus Coleophora; species Coleophora flavipennella. Next base: position 8,228,833 of record OX369257.1, on the reverse strand, counting down.
ATTTTTATTGGGAAATATGTAGTATACTAGCTTTTGCTCGCGCCTTCGTTCGCATAGCAATCGTTTTTATGGCTGTTTTTTAGGATGAGTAGTGCTCGAGTAGCAAGCGGCTCGCGAGCGTAGAGAGTTTACTCCAGATCCCTCGGAAACTGTATCGGGCTATGTCACTTCCGACTAGCAGTCTATGTTAGTTCCCATCCCCTCAACTAGATGCAAAAAATCAAATCAATTTGTAGCGCAACCGACGTGCACGAGCCTGAAAATGAATTTTTGACCAAATCCCTCGGGAACTATCTCGAAATATGCTAATTAGTAGTTTATGACATTTCCCACCCCCTCAACCATCTCTGTGCAAAAAATCACAACTAACCGTCGCGCCGTTGCGATATTAAAGAAATCAACCAAAAAAAGAGTTAGTTCTCTCAGGAACTCTATCGAACTATGCTATTTTCAGGGAATAAAAAGAAGCCTATGTCCTCGTTCATGACACAGGCTACCTGCATGCCAAAATTTCGTCATAAATGGATAAGATTTTGAAGCGTGAAGAGATAAAAAACATCAAACAATAACATTTTAACATTTATAATATTAACTAGCTGTTTCCTGCGGCTTCACCCGCGTGGACAACGTTCCTATGACTTTTCGAGGGTGCGCAGTGCGCGAGCCGCAAGCGGTTTGCGAGCGTGAAAAAAGTAGCCTATGTGTTAATCCAGGTCGTAATCTGTCTACCTACCAAATTTCAGCCAGATCCGTTCAGTAGTTTTTGCGTGAAGAAGTAACAAACATACACACTCACACACTCGCAAACTTTCGCCTTTATAATATTAGTGTGATAAGGATAGATAGGAAACAATGAATCCCATTTGTAATATTGCATCTTCGTATTGTTTCATAACATGTTTTTCTGTTTTTCCAGAGTCTGATGGCGGTCGTGAAGTTCGGCTATGCCCTGGTCGTGATAACGTTACTTCTTATGATATGGGCATCCCTATCGAGAGCTGAGGTAAGTCGCAATCTATATATCTGTACATATAATAAACAGTAACAGAGCCGTGTCTGTTCATGAAATATTTTTGGAAAATAATAACTGTGGTGGACATTACTAAAGATATAGAGGCCAAAACAACAACTTTTGGAATTTTTGTCTGTCTGTCTGTATGTCCGCGCATCACGCAAAAACTACCTGGCCGATTTTGATGAAATTTTGTATGGTGGTTCCTTATAGCCCGGGTTAACATACAGGATACTTTTTATCCCGGAAAATTCAAGAGTTCCCGTAGGAAAATTCAAAACCTCCACGCGGACGAAGTCGCGGGCACAACTAGCTCATCATATCAGCTCATTTACATCCCCACCGAGGGGCTCGAGCCTACCCTGAATTAGAGCGATCGGGCCTTAGCCAACCACGCGGGCCCAGTGCGGGTTATTCTACTTCACACACAACCTTCGAGTTTCTTCGCAGACGTGTGCAGGCAATTACTCTGCCATTAATCATTTCTACTATCATAATCAATCAGCACCAATGGAAAAGCGGAAATAAAATCGGAATACTCGTATCACTGAAGGTTCCTGTACCAATTCCTTTTGCTCTTTTTAGAGTCCAGCGTATAATAATTATTATTATTATCTTGTGTAGTGCCAATTAAGGCTTCAGCAAAGTTTTAGCATTTTTGAGCTAAGGTCGACCACAAACCATGAATCTACAATTCTAAATCATTCTCGAGTAGTAAACAAATGTATCCATTAAAGACATCGTTTAATTGATCAATCATACATAACTAATATTTAAAAGTGTGAACCTTCAAAAAAAAAGTGTAAAATTTAAAATGATTGTAGTGTGCCGCCTACGTCATCTAAATCTAGCTCTAATACTTGTTTTAAGCACATGTTATGCATTTGGTATGATTAATTATACGACAACCGTTGCGCACAGCACACGCCTTGGGTTTCCCTTTTAAACCTCCCTACAGCCCACATCACACGATTCTGAATGCAATTTTCTGTTTCAAATGAATTTTGAAGCGTGATTTCAACATCGCCAGATAGGCTATTTAGAAGATAACTCTCTTAAATCTAGAATAAAAAACCGGTAAAGTGCGAGTCAGAACCGCGCACAAAGGGTTCCGTACCATCATACTAGATGGCGCTAGTTTCTTCACGTTTTTTGTATGGAGACTATCACTTTTTCAAATTTTTTGTATTTTTTGTCATAGTGGCAATTATAATTATCTGTGAAAATTTCAACTGTCTAGCTATCACGGTTCATGAAATACAGACTGGTGAGTGGTGACAGACGGACAGCGAAGTCTTAATAACAGGGTTCCGTTTTTAGCCTTTGGGTACGGAATCCTAAAATAGATAAAAATATGACTACATTTTTTATCTTTTTTACAGGCATTTATTTAACTTGCAATATGAATGTATGTTTGTTCGAGTGGAATCTTGCAACTCAATTTTGAAGCAGATATCTTCAACCGATTGAGCCACATTTTTGCATACACATCTAGTTTCGGTGACAATGCATGGTAAGCTAAGTGATGTCATTCTAAATCCAATATGGCGGACTCCCAAAAATTGCGAACCATTTATTTTTATGCACCCCTATGATATGGGTATCAAATGAACGGGTTAACTGTTTTCAAATAAAAGCATGTACTTAAAAGTATTTAGTTTTTTGAAATGAACTTATTTTGTAATAACTATGGAGAATTTTTAGAGACACGGACGAGTCATTCTTTGTCAGATCTGAATAGTCCTGTACAAATGGAAAATAAATCTAATATTGTTGAGTGTTGGTTGGTCCCTCTGTAAAACACATTAGAATATGAAAGCACACTGCTTTCCGAAGCGGGCAGGATATTATGTAAAATTATGTCTGAAAAAAAAAACCCACGCGCCACAAAGGAATACATTCAACCACTCCCTCTAACGTTCAACACAACTGAAATGTTACTACAGAACTTGTACTACAAAGAGTTCACTGTAAAACACATCGAGCTGGCTACAACCTGGATTTATTCACAGATTGATGCACATTTTCTCTGTATTGTATACAGAATGTAACAAAATTGGTGTAGGCCCTATTATCTGGGTCTTCTACTCATCATTCTAAACAACTTTTGTTGTATGACTTTGCTAAAACCGCAAAAAAAATGTTCGCAATCTTCATACGAATCGATCAGCTGATCGACCAATTTTGTTCATTTTTGCATGTAGGGTGCAACTTTTTTTTGAGAATCGACTGGGTAAGGTGTTCAGTATGATAAGTAGAAATCCCAGTTAACGGGTCTTAAAACATTTTTAGGGCTCCGTATCCAAAACCGAGTCTTACAAAGTTAACCCCGCCGGAAATCGAACCCGCGACCTACTGGTGTGAAGCGAATAGACTAACTATTATGTCACGGAGGCGGTCGAAAAACATATAATCGAATGTGTTTGCTTACAAAAGTTTATTCCAATGTCTAATTTTAATATACACAGGCAACGTGTAGTAGAATTTTGCAAAGAATTTTTTGAATTTTCAGAACGAGTTCATTCAAAATAACTGTTTATGATGTTATCTGCCTGGACACTTTTTTAAAGCCGACACTGTTTCTACTTGGTGTATAAGTTATTTGCTAAAAATAGTACAGAGATATACTAACTCAATAGTCTCGTTACGTTATCGCAGGCGTGGACAAGGGTTCTTAGATACAGTAGGCTAAAAATAGTACAGAGATATACTAACTCAATAGTCTCGTTACGCTATCTCAGGCGTGGACAAGGGTTCTTAGATACAGAAAGCTAAAAATCGTACAAATATAATACCAACTCAATAGTCTCGTTACGCTATCTCAGGCGTGGAGTGGACAAGGGTTCTTAGATACAGTAGGCTAAAAATAGTACAGAGATATACTAACTCAATAGTCTCGTTACGCTATCTCAGGCGTGGACAAGGGTTCTTAGACACAGAAAGCTAAAAATCGTACAAATATAATACCAACTCAATAGTCTCGTTACGCTATCTCAGGCGTGGAGTGGACAAGGGTTCTTAGATACAGTAGGCTAAAAATCGTACAAATATAATACCAACTCAATAGTCTCGTTACGCTATCTCAGGCGTGGAGTGGACAAGGGTTCTTAGATACAGTAGGCTAAAAATCGTACAAATATAATACCAACTCAATAGTCTCGTTACGCTATCGTAGGCGTGGAGTGGACAAGGGTTCTTAGATACAGTAGGCTAAAAATAGTACAGAGATAGACTGACTCTGTAATCTTGATACGCTATCTCAGGCGTGGATTCTTCTTAGATTTCAAGATTTTAAAATGTTTATTCCAAATAGGTGCATGTTACACTCAAAATATAACACAAGAAGTAAATCATGAAGATTATTGGATTTGTCGTTAATGCTTTTGACAAGAGTAGGCCAGTTCACAAGGACTTAGAAAAAGTAGGTTATAAATAGTACGGAGATACTGACTCGCTACTCTATCTCAAGCACGGAGAAGGGGTCTTTGATAGAGTAGGCTAAGTTGGGCGCTCGGTAACTAAGTTTAGGAAGTAATATTATGTTATATTATATTCTGTGTGCGTAGAGTAAGATATTTTTGCACAAAGTGTTTGTTCAACTCCAAGTCGACAGACTTTCATCCCTTATTCTCAGTTTTTTGCTTTACTCAGTGTACTAGAGTGTATGAAAATGGAAATATTTCCCAGATACATATAGTGGTGCTCACATGATTAAAAAAGCTTCATAATTAAAAAGCTGTACCTTTTGAACCGTGATAGTTTGCCGACGAAAATTTTCATAGAACATATTGTGTTATTCTGGGAGATTTACTAAAAAATAAAATAAAATAAAATAAAAAAAACTTAAAGGGACCTCATACAACAAACGTATTTTATATGTTTTTGTTTTTGCTCTATGTTAAAAACGGTGATACATACAAACGTAAAACTTTGTGTAATCACAGTTCTTCTCCTAAATTAAAAAAAAAAACAAATAATAAAAACCGGCCAAGGGTAGTCGTACTCAAATGGAGAAGTGAATAAAAAAACATCATTTTTCTGTCGCTTGCGTTTATGTCTTTCGTTTGAAATGAATAGGTATCATTGTCATACTTAAGTGGAGAGGTGCGGACGGTGTGGTGGTACGGAACCCTCGGTGAGCGAGTCCGACTCGCACTTGGCCGGTTTTTTTATCAGACCAATTACAACCACACAACTTTATTATTATTTCTTGGGTAGCAGACGGCAAATTTTTTTTTTTTTACTAATCTGTGGTAGAAGAGACGCAAGATTAATTTTCTCCTATGGTTTTTGACACATACTCGTATTATCAGAAACCAACAAATGAATAAATAACGGCATGAAACTATAATATTATTAGTAAAGTATTTTATTTTCAAACTGATAAAATAAAGAAAAAATAGTTCCAGGCCCGTTCCTTTCCACCAAAAAATTTGAAAGCTCTAACCGTCTCGACTTTGCATTTAAAATTCAGGAGATTTTCTATCGAACAAACATTATTTTGGACAAGGCTCTACTACGTCCCAAACAGTTCGTTAAGCTTTAAACATAATGATATTTAAAATTCAGGAGATTTTCTATCGAACAAACATTATTTTGGACAAGGCTCTACTACGTCCCAAACAGTTCGTTAAGCTTTAAACATAATGATGATAAGTTCTATAACAAACAATGACTAAACAGGCAAGCTACTTGACGCCCCAAAGCGTTCAGTTGACACGAACCGAGTGTGTTCTCGTAAGAAACACTTTAATCTGAGTGTTGACACTATCAAAATCTTCTCGTATCATCCATGGTTTGATGTTCATTTGTTTATTGGAGATATATTCCGTGTAATTTATGCCATTTTATTTTTACGAAATTATTCGAGTACACTGTCAAAGAGACAAATGTGTTCTCGTACGAAACACTTTAACCCGAGTGTTGACACTACCAAAATCTTCTCGTATCAACATCCATGGTTTGATGCTTATTTGGAGATATATTCCGTGTAACCTCATGCCACCATTTTATTTTTACGAAATTATTCGAGTACACTGTCAAAGAGACAAGTGTGTTCTCGTACGAAACACTTTAATCCGAGTGTTGACACTAACAAAATCTTCTCGTATCAACATCCATGGTTTGATGCTTATTTGGAGATATATTCCGTGTAATTTACCTCATGACGCCATTTTATTTTTACGAAATGATTCTTGTACACTGTCAAAGAGACACCAACATCCGAGTAAACTTTGATAGCCGTTACCACAATTTTGTTATTTTATGCATACCAGAAAAAGCATTACAGAAACTTAATTTAAATATGTACAGTGCAAAGACAGCCTTATCGGTTTTAGAGATTTCTTCCAGGCAACCTTAAGGTAACCGGTAGGAGTGGTAGGTAAAAAGCTAAACGTGGGTGGCTGTAGATTAAAAAAAAGATTGTTACGAAATTATATATATATTCAGATAATTATATTAAATACAAATCAAACGAAATAAATGCATGTTATATATACATAATACTTACATATAATATACATATTATACTAAATAATAACCACAAAAATAAAAAAAACATAGTCGGTAATTACACAGCTTACATTTGGTCTGTGTCAACTGGTATCGTGTCAACGCAGCTTTGTTTTTCTGGAAATTTAGACAGATCTTAAATTAAAAAAACTCACCTCCAACCTTCCCTTTTTCCAGCTACACGTTGACACTGGCCATCCACCATGCCTCTTCCAAGCTCTCTGCACCTGCTCCAAGCCGGCTGGGGACCTAGGCATCGTCACCTGCATCAACGTGCCCATCCTGAGGGTCCCAACCGCTGTCAATAGCTCGAAGGTGTTTACCCTGCAGCTGACAGGGAATAGGATCCGGGACCTAGAGCCGCAGTTCTTCCAGGCTACCGGTACGTGACAGAACTCATTTGCAAAATTCTTTAATTTTTAAAGCGGCTAAGATCACTCAACCCGAGCAGGTTGATACTTGTTTCAATAATATCGAACGTAAGTCAGTTCATTTTAAGTTCTTTTTTTTAAATTTTTTTTATTAACAATTGGTAAACCCTTGACAACATCTCACCTGGTGGTAAGTGACGATGTTGCCGAAGATGGAAGCGGGCTTACCAAGATTCCCCAACGCAATGGGGAACTGGCTATCTTATCTTCATGCCGGAACACACCAATGATATCAACATTGATATTTGGCGACAAGACTTAGATAAGATGGTGGTAGCTAGCCAGGCGGGCTTAGAAAATGCCCTACCACCAACCAAACCGAGTCTTACAATTGACCCCGCCGGGAATCGAACCCGCGACCTCCTGTGTAAAGCCAGTGAACTTTGCCTCTGAGCTACGGAGGCGGTTAGGTCAAATCAATGCGGGCTTCAACGCGGCTGTTACGTTGAAACCGAACGCCCAATTTATTACTCTTCATCACTTTCAAATAAGTAAAAATGTATTCAATTAAAATGAAAAGTCTTAAAGTCACCGATTTTTGTGTGTTGGTCTTATTCAATATTAACTATTTATTTTCGAGAAGTTTTGCAATTAATGCCAAAAACAGGGTCTACAGTATTTTTTTTAGCATCAAAAGTGGTGATATTTTTAAAATTATATTCAATTAAATCGATTTTTTATTACTTAAGGTATATTATATATTTTTTCCATTGTGATAGCTTTACACAGTCTTTCAATAATTTGAATTGAGTATTGTCATTTGACCCATCTTAAGGCCTTGACATAAAATAACAATACTTCCTCTACTCTACGTACGTACGTACCGTACTACGGGGTCGAGAAAGTAAAAATACAAGTCAAGTCATATAGATTTATTTGCATAATTTTGGGTACATTGTGAATAGATGTGAATTGTAAAAATAAATTTGAAATTAGCTTTACCCTTGTTGGATTTTTACATGACTTAAAATATACTTTTATAAATAAAGACTTTTATGTATTTTTTTAATTCTGTTATGTTAATTGTCAGTCTTCTAATTAAATTAAAATTATTTTACATATTAAAGCGAGGCATTTATTGAACAGTTGTCTCTGTCTTTTTTATTTACGTGTAAAGAGTAAAGAAAATAACCACACTTTTACACTTTTTCAATGTTTTTTCGTTGAACAGTTTCGAAAAAGTGAACTAAACAAATTTTGAATTAAAAAGACTACGTAGTTTGAAAAGAAGAAAATTATGATATACATTTTAAATTTAAAAGAAATATTTTTCCTGCAAATGTTTACAGGCTTTGCTTCACTTTGCTTCAATTTATGCTATGTTTGAAATTTTTTATGATCGAGTCAAGTTAATCTAATCGTGTAATAAACTTACAAGGGCCCTAGGTAAATATCCTTGAATTTAACATATCTTTTTTCAGGCCAAAAATTAAGCGGGAATAATTTTCCTGATTTTTTGCTAAGCGCTTCTCACTGCTTATTTGCCAATATACCACCTTAAACTAATTATTTAACTAACTTCTGCATTGCTATAACACTTTATAATCCTTTCTTTAAGTAGTAAGTTAGGTACTCTATATGTTAATCTTTCAAATTCTGAACCTCGTTTTACTCTAGCAACCACCTTCGTATGGAAATTCAATAATAAGTTTAGACCCAAAAGCACTTGACCGTTACCTTTGACTAAAATTTAATGTCGACAATTTCAGGTCTCTACAAGCTAGCAATTAACCAGAACCCCTTGGAGACTATTCACGAGGAAGCGTTCTATGGGCTCGACAATACGCTATGGGAGCTGGAATTAAGACAAGACAGGCTAACGATGGTGCCCAGCAGATCACTACGGTATCTGCAAAAGTTAAGGCTACTGGATTTGTCTGGTAAGAATTTTGAATTCTCTTTTACACACTACGTAGATACTCGGCGAGGCGATCATAGCTAAGTTCGACTTGCAAGAAGACAAGACAGGCTAACGATGGTGCCCAGCAGATCACTACGATATCTGCAATAGTAAAGGCTAATGGATTTGTCTGGTAAGAATTTTGAATTCTTTATTACACACTACGTAGGTACTCGGCGAGGCGATCATAGCTAAGTTCGACTTGCAAGAAGACAAGACAGGCTAACGATGGTGCCCAGAAGATCACTACGATATCTGCAAAAGTAAAGGCTAATGGATTTGTCTGGTAAGAATTTTGAATTATTTATTACACACTACGTAGGTACTCGGCGAGGCGATCATAGCTAAGTTCGACTTGCAAGAAGACAAGACAAGACAGGCTAACGATGGTGCCCAGCAGATCACTGCGTTATCTGCAAAAGTTAAGGCTACTGGATTTGTCTGGTAAGAATTTTGAATTCTCTTTTACACACAACGTAGGTACTCGGCGAGGCGATCATAGCTAAGTTCAACTTGCAGTTTTTTTTATCTACAATTGGTAAGCCCTAGGCATAATCTTACCTGCTCGTAAGCAAAGTATATATATTAGTACTAAGATACAGTATGGACACTCCCTGCCACTCTCTAGATTCCGACCTCACCCCCTCGTCATCCAGATTGATACAGATTGGCGAGGCGATCATAGCTTAGCTATGTTCTACTTGCATTTTTTTTATCTACAATTGGTAAGCGTTGGGCACAATTACCTGCTCGTAAGTGACGATGATACCTTAAACTGAAGCGGACTTACCAATAAAAGGGACTGGGGAACTGGCTGCCTATTTCATGCCGGAACTTAAAATTGAAGATTGGCGGCAAGACTTAGACAAGATGGTGGTAGCTAGCCAGTCGGGCTTAGAAAATGCCCTGCCACCAAGAAAAACAAGTCTTACAAAGTTAGATCACAGTGGGAATCTGTGGGACACACAATAGAACTGTGATCTAACTTTGTAAGACTTGTTTTTCTTGGTGGCAGGGCATTTTCTAAGCCCGACTGGCTAGCTACCACCATCTTGTCTAAGTCTTGCCGCAAATCTTCAATTTTAAGTTCCGGCATGAAATAGGGCGACCTCCGGGTTAAATGTTGAATTAAATAGGTTAACTATTACGCCAGGAAGTGGTAAAAGTGTCTATAGACAGTAATTCCCTGCATGGGTTAAATTCTTTGTAGTAGTATTTATAATATTACTAGCTTTTGGCCGCGGCTTCGCCCGCCTGGACATCGTTTTCATTACAGTCTTTTAGGGTCAGTGGTGCGCGAGCTGCAAGCGGCTCGCGAGCGCGGACATGAGTTTTCCTCAGATCCCTCAGGAACGATATCGGGCTATTCTGTTTAGAAGTCTATGTCACTTCGCACCCCCTCAACCAATTCTATACAAAAAAAACACTTCAGTCCGTAGCTCCGTTGCGACGCTGACGTACGCGAGCGCGGAAATGAGTTTTCCCCAGATGCTTCAAGAACCATTTCAAGCTATGATAATTAGTAAATTATGTCATTTCCCATCCCCTCAGCCATGGGGTAAGTTTGTAATCGTTAAAAAAAATATGTGACATAACTACAAATTTACAGATTTCGGATTTTTCCTTCACTTGTGCTGTAAGACCTTGCTTCTTGCCAAATTTCATAGATCAACACGAAGTGCCCTATAGGTATTGATTTACTTGCGAACATCAAAATCATCATCATATCAGCCGAAAGACGTTCACTGCTGAATATAGGCCTTCCACAAGTATTTCCTCGACGACCGGTTCTGCGCTACCCGCATCCAGCGGCTTCCCTCAACCTTCAACAGGTGATCAGTCCACCGAGTGGAAGGCCTGCCTACGCTACGTTTTCCGGTACGAACATCGAAATATATGACCTAAATGGCCGTATCTTTCTATTGCTTTGGTTTAGTTGATTTTTTTACAGCTTCAATAGACTTTAAAGACTTCCGTAGACTTTAAAGTATTTGTTATTAAATTGATCGGACTTGATACCTTCACGCGTTCCTGAGAAAAGGGTCCAGACGGACGGAGAGAGAGACAAAGTGAGGTTGTGTGTCTGTGTCAGGTGGGGAAGGGTGGGAGGGGGATTGCATCACTGATTAACGTTTTCTGTCTCGAATCATGACGCTTTAGGTATAACTTCTGTTGCCTCTACAACATTTACCGTTTAATGCTCATGATATCAGCTGAAAAACTTCCAGTGCTGGGACAAAGGCCTCCCCCAAGGATTTCCACAACGACCGATCCTGCGCTGCCCGCATCCATTGGCTTCCCGATCCGTCGGCTGTGAAATATTTCAATATCAATACAAAACACCAGGGACGTTTTTCGGCTAATATGATGATGATGGTGATTGAAACATTGTAGATTACACCTTTCAGTTCTTTTGTGTGTAAATGTTTTATGGTTTCATCTCGTCCTTCTCTGTATGACTGTTTTTTTAACAATTCCAGGCAATGAAATCGCAGACATAAGCGGTGACAACTGGAGAGGGCTGGAGAACTCGCTCCACACACTCATACTTGCTGACAACTCCATCTCCAACCTCCCTCTGGACGCTTTCACCAGCCTCCCCATGTTGGAGACTCTCGACTTAAGCGGAAACCACCTGGCGATCATTGATAGTGGAGTGTTTAGAGACGGCATGAACAGGTTGAACAAGGTAAATGACTGTTATCGAACTAATCATAATCATATCAGCCGAAAGACGTCCACTGCTGGACCAAGGCCTGTCCCAAGTATTTCCACGACAACCGGTCCTGCGCTGCCCACATCCAGCGGTTTCCCGCGACCTTTAACAGGTCGTCAGTCCACCGCATGGGAAGCCTGACTACGCTACGTTTTCCGGTGTACGGTCGCCACTCGAGAATTTTACTGCCCCAACGGCCATTTGTTCTATGAGTAATATTACCTAATGGAGGAAATTCATCTAGTTCAAATAACCTTTATTTTGTGCAGTAACATAGTGTCACTAGGTAATGAAAGCACAGCGGTCGCAATCTTTAACTGCAAACTGAACAACTTTCCACAAGGAACTGATACTCATTCACAAAAAAAAACGATCTTCTCATACTAAGTTCATTTAATTAACTTTGAATGGGAAGTCCTATTTTTTTCTATTGAGTAGATATGAGTTTCTTGGGTTACCCGAGGAACTGAACAGCTTTAGTTGTTTAGTTTCATGATCTAAATCACCAACTTATAGAATTACAGTTGAGTACCACCCTTGTAACATAAAGGTGCAGTGACACTTTAAGGTGGGCTTATACTTATCAAACTAGACAAATTTTGTTCTGCAACTGCTGAAATTGAGATTTTTTTTCTCACCAACCAGCCAATTAGCTCACCGATTTGTATGAAAAATAAAAATAATCGCGAGTTTAGCAAAGTGGTAAAATAAAAGTTGTCCAGTTTTGATTTGTTGTACAACTTTAACGTATCACTGCACCTTTGTGTTACACTCTGTATAGGGTTATTTCTATATATTTTAGGGTATAGGAACTATGTTAATTAAACATGAGCCAACGATAAAATTACCAAGAGGCCACGATATATCCGTGGCCATTAATAAGAAGCAATAAGGTATTTGTCAGTGTTTAAAAGTGTTTACAGTGTTTAAAAAAATATTATTCGCTAAATAGCATTTTTCCTACAAAATCATAAAAACTTATTCATTTAACATTTTATTCTAATTTCAAAATCACTTAATTAGTTCCTCAATGACAATGACATCACAAGTTTGTAACACGAACAATTTTAGAACAAAATGTCGCTTTTTACAGTTGATAAAAAGTAACTCTAATGACTAGCAGTCAAATACCGGATTGTATAGGATTACGTTAGAAAATGGACGTCTTCCAGCTGAGATGATGATGATGATGATTATGATGAATTGAATAGAAAGGATATCTCCACAGTTGTTCTGAAAACAAGCAAATTCTTTTTAACCTACTTAAAAAGGATGGGGTTTTCAATTCGACTGTATGTTTTTTGTGTACGTATATTACGCGATCTCTTCGCCGATTGTAAACCGATTCTTTTATAAAAAGCGTCGGTGGCTCAACCGGTAACGACTCGGCCCTCCTAATCAGAGGTGCCGGGTTGAAATCCGGACAATGACCAATGTACCAATGAGTTTTTCGAAACTTACGTACATATACATACCGATTGCTTTAGCGGTGAAGGAAAACATCGTGAGGAAACCTACACATGTGATTCCATTAATGTGTATGAATGAAAGTCGCGTTGCACACGTCCGTAGGTGTAAATCTAAATGCTCTACACGTGACCGCGGGTGATGATAAGTGCAACACCAGGCAACCGCCGTCTATCCCTTGGATAGCACAGTTGATTGTGCCATACGCTAAGAGAAAGAGAATAAAAAATAATGATAATTAAATACAGTTTACAAATCCCGGCAAACTTCTTGGCAAAAGTCGTTAACTTGCGCAGAAACCAGTTTTAGGTGTTTTTGGGTTTGAGGTACGGGTACGGGAGGGGAGGTTGTGCGACTCGTGCGCGCGTTTGGCTCTGAGCGACGCGCGATTGGCCAGTCTGTTTACTTTCACTACGCTCAAATCTTGCCAAGAAGTTTTCCTAGATCTGTACCATGGTCAATGTGTATATATATTAGTACTAACAATAACACTTTCTGGTCGAGATTGCTGTAGTAAAGAACCCATCGACACGAAAAGAAGAAGAAGTACTAACAAGGTATGGACACTCCCTGCCGCTCTAGATTGCAACCCCACCCCGTCGTCACCCAGATTGGTTACAATTTGGTTGTCGAACGTATAGTATTTCGCCGCCATTTTGTTTGTTCCGTTATTTGTTTTTTGAAATGTCATTTCTGGCCCGTTTTATGAAATGTCCAGGGTGTGCCATGGCACAGATTACTAAATAGTTACTTGCCATGGCCCCAAATTAAGTAGATACATAAAAAACCGCTTAGGTACCTACTTGTTTAAAAAATGTGGCCAAATTGTACTTGGTTGTTGCGATTCAAGTCGATTTTCTAACGTGTTCATCGTGGTGAATTATACACCCACCTTGTCTAATTTTTTTTTCTTTCACCTTCTCCCACTCGTCTTCTTTCAGGTCCTATTAGGAGACAATCAGCTAACCTACATTCCGTACGAAGAACTGTCTCCACTTCGGCAGCTGCGTTACTTGGATTTGTCAAATAACGTGATCAAGCAAGTGCCTCCACAGCACGAGCTGAACGGCATCCAGATGTCTTTGGATACTTTGAAGTGAGTTGCTAGATTGATGGTTTCTTTGCTCTGACATTAGGTATATCTGAAACATTGAGGTAATTTTGTAGAGCTTTAATGTATAGCGCCCATTTTAAAAAATTTCGCTCTTTATCATTAGTGATCAATTGATCTATAAAATGGTAGTGTATGATATACTTAGAAAATAAACTTAACTATATCGTTATTTGATTTGTTTATATTAGCGGCAGGACGTCCACTGCTGGACGAAGGTCTTCCTCAGATATTTCCACAACGACCGTTTCCGCGCTACCCGCAAGTGGGAGGCATTCCGGTGCGTGGTCGCCATTGGAAAACTTTACAGATCTTACGGCCATCTTTTTTACGAGCTATGTGCCCGCCCACTTAGCGATTATGTGTGCTATGTCGGTTATTATAGGTACCTACCTTCTTATTTATAATTCGATCAAGTAGGGAACCTCCGACCATCGCTCGCTCCTTTGGGTAACCTTGAGCTTTCTATGAAGCCCATAGCTGTAATAAAAACCCATGGTAAGCACAGATCTCTTAATTCCGCATGTCATCACCGGCAACACACACTGGTCAAAGACGTTAGTCTTGAGAAACTGCGGTATTTGGGACGTGCACGTGAGGATATTGCGAAGCTTCCCGAACGCTGATTTGGTTTTTACTGGTTATGTTCTTCTTATTGGACTAAATTATGTGGAAAAAATATTTGTATGTCATAATTTATTTTAGACTGGACAACAACGTCATCATGATGCTTTACCCTGGCTCCTTCAAGTACTTCAACGTGCTAAACTTCACGTCCTTGGATGGGAACCCCATTTATGCTCTAAGAGTAAGTATCTAAAGCAATACAATACAATACAATATTCTTTATTGCATCATAACATAAAAAAAGAAATTGACAATATAAAAGAAAGCCTTTACAAAAGTCGGCCTTATTGCTAGGTAGCAATTTCTTCCAGACAACCTTTGGGTAGGGAAACAGCGATAGAATGAGTTAAGGGGCGGTGCAATATTTAAAAACAGAAAAAAATGCAATTAAACAGTTATTATAAAATACTTAATAGTTATTATAAATATCATATTATGTTTATGTATATATTTATTATTTTATATATTATTGTTATATACTTAAATAATATAAAAATAATATATAAAATAATAAATATATACATAAACATAAATAAATTATTTTTTTTTATCTATCTATGGTAAAGAAAGGAAAAGGAAGATGGAAAAAAAGGATTTTAAAGCAGAGAACAGTGATATTATTAAATTAAATAATGAGCTTTCACAAGCCTTTTAAAAGATTGTAGCGTTGGAGCACGCCTGATAGAGTAGTCAGGCAGCGAATTCCACAGCCGGATTGCATGAACTGTGAAAGAGTTGGAATAAACAGAGGAAGAGTGGATTCGATCGAGGATTAGGGTGCTGGATGTTCGCAAGGTGCGGTTTAGGGTCGATGAACGAAAGACAAAGCGATTTTTGAGGTAAGAAGGAGTGAATGGATTAAAAAGGATATTATAGAGGAGAGACAAGATGTGTGAATCTCGCCGACGGGGAATAGGTAGCCATTTAAGTTGAGCACGAAAATGGGAAACATGGTCAAATTTACGAAGACCGAAAACAAAGCGGATGCAAAGATTTTGCAAATGATCAAGTTTGTTTTGTAGCAAATCGTATTAAACCACGTATTTAGACACATTGTACGCATAAATGTTTCTGTTTCTTATGACTGTCACCACCAAATCGTATTTATTGAAGCCAGAATACTAGCCGTTGTAACTTTAAATTTTTTTTAAGTAAGGAGAATTATAACAAAGCACATGCAATTATTTTAAAAAAATCATAGTTTCAGGGGTAAATGGGTTAATATTTAAGATTTGAGGGTTTCGTAGTTAACAAGGATTCCTTATAATTTCGCCATATCCGTCCGTTTGTATGTCCGCCACTTAGCTCAGACAATTTCATTACTAGAAAATTGTAATTTGGCATGGGGCTATATATTAATTACGCCAAGAAAGAGTTAGTTAAAAAAATTGTTTTTGGATAGGAGTACTTTCCGTACAAGAAAAGTGGGGATGATTTTTTCTTGTGTATACCGGAGTTGAATAAGTTGTTCAAAAATGTTTTGGGTGTGTGAAAACATTTTTTTTCGATTCAGTGATCTTTTTGATGTTCAACAAAGATGGTGATTACCAAAAATAAGTGATAATACAATGGTCCACCAAAAACTCACAATCAAAATATGTTTTAACTATTGTTAGTAGATATGCCTATTTAACATAATTTTCAGTTCAGTTTCTTCAGTTTTTTATAATGCAAATTAAGGAAAAAAACAATTTGGAGGAAAAATTATTTAATACCGTAAAAAGTAATTTAGTAACAATAACTACATATTTTCATTTCATAAACGTCAGTTAAAATCAGTACTGGGCCGTTTTTTTTACATTCTATTTGGCGCCGTGATGTCATCGCTTTTTAACATTTGTTAAATCATGAACCTATTTAAAAATAAAAAAAATCAAATTGGTTTCGTGAAATGGTTTATATTTTTATTCCTTAACTTGAATTTTTTTTTAAGAATGCCAATTACTTAATTACACAAAGATGATGTTCCTCACGAATATCAACACATCATTTGTAACTTTGACGTGTTGACATTATTATCTTTGAGTAACTAAGTAGAAGCGATCGTAGCTCAGTGTGATTTGCGTGGTTAGACTGATCGCGCAGGTTAACTGACTTGAAGCACGGTCATTACCTAAATGGGTTTGTCTGTTAGTGGCATTTTCCTCGACCGTTTTCGTGCTTCCCAATGCACGTCAAGTCGTTGGTGCCGGCTGATATCACTAGATGGATGCCTTGTAGAAGGCTTGAAAACTCTGATTGCTGTGAAGTCGGCTTGCTTCTGACAGTAATTTGTGTAATTAAATGGGTAATTTATAAGTGTTAAATGTGTGGGAAGTGGTCGCAAGTTGTGTGGTGAGGCCTGGTTCAAACTGATATCCGAACGGAGGCACCGGAAACATCAAGCTGTCTCTGATCCATCTATCGGGAACTTCCCCTGTCAGTCCTGCGGTAGACTGTGCCGGTCTCGCATCGGATTGTACAGTCACCAAAAACACTGTCCATTGATGATGGTGATGATGATGAAGTATGTAGATAATAAAAACTTAGTATAAAAACGTAGCATAGGAGGCCTCACACGCGGTGGACTGACAACCTGGTGGAGATCGCGGGAAGCCGCTGGATGCGGGCAGCGCAGGACCGGTCGTCGTGGAAATCCTTTGGGGAGGCTTTTGTCCAGCAGTGGACGTTTTTCAGCTGATACGATGATGAAGATATTTTGTGCTTCATAGTTAGTCCTAACCAGGTTAACTAAGTACTTTTTTTGTTATTTCAGGAAGACGCATTTCGCAACGCAAAAATCAAAACTCTCTCGCTTCGGAACTGTGATCTCACCGAGATCTCACCAGCCTCATTCGCTGGGTTGGAGAACAGCCTACAGAGCCTCGACCTCTCTGAGAACAACCTCACCATGCTATCTAAGTTCATGCTCAACAAGCTGGACTCGTTGAGGTTCCTCAATCTCAGGGAAAATGCGGTGAGCAAACACAAGGGCTTTGTACAGGATGTAAACAAAATGGTGTAGGACCCGTTATCTGGGGGTTTTACTCATCATACTGAACAACTTTCCCCAAGGAAACCATAATCAATTCTCAAAAAAATTGGACTTCATACAATAAAGGAAAATATTGTTCATTCAGCTGACCAATTCAATTCAATTTTTATTTATTTATTCCACTTATAAAATACTTTGTGTAGGAAAACACTATCAAAAACAATCAAATATAACGCAATAAGGATGACGACAGCATCAGAAATAAATTGATCACTCTTGATCACTAAATTGCCCTTCTACTTAAACTTCGAAGAACCTTACTCGTTTTGTTTTCCATCAAGTCTTCGATTTTTAATGAGTAACATATATGACGCTGCTAAACTATGACGTCACGCTTAGATATTTCTAACATTTTTGAAACAAAATGTGTCTGATGGACAATATTACACATAAAATAAATCATAAAACATCACAAGAGTTTAAAATAACGATACAGTCGCTAATTATCACAAAATATTTGATCGATTTATACGAAGAGTTGTTTTTGCAATTTCAGCGAAATCATAGAACAAAAGGTGTTCAGTATGATGAATAGAAGACCCAGTTAACGGAGCCTACACCAATTTTGTTACACCTGTATAAGGATCTTACACATCTTATCATTCATTTGGGGCAAATTTTTCAAATAATAACAGACATAAGCGCATTCGCTAAGCTAAACAAGCGCCCGCCTCGCGTGCTTGTTTCGAAAAATAGTATAGGCGGTGCTAACTGGTGCGGGCGCGTGCGACGGGTTTGTCCGTACAATTTTTTTTAAATAAAAATGCCAGGTGGACAAGCATTGCCTTTCGCAATCACAGCCATAAGTCGCATTTTCCAAAATTTTCAATCGAGACTAAACTCTTCTTATCAGAAGAAACAGATTTTAATTATACGAAAAACAAGGGGTTAATCTGATAACACAAAACTTTGTTTACTTACTAAAGTAGTTTAAGTAGTGGTTTAAACTTCTTATGGAGTTTAATAGGTGAAAACGTACCTATCCATTTCTCTAAGGGGATTCTGTGATACGAGGCAGGTATTAAAAATAATTGCAAATCATTCTCAATGAAACGACTCGTAGTGAGTGGTTTCTGTTTAGAGGACATTGTTTCCCGACTCATAGTATGTGGTTTTGGTTAGAAATGATCTCTTGATTTTCTTTACTAGACGCGATTAAACAAAAACTCTATTTAAAATTTTATTATTTATAAATCTTTTTAAACACTTTTCACAAACAATTGATCAATCAGATTGGAGTATGTATATTTTTTTTGGCAACAGTTTCAAGGTAATGTAATTACCTCAAGTCAACGAAAGTTTGGAAATGTTTTATTTGATTATTTCGCTTTTGTATACAATCATTACGCCTTGTAAAATAATTTTCAATAGGTAGAAATAACCCTAAATAAAGTGAACCTAAGCCTGCGTTAGACCCACAAAAGAAGAAAAAAAGACCCTGCTTTAAGCACGTCTTTCAATGGTTTTAACATCTATTCTAACCTTACATAGCAATTTGATAACCGTTTTGCTTCTACACTTCCAGGTGGACATAAACCAGCTCGCATCGAACACACCGGTCGAGTACTTGTCGTCAACTTACTCGACCTCGTACAACAACTTTCAGTATAAGCTGTTCTTTCTGGACATCAGCGGATCTTCGTCTATTGAGATGAGCTTGCAGGAAGTCAGGAAGTAAGTTAACTATCGTAATGACCTGCGACAGTGTTTCCCAATTTTTACAATTTGGGGGCCTTTAGGCATTACTTTTTGTGTTTCCATTTACCATCCGTCACTTCGTCGTAGTCAGTTTTTCTATTTATCACGTAACCTTCTATTTAATTCTTTGTCGCTTGAAGGTAAAACAATCAAATTTTGGTTACATTGTATTAGTTTTATAAGCATGTACGTAAAATTTCAAAAGAGGATTAGATGTTTACATCAGCAAAATGATACTCAATGTTATAAATCAACTCTAAAACTAAACTGACGTGACTAAATTTTAAAAAAATGTATGACAAATTGACCCAAATTCTAAAGCCATTTTCGTAATGACCAGTTAAGAAACTTTTTTGGTGTGACGAGTAGTTGCCGAAACTATCAAAGGCGAAGAAAAAGCCTAGACTAGATGAGATATAGTCATACGCACTCAAATTTTTAATAAAAAAAAGACTATGATAAAGAGAAATCTTGAAAGTTGTGAGTTGACTGATGAAGATGACGTCAAGGATAGGGTGAAGTGCAGAAAGAGGAGCAGGAAAGCAGACATTCGTCTCCAGATAAGAAACATATAGAGGCTGATACGTGGTACACAAAACAACATTCGAAATAATTATAGAAATATTTAAATTAAATGACAACGAACGTAATTTTTCTATTAACCAGTGTGTTTTTTAAATTTCAGAATGAGATCTCTCCGCTACCTAGCAGTCGGCAAATTATTAAGGCGAAGCATACAGGCCGAAGATTTCCTGGACTTTGGAGTCGAGTTAGAAGAACTGAAGATATTTGGTAGTTCTCTTACAAGGATCGAAGCTAGTGCATTCCAAAACGCAAGGACCATAAAATCGTTGGATCTGTCAGAGAACAACATTGATTATATTGATCCTTTTGCTTTTGCGGAGGTAATTTAGGAATGAATGATTGCTATAAACCTATTTTCTACTTCACTATCATCAAGCAGAACTATTAAACTGTTGTAAACAGTTTGTAACAAAACTGGTGTAGGTTCCGTTAACTGGGACTTATAATCATCATACTGAACAACTTTTGTTTTACGACTTTGCTGAAATTGCAAAAAAAAACTCTTCATACAAATCGATCAGCTGTTCGATCAATTTTGTTCATAATTTGTATAAAGGGCCTTTTTTTTAATCAACCGGTTACCATGGGGAATGGATGATTTTATACTAAGGATAGCCAGAAGTTTCCAATCGTTGGGTCTATCAGAAAACAAAATGGATTATTGTAATCTTTTTGCACTTGCGGAGGTAATTTGGCAATAAATGATCACTGTAATATCACTTCTACTTCACTATCGTCAAGCAGAACTATTAAACTGTTGTATATACGTCTATCCATCGTATATGCCTACTAGATACCAAAAAAGTTTTTATGGATGATATTATGCTAAGGTAGTTTCCTCTACACTTTTTTAATAGAACAATAACATCATACAACATGTTTTTCGTTAATTTTCAGATGTGTTTCCATATTCCATGAATATTATATAAATTTTACTTTGTTTTTAGTTGCACAGTCTCACTAAGCTGAAAATGGCAAATGGCTTATCAGACTACGTGAAGATCCTGCCATTTGAACCTATGAAAGCTTTAATTGACTTACAACATCTCGATCTTAGCAACAACAAGCTGAAGAATGTTCCAGACACATCGTTCCACTTCCTTTTCAAATTGAAGACATTGAATTTGCAAGACAACGATATTGATTATTTTTCGAAAGGAACTTTGCAAGTAAGTTTGTTTTGTCGTTATCAATTTTCTGCCGAAAGAGATCTACTGTCGAACACAGGCTTCCAAGATGTATTTACGTAATTGCATCCAGCGGCTATCTTTAAGCATTTATGGAGAGTTGGGGAACAGTTATTTTTGCGGCACTGAGTATTGATTACTAAAGTGCCCTCCTACTGAAAATTAGAAAAACATTACTCGTTTTGTATTCCATTAAGTTTTAAAATTTTAATTGCTCAAAATCACTAGATGAGATAGTTGAAAAACTATGACGTCACACATAAGTATTTAATAAATTTTTAGAATAATATGTTGTTTTTGACAGACGACTAGCAGTTATCATCGCCTTTGTAAACACTTTTGAGCTCCCTACGTATTTTTTTAAATAAAGTTTTTTTTTATTCACAATTGGTAATTCCTCGGCATCATCTCACCTGATGGTAAGTGACGATGGTACCGAAGATGGAAGCGGGCTTACCAAGATTGCCCAACGCAATGGGGAACTGGCTGTCTTATCTGCAAGCCGGAACAAATCACTGTTGTTGGCATTGATAAGATGGTGGTGGCTAGCCAGGCTGGCTTAGAAAATGCCCTCCCACCAAACAAACCGAGTCTTACAAAGTTACCTTTTGATGTGAAGCTAATGGACTAAACGGAGGAGGTTTAGAAAAAAAATGTGTTGTCTAAACTAAACTATGTGTTAGCTAAGTTACTCATTGTAGTTTTATTTATTTAAGGGTGACATCCACCGACAGCTTGAAAGTGTTTCACTCTCACTGAACCAAATGAGACAAATAGTCCAGCACACTTTCGTGGACCTGAGAGAGTTGCAAGAGATTCTCATGGAGGATAACCTCATTGATCACATACAGAAGAGAGCCTTCACCAGCTTAGACAACTTGAAGGTGATAAGGCTGAAAGGTAACAGGATAAACGATATCAGTGATGAAGCCTTCCAAAATTTACCAGCACTGAAAGAGTAAGTTAATAATGTTTGCTTTCGTACCAAAACACTACTTAATTGCTGAACTACTTTTCATCTTAACTTTTCGTTTTTCAGGGTGACCTTTTTAGGGTGTTGTTCTAGGTAACGGGACCGTCCGTCTGTCTGTTTGTTGTATGTCCGACTTTCAAAAGGCTTTATTTTTTGAATCGTGATAGGTAGCCGGCTGAAAATTTCACTAAATTTCTGTTATTATGAGCGATCTACTAACAAGTAATATTTTTTTAATAAAATGAAAGATTAATCCCCGTAAAAGAAGCGTGTTTTGTTAAGTTTTTTTTTGCTCTATCATAAAAACATTTACTATGACACTTGGTGTGTTTGTAGTGCTTATTCTAAAGTATAACAACTAATAATAGAAACCGGTCAAGTATGAGTCGTACTAGCGCTAAGGAGTCAGAACTGAATATTTTTTTTTGTAGCTCGCGTTGATGTCTTTTGTTTAAAATGAATATTGTTATACTTTTGTGAAGAGGTATACTGGTACGAAACTCTCGGTGCGCAAGTCCCGCTCAAACTGGGCTAGTTTTTTTTTTATCTACAAGGCATCATCTAACTATATTTGACGAATAACGTATGCGACGAAAACCGTATACTTTATTCATTATATCTTTCTGACAGAATAGCAATTGCTTAAATTTATTAAGATGTCGTATAAACTATAGTATCTCAAATGTAAATTAACTAATGATTTCAGACTAGACATCTCTTTCAACCGCCTGGAGTCATTCAGGTTCTCAATCTTCGACCAAGTGGGCTCGGCAACTGCCCTGAAAGTGAACGTGTCTCATAATTGGATCATCTCGCTTCACGACTCCCATGTGCCTAACTTCTTCTCCTCAAACTACTATGCACCGCCTCAATCTAGTAAGTTGGTTTCTACTTATTTTACTATGTATTCGTTTTAGCATGTTGATACAGTCGTCATAAATTTTGATGCATGATGACTTTTCTTAAACTTACAAGTAGGTAGGTATCTGTTTCAATATGAAAAGGTTAATTCGTTAATCTTTACAAATGTACTTTAACACTGCATTTTTTTAAATCACTACAAATATTTGTTAAATTTTCTTTTACAAAGTCCGTGCATGACTGAATCGTGTCCATAAATGTTTAATGCACAATATTGTATCTTTCCATTAACTTTCTTAATCATCTGTTTACTTCTTGTTTCTTTGCACACTATCAGGCTTACTTTCTGAAGATATTCCTCTAGATCAAGGTGACTCTTCTTCCATTTTATTTTTCATTTCTATATTTATTGCTCTATTTAGCAACTTAGTAAACATTGCTACATTCTTTGTTTTAAGAATCTTCTTCATTTTCACGTTACTGTGCTATTAAGGTAATGCCATAAGCTTTTTAAGTAGATATAGTGGATCATACTATACTAAAATCATGAATTTATTTCAGGTCTTGGCACTGTGTCTGTCAATATCAGAGTCTTAGATTTCTCTCACAACAATATCACATACATTGCGCCTTACTACTTCAGGTATGTATTTTCATTACTTATATTTTGCTTAACTTCAATGTTAAGATTGCTATTATTAATTATAAATATTTTTTTCGCAGGCACGCAGAATTGACCGTTTCTGAACTCTACCTGTCTCACAACAGAATTAGGAATGTCAGTCGAGAAGTTTTTGGTTCTATGCATATGCTGCAATACTTGGACTTGTCTAATAACTACATCTTTGACATGGAATATGACTGTTTCAAAAGAGTTAGAAATTTACAGGTGTGTATAGAGTCCTTACTGAGTTTCTAGTAACCCTGGACTTTGTTTTAAAGGCATCTATGGTGTTATAAACATTTAAGCCTCTTGCGGCAGCAGACACTGCGTCTTTAACTACTTAAATAATCATGGCTTTTGCAATTGTCACAACAGCTCTTTCTTCTAGCTAAATAGTACCTCGTAATATTGAAATCATTAAATTAAAATGGAAATTCATGTCCGGTTTCGTTACAGATTCTCGATCTTTCCTACAACTATCTTACAGAAATGCCCGTAGAAGTGTTCCGTGAAATGCAATCAATGACTTCATTAGACATGTCTCACAATCACATTAGGAATTTAGCTGATAATTTCATCACTTCACCAGCTTTGGAAAGGTACGTATAAATCTAATTCTATTTATTTTGAATTGTGTTACATAAAAATAAAAGTTTGATTACGGTAACTTATCAGTATCGAAATCTTTGTTTACATTTCTAAATTACTCGAAATCAAGGTAGACAAGGTAAAAAAAAATGGTTTAGGACCCGTTAACTGGGGGTTCTACTTATCATACTTAACAAATATCCTCAAGAAACCTATAGTTGATTCTAAAAAAAAATTTGAACCCTCCATACAAAAATGTGAAAAATTCGTCGATCAGCTGATCGATTTGTATGAAGAGTTAAATTTTTATTTTATTTAGATTTCAGCTGTCATAGAATAAAACTTTTTCAGGATGATGAGTAAAAGAAGTCCCAGTAAACGGGACCTACACCATTTTTTTCTTCTTCTTCTTCTTCTTTTCGAATCGATTGTTTGAATATTGACTCTTGTTATTTTATATCTTACCATTTTTTTTACATCCTGTACATAAATTCAGTTTTTAGTTTTATCGTCTAAACCTTTATTTACTTGGTCTTCTTCAGGTTAGATCTATCAAACAACGAATTATCAAGAGTTCCAACAAATTCCTTGACAAATAACGCTGCTGCTAGTTTAGTGGAATTGGATTTGAGTGGAAACTATATTCCAGCAGTTTCTGTCGCAGATTTCGCACATCGATTCCGGGTAATTAATTACACTTTTCAGTGTCCTGTATGATTTTAGCCTTATACATGTATTTTGGACTAACAAAATTTTGCAGTACTTCTAGAACTACTAACGATATGATTGGTGACTGCTCTTTGAAATTTAAGTTTTTTTTTATTATTTTGTTTTTAAGTTTTTGTTTCTCCCTTATAAATAATAACCTCTGTAAAATTGATTAACAGTTTTGTTAATGTGATCATATGCAAATAGGAAAATGCACTGATAGACTTATCAACTCACAGGTTTTTATTCTAAATCTGCGTGTTCACCTACCATTAACTTTTCAATAGGTAGACTACGACGACAGATATCGTAGAAAATTATGTGTAAGTATACTTATAGATAGTGATGTCGTCACATTCAAAGTTGACTTATGAGTTATGATCATCAAAATCAACCATTCATTATCCTATTTGCATTTGTATCATACAATGTACTGTAGATGTGATGCCAGTGTGTGCGTGTTGCGTAGCTATGCTAACGTGTCGTCCTGTCATGCATGTGTTGCCAGAACCCCGAACAAGGCGAGTACTGGCCAGAGGACCCCGACTACAATTACGAGTATATGTACCACACGGCTAGGCGCGATCACACCAGAGTGTTCAGCCAAAAAAAGCAATACCCGCAGAATATATTGTTCAAGGTAGACTGTAGTTTGATTCGGCCCTTCATCAGACATTTGAAAAGATAAAATCGCGAATCAGAAAACTGGGATCAAAATTTACTCGCAAACAATTTTCACAATAAATAACGTGTTTTACCTACCTTATGGTGATACACTTTTCTGGTTGGCGGAGCTTCGTCTTTTTAATCAATTTAGTCTGACATCACCAATATTTATTTGCATCTCATCATGCTTTTTGGTAAAGGTTGCACCATGGTTTAATTTTATTTCTAGATTTAACATTTATTCATAACCAATTTACACTTCTTCAGGTTTATTTAAAAGTCATACATTTGTAAGTATTTTATCATTCTCATATCCAACTTTAATCTTTTTTCAGTTTTATATTTTTAAATCATCTGGGTTGGTTTCCATGATTTAATTTTATATTCATATTAATCTTTCACTTTTGAATTTAAAGGATAGCTATTGAAGAAATTCACCGCTTAACCATAATCACCATCCAAAAGTATTAGATTACATCAATTAATTTTTAAGAATTTAAACGCTCTTTTATACAATTACAGTCACTAGCCTGGTTAAACTTAAAGAACAACCACCTGGTTCGAATTGAAGGTGGTACATTCAACGCCCTACCAAGACTTAAATGGTTGGATGTAAGCAACAATTCACCCTTCAATAGTGGTGAACGGGGTAGCAATGTCTTCAGAGGTCTTGAAAGAAGACTTTTGTATTTGGGTCTTAGGAATGTCAGCTTAATACATGTAAGTTATACCTTTTTTTTATAAAATCAACACTTTTTTTTTTATTTGAAAGACCTTTAAATTTCTAATACCTTATTTCAGATACCATCAATGCCATTACCAAAGCTAAAGAGCTTGGATCTATCGTACAACAATTTGCCATCTATACCCCCAGATTCGATGGCCAACTTAACTCGATTAAGAGCACTGGATCTGTCTTACAATGATTTAACCACAGTGCCCGTGGTAGGTATTGGGTGATTATTGTGAAGAAATTCTTGTGAAGAATGTTTTGTTACCTACAGTTTTTAATTACAGAAAATTTACAGAGCTTTTTGTTTCAGGCTATTCACGCACTGAATGACCTTCGCTGGTTATCACTGTCTGGTAATCCAATATCAGCGCTATTGAATTCTAGTCTCCTTGGTATTTCAACTCGACTGGAATATTTGGACGTGACTCGTCTTAGGTTGAGAATTTTCGAGGTTTGCAAATACATTTAATTTATCTTTATTCTTTTTAATTTAGTTGAGACTTTATAGAAGTAGTGTTTTTTCTAATAATCTCGAAGCCCTCAAATTACATTGTTTTCAGCATGGTGCCTTTAGCAAAATGTATTCCTTAAGAACCTTAAAAATCACGGACTATAGTAGCGCGAAAGAAATGAACTTCCCAAAAATTTTGACCTACAACGCAGCCTTAAAGAATCTCTACATAGAAATGGATTGGGAAGGTGTGGAATTCGGCAAAGAATTGGGCGGAGGCGCATTGCCATGCAAATTAAATAATATCACAATTACAGGAAGAGCTTTGAGGTATCTCAACCAGTACTTGCTCGTTGTAAGTATCTTTGTTTATTTTTGTTATATTTAAACATTTAAATCACCTCTTGATTACAAAACTAAAATGATTCCTGGTTATAGGGTATGCATTCTAAAGTACTACGTTTAACAATCGTCAACACAAGTATAGAAGAGATCGCTCCTGAAGTATTCTGGAGACCGGGCCACGTAAAGAACCTTACTTTGGATCTTAGAGACAATTTCCTGACCAGTGTTCCCAATCCAGTGTTCAAGGGGTGGCCAGGAGTGCCAAAAAGTGTTTTCTTACAAGACATTCTTGTAGCTGGAAACCCGTTGTACTGCGACTGTGGGATCGGGTATGTAAACAACAATAAAATTACCTCCTAATACATTAAAAAATGGTCTATTCTAATTTACCAATTAACACGTTTTCTTAAAACCATAATACAGGGTCTTCGGCAGATGGTTGAAAATACGAAAATGGGGGATAGGTGGGGTCGCCTCCCACCTATTTTGAGAATTAAAAAAAATCTAGGACTTGTAATTTTTTTTACAGGATTTTTTTTCCTTTTTTTAGAAATTTTGCCATTTTTATACCTTTGAACACATGTAACTTTTTGTTTTTTAAAGCTAGCTCCAAAATCTTTTTTTTAATAGACTTTTATAAGATTGTCGGCTCTAAAAAAATTATGTTTGTTTCAAGTTATTGCTAAAAACAAAAATGTGGGCCCCCGAACTTAAAAAAAAAGTTGAACAAAAATTTAAAACTCAACTTTGCGATGCATTTAAAAAAAAATAATGGGGCTGGAAGGCTTCTGTTTTTTTTAAAACATCTCTAAAGCTTAGGCTTTTGAATGGTATGTAATTTGTTTCGGTATCTTTTTTGTAACTGGAGTTGTTAATTTTTTTTACTCAATTGGACCATGTTGACGAAATTCCACTAGTTACATGTTTTGTGAAATGTATCAAATGCAAAGTTGAAAATAATGTAAATACTTACTGTTGTGACGGTTACAAAGAGCAGGTACGTTTTTTTACATTCTTGCACACACATAATGGCTATCGTTTGTCATTTATTGGCATATTGGAGTTAGCACTTCCATATGCCAATAAAATGTCCGCATATTCCGCATTGGTAAATTGAGCCATTTTAAACCACAACAAAGTCTTAACAAAACGTCTGATAATAACAAAAAGTGACAAACAACAAAAAACTTAACAAAATCACAAACACAGCAAAGTGAAATTAACGAAAACAAAAAAAAAACGTTAACGTTATTAACGTTTGTGATTTTTTTAAGTTTTTTTGTTGTTTGTCACTTTTTGTTATTATCAAACGTTTTGTTAAGACTTTGTTGTGGTTTAAAATGGCTCAATTTACCAATGCGGAATATGCGGACATTTTATTGGCATACGGAAGTGCTAACTCCAATATGCCAATAAATGACAAAAGATAGCCATTATGTGTGTGCAAGAATGTAAAAAAACGTACCTGCTCTTTGTAACCGTCCCAACAGTAAGTATTTACATTATTTTCAACTTTGCATTTGATACATTTCACAAAACATGTAACTAGTGGAATTTCGTCAACATGGTCCAATTGAGTAAAAAAAATTAACAACTCCGGTTACAAAAAAGATACCGAAACAAATTACATACCATTCAAAAGCCTAAGCTTTAGAAATGTTTTAAAAAAAACAGAAGCCTTCCAGCCCCATTATTTTTTTTTAAATGCATCGCAAAGTTGAGTTTTAAATTTTTGTTCAACTTTTTTTTTAAGTTCGGGGGCCCACATTTTTGTTTTTAGCAATAACTTGAAACAAACATAATTTTTTTTAGAGCCGACAATCTTATAAAAGTCTATTAAAAAAAAGATTTTAGAGCTAGCTTTAAAAAACAAAAAGTTACATGTGTTCAAAGGTATAAAAATGGCAAAATTTCTAAAAAAAGGAAAAAAAATCCTGTAAAAAAAATTACAAGTCCTAGATTTTTTTTAATTCTCAAAATAGGTGGGAGGCGACCCCACCTATCCCCCATTTTCGTATTTTCAACCATCTGCCGAAGACCCTGTATAACGGTGAAAGCATTACATGACTTGGAATATTTAAGTAGGTCAATCATGATTTGATAATACACAGTAGAGAGTACATCAGGCTATTCCCTACCAGTATAAACAAGTCTAACGTACGTTAAATCACGCATAGCCCACGTGTAGTGACCTACTTATGCTGGAAGTGTATCAATAGCTTGTGTAGTCTCTACTGTACATATCAACTATAAACAATGTATTATTGACAGGTGGATTGAGGCATGGGATAAAAAGAGAAGACAATATCTTTGCTCAAGTCCTTCTAAGTGCATTGGAACGCGAGATGATTTAAGATTTGCGTCGTGCCCAGGATATGAAAATAGAAGTCTAAGTGATGTAAGTATCACATCACTGATACAATTCCTTACATAAAATAATCTTAAAACTGATCATTTATTTATAAACTAATAATTTTCTTTTAGGTATTTTTAAGAGATTTAGACTGCAGCTGGAACAAAGGTTTCCTAAGATCGCCAAACTTCTACATCATTTTAGGAATGACAATATTAACTGCTCTTTACATTTGAGGTTTATTTTGGATGCTAGGAGTGTACGAGGAGTTTTATCTGATACTATCAAGGGTTTACCAATTTTAACTTTGAAAAGTACGATTTGGTAAATATGCATAATGACGTCAGATGTGTCCAGTTATGAGCGTCGAACTGAATCGGGGAACAATGATGTGACAAAAGTGTATGTACATGAGAAGATATTCATAAAATTAAACATAAAATATGAAAATTACGTACGTTTTGAACATAGGACGTGAAGGTCATGGAAGAGTAATAAGTAAATAACAATTTCACGCTTGAATTGGATGCACTGAAAAGAATACTCAATAGATTCTTGTTTGTTACATACAAACAGTGAATATCCAGACGCGAGTGAGATATTATTATATATCGAAACAAATTATTTCAATGTGCATTGTACCTGTCAACGTGGCCTATAAACTATTTTGCTGGGTGTCTGGATCCTAAATAGCCAAATTCTAGTTACATAGTGCTAGTAATGTATTGTATGAACATGGATAAAGACTTGAAGTGTTAAGTGAATTCGAGAGATGTGAAGTTATAAGGTAAATGAGCCTAAAATTGTGATTTATTTTTTAAAGCTGAGAAATAAAAGTGATCTCAAGAGATTAAAAGAGTTTACCATTGATTGTATACATAGCACTATATTATCCCAAGCTGTTATTTTATGCACTGTCTTAGTTTCTTATGATGTCGATTTTGGATAGGGTGAATCGATTTTATCTTTCTTTATAAGCCTTTATTAATAATGTTTTTTTAGATCTGAAAGTAATCCACCACAAAAATCTTCATTTCATTAGTTCATTGCAGATTTTATTGTAGAATGGACTGAGATCACGAATGACCATGTATTGTATTTATGTGGAGGTGCGCTTGAGAACATGCATTTACTTTGGTTTAGTAAGATAAGTTCACACGAAAGCAATGACTTATAATCATCGTATGAGTAGACTGCATTCACTGGAATGATAATTATGTGTTCGTCCATTATTAAGATAAATATTATTTATAGGTATATTTGTTTACGTAATAGGAGATATTAGTCATAGATGAACTTAATAGTTTTAAAATCTTTTCATATAATTTTCATTTCCTTCCTCATTTCTCTTTTCAAGCATATTTCAGACTTTAATATACAAAACATAAATAAAGTATCAATAGATGCACAGAGATTTTCCCTTATCTACTGTTCAGTAATGTGCAAATATTTTTTTTATCACATCTATTACTCTTAATCCAAAAACACTACCTATCTTCAACTAAAATCTATTTACCGTAAATTTGTTTATCTGTAAAAAAAGTCTATCGGGTTATTAATTGTTGAGAAGAAGAAGAAAACATATTTTATTACATAATTATTATTATTGAATAATGTCAGTAGCTGTTTAAATATAAAGCATGCTGTAAGATATTTATAAAATAAGTAGAATTTTATCGACTGACTTTGTATATAACTGGCTATACCGCTGGCTATACTATCATTATAAAGAAATGTTGTTCAATAATCTTACTATACTCGTTTAATGTGACTTGCTGTTGTTATACTTCTGCCTCTATACTATTTTTATTGGCAGATTAAATCTTATTTGTTTGCTAAATTATCCATTTTGAAATCTCTATCAACACCTTCATCATCACTAAAACTTGTATCAACAAACTGGTGACAGAACATGAATTGGAATACATATGTTTTAATAGCCTGTATGATCACGCTGCTTGGAAAAGGGCCCTCTTACATTCCGCCACTGGTCTCTTTCCTCGGCCAGCTACTGCCACCCGCAATGTAGTATTCTGGAATGGTCAGTAGCTCTCTAAAATGTAGCTAAGCTACGGTTCAATGAAGACATATTTTGTTACTGTATAATTGATTCGTTGATAGATTATCTCCTCAGTGGTCCATTCGGTGGGTATAAAACACAGGCCTATTTGGTTCTATATTTCCATTTCAAAAATGCTTTAACTACTAGTACAGTCTTTCCGAAAAGAGTTGACAATGGATTTTCTTGGAACTACAATCATTTTGGTGGCAACCTCAAAATTCATAATCCTTAGTTACTGAATATGATACCAACCCGCACTGGGCCACGTTGTCGACTAAGGCCCGATCTCCCTAATTCAGGGTAGGCTCGAGCCTCTCGGTGGGGACGTATAGGACCTGATATAATGAGTAAAAATGATCGAATGTTGCCATTTAGGAACGCCCTCATTGAATGTCAACTCTTTTTGAAAATCCTGTAGGTATCTGAATATTTATATGATCCTGCGCAGAATTTCTTGTTTGAAATTGGCGTTTGCTACCTCACTCACTCACTTGGAACAACAGCGCAAGTGCCATTTTCAAATTTGTAATTCAACTGCTTGGTGAAATCCCCAAGAAAAGTGTTCATACACTCAGCCGCAAGTTGGTGCTAATACTTTGACTTAAGAGGGTCTGTGGTTTCTGGTTTAATAACATAGTTCCGTCAACTTATACCTATATGTAGTATTACCACTGACGTGCGGCTGACCGTACTTAAAGGTTGAAATTGAAAACATAAGGAATGATTGTTGTAACAATGAATATATTTTGTGATAATCCATACGTATAATATAAACTCTAATCCTTCTATTTTTGATAAAACCTAATACAATATTACGGACCTAAAATGGGAATTGTGTAGAAGAAAACGCTTCATAAAATAAAAAAGTAGCTTTTAGCAGAGTCAATTGTTCATAATTCGTCATAAATTGTAGATTTAATACATTTCCATTATTCAAGTAAAATGTACATAAAATACCTTATCTAAATCTCGTCACGTTTAAGTTACCTACCTTATGTTTAATACTAAGTTACTTATATTACCTAGCGTTAATTCGAATCACACAGAATGATTGACTTTAGTAATAAAATTTCTTTATAAAGACTCACCCATTTCAGTGCCAATGGTAATCACTTTACAGATTAAATTCCATTTTACAGTACGAAATTTTGCGGCACGAAACTATAGTATAAAACTTAATAGCATAATTCCTTTCAAGTCCGTCAAGTGCACTTTTATAGCCTGCAACGACATGATTTCTAAAGACACGTCATATGCTTTTGTCGTCGTATACTTTTTAATAGCACACCATAACGTGATAGCAATAATAAGTTAAAACTATATTATGTTATACGTATTTCTTTACTATTTAGTAACTAACTGACTCTTACATTAACCCACCAAATCTTTATGATGATTTTTAAGTATGTTTTCTACAAATTACAAAGTGAATATAATTATATTATTGATATCGTCACAGTCTAAGAATCCATAATATCGTTGTTTTATTCAAATAATTTAATTGTTATAGTACCTATCGGAATACATAAGGTAAGGTAAGGCTCGAGTTTCCAAACAAACGTAGTTCCGCTTTAATACAAAAACTACATGCCGGATTGAATCCAAACTGTGCGAACATATTGAGTGGACACATATCGATGCTTTTAATTAGTTTTCGATGTACTAATATAAAAGGGTAAAAAATTAGAGTAACCATAACCATGTTAGATATTTATATATTACGCAGTTAATAACCAATCTTTTATAAATAATTACAAGGACATGACTTTCATTTCTTTCGAACACCAACAATATTTTTATTCGTTGCTAGGTGACGTGGTGGATTATAGACAATCATATAAAACCTTCTCCAACAGTTTCAAACTTTCAGTACAAAACTAATTTAGGCCTTTGTTTAGTTAGGTATGTTTTAATTTACGACGATAAAAACTAATTACAAACAACGATATGTGTCTACTCAATATATGCGCAGTTTGGATTCAATGCGGCATGTACTTTTTGTATTCAAGTGGGAACTACGTTTGTATGGAGACTCAAACCTCCTGGGGGACCCTTAATACATATTCTTATTGCTTTTCTGTATTTTTTTCATATAGGTATTCGTAGATGTAAATTATTTCAAAATCAAGTACAGAAATTAAGATAAAGATAAAATGTATACCATTTCAGTGAAATACATTTTAAAACTAAAAAAAATCTTAAATAGGACTGTATGTGATTGGAACTTTCAGTCTTAGAATAAAAAAAGTCGTTTGAAAATAATTAGTATAAAATTGAATTATTAGTATAAATAAATTATTGCAAAAAATTACAATATGTGTTTTTTCTGTTTTCCATTTTAAAAATAAAGAAAAGCTTTGTATTAGAAGAGATGAACTTCCTAATTCGAAGGTCTACTACTTTAAAGTTGGTACTAACATAGATACTGAAAATTATAGGCTCCCAGAAATTTCCGGTACTGATATTATCTAGAAATTTACAGGATCTCTTGCTAGAGATCCGGTGCTCCAATAACAAGAAGTTGAAAAATATTAATTCAATTAGGGGGCTATCCCCAGCTTAATAGTGCCGCCATCGACTAAAAATTAATTACTCGCTGAGTACATGTTTTAACGAAAATTTTCAACGATGAAAATGAAGATTAAGTACTTACGGTTGATTATTAAGAAACTTTAGACTGTCCAGAATTATTGACTTCAATTTCTTTAGGAGCTCAATAACAGAACCTTAGGTACAATCCTTATTACTTATTTCCCCCCGCATGTACCAATTTTTAGGCAAAATTCATATCTGTGGCGAGCAAGCAATAATTTCAACAATTTGTGTAAGGATTATCCACTTGATCTATTGTGGCGGCGGCGCACAGTGCACTTTTGGCAGGAAGGTGCACTTTTGGCGCACCATGTATCTTTGGATGAAATGTAGCATATCTATACTTAACACCAACAATGAAAACCACAAGTCGAAACCAGCCCGGAATCGCGAGTAGCAGAGATTTATCTGGTATTCCCCATACAAAGTAAACAGTTTTAGTTCATTCACTCCTAATCTATAAGTCCAATGAAAAAGTAGATAAGACAACATTAGTCGCTATTATATAGAGCAACACAGTGGCATAGGTTTTTCTAGATTCAAGTTTATATATTTTTATAGTACTATGTCCAGCGTCTTCTATGAGGACCAACCACTGTGAGGCGAGACGTATGCTTAGTCGAGACCTAAGCGTCTATATGTCAATCTTTGTCAACACAATCTATTTTTTTTTCTACTTAGTTTACGAATTTATGTTTTTTTTTTCAAAAATGGCGTCAAATATTTAAGTGAAACTTTGTGAATCATCATCATCATATCATCCGAAAAACGTCCACTGCTGGACAAAGGCCTCCCCCAAGGATTTCCACCACGACCGGTCCTGCGCTACCCGCATCCAGCGGCTTGTGAAAACCTAGAAGTTAATAAGGCCTACTACATCGGGTAGTTCTTTATTGTAGCAAAAATCGTAATAAGGTACTTCCCATACAAATGCAGATTATGTTATTTTTTCATATTATTATACATATACCTACGCCTCTTTTTGTAGGTAAGTAATTGTACCTATTTTTTATTGCAATTTCTGTATATTGATGGCTACGAGAAAAAGTATGTACAGTTTAGTCTACAATTTATTTATCCAGGGCACGTCGTGAGGAGAACCGTAGGAGAACTAAAGTAACCAACATAGCTCTCAGAATTGCTAACTTAAGTGGCAGTGGGCGGGGCACATAGCTCGTAGAACGGAGGGCCGTTGGGGCAGTAAAGTTTTTGAGTGGCGTACGCGCAACGGAAAAAGTAGCGTAGGCAGGCCTCTTACTCGGTTGAGCGATGATCTGGTGAAGGTCGCGGGAAGCCGCTGGATGTGGGTAGCGCAGAACCGGCCGTCGTGGAAATCCTTGGGGGAGGCCTATGACCAGCCGTGGACGTCCTTCGGCCGATATTATGAATTTTCTATACGAAAATGTAATAAACTTCGCGACAGATGTTCCATAAGAAAATAAAATAAATATCGCGACAGATTGTCGCGACTTCCACCAGTGTGTGTTGCCAGTGATGACATACGGAACTGAGACATGGTCGCTTACCATGGGCCTCATAAGAAGGCTCAAGGTCACCCAAAGGGCGATGGAGCGGGCTATGCTCGGAGTTTCCTTACGCGATCGAATCACAAATGAAGAGAACCGTAGGAAAACCAAGGTAACCGACATAACTAACAGAATTGCTTAACCTAAGTGGCAGTAAGCAGGGCACATAGCTAGTAGAACAGATGGTCGTTGGGGTAGTAAAGTTCTTGAGTGGCGACGTCGTGTACCTAGATGTAGCGTAGGCAGTCCTCCCATACGAATCAGGTCAAGTAGCGACAAAAATCGATCCCGATCATGCATCCAAAGGTATAATCAAAGGTTTGCTTATTCATTACTATAGCTTTTGCCAGCGGCTTCACTCGCGTGTACATAGTTTCTATGACTGTCTCCGAGGGTGCGCAGTGCAAGAGCCGCAAGCGGCTCGAGAGTGTGGAAAAGAGTAGTTTATATGTTAATCCAGGTCCTAATCTGTCTACCTACCAAATTTTATCCAGAAACGTTCAGTAGTTTTTGCGTGAAAGAGTAACATACATCCATACATCTACAAACTTTCGCGTTTAGGGAGCCGGGTCGCTCCTTTCCCTCTAATATGGTTGATGGGAGCGATGGCTGACTCTCGCGTTATACTCGTGACCGGGTGCTGTCCGTGTGAACTGGCCTACTCTTGTCAAAGGTATTAATGACATTCAATGATTTTTATGTATAACTTTTCGTGTCATATTGTTGTCATGTTCTAATGACATAATCTGGTTTATTTCAGGGATTGAATTTTGACATTATTAACTAATGATTGTTTATTTCTTGATTTTTCACAAATTAAATTATGTCATAATTATTTTGCTTTACTAAAAAACAGAATAAAATAAATATTTAAGGGGGCTCCCATACAACAAACGTTGTTTTTTTTTGCTCGTTTTTGCTTGATATTGATAACGACGCTTGAAAAAATCACAGAAAGAGTGTAATTTACACCTATTTTGAATAATACCTTGAATCTTGAATCTTATAATAATATTGGTAGGATACCTAAACAAGTAACAATGTTTGACCAAAATGAATGACAGTAAACACCAGTCACTGTAATAAGGCAGTCCATACACATTCAATTTCTACCGCTGCGGGTAGTCTCATCCAATTACTGATTACTTGTAGCCGTAATACTGGTGGGAAAAGAGACCTTTGGTATGCTAAAGGACAAGGCCTTCTAGATCCAAAGATTACCTATTGTTTATTTTTTGATAAAGCATGAAAATATAAAAACCATTATGTAAAATAAAAATATTTAACAACTAAATTCATTTTATAATCGTCAACTTCAATACTAAAGTTTTTTTTCAGTGTTTACACCTGTGACCTAATCGGTTTTATCGTATCATCTCATATACGTCCCTACCCTGAATTAGGGAGATCGGGCCTTAGTCGACCAGGCGGGCCCAGTGATGGTTGGTCAACTTCACACACAACCTACGATTTTTTCGCAGGAGTGTGCAGGTTTCCTCATGAGGTTTTTTTTTCACCGTAAGAGCGTTGTTAAACGTACTTACATACGAAAGAAATCGAAGTTCGAAAACACATAGGTACGTGGCAGGATGCGAACCACGAACTCCCGGACATGAGGTAGCGGCCCTAGCCGTTACGCCACCGACGCTCCTTCCTCATAGAATCATTTCATCAGCATCATAGCTCTGTCAACAGTTTACAAACTTTAAAAAATCATAAAAATTATCAATGATTATATATATATATATATATATATATATATATATATATATATATATATATATATATATAGCCAGTTCCCCATTGTGTTGGGGAATCTTGGTAAGCCCGCTTCCATCTTCGGCAACATCGTCACTTACCACCAGGTGAGATGTTGTCAAGGGTTTACCAATTGTGAATAAAAAATAAAATAAAAAAAAATATTCTTATTATTGCCATAAAATGAAAAAAATAAAATTCCAAAAATACGTTAGTTTCTAGGGTTCCGTAACCAAAGTGTAAAAACGGGACCCTATTACTGAGACTTCGCTGTCCGTCTGTCTGTCTGTCCGTCCGTCTGTCACCAGACTGTATTTTATGAACCGTGTTAGCTAGACAGTTGAAATTTTCACAACTGATGTATTTCAGTTGCCGCTATAACAACAAATACAAAAAATCCTAAAGGGGGCTCCCATACAACAAACGTGATTTTTACAGAACCCTTCGTGCCCGAGTCCGACTCGCACTTGGCCGGTTTTTTTAACAGTGCCATTGCCGGTGGCGGTAGGCATCTGCCTGCTACGCCATTAAACGGGTTTATTTCTATGCCAGGGTTATATATACAAGTATGACGTATTTATTGAATTATACTCAATCGAACCACCTCCGTGGCGTAATGGTTAGTCCATTCGCTACACACCAGGAGGTCGCGGGTTCGATTCCCGGTAGGGTCAACTTGTAAGACTCGGTTTGGTTGGTGGTAGGGCATTTTCTAAGCCCGCCTGGCTAGTTACCACCATCTTATCTAAGTCTTGCCGCCAAACATCAGTGTTAACTACATTGATGTGTTCCGGCTTGAAGATAAGATAGCCAGTTCTCCATAGCGTTGGGGAATCTTGAAAAGCCCGCTTTCATCTTCGGCATCATCGTCACTTACCATCAGGTGAGATGATGCCAAGGGCTTACCAATAGTGAATTTAAAAAAAATAGCTTTTGTCTCTACGGGGTTTGATGTGAGCCCTTGATTAATTAAAAGCTTTTATATAACTTAACGTATGTAAGTTCTCGAGTGGTCACCACGCACCGGAAAATGACCTAGTGAAAGGTCGCGGGAAGCCATTGGACGCGGGCAGCGCAGAACCGGTCGTCGTGGAAATCCTTGGGGGAGGCCTATGTCCAGCAGTGGACGTTCTTCGGCTGATATCATGATATAACTTGCAATGTATGTATGTATGTTTGTTTAGGTCAAATCTTGTAATCGATTTAAGAGCGACTTCCAGGGCTCCGAATGATCTGCAATTTAGTATGAAGCCGTATTCCCGGTGAAAATAGATCCTTTTGGTATTTTTAAGTTGATCTGATGATTAACTTGATGACTGACTCGGTGGCTCAGTGGTTAGTGCCCTTGACTACTGATCCGAGGGTTGTGGGTTCGATCCCCACCCAGGGCAAGCATTTGTGTGATGAGCAGATTTGTTTGCTCTGTGTCTGGGTGTTAAATATCTATATATGTATGTATTTAAACGTATATAAGCATGTATATCAGTCTCTGGTAACCCATAACACAGGGAATCCTACTTTGGGGCCAGATGACCATGTGTGATTTGTCTCAGAATATTTATTTTATTATATTTATAACTTTGAGGTGGAATGAAGTTCCATAGATCGTCTTTTATTTTTTTAGAATCGTCGGAAATACTATGCTCGCCTTTTTTTTTTTATTTGAAAACATGCCGAGAGCGTTTGGGTCTTGAGCATAAAAACTCCTTTTAATTAAAAGCTTCTACCTAAAAGATTTAAGGTTTTTCTTCAACTTGTTGTTTCATCATTCACTAGCTGTGCCCGCGACTTCGTTCACGTGGAGGTTTTGATTTTTTCCAAGGGAACTATTGAATTTTCCGGAATAAAAAGTATCCTATATGTTAACCCGGGCTAGAAGGAACTACCATACAAAATTTTATCAAAATTGGCCTGGTAGTTTTTGCGTGATGCGCGAACACACAGACATACAGACAAAAATTCCAAATTTATTTGTTTTGGCCGCTATATCGTTAGTAATGTCCACCACAGTTATGATTTTCCAAAAATATTTCATGTACAGACACGGCGCCGTTACAGTTTTATTATATGTATAGATTTTACTCGTCCAACGAAGTATTGATGTTGACTTTTGATTGATATAGACGTGGGATCTACCCAAATTGGTTCCACTAACACAACTTGGTGCCAATAGGTATGAGGCCTTGTCCACAGATTTAAGTCTTTGTGACGAGGTCATTACGCGAGAATACGACACAATTGGAAAGAGCTGAAACGACATAGCTTTTGTTTTAGTATAGGTTCATTGGTTGATAATTTGATATAAGTAGGAGGTACTATGTAATGATGTCGAGTTTTTTAGAAAATTTATGCTCCACTACAAAATTGGAAAAACAGGAGATAAAGCGGACTCTGTCATAGTCAATTTCAAATACCAAGATCACATTCCACCAGAGACGGAAAAGATGGGTCAAATGACAATATTCAATTTAAATTATTGAAAGACTGTGTAAAGCTATCACCATGGAAAAAATATATAATATACTTGAAGTAATAAGAAATCGATTTATTTGAATACAATTTTAAAAATATTACCACTTTAGATAAAAAATATACTGTAGACCCTGTTTTTGGCATTAATTGCATTTTTTTTTCTCGAAAACAAATAGTTAATGTTGAATGAAACCAACACACAAAAATCGGTGACTTTAAGACCTTTCATTTTAATTTAAAAAAAAATTAAACTTATTTGAAAGTGATTAAAAGTAATAAAAACATGTAAAAATCGAGAATTGGGTGTTCGGTTTCAACGTAACAGCCGCGTTGAAGCTCGCATTGATTTGAACTTAAAATGAATAGACTTACGTTCGATATTATTTAAACACGTTTCAACCTGCTCGGATTGAGTGCTCTTAGGGCCTTTATTTATGGCTACCAGGTTAGTTAATAAGCCACACACGAGCAAACTATTTTCAGCTGCTGTCTGCATCGCCGCACATATTATCGGTCTGCCTTGAAGTCACAGCCGCCCTTAAGTTTTCTTTAGGTTAGGAAATACAAAAAGAATTTCAGAAATATCGGATTACTGTCCGACTATACCCAAAAAGAGTTTTTTTTTATTATTTATTTACAATTTGTAAGCCCTTGGCATCATCTCACCTGATGATAAATGACGATGATGCCGAAGATGGAAGCGGGCTTACCAAGATTCCCCAACGCATTGGAGATGTTTCATGTTTTTTAAGGTGTATGTATGTCTGTTTCTTTGACTGAGCCTGTAGGTAGCCTTAACGGTTTAATAGATTTTGGAGTGTGAGGTGACGGTAGATTTGTCGTGATCTCTTGAGTGACATAGAATACGTTTTTACCCGACAAAAAGAGAGGTAATCCCAACAAACAAAAATTGTTCTTATAGTGGCTTTATTTGCCAAAAATAATATTCTTATAAGAGCCGTATTATCGCTAATAAGGGTGGGTTTGGGCACAAATTATAAGGACAATAACCTTATACAACCCTTATAGTTGCTTTATTGTAATCTTTTTTTTCTTATACGTGCTTTATTATGGCAAGCAACAAGAGAGTTAAACTTATAATGGCAAGAAAAAAGCTATTAAAAACCCAATATACTTATAAGAAACATATTGAAAGCGTTAATAAGTTCGATCACCCTTATACATGTTTTATTCTAGTCAGAAACAAGAGGAGTTAAACTCATAACGGCAAAGCAAAAGCTCTTAAAAAGTCATTGGCCCTTATAACTGTGTTTATGACTGCAATTTTTCCTTAGTAATTTATTTTTCGCAACAGTTTGGTGACAAAGTGAAGGCGTCAACCATTTTAATGAAAATAAAACAGTAAGTTACTATTATTTATTTTATGTAGTTTACCTGAATAAGTGCTTGTTTATAGTGAAAATTGTGTGGGAATTAAAATGCATGATAAAATGTGGTACGCAGTGTGTTGTATTATCAACGCGCCCTTGAATTTAAGCTGTTTTGTGCTACAAATATGGTAATTTATTTAGTCATGTTTTAAACAATGCTATTATAAGAGCAATAGCAATTTGCACATCGTCTACAAGGACTCTATAAGAGTAAAAACTTAATAATGGCAAAATTTGTTGCTTATGCTACTGCCATTTTACATATAGTTAGGGTTCCTTTCTCACTAGTAAAATCCGATAGCTAGTTATATAAATTTTGTTTGTCCGCAGATTTAACAATGGTAGTATTCGCCGATGCAGACCAATTTGTATAAAAGTAAAGATCTACGTAATTTACGTAACAAAAAATGGCCACGAAATTGGACACATATTATTCTAAGAAAGAAATGTTTTAATTGTAAATACCAGTCTTTCAAAACTTTGTGATAGGTCGTGAAAATATAGGTACACGTCTTGCAACAATTCACTTTCATTTTGTGTCAAAATTGTAAAAATTATTTCATTTACGATTACTTTATTGAAGAGAAGAGAAAGAAGAGATCCCTGTTTGGGATAAGTCCGCCTTTGTGCATGCTACTGCTAATATGTATCAATAATTGTATATTTTCTTGTACAATAAAGAGTTTACAAACAAACAAACGAACAAGATGAATGTGAATATTGTAACTTATAATTTAGATAGTTACAAGATTATTAAATATTATTAGTAGGTATAATTAGTAGGTAAGTGTATAATAAGTAAATATTTTGTAATAAGTATATAAAAAGTAGTATAAAATAATGACATTAATAAAAATATGTGATTTTTCAAAGAGGTTGTTTTATTTTATAAAGTATGGATTAATGGTATAAAAATAAAATACCGAATCATATTCTACATTTATTAATTTACATTTAATGTCAGCACATGTAAATAAATATGTATTTTTTGATTTACTAGCGATGTAAGCGGGTTTTGATTTCCTACTACGATGGGCGATATGTTCTTAATTTCTATAATGTTGCACAGTATTGGCCAGAGTTGATATTCGAGCTTTTATGTATCGGTAAACCTTTCGATACTTAAATTCAAGGTTATTATATTGGGCACTTCATGGTTTTGTAAGATTTTTGTAATTGTGAAAGTAATCCGTTATGCCAGTAATTTCTAGTACCAATTTCAGTGATGCATATTTCTACTTTATTTGTTTTGAGCAATATACCCGCATCCAATGGCATTTGGTATGGCATTAAATTATGTAATATTTTTAATAGGTCACATAAAGCCATATGGGAAATATTGAATTTCACTGCCCAGTCTCTGATATCATGACGAATATGGACTTTCTTCAAGCTATCAACTTTCTTCAACCCTTCATTTATAATGTCTATATCACTATCACTATCGCTACAATAATATTCTTCCTCACTGCTTTCCTGACCATTGTCATGTTCTATAAAATGATCATCTACGGAACCACAGGCTGATTCATTGGTTTAGCTTGGTCATTTCGTAGTATTATAGGAGTAGAAGTGGTGGGTGTAATGCTTATAGCCATGTGTTCGTATTTTTTTCAAATTATATTCTATAACCACCACTCTACTTAAACTTCCAGTCTTTTGAATCCATTTTTTAAAAGCAAACTTTTAAAACTGTAATTGATCCATGTAACAATCTGCAGCACTTTCAAAATGGCGAATCTTGTTATGTAAAACATTTTAATATAACCATAAAGAGAATAATGATTTTATAATTACTATATAAGTGAATATGACTTGCTTTAATTCTTGTAAAGACCATATACAATGTTATAAATCGTTTGTTGGATAGCCATCTTATAAAATACTCCTTTAAGTAAAAAAGCATCTTAGTTATCTTATGCATTACTTTTATAAGAATAATTGGTCATATTTAAAGCCTTTATACGGCTTTGAATATTATACGGCTAAAGAGCAATGTAAATAGCCTCTATAAGAATAACACATTTTGAACCCTTATTGTAGCCATATTAATTGGATTTATTAACGTTTACCCAGCCAAATTATAAGAATAAAGGTAATTTAAACCAAATCTTCTTATAATGTACCATTATAATGTACCATTATAAGGTACATTGACATATTGATTGCTCTTTTAAAACAACTATGTCTTGCAACAATTCACTTTCATTTTGTGTCAAAATTGTAAAAATTATTTCATTTACGATCACTTTATTGAAGAGAAGAGAAGAGAAGAGAAAGAAGAGATCCCTGTTTGGGATAAGTCCGCCTTTGTGTATCAATATGTATCAATAATTGTATATTTTCTTGTACAATAAAGAGTTTACAAACAAACAAACGAACAAGATGAATGTGAATATTGTAACCTATAATTTAGATAGTTACAAGATTATTAAATTAAAATTGACAATAATAAGGTAAGTGTATTATAAGTAAATATTTTGTAATAAGTATATAAAAAGTAGTATAAGGCCGGGTCCACATTTGTACCATTTTGGTGTATCGTATCTCCATCGCGTGGCATTGCCGCGTGTCATGATCGCTAGTTTGGCGCAAAATGATACGCGATCATGTATTACGCCGTTGCGATACCGTATCTGATACAGCCCGTTCCACATTTATTCCGTATCTGATACACCACGAATCGGATACACATATCGCGATCGGTAGTATAGACGTTTTTTGATACTGTATCACGTTACGACGTTAAGTTACGATACATGATACATGGCGTTCCATCTCGAGTCGGTTTTTCAACGATCATCAAAGGAGATACGATACGGTCTTGACAAGTTTGGACGTGAATGCATTTGATACGCGATCATTACCTGCTCTCCCCCCGCTATTTATTTGCGATCCACCGATGACAGCGCACG
Organism: Coleophora flavipennella; assembly: GCA_947284805.1. Taxonomy (NCBI): domain Eukaryota; kingdom Metazoa; phylum Arthropoda; class Insecta; order Lepidoptera; family Coleophoridae; genus Coleophora; species Coleophora flavipennella. Next base: position 8,184,493 of record OX369257.1, on the reverse strand, counting down.
TATTTCTATGCCGAAATATGAGTTGGGATAACGAAACTGTTGTAAAACTAATTAATGCCTACCAAACAAAAGAAGTTTTATGGAATCCCATTAACCCCAACTACTACAATAGAATATTAAAAAAAGATGCTTGGGATGAATTAGAGACTGAACTGCAACGGCCTGTGGAGGAATTGAAAAAAAAAATGGATACCTTGCTTTCGGGCCTTCGGCGAGAAAAACAAAAGATAATGAAATCAAAAACTACTGGTAAAGGTTGGTATTAGTTTTTTTTCTGTAGCACAGGTATTTGATATAGTTCTTCTTTAGTAAAACGTTTTTGTTCCTTTGCATAGTTTTTCTCGTTGAAAATAATTGTGTTTTTAGGGTTCCGTAGCCAAATGGCAAAAAACGAGACCCTTATAGATTCGTCATGTCTGTCTGTCTGTCCGTCCGTATGCCATAGCCACCACAGGGTTATGCTCTCCCCCCTTCACACTCAATTTTTTTTAGATTTTTTTTGAAATAGATACCAGTTATAGACAAGTAAATAAATAAATGAAAAACTGTAAGATATATTTAAGTATGGTTTTTATTTTTATATTTGTAGGTACTGATGAAGTATACCAACCATTGTGGTTTGCCTATCCGCACCTAATGTTTCTTTTCGATAGAAACAAACCAAGAGAACGACTTAATACTGTAAGTTGAGTTACAATATTCATAACTAATCTATCTTATAATTACTTATTTCCCCGAGCCTTTCCCCGAGCCTTTCGCCGAGCATTTCGCCGAGCCTTTCGCCGAGCATTTCGCCGAGCATTTCGCCGAGCATTTCCCCGAGCCTTTCCCCGAGCCTTTCGCCGAGCATTTCCCCGAGCCTTTCCCCGAGCCTTTCGCCGAGCATTTCGCCGAGCTTTTCGCCGAGCATTTCGCCGAGCATTTCGCCGAACATTTCCCCGAGCCTTTCGCCGAGCATTTCGCCGAGCATTTCGCCGAGCTTATCGCCGAGCCTTTCGCCGAACATTTCGCCGAGCATTTCGCCGAGCATTTCGCCGAGCATTTTGCCTGCCCTGCCCTGCCCTGCCCTGCCCTGCCCTGCCCTGCCCTGCCCTGCCCTGCCCTGCCCTGCCCTGCCCTGCCCTGCCCTGCCCTGCCCTGCCTTGCCTTGCCTTGCCTTGCCTTGCCAAACATTTCCCCGAACATTTCCAGGATGGTTGGCGCCTGAGTTCGTGAAGAATTTAAATAATCTACGACATACGGACAACAAAACCTGTAAGAGTAAGTAGGAAGGAAGGGAGGAATGGTTTTGCTGCAGTTATACTGATCCACAAAAGTGGCTCAAAGAATACCCCGAACATTTCTCCGAACATTTCTTCGAACATTTCCCCGAACATTTCCCCGAGCATTTCCCCGAGCATTTCCCCGAGCATTTCCCCGAGCATTTCCCCGAGCATTTCACCGAGCCTTTCCCCGAGCCTTTCCCCGAGCATTTCGCCGAGCTTTTCGCCGAGCATTACGCCGAGCATTTCTCCGAGCATTTCGCCGAACATTTCGCCGAACATTTCGCCGTACATTTCGCCGAACATTACGCCGAACATTTCGCCGAACATTTCGCCGAACATTTCGCCGAGCATTTCCCCGAGCATTTCCCCGAGCCTTTCCCCGAGCCTTTCGACGAGCATTTCGCCGAGCATTTCGCCGAGCTTATCGCCGAGCCTTTCGCCGAGCATTTCGCCGAGCTTTTCGCCAATCATTTCGCCGAGCATTTCGCCGAGCATTTTGCCGAACATTTCGCCGAACATTTCGCCGAGCATTTCCCCGAGCATTTCCCTGAGCCTTTCCCCGAGCCTATCGCCGAGCATTTCACCGAACATTTCGCCGAGCTTATCGCCGAGCCTTTCGCCGAGCATTTCGCCGAGCTTTTCGCCGAGCATTTCGCCGAGCATTTCGCCGAACATTTCGCCGAACGTTTCGCCGAACATTTCGCCGAGCATTTCGACGAGCATTTCTTCGAACATTTCCCCGAACATTTCCCCGAGCATTTCCCCGAGCATTTCCCCGAGCATTTCACCGAGCCTTTCCCCGAGCCTTTCCCCGAGCATTTCACCGAGCCTTTCCCCGAGCCTTTCCCCGAGCATTTCGCCGAAAATTTCGCCGAACATTTCGCCGAACATTTCGCCGAACATTTCGCCGTGCATTTCGCCGAGCATTTCCCCGAGCATTTCCCCGAGCCTTTCGCCGAACATTTCGCCGAGCTTTTCGCCGAGCATTTCGCCGAGCATTTCGCCGAGCTTATCGCCGAGCCTTTCGCCGAGCATTTCGCCGAGCATTTCGCCGAGCTTTTTGCCAAGCATTTCGCCGAGCATTTCGCCGAGCATTTTGCCGAACATTTCGCCGAAAATTTCGCCGAACATTTCGCCAAGCATTTCCCCGAGCATTTCCCCGAGCATTTCCCCGAGCATTTCCCCGAGCATTTCCCCGAGCATTTCCCCGAGCATTTCCCCGAGCATTTCACCGAGCCTTTCCCCGAGCCTTTCCCCGAGCATTTCGCCGAGCTTTTCGCCGAGCATTACGCCGAGCATTTCGCCGAGCATTTGGCCGAACATTTCGCCGAAAATTTCGCCGAACATTTCGCCAAGCATTTCCCCGAGCATTTCCCCGAGCATTTCCCCGAGCATTTCCCCGAGCATTACACCGAGCCTTTCCCCGAGCCTTTCCCCGAGCATTTCGCCGAGCCTTTCCCCGAGCATTTCGCCGAGCTTTTCGCCGAGCATTACGCCGAGCATTTCGCCGAGCATTTCGCCGAGCATTTCCCCGAGCATTTCCCCGAGCATTTCCCCGAGCATTTCGCCGAGCTTATCGCCGAGCCTTTCGCCGAGCATTTCGCCGAGCTTTTTGCCAAGCATTTCGCCGAGCATTTCGCCGAGCTTTTCCCCGAGCATTTCGCCGAAAATTTCGCCGAACATTTCGCCGAACATTTCGCCGAACATTTCGCCGAGCATTTCGCCGAGCATTTCCCCGAGCATTTCCCCGAGCCTTTCGCCGAACATTTCGCCGAGCTTTTCGCCGAGCATTTCGCCGAGCATTTCGCCGAGCTTATCGCCGAGCCTTTCGCCGAGCATTTCGCCGAGCATTTCGCCGAGCTTTTTGCCAAGCATTTCGCCGAGCATTTCGCCGAGCATTTTGCCGAACATTTCGCCGAAAATTTCGCCGAACATTTCGCCAAGCATTTCCCCGAGCATTTCCCCGAGCATTTCCCCGAGCATTTCCCCGAGCATTTCCCCGAGCATTTCCCCGAGCATTTCCCCGAGCATTTCACCGAGCCTTTCCCCGAGCCTTTCCCCGAGCATTTCGCCGAGCTTTTCGCCGAGCATTACGCCGAGCATTTCGCCGAGCATTTGGCCGAACATTTCGCCGAAAATTTCGCCGAACATTTCGCCAAGCATTTCCCCGAGCATTTCCCCGAGCATTTCCCCGAGCATTTCCCCGAGCATTTCCCCGAGCATTTCCCCGAGCATTTCCCCGAGCATTACACCGAGCCTTTCCCCGAGCCTTTCCCCGAGCATTTCGCCGAGCTTTTCGCCGAGCATTACGCCGAGCATTTCGCCGAGCATTTCGCCGAGCATTTCCCCGAGCATTTCCCCGAGCATTTCCCCGAGCATTTCGCCGAGCTTATCGCCGAGCCTTTCGCCGAGCATTTCGCCGAGCTTTTTGCCAAGCATTTCGCCGAGCATTTCGCCGAGCATTTTGCCGAACATTTCGCCGAACATTTCGCCAAGCATTTCCCCGAGCATTTCGCCGAACATTTCGCCGATCATTTCGCCGAACGTTTCGCCGAACGTTTCGCCGAAAATTTCGCAGAACATTTCGCCGAACATTTCGCCGAACATTTCGCCGAGCATTTCCCCGAGCATTTCCCCGAGCCTTTCCCCGAGCCTTTCGCCGAGCATTTCGCCGAGCCTTTCGCCGAGCATTTCGCCGAGCATTTCCCCGAGCCTTTCCCCGAGCCTTTCGCCGAGCATTTCCCCGAGCCTTTCCCCGAGCCTTTCGCCGAGCATTTCGCCGAGCTTTTCGCCGAGCATTTCGCCGAGCATTTCGCCGAGCTTATCGCCGAGCCTTTCGCCGAGCATTTCGCCGAGCATTTCGCCGAGCTTTTTGCCGAGCATTTCGCCGAACATTACGCCGAACATTTCGCCGAACATTTCGCCGAACATTTCGCCGAGCATTTCCCCGAGCATTTCCCCGAGCCTTTCCCCGAGCCTTTCGCCGAGCATTTCGCCGAGCATTTCGCCGAGCTTATCGCCGAGCCTTTCGCCGAGCCTTTCGCCGAGCATTTCGCCGAGCATTTCGCTGAGCATTTCGCCGAGCTTTTCGCCAAGCATTTCGCCGAGCATTTCACCGAGCATTTTGCCGAACATTTCGCCGAAAATTTCGCCGAACATTTCGCCAAGCATTTCCCCGAGCATTTCCCCGAGCCTTTCCCCGAGCCTTTCGCCGAGCATTTCGCCGAGCCTTTCGCCGAGCATTTCGCCGAGCATTTCCCCGAGCATTTCGCCGAACATTTCGCCGAACATTTCGCCGAACGTTTCGCCAAACATTTCGCCGAAAATTTCGCAGAACATTTCGCCGAACATTTCGCCGAGCATTTCCCCGAGCATTTCCCCGAGCCTTTCCCCGAGCCTTTCGCCGAGCATTTCGCCGAGCCTTTCGCCGAGCATTTCGCCGAGCATTTCGCCGAGCATTTCCCCGAGCCTTTCCCCGAGCATTTCGCCGAGCATTACCCCGAGCCTTTCCCCGAGCCGACAAATTTAATTACCGTTTTATTTATTGTAGGTTTTTGCGTTTTTTGAAGAACCTTTGTAATTTAAACAAGGGATAATGATGATTTACAATAAAGAATATAAGTGTAATGGCATAACCAAGAAAATATTTCGTATATCTTTTATGTAAAATAGAGAAATATAAAAAAAACATTTTTAACTAGGTTCTTGAACAGTCACCTAAGGGATAATTTAACACATGTTCGAGGTTTACATTTGGATGATAAGAACATAAAAATCTCCGAGGGCTCTATTTTGTAAGTATTGTTTTTCTCACAATTAAAGAAAAGTAATCGTAATGTTAAGAATTTTTTGCCTACAACCAGAGATAACTTAAGTACCATAATTTTAAGGAGTTCATTGTTATAAATCTTAGTTTTCACCCAATTTGTAATTATTGTTTAGCGTATAAAATTTAAAAGGCTACTTTAGGTATTTCTAAGAGACTAAAGAACATGTTGTCACGAAATTGCCACGAATGCATAAAAGAATAATAACACTATTATTTCCAATCCATTTTACTCAGGTGTCTTTAATGCAATCTCAAATCTTTTATTTACTAGACTACTCCGATACTAACTCGATCAGCTGATCAGCCAACTTAGCATGGGAAGTTCAAAATTTTTTTTTGAGATTTGTCTGTGGGTTTCATGGGCAAAGTTGTTCAGTTTCATGGGTAGAAGCACCAGTTAAAATAGTTTCAGCTAATATTGTTAGACCTACCTATTTTGTTAGGTATACCTGAGTATATAAGGTCGATTTTGAACTTCCCATGCTAAGTTGGCTGATCAGCTGATCGAGTTAGTAAATTTTGACTTTGATTTTGAGGGCGATTTGACTATGTGTTCCATGGGGATAGTTGTTCAGTTTCATGGGTAGAAGCACCAGTTAAAATAGTTTCAGCTAATTTTGTTAGACCTTATAAAATATTAATTTCAACTTGATACCTCCATTAGTTACTGAGAAAAAGGGTCTTGACATAGATAGACATGCAGATAGTTACGTGGTAAGGGTTACTTTTTTCGTTTTGAGGTATGGTACCCTAAAAATAGATAATTCAGCTTGAGTCAGGCTTGAATCACCGGAAACGGTTTGCAACGTCATCTATAACCGCCTCCGTGGCGTAACGGTAAGTCCATTCGCTTCACACCAAGAGGTCGCGAGTTTGAGTCTTCGTAAGACTCGGTTTGATTGGTCGTAAGGCATTTTAATAGCCAGCCTGGCTAGCTACCAGCATCTCGCCAAGCATTTCCCCGAGCATTTCCCCGAGCCTTTCTCCGAGCCTTTCGCCGAGCATTTCGCCGAGCCTTTCGCCGAGCATTTCGCCGAGCATTTCCCCGAGCATTTCGCCGAACATTTCGCCGAACATTTCGCCGAACGTTTCGCCGAACGTTTCGCCGAAAATTTCGCAGAACATTTCGCCGAACATTTCGCCGAGCATTTCCCCGAGCATTTCCCCGAGCCTTTCCCCGAGCCTTTCGCCGAGCATTTCGCCGAGCATTTCGCCGAGCCTTTCGCCGAGCTTTTCGCCGAGCATTTCGCCGAGCATTTCCCCGAGCCTTTCCCCGAGCCTTTCGCCGAGCATTTCCCCGAGCCTTTCGCCGAGCCTTTCGCCGAGCATTTCGCCGAGCTTTTCGCCGAGCATTTCGCCGAGCATTTCGCCGAGCATTTCGCCGAGCTTATCGCCGAGCCTTTCGCCGAGCATTTCGCCGAGCTTTTTGCCGAGCATTTCGCCGAACATTTCGCCGAACATTTCGCCGAACATTTCGCCGAGCATTTCCCCGAGCATTTCCCCGAGCCTTTCGCCGAGCATTTCGCATTTCGCCGAGCATTTCCCCGAGCATTTCGCCGAACATTTCGCTGAAAATTTCGCAGAACATTTCGCCGAACATTTCGCCGAACATTTCGCCGAGCATTTCCCCGAGCATTTCCCCGAGCCTTTCCCCGAGCCTTTCGCCGAGCATTTCGCCGAGCCTTTCGCCGAGCATTTCGCCGAGCATTTCGCCGAGCATTTCCCCGAGCCTTTCCCCGAGCCTTTCGCCGAGCATTTCCCCGAGCCTTTCGCCGAGCATTTCGCCTTTCTTATCGCCGAGCCTTTCGCCGAGCATTCCGCCAAACATTTCGCCGAGCTTTTCGCCGAGCATTTCGCCGAGCATTTCGCCGAGCATTTCGCCGAGCATTTTGCCGAGCATTTCGCCGAGCATTTCGCCGAGCATTTCGCTGAGCATTTCGCCGAGCATTTCGCCGAGCATTCCGCCGAGCATTTCCCCGAGCATTTCCCCGAGCCTTTCCCCGAGCCTTTCGCCGAGCATTTCGCCGAGCCTTTTCCCGAGCCTTTCGCCGAGCATTTCCCCGAGCCTTTCGCCGAGCCTTTCGCCGAGCATTTCGCCGAGCTTTTCGCCGAGCATTTCGCCGAGCATTTCGCCGAGCTTATCGCCGAGCCTTTCGCCGAGCATTTCGCCGAGCTTTTTGCCGAGCATTTCGCCGAACATTTCGCCGAACATTTCGCCGAACATTTCGCCGAGCATTTCCCCGAGCATTTCCCCGAGCCTTTCCCCGAGCCTTTCGCCGAGCATTTCGCATTTCGCCGAGCATTTCCCCGAGCATTTCGCCGAACATTTCGCCGAACATTTCGCCGAACGTTTCGCCGAACGTTTCGCCGAACATTTCGCCGAACATTTCGCTGAAAATTTCGCAGAACATTTCGCCGAACATTTCGCCGAACATTTCGCCGAGCATTTCCCCGAGCATTTCCCCGAGCCTTTCCCCGAGCCTTTCGCCGAGCATTTCGCCGAGCCTTTCGCCGAGCATTTCGCCGAGCATTTCGCCGAGCATTTCCCCGAGCCTTTCCCCGAGCCTTTCGCCGAGCATTTCCCCGAGCCTTTCGCCGAGCATTTCGCCTTTCTTATCGCCGAGCCTTTCGCCGAGCATTTCGCCAAACATTTCGCCGAGCTTTTCGCCGAGCATTTCGCCGAGCATTTCGCCGAGCATTTCGCCGAGCATTTTGCCGAGCATTTCGCCGAGCATTTCGCCGAGCATTTCGCTGAGCCTTTCGCCGAGCATTTCGCCGAGCATTCCGCCGAGCATTTCCCCGAGCATTTCCCCGAGCCTTTCCCCGAGCCTTTCGCCGAGCCTTTCCCCGAGCCTTTCGCCGAGCATTTCCCCGAGCCTTTCGCCGAGCCTTTCGCCTAGCATTTCGCCGAGCTTTTCGCCGAGCATTTCGCCGAGCATTTCGCCGAGCTTATCGCCGAGCCTTTCGCCGAGCATTTCGCCGAGCTTTTTGCCGAGCATTTCGCCGAACATTTCGCCGAACATTTCGCCGAACATTTCGCCGAGCATTTCCCCGAGCATTTCCCCGAGCCTTTCTCCGAGCCTTTCGCCGAGCATGCCGCCGAGCATTTCGCCGAGCATTTCCCCGAGCATTTCCCCGAGCATTTCACCGTACATTTCGCCGTACATTTCGCCGAACATTTCGCCGAACATTTCGCCGAACATTTCGCCGAACATTTCGCCGAGCATTTCCCCGAGCACTTCCCCGAGCCTTTCCCCGAGCCTTTCGCCGAGCCTTTCGCCGAGCATTTCGCCGAGCATTTCGCCGATCTTATCGCCGAGCCTTTCGCCGAGCATTTCGCCGAGCATTTCGCCGAGCTTTTCGCCGAGCATTTCGCCGAGCATTTCGCCGAGCATTTCGCCGAGCATTTCGACGAGCATTTTGCCGAGCATTTCGCCGAGCATTTCGCCGAGCATTTCGCCGAACATTTTGCTGAACATTTCGCCGAACATTTCGCCGAACATTTCGCCAAACGTTTCGCCGAACATTTCGCCGAACATTTCGCCGAACATTTCGCCGAGCATTTCGCCGAGCATTTTGCCGAGCATTTCGCCGAGCATTTTGCCAAGCATTTCGCCGAACATTTCGCCGAACGTTTCGCCGAACATTTCGCCGAGCATTTCGCCGAGCATTTCTTCGAACATTTCGCCGAGCATTTCGCCGAGCATTTCGCCGTGCATTTTGCCGAGCATTTCGCCGAGCATTCCGCCGAGCATTTCGCCGAGCATTTCCCCGAGCATTTCCCCGAGCATTTCCCCGAGCATTTCGCCGAACATTTCGCCAAACATTTCGCCGTACATTTCGCCAAACATTTCGCCGAACATTTCGCTGAACATTTCGCCGAACATTTCGCCGAGCATTTCCCCGAGCATTTCCCCGAGCATTTCCCCGAGCCTTTCCCCGAGCATTTCGCCGAGCATTTCGCCGAACATTTCGCCGAACATTTCGCCGAACATTTCGCCGAGCATTTCCCCGAGCATTACCCCGAGCCTTTCCCCGAGCCTTTCGCCGAGCATTTCGCCGAGCCTTTCGCCGAGCATTTCGCCGAGCATTTCGCCGATCTTATCGCCGAGCCTTTCGCCGAGCATTTCGCCGAGCATTTCGCCGAGCTTTTCGCCGAGCATTTCGCCGAGCATTTTGCCGAGCATTTCGCCGAGCATTTCGCCGAGCATTTCGCCGAGCATTTCGCCGAACATTTCGCCAAACATTTCGCCGAACATTTCCCCGAACATTTCCTTGTCTTTTCTTGTCTTGTCTTGTCTTGTCTTGTCTTGTAGGTGTCATTTCAGAGTACCTAGGTTTTAACATGTTTTACAGCAGTAGACAACCAGGAGCGCTGCAGCAGCCAGGATGGTTGGCGCCTGAGTTCGTGAAGAATTTAAATAATCTACGACATACGGACAACAAAACCTGTAAGAGTAAGTAGGAAGGAAGGGAGGAATGGTTTTGCTGCAGTTATACTGATCCACAAAAGTGGCTCAAAGAATACCCCGAACATTTCTACGAACATTTCTTCGAACATTTCCCCGAACATTTCCCCGAGCATTTCCCCGAGCATTTCCCCGAGCATTTCCCCGAGCATTTACCCGAGCATTTCCCCGAGCATTTCCCCGAGCATTTCACCGAGCCTTTCCCCGAGCCTTTCCCCGAGCATTTTGCCGAGCTTTTCGTCGAGCATTACGCCGAGCATTTCCCCGAGCATTTCGCCGAACATTTCCCCGAGCCTTTCCCCGAGCCTTTCGCCGAGCATTTCGCCGAGCCTTTCGCCGAGCATTTCGCCGAGCATTTCCCCGAGCCTTTCCCCGAGCCTTTCGCCGAGCATTTCGCCGAGCCTTTCGCCGAGCATTTCGCCGAGCATTTCGCCGAGCTTATCGCCGAGCCTTTCGCCGATCATTTCGCCGAGCATTTCGCCGAGCATTTCGCCGAGCATTTTGCCGAGCATTTCGCCGAACATTTCGCCGAACATTTCGCCGAACATTTCGCCGAACATTTCGCCGAACATTTCGCCGGACGTTTCGCCGAACATTTCGCCAAACATTTCGCCGAACATTTCGCCAAACATTTCGCCGAACGTTTCGCCGAACATTTCGCCGAACATTTCGCCGAACATTTCGCCGAACTTTTCCCCGAACATTTCCCCGAACATTTCCCCGAACATTTCCTTGTCTTTTCTTGTCTTGTCTTGTCTTGTCTTGTCTTGTCTTGTAGGTGTCATTTCAGAGTACCTAGGTTTTAACATGTTTTACAGCAGTAGACCACCAGGAGCGCTGCAGCAGCCAGGATGCTTGGCGCCTGAGTTCGTGAAGAATTTAAATAATCTACGACATACGGACAACAAAACCTGTAAGAGTAAGTAGGAAGGAAGGGAGGAATGGTTTTGCTGCAGTTATACTGATCCACAAAAGTGGCTCAAAGAATACCCCGAGCCCGAACATTTCTCCGAACATTTCTCCGAACATTTCCCCGAACATTTCTCCGAGCATTTCCCCGAGCATTTCCCCGAGCATTTCCCCGAGCATTTCCCCGAGCATTTCCCCGAGCATTTCCTTGAGCATTTCCCCGAGCCTTTCCCCGAGCCTTTCCCCGAGCATTTCGCCGAGCCTTTCGCCGAGACTTTCGCCGAGCCTTTCGCCGAGCATTTCGCCGAGCATTTCGCCGAGCATTTTGCCGAGCATTTTGCCGAGCATTTCGCCGAACATTTCGCCGAACATTTCGCCGAACATTTCGCCGAACATTTCGCCGGACTTTTCGCCGAACATTTCGCCGAACATTTCGCCAAACATTTCGCCGAACGTTTCGCCGAACATTTCGCCGAACATTTCGCCGAACATTTCGCCGAACATTTCCCCGAACATTTCCCCGAACATTTCCTTGTCTTTTCTTGTCTTGTCTTGTCTTGTCTTGTCTTGTCTTGTAGGTGTCATTTCAGAGTACCTAGGTTTTAACATGTTTTACAGCAGTAGACCACCAGGAGCGCTGCAGCAGCCAGGATGCTTGGCGCCTGAGTTCGTGAAGAATTTAAATAATCTACGACATACGGACAACAAAACCTGTAAGAGTAAGTAGGAAGGAAGGGAGGAATGGTTTTGCTGCAGTTATACTGATCCACAAAAGTGGCTCAAAGAATACCCCGAGCCCGAACATTTCTCCGAACATTTCTCCGAACATTTCCCCGAACATTTCTCCGAGCATTTCCCCGAGCATTTCCCCGAGCATTTCCCCGAGCATTTCCCCGAGCATTTCCCCGAGCATTTCCTTGAGCATTTCCCCGAGCCTTTCCCCGAGCCTTTCCCCGAGCATTTCGCCGAGCCTTTCGCCGAGACTTTCGCCGAGCCTTTCGCCGAGCCTTTCGCCGAGCCTTTCGCCGAGCATTTCGCCGAGCATTTTGCCGAGCATTTCGCCGAACATTTCGCCGAGCATTTCGCCGAGCATTTCGCCGAGCATTTCAGTTATTATATTGGGCACTTCATGGTTTCGTAAGATTTTTGTAATTGTGAAAGTAATCCGTTATGCCAGTAATTTCTAGTACCAATTTCAGTGATGCATATTTTTACTTTATTTGTTTTGAGCAATGTACCCGCATCCAATGGCATTTGGTATGGCATTAAATTATGTAATATTTTTAATAGTTCACATTAAGCCATATGGGAAATATTGAATTTCACTGCCCAGTCTCTGATATCATGACGAATATGGACTTTCTTCAAGCTATCAACTTTCTTCAACCCTTCATTTATAATGTCTATATCACTATCACTATCGCTACAATAATATTCTTCCTCACTGCTTTCCTGACCATTGTCATGTTCTATAAAATGATCATCTACGGAACCACAGGCTGATTCATTGGTTTAGCTTGGTCATTTCGTAGTATTATAGGAGTAGAAGTGGTGGGTGTAATGCTTATAGCCATGTTTTCGTATTTTTTTTCAAATTATTTTCTATAACCACCACTCTACTTAAACTTCCAGTCTTTTGAATTCATTTTTTAAAAGCAAACTTTTAAAACTGTAATTGATCCATGTAACAATCTGCAGCACTTTCAAAATGGCGAATCTTGTTATGTAAAACATTTTAATATAACCATAAAGAGAATAATGATTTTATAATTACTATATAAGTGAATATGACTTGCTTTAATTCTTGTAAAGACCATATACAATGTTATAAATCGTTTGTTGGATAGCCATCTTATAAAATACTCCTATAAGTAAAAAAGCATCTTAGTTATCTTATGCATTACTTTTATAAGAATAATTGGTCATATTTAAAGCCTTTATACGGCTTTGAATATTATACGGCTAAAGAGCAATGTAAATAGCCTCTATAAGAATAACACATTTTGAACCCTTATTGTAGCCATATTAATTGGATTTATTAACGTTTACCCAGCCAAATTATAAGAATAAAGGTAATTTAAACCAAATCTTCTTATAATGTACCATTATAATGTACCATTATAAGGTACATTGACATATTGATTGCTCTTTTAAAACAACTATAAGAGTTTAGACCTTATAGATTTAATTTTATAAGCTTAGTTTGTTTGTTGGGATGTATAATGTAAATGATTTCTTAATTTTTTATTAATTTTTTTAGGTTATTTCTGACTTAGATAGGCTTTAAGCCCACTGCATAGTCAAGAATGTCGCAACAGGTAACTTAGCATGTCTTTATGATAAGGGGTGTTTTAAAAGGAACCTATTTGACGATAAAATCATTAAGCAACAACATTATCGCAAAAGAAACGGTTCTCCAATTAGTTTAAGATTCAAAATAGAGTAAGTGGAGACTATCTGTAAGGTTTTTTTAAGGACCAAGAGTTAAAATAACACTGCTACTAAAGTATAGAAATTTAGTCCCATTACACATTGTCGGTGAACGCGTCGGTGGCGTAACGGTTACGGTCGCTATTTCCTGTCTGGGAAGCCGTGGTTCAAATCCTGCCACGTACCAATGTGTTTTCGAATTTCGATTTCATATGTACGTTTGTCCGACGCTCTTAAGGTGAAGGAAAACATCGTGAGGAAACCTGCACACGGTCGCGAAGAAACTCGAAGGTTGTGTGTGAAGTCGACCAACCTTCCCTGGGCCCGCGTGGTCGACTAAGGCCCGATCGCGGTAATTCAGGGTAGGCTTGAGCCCCTCGGTGGGGACGTATGAGCTGATAAGAAGAAGACACATTGTTGATTGCACGTTCCTCTCTGCCATAGCACCTGTTTAAACCCTCCGGCCTTTTGCCATCAGATCGACTAAAGCCCGGCCGGCGGCTGCATCAAAGATGGAATATTCCATCTGGCCGAGACCAGTGCCCTCCGAGTGAGGTCATTAAGGAATTGGTGACGTGGTAATCTTCACAAACACGACTGCAACTCAGTGAGTGATGGCCAATTGCCTCCACCGAGGACCCGCAAATACATTGATGAGGTTCACAGATATTGATATTGCAGGCGGAGAGCAACTGCCACACGCAAATAGTCGCCGTCAGAAGATTTCCCATATCTATGCCTCTTGGTTAAAAGATGTTAAACTCGATTTATGTGTTTTTATTTTTTTAGACGATTGGAATCTGTAAAAAAATACCTCTCTGTTCGTCTATGAAACACATCGCTACGTACCATAGTTCCAGAGTTTAAAGTAGCGGATGCTGAAAAATACATAAAAGAAATCCACTCAAAAGTATGAAATAATATTTTAATGTTTTAATACAACTTAAGCGCGTTTTATTATCCCTGCAGTGCCATCTATTGACATTCTGCTACTATGATTGTAATGTTTGGTATGTGTAGCTAATAGAAAAAGTACTCTATTGTTATTATTGTATGTATCGATAGATAATTTCCCACGGGACCTGTTTAGTTTTCCGGGATAAAGAATACCCGACTATACAATGATGGTCAAAACACCCCATCCCAATGTAAAGGTTTCATATTCTTACGTTGAGTCATTCTAAAGATACAATTTTTTGCATTCCTGTAGGAACCCTAATTTTTTTGGGATTCACAATGTCCCAGTTTTAGTACGCGATAAGGGTATCAACGTGTAAAATTTGATTGTAATAGGTCAAGCCACATTTGCGTGGTGAGCCACTCTATAAATGAATACTTTTGATTTTCCCACAGGAACTCTTGAATTTTCTGGGATAAAAAGCATCCTATATGTTAACCCGGGCTATAAGGAACCACCATACAAAATTTCATCAAAATCGGCCTGGTAGTTTTTGCGTGATGCGCGAACATACAGACAGACAGACAGACAGACAAAAATTCCAAAAGTTGTTGTTTTGGCCTCTGTATCGTTAGTAATGTCCACCACAGTTATTATTTTCCAAAAATATTTAATGTACAGACACGGCCCCGTTACAGTTTTATTATATTATAGATATATTTAGAAGTATAATTATTGCTTTTTTAGCCTAAATTGGTAAGCCCTTGACATCATCTCACCTGATGGTAGGTAAGTGACGATAATGCCGAAAATGGAATGGGGAACTGGCTATCTTATCTTTAAGCCGGAACACCTTAATGCTATTAACATCGATGCTTGGCGGCAAGAGTTAGATAAGATCCACCCTTCCACCAACCAAACCGAGTTATACAAAGTTAGACTCCGCTGGGAATCGAACCCGCGTCCTCCTGATGTAAAGCTAATGAACTTAATCACAACGCCACGGAGGCGGTACAAATAAAGAAAAAAAAAAGAACTAAATGCTGACTCAAAAAATAATCATAAACAAAGATAGGCGGAAAAAAAATTCGAGCGAGACCTACAGTACTCGCATATGATGTGTAACATGTGACAAAATACTTTATGAAAGGACGGCAAAGATACGGCAGACTAGGCTGTATGGTCATAGATTACCTTTGCCTTTTCCGCGCTTTTAAAGCCTGAAAAAAGGACGGCAAAGATACGGCAGTCTAGGCTGTATGGTCATAGATACCTTGTAGCGTGGTGCGCAGTTATTTAATCTTCTTTCATTCGATCTCTAATCATCCATCTATTTCTTCTTTTCCGCGCCTGCGCTGTCAAACTATCTGACAATTTCCTTAAAAAACAACACTCGATCATCAGCTCTCATCACAATAAATTTAATAAATTCATACTTTAATATTTTCTAAAAGACCCATTACGGGTAAGAATAATTTATGTTTTTATACGTTTGTTATTTATATTTAAAATTTCAGTGTTCTAACGTTTTTATAATTTGTATGTTATTTTCAGGTCTTATATCTTATATCTTATATTATATTATTAAATTATCTGAACACGCACGGCATCATTTATGGAACCCACTCCCTACCTACCTAAATACCTGCCGTGCGACACTGGCGCCTAAACGTGGTAATTTGTAAATAAACCGAAGATCTGTAAGTTTTTGAACATTATTAACCTGAAACCACTACATCTCCGCAAGATCTCCGACATCAAGTTTTTATCCTTATACCTACCGACGTGAGCAGTACCATCTCCGAGCCCTACCTTCGTCACCAGTTTTCATCCTTGTACCTACCGACGTGAGCAGTACCATCTCCGAGCCCTACCTTCGTCACCAGTTTTCATCCTTGTACCTACCGACGTGAGCAGTACCATCTCCGAGCCCTACCTTCGTCACCAGTTCAAGCCTACTTCAATTTTATTTCTTCCTTAGTTTTAATTCCGTTAATTTTTAATTTATTTGATTTTGTAAAACAGAGCTTCAATTTCACAAAATCACCACATTCATGTGCATATCATAGTAAGCCATTTCATTATTATCATAGATAATACCACATTATATTTTACATGTACTTTCGGCACAATTATTAGTTTTCATTCCATTTCATAACAAAATATTATTTCTTTTTGTTTACTAACAATATTGCTTGACATAACTTTCAAAACAAACAAATAGGATCAAAAAAGATTGGATCATTTCCATAAATTGTCTATACCTACCTCTTTAAGACAAAAAAGATTTTGCTTATAATATTTTACATTTTTATCAATTATTGAAAAATATTTTAACACAGTTTCATAAACATGGATATTAATGAACTGAACAAACCGGAAGTGATTTATGAATTAAGATTGAGAGGACAAAATCCAAACGCCACTCAAACGGCAGAGGAGCTCCGTACTCAATTAAATAACCTTTTAGTCTTACCTGACTGTCCCACACCTACAGATACCAGTCCGAATGACTTCACTACAGATATGACGGACATTACTAAATGTTTGAAAATAATGGAATCTTGCATAAATACTTATCCAATGCGTAAAAACAAGATCCCAGCATACATTTCACATATTCAAAAAAGAATATGCCTGATTGACATAAACCAAGACTTGACAATAGAACAACTATCTACACTAAATTCACTATCCAGTGAATTTACAGAACTAAAAAACAGATACAGCACGCTTATCAACACACCCCAACAATCTGTATATCACTCAACAGAATCTGTAATAAACAGCACACCTTCCATTTCTTACAACAACATACCTCCCCTTTCTTACTTTGATGCTCTAACGCAAAAATTAATTTCTATTGGAGAGCACAAATACACTAGCGACCTCAAACGCTTCAAGTTCAAAGGCGATAGCTGCCCAAGAGATTTTATACAAAGAATAGAAGAGTTTGCTTCTGTTCGTAACATACCAGAGAGCACACTTTTCAAACATATCTTTGACCTTCTTTCAGGAATCGCTCTAGATTGGTTCAGAGCAAAGAAAGAGACCATAACAGATTGGCAAACATTACGAACCTTTTTAATAAAAGATTTTGAAATAAGTAACCATGATTATTTACTTAAAAAACAAATCGATAATCGCAAACAAAACCCTAATGAGAGAGTTATTATCTATATATCTCACATGGAATCTTTATTTTCTAAATTACACGAAAAAATTTCTGAAAAAGAAAAAATAGAAATAATATTACGAAACATCAGACCAGAATTTAACTTACGCATCTCACGAACCGACCTAATTTCTCTCGATTCATTAATCGAATCATGTAAATTTACGGAAAAACTTTTAAATCTCAATAATCAATCCACCTACTATAACTCGAAGTTTTCTCAACCGTCAACCTCATTCGAACAACCATCTCACACTACTACAACGTACTACAATCAAACTACACCACATATACCCGAATACCCATTTAATAAAACTATCTATGCAGTAAAAAACCAACCAATACCCCAAAAGTTAACTACCTTCGCCTGCCCAAGATGTAGAACAAATTCACATCTCCTTGCTGTGTGTAAAAATACACAAAAAGTTTGTTATAGATGTGGCTTAAAAGACGTCACATTTCCCCATTGCCCTAACTGTCATAAGTCGAATTCAAAAAACTAATAAAGAAGGAGATTAAACACATTAAATATTCAATTAATTATGATCAAAAAGATTGGACTGATTGGCTTAACTATATAAAACTTTTTTTTAACTCAAATAATGTGAATACTCTCCTTTTTGAAAACAAACAAGATTCAATTCGACCATATTTAAATATTAAAATTAATAATCTTATTTTAAACGGTTTATTAGATAGTGGTAGTTCCATTACCATACTTGGTAAGGACTCACACAAAATTTTACTTAGGTCAGGTCTCTCACTACGGAAGGACCAACGTATCTTAGGTACCGTAGCTAACGGTCAACCAATCAAATCTATCGGAACTATTTTACTTCCGGTAATTTACAATAATAAATTTTCCATAATTACTGCCCACGTAATTCCAGATATTCAAGAATCTTTAATTCTTGGCATTGATTTCTGGAAAACATTTAACATTGCTCCCAGCGTACTTCGCAACATTAATAATCAATTTAACTCACAAAATGACAACTTTCTAGTTCATTCAACTTCTACTAACCTTCACACTTATGAGAATTTAACTAAAACGCAACAAGAATTATCTAATTTAATAATAGAAAAGTTCAAACAAATTTCTACCGTAATTAAACCTTTAGGAAAAACTCACCTTGCTGAACATCATATCGATACCGGTGACCACCCCCTCCCATTCGTCAGCGATGCTACCGTTTATCGCCCGAAAAACAAAAAGCACTAAAAACAGAGGTCGATGAAATGCTTAAACTAGATGTAATTGAGCCTTGCGAAAGCCCATGGCTTAGTCCTGTCATTGTAACTCCTAAAAAAGATGGCACATGGCGCTTCTGCGTGGATAGCCGAAAATTAAATAGCATAACTCGTAAAGATGCTTACAAATTACCTTTGATTTCAGATATTTTAGATAATTTAAAAGATTGTAAATATTTATCCTCAATTGACATAGCCAAAGCGTTTTGGGAAATTCCATTAAGAAAAGAAGACCGTCCTAAAACGGCTTTCCATGTTCCTGGACGTGGAATGTATCAATTTAAGGTAATGCCATTCGGTTTAACTAACGCTCCTGCAACTCAGCAAAGATTTTTAGATAATCTTCTATCAGACCTTATGCTGGATAACAATATCTTTTGTTACTTAGATGATATTGTAATAGCTACACCAACATTCGAACAGCACGTCGAATTACTGACGAAATTAATCTCTAAACTTTCTCAGGCTAACATAACTGTTAACTTCCCTAAATGTTCCTTCTTTAGAAATGAACTCAAATATTTAGGTTACATAGTAAACCAAGACGGCTTACATACTGACCCTTCTAAGGTTCAAGCAATTTTGAATATACAAACCCCTAAAAATGTTAAAGATGTTAAAAGATTTCTTGGAACTGCCGGTTGGTATAGACGTTTTGTTCCTAATCTTAGTACTTTATCAGCTCCACTCAATAAACTTACATCTACTAAAAAGAAAGCTCCACCTTTTAAATGGTCCGCCGAAGCCGATGAAGCTTTCAAAGATATTAAACAAGCGTTGGTTAGTACCCCAATACTCGCCTGTCCTGATTTTACCAAACCATTTGCTGTACATTGTGATGCATCAGCCTACGGTATAGGAGCAATGCTTACCCAAGATTTCGATGGTATCGAAAAACCTATAGCTTACATGAGCAAATCCTTAACAAATGCTCAAAAGAACTATTCAATTACTGAACGTGAGTTACTAAGTGTGATTACGTCCTTAGAACATTGGCGTTGTTACCTAGACAATGGTAAAAAATTTATAATATACACTGACCACTCTTCTTTACAATGGTTCTTACGTCTCGATAACCCTACAGGTCGACTAGCACGATGGTGCATCCGTCTCTCTATGTTTAATTTTGAAATAAAACATAAACGTGGCTCTGAACATGTGGTACCCGATCAGTTATCTCGTATCGCTCATATTAATGCTATTAATACAAAATTTGAAAAGTCTAAAGATACTTGGTACAACACTATATTTGACAAGTGTAAAATTAATCCGAGTTCGACTCCAGATTACATTATTAAAAATAATAAATTATTTAAATATGGTCGCGCTGTTTCTGAGTTGAATTCTGAATACAACTGGAAACTTGTAATTCCATTAGAACTCAGAGAGTCAATTATCTCAGAAAATCATAGTTCACCCACTGCAGCTCACTTCGGTATATTCAAAACTTACCATCGTCTAAAAATTAATTATTATTGGCCTGGTATGTACAAAGACGTAGCATTTTTCATCTCTAAATGTGATACTTGTCTAGCCTACAAACATCAAAATCAAAACATCATCGGTTTAATGGGCAAGCCTAAAAATTGCTCACGACCTTTTCAGACAATCGCTATTGATTTAATTGGTCCCTTACCCTTAACTCGTAAATTAAATAGATTCATATTAGTCGTTACTTGTTGTTTCTCTAAATATTGCCTTATTTACCCCATTAAGAGAGCAACATCTTCTATCATCAAACATATCGTTGAAAACTTAGTTTTCATGAATTATGGTATACCGGAAACCATAATACTTGACAATGGCCTCCAAATGATAAGTAATGAACTCAAAGACTTATTTAATACATACAAAATACCTCACATTCATTACAACCCACTCTACTGCCCTCAAGTAAACCCTGTCGAACGTTACAACAAAACCATAATTATAGCGATAGCTTCCTTTGTTGACGACGACCACCGTACTTGGGACTTACATTTGAACCATATTCAATTCGCCATTAACTCATCAGTTAACGAAACAACTAAATTTACCCCTTCTTTCCTCGTTTTTGGCCGTGAATTAGTTACTTGTGGTTCAATTTATTCAGATAAAGACAGTACTGATGACCTTATTTTTGCTCCTCGCGATATTTACGCAGAAAATTTGGGACATTTAATTCCAGTATTTTCACAAGTACAATCACGACTTTTTAAATCGCACCAAGTTAACGCCAAACTTTACGACAAGCATCGTCAATACATGGAATTTAATATAGATGACATAGTTTGGAAGCGTAATTACCCACTTAGCTCTTCCGACAAACATTTTTCTGCTAAATTAGCCCCTAAATTTATTAAATGCTTAATTACACACAAAATTTCGCCACTGATTTAAGATTTGTCAGATTTAAATCATAAACCTTTGGGCCGGTGGCACATAAAAGACCTTAAACCGATCTCTACATAGGGACATACTGAGTAAATACATACTGAAATATTTCAAGCTTTTTACTCACCTCATTAACTTTTTGATTTCATTTCATACGACAATTGTCATTTCAGTTTAGTTTTTTTTTAAGTATTATTTTATCTTACCTTTCAGAGCGGATGATAACTCATTAAATAGGCCAATATCGTAACTTACTAACTTTAACTAAGTCAATTAATTTTAATTGATGACTTAAATTTTCTTCAATTATTGTTCTCTTTCTTAATATATGACTTTATTAGTCATATATATTAACTATTTAATTAATTAGTTACGTCTGTAAGTCTGAGTGGACATGACGTTTATTTTTCTTTTTTTTTGCGTTTCACGCATCGCAATTTCATTGCGCCCTACCTCTTTAAGGTACTTACTTGTAAATAATTATCAGCGTGCGGTTTTTAGCAACACGTTAAAGAAGCCTTATGCTATTTTTCAAGTTAGCGGTTGGTGACTAACCCTTTAATTAAGCCTACACCATTCATAAGCCAGTTCCTTGAGAAACGCTTTTTATATATATATAAGCTTTCTCTCTTATGGTATAGTCATCAATCCAGAAATGGATTATGACTTTGGAAGGTGATGTATGATAGATTTTTAATAGGTAGAATGAATTTTGGAACTGTCTTACTGTATATACTCATCTTAATTTCATTTGCTTACTCCAAATTAACTTTCGCTTCATCCATCTAATTTATTATATCTATTATTTCCTCTTTACTCTACACTTTAACTTAATTTTACTATGTATATTTTTTCATCCAGATCATTTTTTCGTTTATATTTTTAGGATAAACAACAAAATTATTTCAAAATATTTATTTACACATTTGTACTGAATTATTCTTCATATCATTTAAATTTTTTTTAAAAAAAAAGCCTTAGACTTTTTTTTCAACCGGCCCCCCCCGGTACTGTAGCGTGGTGCGCAGTTATTTAATCTTCTTTCATTCGATCTCTAATCATCCATCTATTTCTTCTTTTCCGCGCCTGCGCTGTCAAACTATCTGACAATTTCCTTAAAAAACAACACTCGATCATCAGCTCTCATCACAATAAATTTAATAAATTCATACTTTAATATTTTCTAAAAGACCCATTACGGGTAAGAATAATTTATGTTTTTATACGTTTGTTATTTATATTTAAAATTTCAGTGTTCTAACGTTTTTATAATTTGTATGTTATTTTCAGGTCTTATATCTTATATTATATTATTAAATTATCTGAACACGCACGGCATCATTTATGGAACCCACTCCCTACCTACCTAAATACCTGCCGTGCGACAACCTTTGCCTTTTCCGCGCTTTTAAAGCCTGAAAAAACGCGACTTCCTGTTACAATGGGACACATTTCCGTCCCATTTCACGAAATCACTCCCACAAATTGCAGGAAAGCGAGAGCAAAGATGTTACACATAAGATGTTACACATCAAAAAAAAGCAATCCAATGAATCAGACTTAAACCGTGCATAACTCTGTATTAACATCCTAAACTAAGTAGTTAGTTCATCATCTCAATTCATTTACGTCTCCACCGAGGGGATCAGGACTACCCTGAATTAGGACGGTCGGGCCTTAGTCCACCACACGGGCCCAGCGCGGGTTGGTCGACTTCACACACAACCCTCGAGTTACTTCGCAGGCGTGTGCAGGTTGCCTCACGATGTTTTTCTTTCACCGTAAGAGCGTCGGATAAACGTACGAGTACATATTATGAAATCGAAATCCGAAAACACATTGGTACGTGGCAAGTTTTGAACCGGGACCTCTCGGACAGGAGGCAGCGGCCCTAGCCGTTACTTTACCGACGCTCTCTTATAGTTAGGTAGAGATATACATATTTGTGAGCGTCGGTGGCGCAACGGCAAGGGCCGCTACCTCCTATCCGGGAGGTCGTGGTTTGAGTCCTGCCACGTACCAATGTGTTTTCGAATTTCGATCTCATATGTACGTTTATCCGACGCTCTTACGGTGAAGGAAAACATCGTGAGGAAACCTGCACACATCTACGAAGAAACTCGAAGGTTATGTGTGAAGTCGACCAACCCGCACTGGGCCCGCGTGGTCGACTAAGACGCGATCGCCCTGATTCAGGGTAGGCTCAAGCCCCTCGGTGGGGCCGCATATATGAGCTGATGTGATACATGTTTTAAATTGTGACAACAATAATAATAACAGACGTTCAAGTACGAGTTCGTCTCGTTCGTTCGTAACATTTCGTTTTTGGTTAGAACGATAAGACTTAGGATTTGGTTTTGGTTTTCCTGTAAATTATAAGGGAGGCCATGTATTCTCTATTGTTTTTAACAATTCTAAACTCAGCAGTTTCGGAGATAGTTTGGATGGAAACATTGGGAATACTCGATTTTGTTATATTTTCCTACTTTCCTTAAATACGTCACATGATCCACTTGAAATAATTGCTTTTTTAAGGGTTTCGAAGTCAACAACTTACTTACAGTTTCGCCATGTCTGTCTGTACTTCTGTCCGTCTGTCTGTACGTCTGTCCGCTACTTAGCTTCAAAACTATTAGTAATAAAAAGCTGTAATTTGGCATGGGTATCACGCCGATTAATTGGTACAATAAAATCTTGTATTTTTTTTAATTACATGTAAATAGGGGGTGAATTTATTTTGTTGAAGTACCCTAGCGTGTGGGGTATCTTTGAATAATTGTTTTAAACCAACTGAGGGTTTACTGAAACCATTTTCCGACGATCGGTTTGCGAAATATTAAGCTTTAAAGTTTTTTTTTGTAACAGTCAAGTGTTACCCTCTATAAGCTAAATCGGTATTTCAGGACATCCATAAAAATTGTAAATAGTAGGACATATAATCAATTTAAAAGGAAAACTATCACGGCTGAATAAGCTTTCATAGTTTAGGAGTAATAATCAACCAACTTAAGGTGTGCAGTTGGATTTGTAAAAAGTTCATAGATAATTCATACAAAACGTTCCTATTACCAACTACAAATTTAATTTTGGTTATTTTATAAACATTTACTTTTGAAAATACTATGGAACCCTAGTTTGCGCGAGTCCGACTTCTTAATTTCTAATTTGTACCCAAAATCGAAATTTGTCCAATCCAACACGGCTGGGTAGTGTTCGGAAAGCTGTGCAATATCTTCACGTCCCAAATACTGCAGTGTCTCAAGACTAAGTTCTTTGGCCAATGTGTGTTGCCAGTGATGACATACGAAACTGAGACAATATGGTCATTTACTATGGGCCTCCAAAGAAGGAAGTTCAAGGCCACACAAAGGACAATGGAGCGTGCTATGCTCGGAGTTCCGCTGCGTGATCGAATCAGAAACGAGGAGATCCGTAGAAGAACCAAAGTAATTGACATAGCTCTCAGAATAGCTAAACATAAGTGGCAGTGGGCGGGGCACATAGCTCATAGGACAGAAAGCCAGATAGGACAATTAAGTTCTCAATTGGCGAGCGCGCGGCAGAAGACGTAGCGTAGGAAGGCGGACTGACGAGCTAGTGAAGGTTGCGGGAAGCCGCTTGACGCGGGCAGCGCAGGAACGGTCGTTGTGGCTATCCTTTGGAAAGGCATTTGTCCAGCACTGGACGTCTTTCGGTTGATATGATGATGATAACGACGCTATACGTCCATGTTTGGGTCAACATAATTGTATACTCTCTGTTCAAGTAACAAATTTCAACTTTTTTCGTCCAATAGATTCTGAGAAAATCTGGTGTGACAGATGTTCGGACGGGCAGACAGACACATGAGTGATCTTATGAGGGTTCCTTTTTTCATCGGATATGCGGAATCCTAAAAATACTACAGATCTAGTTCATTCCCTGTTCTCAACGTAAATAAATAAGTAGGTACTATAATTTCCTAGTTTCTGGTGTGACAGATGTTCGGACGGGCAGACAGATACATGAGTGATCTTATGAGGGTTCCTTTTTTTATCGGATATTCGGAACCCTAAAAATACTATAGATTTAGTTCATTCCCTGTTCTCAACCTAAATAGGTAAGTTAATTATTAGGTACTATAGTTTCATAGTTTCAATCAAGAAAATGAAATGTTGTAGCTTTGCTATCGTTGATACAACCTATTAAGCTGTTATAATATAAAGTACGGTTGTATGTTCAGGCCTCTTTCAACAGGAAAACCAATAAACAAATACTGCTACGTTAGGAGCCTTTTAATTATACGGTAGATTAATTCCAAGAAGGGTAAATTCAGTGAGATCACTAACTTGTATCGATAAACTCGAAAGAAATGTATTTAGGTTAGATTTTAAGTCCACAATTTCCAAATGTTATGAAATTTTTTTTTTCTTTACCAACTGTGGATTAAGATAGTAAAGTTTTTTTGAAGTACTCTATCAAAAAATAAGAATCAGTAAAATCAATTACCTACCTATGATGGGGACCAAGTTCGAATGGTTGACTAATAGTCTTACTTAAATAATAAAAAAAAACCTTACTAAATTTTTTCCACAACGTCTTTAATTTTTATTAATTAAAATAAAAAAAAACCAGCCAAGTGCAAGTCGGACTAGCACTCAGAGGGTTCCATACCACCACACCCCTCCACACAACTACATAGTATAATGACAACGATACCTATTCACATTACAAGCAAAAGATATCAACACGAGCGACAAAAATATGCTTTTTTTGTCATTCAGTTCGGGACTCCTTAGCGCGAGTACGACTCACACTTGGCCAATTTTTAATATTTTTTGTTTTACTTCAATGTTAGTTCTATAACTACATCAAGTTTCACGCAAGAATGTATTACTGTTTTGACGATAGAGCTAAATAAAAAATCCTTCTGAAGACTGATAAAAAAAACACGTTTTTTTGTATGGAGACCCCCATTATTTTTTCACTCTTTCAAATATTGCAGTACTTGCTGTTATAGCGGCAACAGAAATACACATTCTATGAAAATTTTAACTGTCTACCTATTACGGTTCATGAATTACAGCCCGCTGACGAAGTAACAGACGGCGGATGATTAGTAATATAGAGTCCATAGGGTCCCGTTTGTCGTCCGTTGGGTGCACGTTTCCGCGGAACACTAAAAAGTATCTAACTCAGGTGACTGTTAATATACTCAAAAAACATTACCCATCTTCTTGGATAATCGGATAAAACAAGTATGATCCCCTATCTGGCTACGAGCAAGGATTTACATGAAAAGTAGTAAATTATCAATTAAAAAAACGTTTCTAATCGAAATTTAAACCTAACTACTTATTAAAAAATGGGTTCGTTTTGAAACCAAATCGCTACATCTTTTTCTGTTTTAGGAAAAATGATAAGTATTATACCATTTCGGAATCTGCACAAAATGTACAACTTTTTGAAGCAATGGTCCCGTTTAGCGTAGTGCATTTATTTTACAGCATAAGCTACCAAATATTTTTATTTTATTACGGGAAACTGGTAGCTTCTTTAAAAAATAATAATGCAATGCATTTGATAGTCTAATTCTTCAGTAACAAAAAGCAAAAAAAAATTAATTCAAAATACCTTCATTTGAAGCTGTAGCATCCCTGAAACTGACTAAAAGTAGTGATTTACGGAAATTTCAAAAAACCCGCCATATCTCGGAAACGGTTGAAGTTTTACTAGACATAATTTTTTAAAATTCAGATAGGTCATGACTTGATCTATCCCCAGTTTCAGTTTGTACCTATATTTACTGGACACCCTGTATAAAGTGCTCTCAAAATGTATGCCAAAGCTGCAAGGGGTGTTTTTACTCGGGCATCTGAAAACCGTACAAGATCGAGTCAAACTCGCGTGAAGAGGGTTCCGTACCATTCCGAATTCCGTTAGAACGTTAAGACATGGGATTTTTGTTTCGTATTTTCTGTAAATTACAAGCGAGGTCCTATATTGCCTAGTGTGGGGTCACTGTAAACATTTGTAGTGTAATTTTTTTCTGAATAAATATTTATTTTATCTCTTATTTTTTTGGGATTCCGCACCTTATAAGGTAAAATAACCTGTTGTCATTTAAGAAATAAATAAATTCTTACGTACATACTAATTTTTATTTTATTAATTAAACCAATTACTTGTAAGATACTGAATCACATCTGAAAATATCGCAATAGAGCGGTTGATTAAATTCCAGGTGTTTTTCCACTACTTGGTCTAGTGTGTGGATATGATCCATAGTTGAGTATCCCGGGCGTAATATAGCCTAATACTATATTAAGCTAGATATATTACAAACAAATCTTTATCTAATTCTTACACCAAACGATTGAAATTGTAACTAGCAGTATGTATAGTACGGCATTCTTCAATTGGTCATTGTTGGAGCCAAAATGCGATACTTAATACACATTCACTACGTTTCCGGAAAACGTAGTGAACCGGTTGTCGTGGAAATCCTTGGGGGAGGCCTATGTCCAGCAGTGAAAGTCCTTCGGCTGATATGATGATGATGATGATGAATATTTGAATGTCATAGCGGTCTTCATAAGCCGGCTCTACAATAATAGTTGATTACAGAACTCTTTGCATGTGTTATACTAGCTTTTGCCAGCGGTTATGCCCGCATGGACATCGTTTTTATAAATGTCTTTAAGGGAGTTTTCTCCAGATCCCTCAGGAACTATATCGTGCTATTTTGATTAGCAGTCTATGTCATTTCCCACCCCCTCAACCAATTCTACACAAAAAGTCTTGAATTCGTTGCTCCGTTGCGACACCGACGTGCGCGAGCGTGGAAATGAGTTTTCCCCAATGTCCTCGGGAACTATATCAAGATATCTAATTAGTAAATAATGTCATTTTCCACCTCCTCAAAAATCTCTGTGCAAAAAATCATAGCAATCCATTGTTCCGTTGCGATGTTAAAGAAACTAACCAAAAAAAAGAGTATATTTTCAGTTCCCTCAAGAACTGCATCGGACTATGCTATTTTCACGGGATAAAGAGTAGCCTATGTCCTTCCCAGTGACACAGGCTACCTGCATGCCCAATTTCATTACGATTGGTCAAGGTGTTGTACCATTCAAAGGTAACAAACAAACAAATAATAGTAGATTGTTAATCAAGGGAAGAAAGTGACCCATTTCACTCGAGATATTTCTGGCGCTCGAACGAAGTGAGAGCGCCAATAGTTCGAGGGTGGAATGGGTCATTTCACCCGAGTTAAACACTCTACTTTTCATTTCGACTGTGAGGAAATGAATTATTTATATGATATAAAGTATTAATTAGATATCAATAAATTAAGCTTACCTATACCCAGCCTCCAACCTTTTCGCAATGGCCGCTAGCCACGGCCGACTAGATTGTACCTAATCGAGATGGTCACGACGTGCATCTAGGTAGCCATGGCGAAAATTTAAAAAAAAGTGTCATTTTATCATTGCATTATGGCGCGCAGCAGAATGATTTAATATCAACCTATAGATCTAAAAAAACACGTCGTTTAATGTTTAGTTGAGTTTAGATATATGAAAACCTCTTATTTTAATGTAATTTAATTATATTAAAAAAAAATTACTTTCCACCCTAGGGATGACAATACTTTCCTCCTTAGGGATGGAAAAGCAATGTTCCGCCCGGCTATCTACTCATGAAAATTAAACTTTCCGAAAAGGAGAGATGAAAACACATTTTCACATTTAGAATATAAGTAAGGAATTTACATCTAAAAATAAGTAGGTTCTTGAAGTCCTTACCAAAGGCACACCCTGAACACTTCATACAAAGGGCCAGAAATGACATTTCAAAAAAGGAATGACGGAACAAACAACATGGCGGCGAAATCCTATACGTTCGACAACCAAACTGTAACCAATCAGTATCAATCTGGGTGACGAAGGGGTGAGGTTGCAATCTAGAGAGCGGCAGGGAGTGTCCATACTGTATGTTAGTACTAACTACTAGTATATAAGGTCTAACAAAATTAGCTGAAACTATTGTAACTGGTGCTTCCACACATGAAACTGATCAACTTTCCCCATGAAACCCATTGTCAAATCTCGAAAAAAAATATTGAGCTTCCCATACTAAGTTGTCTGATCAGCTGATCGAGTTAGTATGGGAGAGTCAAACTTTTTTTTGCGATTTGACAATGAGTTCCATGGATAAAGTTGTTCAGTTTCATGGAGAAAGTTATTCAGTTTCATGGGTAGAAGCACCAGTTAAATTAGTTAATAGTTAAGTTAATTTTGTTACACCTTATGTATACTTTGCCAAAGGGTTCCAGAGCCGACAAGTTCGTATTTATACGCCTTTGTCACGCCCGAACGATTCGACACGGTTCTACCATTAGAGTCCCGCTGGGAGCTCCCGCAGTTGGTAAAGTTATGTTAGTAATAAGCTGGTAAGTGGCACAGCAAAGAAAACTTTCTTTGTAAGTAGGTACCTAAGCGATGACGTTGGTTGAAATTTACTTTGAAACTGCGCGGCCAAGTGTGAAGAAAAAAACTGAGGCTTTATATTTTGACTTTGGGAGTAGGTAGTTTGAAAGTATTCTGATTTAAGAACCTTGTTTGTATTTCAAACTCAACCTAGTTACATATACAGCGTGTAAAAAAACTGAACAGCAAAGCTTTAAAGTGGGCATTAAACTGAACAACTTTCCCCAAGGAACACGTACTTAGTTGCCTGTTCATTCAAAATTGGTCAAACAACCGATCGATTTATATGAAAAGTCCATTTTTAGCGATATCAGCAAAGTCGTAAAACAAAAGTTGTTTAGTATGATTAGTGCTAGGCTGGCCAAACCCAGGCCCACTAAGGTATTTGATTTTGCCCGACAGGCCTTCGGTCGCGGTGGCACGCACGTGGTTTATAAAACTAAAAACCGACTTCAAAATAAAATTCACTCAAAAGTATGAAATATTATTATTATACTTAAATACACGATAAATCAAAGGTGGGTACGAATTTTAAATAGGTTTAATTCCACCTATGTGTATAAAAAAAATGTTTTCGACACTATCATACATTAAAAATAAATATCGCACATAGCTCGTAGAACAGGTGGCCATTGGGCAATAAAGTTCTCGAGTGGCGACAGCGCACCCGAAAACGTAGCGTAGGAAGGGCTTCCACGCGGTGGACCGACAACCTGGTAAAGACCGCGGGAAGCCGATGGATGCGGGCAGCGCAGGACCGGTCGTCGTGGAAATCCTTGGGGGAGGCCTTTGTCCTGGAGTGGACGTTTTTTGGCTGATATGATGATGATGATGATGATCGCACATCTATTATCGCAAAACACATTTCATATTTGATTGTATGTAATATCCACAACAGATTTAAAACCAAATATCTACAAATTACTATCAGGAAAAACTCTCCACAGGTCACATTAAATAAAAAGAATATATCATTTCATTTAGAACTAAAGTGTACATAAATTAAAGCATTTTTTTTGCTTTATTTTTAGTATAAATTACCTTTTAAATATGTAGCAGTGCCTTTAAAAGTAGTGGCCCGGCGCCGTCACAGTCTAAGAAATTTTGCTCACCTAGGAAATTTTTTGCTCAGTCCTTTTACACGCTGCATATGTGCTTAGGTTCACTTTTATAAGTATTTATGTACCAATAATCAGAATATTTTCAAACTAACTATTATCAAAATACAGCGAATCTCAATATTATTATTATAGTAAGTACTTGGTTATCTATAATATAATAAAACTGTAACGGGGCCGTGTCTGTACATGAAATATTTTTGGAAAATAATAACTGTGGTGGACATTACTAACGATACAGAGGCCAAAACAACAACTTTTGGAATTTTTGTCTGTCTGTCTGTCTGTCTGTCTGTATGTTCGCGCATCACGCAAAAACTACCGGGCCGATTTTGATGAAATTTTGTATGGTGGTTCCTTATAGCTCGGGTTAACATATAGGATACATTTTATCCCAGAAAATTCAAGAGTTCCCGTGGGAAAATCAAAAGTATTCATTTATAGAATGGCTCATCACGCAAATGTGGCTAGACCTATTAAAATCAAATTTTACACGTTGATATCCTTATCGCGAACTAAAACTGGGACATTGTGAATCCCAAAAAAAATTTGGGTTCCTACAGGAATGCAAAAAATTGTATCTTTAGAATGACTCAACGTAACAATATGAAACCTTTACATTGGGATGGGGTGTTTTGACCATCATTGTATAGTCGGGTATTCGTTATCCCGGAAAACTAAAGAGGTCCCGTGGGAAATTATCTATCGATACTTACAATAATAACAAAAGAGTATTTTTTCCTATATATTAGCTACACATACCACACATTATAATCATAGCAGCAGAATGTCAATAGATGGCACTGCAGGGATAATAAAACGCGCTTAAGTTGTATTAAAACATTAAAATATTATTTCATACTTTTGAGTGGATTTCTTTTATGTATTTTTCAGCATACGCTACTTTAAACTCTGAAACTATGGTACGTAGAGATGTGTTTCATAGACGAACAGAGAGGTATTTTTTTACAGATTCCAATCGTGTAAAAAAATAAAAACACATAAATCGAGTTTAGCATCTTTTAACAGGAGGCACAGATATGGGAACTCTTCTAACGGCGACTATTTGCGTGTGGCAGTTGCTCTCCGCCTGCAATATCAATATCTGTGAACCTCATCAATGTGTTTGCGGGTCCTCAGTGGAGGCAATTGGCCATCACTCACTGAGTTGCAGTCGTGTTTGTGAATATAGCCACGTCACCAATTCCTTAATGACCTCACTCGGAGGGCACTGGTCTCGGCCAGATGGAATATTCCATCTTTGATGCAGCCGCCGGCCGGGCTTTAGTCGATCTGATGGCAAAAGGCCGGAGGGTTTAAACAGGTGCTATGGCAAAGAGGAAGCCATTTTTTCTGCCTCACTCCTCACCCGTACGGTACTGCTCAATTTGCGGTGAGAAAGAAGCATAATAAGTACTCGGTCTTGGAGGCAAATTACTGCTTTGTGCCGCTGGTCTGTGAGACAACCGGCTGCTGAACCCTCAGAGGCCTTTGCCTTCACAAAGGAGATTGGCCTTCGCCTTCGAGAGAGATGTGACGTGAGGTCTTACCTGCTGCTAAGGTTGTCTATTGCCATCCAGCGCGGCAACGAGAAGTGCGTCTTGGGCTCCTTTGGAGCTGATACGACTCGAGGATTTGACCCATATTAATATTGTTAGGAAATTTTATTACTAGATTGATACCTATCATCATATCAGCCACAAATCGTCCACTGCTGAACAAAGGCCTCCCCCAAGGATTTCCACGACGACCGGTCCTGCGCTGCCCGCATCCATCGGCTTCCCGCGACCTTCACCAGGTCATCGGTCCACCGCGTGGGAGGCCTGCCTACGCTACGTTACTAGATTGATACCTATAATGATTTGAATTAGTTTTTTGATAATATAGATATATGTGTAATTTCATCATATCAGTTTATATACGTCCCCACCAAGGGGCTCGACCTGCCCTGAGTTAGGGCGATCTGGCCTTAGACGATCACGCGGGCCCATTGCAGGTTGATTGACTTCACACATAAGCATCGAGTTTCTTCGCAGGCGTGTGCAGGTTTCCTCACGATGTTTTTCTCACCGTAAGAGCGTCGGATAAACGTACATACCAGTATGAAATCGATATTCGTATAGATATTGGTAAGTGGCAGGATTCGAACAACGGCCTTCCGAACAGGAGGTATTGGCCCTAACCGTTTTACCACCGACGCTCTATATTTTATTTAATATTTAGAAATCCTTACTTAGTATTATAAATGTGAAAATGTGTTTGTTTGTAACCTATTCACACTTCAACACCTCTACCAATCTTGATGAAATTTGGCATATGAGGTGAAAAATAATATAATTTACTAATAAGTATATCCTGACATAGTTCCCGAGGGATCTGGGGACAACTGTTTTCTACGCTCGCGCACGTCGGTGGCGTCGCAACGGAGCAACGGATTAAAGTGATTTTTTGTATAGAATTTGTTGAGGGGGTGGGAAGTGACAAAGACTGCTAATCCGAATAGCCCGATACAGTTCCTGAGGTACCTGGAGAAAACTCATGTCCACGCTTGCGAGCTGATTGCGGCTCGCGCACCACTCACCCTCAAAAAGAGTCATAAAAGCTATGTCCACGTGGGCGAAGCCGCGGGCAAAAGCTAGTCTATCATAAAGAGCGTTGGTGGCGTGACGGTTACGGCCACTACCTC
The DNA here is from genome assembly GCA_947284805.1 of Coleophora flavipennella. Lineage (NCBI taxonomy): Eukaryota > Metazoa > Arthropoda > Insecta > Lepidoptera > Coleophoridae > Coleophora > Coleophora flavipennella. The sequence goes on along the minus strand of OX369257.1, from coordinate 8,151,619 downwards.
CTGTCCGGGAGGCCGTGATTCAAATCCTGCCACGTACCAATGTGTTTGCGAATTTCGATTTCATATGTACGTTTTTCCGACGCTCTTACGGTGAAAGAAAACACTTTTTGAGGGAACCTGCACATGCCTGCGAAGAAACTCGAAGGTGTGTGTGATGTCGACCAACCCGCACTGGACCCGCGTGGCGACTAAGGCCCGATCGCCCTAATTCTGGGTAGGCTCGAGCCCCACGGTGGGGACGTATGGACACTAAAGTGGCAGGGGGTTGAGCACATAGTTCACAAAAAGGACGTCCGGTGGGACAGTAAATGACAATGGGCACTTTTAGTTCAAAGTGAAATGTAATTTAATAAAATGTATCCACAATTGTTTCATTCAGTAATTAATAGTTCCAGAAGATGCTGCTAGGTTTAGAAATTAGACCAAGTTTTACACATTGTCCTTTCTCGAACGGCTATCCCGTACCAGAAGACGGTAGTGTCGGTGGACCGACGACCTGGTGAATGTCGCGGCAAGCTGCTCCGATCGTTCTGGAAATCCTGGAGGAGGTATAAGTAAAAACGTCTGGCAGCTGATATAATGAAAAAGCACGTAATTCCTTCTAGCTCTTCTGTTGTTACTTACTAGTAAAAGCTAACAGGAATCTTTAATGTCTAGGTCCATTTTTGAAATACATATAAAACCATTTCTTCTCTGAGATTAGGTGATTGATGATGTCACCATAGGGGGCCAAATTACGTTTGTTTCCTGCACTTTCGATATGTCATCATCATCTCAGTTGTATCACTCTTGAAAGAGTAGTCGTGGTAAACACATAGTATCCTGGACGGCAGAAGCAACTCTCCTCATGATATCCCATTCATCTCTCTCTGCTCGTAGACATTCTTGAGCATTTCATGGCGAGAAAAGGCAGTAGGTATGGCTCCCGGCTTAGAGTAAGGCCATATGGCTCCTGGCTTAGAGTAAGGCCATATCTCTCCCCGTGGGTGTCGTAAGAGACGACTAAGGGACTAAACCGGAAGATGGGTAGCAGCGTCCTTCGCCACCACATAGCACAGTGCGAACGCCAACCCACCTGCCAAGCGTGGAGGCCTATGTCAAGCAGTGGACGTCTTTTGGCTAATAAGATGTAGCAGAATCATATCAGCTCATATACTTCCCCTCCGAGGGGTTAGAGCCTACCCTGAATTAGGGCGATCGGGCCTTAGTCGACCACGCGGGCCGAATTTCTTCGCAGGTTGTGTGCAGGTTTCCTCACGATGTTTTTCCTTCACCGTAAGAGCGTCGGATAAACGTACGTATGAAATCGAAATCGAAATCACATTGGTACGTGGCAGGACTCGAACCACGACTTCCCGGACAGGAGGCGGCGGCCCTAGCCGTTACGCCACCGACGCCACATTAGGCAGATTAGAGGCAAAAAAATAGAACATGCTAAAAAAATACTATACTACCATTTTTTTCCAAGACTAAATATATACACAATACAAATAATAATAAACGACAATTAATATTGTCCTAGGAACCAAGTGTTGCCCGTGTTCAAAATTAAAGACTAAGCCAGCGCAGTTTGCATAATCGCATCAATCTTGTAAGTTAAACAATTTTAGACTCAGACAACACTTGAATGCGTGGCGTATTTTAGTCTGGGAGAAAATGGGATCGTATTTTTTTACCAGTGTAAAATATTACTAATAATTTTTTTGTCTCGGATTCTTTAGGCATAAGGAAGATAACACTTTTTAGGTACCTATCAAATAAATCTAGCATTGAAACTAAACAGATAAACTATAATCAAAGCAAAAAAAGAGAGTAAATCCCGTTTCCTGAACAGCAAACTGTTGATGTAGAGCTCCGGAAGTCCATCAGACAATAAAAGAGTTTTGTGTGAGGAGTACACATGACTGTGGACTTTAGGACAAAAATGTACACTGTTTAAGGGTTCCGTACTTCAAAAGTAAAAAGGAATCCTTTGAAATTCACTTCGTTATCCGTGTATCTGTCTGTCTATCTGTAGGTCTATCTGCTTGTCTGTTATGAACTTTTTTCTCAGGAAATCGTGGAGGTATCAAATCATATATATAAAGGATCTACAGCCCCTGAAACTTCTAAATTAAAACTACAAAAAGTTACGGCCATTTTGCTATCATTTATGTCACATATTTTGATACGATACTTCCCGTTAACCTACAATCATGCAATTTGGCAAGAAACAAGGTCTTACAGTACAAGTCAAGGGAAAAACCGAAAACATATTAACTTGTGCCCGCGGCTTCACTAGCGTGGGCATCGTTTTTATGACTGTCTTTGAAGGTGAGTGGTGCCCGACCAGTAAGAGGCTCGCGAGCGTAGATGTCACTCAGGAAATAAGTAGCTTTTTACTTGTGAAAGAATTTTAAAAAACGGATTAGTAGTTCCAGAGATTACTTCCTACAAACAAGCTCACAAACTTACAAACTTTACCTCTTTATAATATTAGTGTAAAAAAAATTGTTTTGTGATTACAAACCTACTTACATTTTGCAGATGAAAAATTTATCGTGACCTATATATAAGGTGGAACAAAATTAGCTGAAACTATTTTAACTGGTGCTTCTACCCATGAAACTGAACAACTTTCCCCGTGGAACCCATAGTCAATTCGCAAAAAAAATTGGCTCTCCCATACTAACTCGATCAGCTGATCAGCCAACTTAGTATGGGAAGTTCAAAAAAAAATTTGAGATTTGAGTATGGGTTCCATGGGGAAAGTTGTTCAGTTTCATGGGTAGAAGCACCAGTTAAAAATACAGCGAATAGAAAAATTAGCAAAATTCGCTGAAAATAAAAATAGTTTCAGCTAATTTTGTTGCACCTTATTATATCGTTTTATAGGAGAATATTTTTCTAACCACAAAGATAATTTTGTCCTCCAATCTGATTGTTGTACTCGTTGATGTTTGTAGGGTTTCGTTCCCTTTGTATAGGTATGGAATCCGCCCCTCTAAGTGACAAAAAACCGGCCAGGTGCGAGTCGGAGTTGCGCGCCTAGGGTTCCGTACTGCCACATGATAAATTTCACCTATACTGTAACCTTCTGTTTGCATGTTCGTAGTGATTCGTCACCCTTATTACCGCTAGACTGACTCGCATTTGGCTAGCTGTATTATTTTTCGGTGAACCAAACCACCGGCCGCCCCTCACGTATTGCCGCCCCGGGCCAAGTGCTCCCCTGGACATAGGGTAAAGACGCCTCTGTGAAGCCATTTTTGAGAAAAAATAATATATACCCTGGATTTGTATGGGAGGTTCCTTATTATTTTCTTGAAATAACGAACTATCGCTTGGTGTAGGCCATGTAAAGTTATAGTAACGTACCGAGACTCATAAAAGTCGTTAAAGCCTTTTATTATTAAAAGCTTTTATTCAGTTGTAATATTTCTATGTATGTTTGTTTAATTTTAATATTGCTATCGAGATTAGAGCGAATTTCACGGGTCCGATTAAGCTAAAATTTGGAATGAAGCCGTATTCCCGGCGACAATAAATCCTTTTGTTATTTTGAAGTTGATCTGATGATGAACTTTGGAGGTGGAATCAAGGTCCCAGAATCGTTGTTCATTTTTCAATAGATTCAATTTCAATTTGGAACCGTGTATTTTTTATTCATTCGAGCATTTGGTTTTTTGAGCATAAACCTATTTTCAAATAAAAGCTTGTATCAAAATGCTTTTAGGTTTTTCGAAAATTATTTAGACTCTCTTTGTGTAAGACAATCGATCAAAATCTTAACTTCAATTTTTTGCCATCACAGTACCTTCTTCATTCCTTCGCTCGAAAGTAAAAATGGTAGGTACGGTGAATGTGGTAGTTGATTTTCTGTTGAAACAATTGCCGATAAACCAATTCTGTTAAAAGTCCCTAACCACCTCGGTGGCGTAATGGTTAAGTCCATTATCTTTTCATCAGGAGGTCACGGGTTCTATTGCCGGCGGAGTCTAACTTTGGAAGACTCGGTTTGGCTGGTGGAAGTGCATTTTCTAAGCCCTCCTGGCTAGCTACTGCCATCTTATCTAAGTCTTGCAGCCAAACATCAACGTCAATAACATTGATGTGTTCCGGCTTGAAGATAAGATAGCCAGTTTCCCATTTCGTTAGCTCACTTCCATCTTCGGCATCATCGTTACTTATCATTAGGTAAGATGATGCTATGTGGGCTCACCAATGGTTGATAAAAAAATGTTAATTGAAGATTGTTTTTTAAGGGAATTTATTCAACAGGATCGACATTTATATAACAAGCCTTGTTCATCATAATCGGCTTATATAACGTCCTCACCGAGCCTACCTTGAATTAGGGCGATCGGGCCTCAGTCGACCACGCGAGCCCAGTGCGGGTTGGTAGATTTCACACACAACCTTCGAGTTTCTTCGCAGGCGTGTGCAGGTTTCCTCATGAAATTTTCCTTCACCGTAAGAGCATTGGATAAATGTACATAATGACCTGCTCGGTGAAGTTGTAAAGGCCCCACGGCCAACAACAAGCTTGTCCTTTCGAAAAAAAGAAAAAAAAAATGTAGATAATGAAATATAAACTCGAAAACAAATTGGTATATGGCAGGTTTCGAACCACAACCTCCCGTTAAATACCGATGTGAGAACACCACAAAAGTGATTTGAACTTCCATACAGGCATCGGACTGCGTCATTTCATGGCAGTTTTCGACATACTGCTACGAAATACTGAAACAACATACCACCACCTATTCAAGGTTCGAGTTAAAGTTATTAAATCATTATCTAGAATACGATAAAAATGCCTGTGGTTCACCACGTCCTTCCTACCTACTTAGACCTTAGTAAGTGAAACTTTATTATCAGCAGGTAAACAAAATCATTTCGTCATCATAATATATTAAGATTTTATTACAACACGGCTGACCGCACCGTGCACGCAATCGCAGCAGCCCTGGGCCACGCTGAAAACCAGCGCTGTGTTGCAGCATAGCCGTACGCAGTATATTATATTGAACGTGGTCCGTGTTTCACACACACACACACACACACACGCACACACACAGACACAAACACACAAAAAAATGTGTATCCCCTACATCTAAAGAGGTGGTGAAGTTTGTTTCGTTGACGTACCCTATCATGTGGGGTATTATTGAATAGGTTATTGAAAACTATTGAGGATTTACTATTAAAACATTTTTCGATTCAGGTATGTGTTTCCGTAATCATAAGCTTTAAAGTGCTAATTTTTGTTAGAGTTAAATGCCCTCCCCCCTACCAGCTAAACCGCTATTTCAGGCATCTTAAAAAAGTGTAAATCATCATTACAGCTCATATACGTCCCCACCGAGGGGCTCGAGCCTACCCTGAATCAGGGCGATTAGGCCTTAGTCGACCACGCGGGCCCAGTGCGGGTTGGTCGACTTCACACACAACCTTCGAGTTTCTTCGCAGGCGTGTGCAGGTTTCCTCACGATGTTTTCCTTCACCGTTAAAGCAATCGGTAATATGTACGTAAGTTTTTTTTGAAAAACTCATTGGTACATTGGCCGTCCAGATTTGAACCCGGTACCTCTGGTTAGATGGACCGAGTCGTTACCGGTTGAGCCACCGACGCTGTAAAAAAGTGTAACTAGTAAGATATAATTATTTTTCTTCATCTTAGCAGCTCATATACGGTCCCCACCGAGAGGCTCGAATTCGAGGCCTACCCTGAATTAGGGCGATCGGGCCTTAGTCGACCACGCGGGCCCAGTGCGGGTTGGCCGAATTCACTCACACACAACCTTCGAGTTTCTTCGCAGGCTTGTGCAGGTTTCCTCACGATGTTTTCCTTCACCGTAAGAGCATCCACCGTAGAAGACATAATTAATCAATTTTAAAGCAAAAACTATCACGGCTTTTTTAGTTTATGAGTAATATCGAGCAAATTAAAATATTGTAAAAAATTTAGAGATTTTTCATACAAAATTTTCTATTACAAAATGCAAATATAATTTTGTTTTTAAAATATGTAATATTTATTTTTTGAAACCTACGGAACCCTACTTTTCACGAGTCCAACTCGCATTTAACAGGTTTTTTTAATGAAGTCATACAAACCCGTACAATAGAAAAGTCATACAGTAGGTACCTGCAATTGCCGCGCCACCTGATAGTTAGATAGTTATTTTAACTGTTGCTTTTTTCCCAGTTCTTATAATTTCTATGTTGTTATTTTCTCCTATTATAACCGCCTCTGTGACGTAATGGTTAGTCCATTCGCTTCACACCAGGAGGTCGCGGGTTCGATTCCCGGCGGGGTCAACTTTGTAAGACTCGGTTTGATTGGTGGTAGGGCATTTTCTTAGCCCGCCTTGCTAGTTACCACCATCTTAACTAAGTCTGGCCGCCAAAACATCAGTGTTAACAGCATTCATGTATGTTAGCCAGATCCCCATTGCGTTGGGGAATATTGGTAAGCCCGCTCCCATCTTCGGCAACATCGTCATTTACCTTCAGGTGAGATGATGCCAAGGGCTTACCAATTTAAATAAAAAAGAGATAGTTTTTTTCCAGTGTTATTTTCTCCTATTGTTGTTGGATTTGTGCCAGTATTGTGTATGTGTGTTTGGTCTCAAGGAATCAATAAAATAATATAGAGGCCTTATCTGTTACACCACCGACGCTCAAAGGCTAGTTAACATTCTGTTTTACCCTCTATTTACCAAAATATACGAATGTAAAACAATCAAGAAACCTCTTATAAAATTATAATTCAACTATCTCTACTAAACTAATCACGAATTACACTTCTATTTCTCTGAAATCGCTTTGGTGATACGTAAATCATGAACTCCACCGACGAATAACCCCTTTCGTACCAAAGCTTGCATTCTATCAACAGGGACATCCCAAGAGTGAAATTGGACACTTGTATGGCTACCAACTGAGACGTGGCGTTCATTTCCATTGGGAACAACTCTGAATCAAAACCAGGAGGATACGGATAGTACTTGATGCTGCCAATATGCTCCTTGTCGTACGAGTGATAACCATTACACGAAAGCCAATATTTCTTTGCATCCTTTTTCACCCATTCCTGCACTTGTTCAGGAGCTGATTGCATAACAGTGGAATTGCTGCTCAAAGGTTTCGCGGCCCAGTTCATTTGTTTGTTTATCCTTAGAACGACGCAGGGTGTATCACCGTAGCCGTATGGAGGTTTTCCACACGGGCCCAAGTTGCTCGACGACATTTCCGTCTGTCTTTTGCGTCTGCGTTTCACGAGCAAATCATCTAACGCGCTGATGTATTTCCTGTATTCGCCATCTTCTCCGTTCCTGTACCAGATTAAAGGGAAGTTGTTATCGCCCACGCCTGCTGGGGTTGCAGTCAGCCCCACATCATCATCGTAAGTAAGAAATAGAAAATCCGATAAGGCAGCTGGATTTCCTTGCTGTTTCTTGATGATCATCAGAGATATATACATCAATATCATCGTGAAGGTTGCGAGAAAAGTGAAGTAAATGGTTGCGTAGATGACCATTTCGATCCAGTTTTTTAAAGTCCTATCGCAGAAAGTTTTCTCGTCTTTATTGTACATATACCTGAAGCATTTTTTGTAGAAGGGGTCGGGAGGAGGTTCCGGGATGTAGTTTGCAGATCGGCAAGGGGGCGATGACACGGAGAGGGGTACGATAGGGTCTGCAGAGGGGCGCCTGTGTTGCTTAGTGGGGCGTCCGGGTTGACCCACCATGGGACTAGGAGGATGCTGTGCCATGCCTAATGTTCTTCCCTCAAATCACTAAACTAGAAAAACAAGGGAGAAAGTTATAATTTTCTTAATTTGCTTATACAAAAAACACAATCGTTTATAGAAAGAACGCTATGTTTATGTCATGGATACGCGATCAAGTATTAACATTTTATTTGCGTTTTTGTAATTGTCGTAACTGTCATCACATTAAAGAAAGCAAAGAAAATGTGATCAAGTAGGCTTAGGCTATGGTATAAAAAAAAACATTTCTCTGGCTATGACAACATGCAAAGATATCAAGCACCAGCTGGCGTAACTGTCGCAGCCTTATCGTAGAATTAGCCATTTTACAGAAGGGCGCGCCGCTTTGTAAACTATTGAGTAAAAAACTCCGAATAAAACTGAGTCGGACGGACGGGCAGATGGTTAGGATAGGTTAGGTTACATGTCATGTTCTACCTCCACCCGACCCGGTTTTATTCGGAGTTTTTTACTGAGTAGTTTTACAAAGCGGCGCGCCATTTTGTAAAACTACTCAGTAAAATACTCCCAATGAAACCGAGTCAGACGGACGGGCAGACGGTTAGGTTAGGTTACATGTCTTGTCCTACCTCCACCCGACTCGATTTTATTCGGAGTTTTTTACTGAGTATTTTTACAAAGCGGCGCGCCGTTTTGTACAACGACTAATTCTACGACATAACCATCCCGTGGATGGACTTTAGGTGTGGCTGAAAAATTTTAGTCTCTTAATTTTGGGGGTAGTTTTACGGATTAATTTTTTAAGAGATAAAAATATAAAATAAGTAGTTATCGTAGTCTACCTTCACAATATGACAAAGTTATATCTGAATGCAGTACAATTTGTACCACATTGTAAATGTACTTTTAATTATATTGTTTACTGTTTTGTGTTGAGTTGTAGTGTGTACCAGGCTGTTCTCTATGCTTCACCTGATTGTATGAAAATAGGTTACACACACTTATAAATAGACAAAAAAAATTGTCTATTACAAATAATGTCATGATTCAGATTACAGTCTAAGGTATTGGTATTTGTTATGGAATAAACATATAATTATGTTTTTGTCATTTACATAATCTATTATTTTATAGTATCCTCTAGACTCTAGAGCACAAGCATTTTTGATATGAGTCTTGAATTTATTCTGTGACAAACTAGTTACATTTTCTGGAATAATATTGTAGAATCTTATACACTGCCCCACAAACGACATTTTAACCTTACTCAATCTCGAATAGGCTATCTATTTTATTCAAATTATGCCTGTCACTATTTTTAGGAAATAAATTCAAATTCTTACGAAGGTACAGTAGCCAGCACGTGGCGATGGACAGTATACACACATATAACTACGACCGATTTTTAACAGTTGAACACTCGCACACATCGGTGATTGGTAGAATTCGTCATCTTTACGAAAATATACCAATCGACATTCTTTTCTAATTATGCGTCTATTTAAGACCAATAAGGAATTCCACAGGAATTCACACAAACTTATGACCACAGATCTGTGCTTTTGATAAATCATAAGCCACGCCCCTTACAAAGCATCCGCCATAGATCTAATAAACCAAGCATCCGCGCAGTGACACGAGCTAGCAAGCAGTGTTGCCGTTTTAGCCACCGAAGTGGCTAGTGGCTAGACCTAGCATATTTTTAACGGTTTAGCAAAAAATAATTTTAGCTAACAAAACGATTCTAGTTACTTTTGTCGCGAACACGATGGATTTAACATCTTGTCGCGAATGAACTTCATAAAGATGACCTAACTTAAATTGATTAGTCTATGACGAATCGGTAAACAGCAAAGAGTTTTTATCCTCTTAGTCATTTCACTCGTTTTATATAGGAGCGCCGGGCTCATAATTCATTTCATTTCGATTTCGCGTGTGCTTCGATCAACATCTCTTCGAGCCAACCACGAGGATGGAAGAAGACCTGGACCAGCTGCTACTACTACTACGCCAAAGGACCCAAGTTGAGTATTATAGTTGATTTCATATCTTGTCGAAACCTCTCTTTGCTTCTAACTTGCTCATGTAACTATATCCGATGTAATCTTGATATTTACACAATGCCTGGTGACGGTATCAGCCTAAAGGCTCCACAATCACCAAACCCCATCGACCTTGCACCATATTTCCACGACACATCATACACGCTACCACAGCTCGCACATAACCTATAATCATCGTGTCCTTTGACACATTGTTTTCCTAACACAGCTAGGTGGAGAGATGACAATTGAACGACGTGGCGCTGACGTGGCGAGCGCGCTGCAGATCCTGTTGAGTACACGGAACGGACAGGAACCCAATACCTTGGATGAACCTGAGACTGTTTATGGATATACGGAAGACAACATACTCGAGTATGATCTGTAAGTTACGGGAAGCCGCAGATCTTTCCAGAGTGCCGACTACCTAGATGTGGATCAATCGACGTGTGAGAATAGCGTGGTACCCGCTGATGCTTCGGTGAACGTGGATAGCCAGATGTCGCCTGGCAATGGGGAAATTAAACCTCTCCCCCGACGAGGGACATGGGGAATGAGTTTCTCCTCCAACGTGGGACATGGGGAACGCTACCTACTCCCCCAACGGTCCCCAACGACTCGCCAGCCCGGACGCGGGTGGGACGAGGGGACGGATAGCCAGATGTCGCCTGGCAATGGGGAAATTAAACCTCTCCCCCGACGAGGGACATGGGGAATGAGTTTCTCCTCCAACGTGGGACATGGGGAACGCTACCTACTCCCCCAACGGTCCCCAACGACTCGCCAGCCCGGACGCGGGTGGGACGAGGGGACGGATAGCCAGATGTCGCCTGGCAATGGGGAAATTAAACCTCTCCCCCGACGAGGGACATGGGGAATGAGTTTCTCCTCCAACGTGGGACATGGGGAACGCTACCTACTCCCCCAACGGTCCCCAACGACTCGCCAGCCCGGACGCGGGTGGGACAAGGGGACGAATAGCCAGATGTCACCTGGCAATGGGGAAATTCAACCTCTCCCCCGACGAGGGACATGGGGAATGAGTTTCTCCTCCAACGTGGGACATGGGGAACGCTACCTACTCCCCCAACGGTCCCCAACGACTCGCCAGCCCAGACGCGGGTGGGACGAGGGGACGGATAGCCAGATGTCGCCTGGCAATGGGGAAATTAAACCTCTCCCCCGACGAGGGACATGGGGAATGAGTTTCTCCTCCAACGTGGGACATGGGGAACGCTACCTACTCCCCCAACGGTCCCCAACGACTCGCCAGCCCGGACGCGGGTGGGACGAGGGGACGGATACCCAGATGTCGCCTGGCAATGGGGAAATTAAACCTCTCCCCCGACGAGGGACATGGGGAACGAGTTACTCCTCCAACGTGGGACATGGGGAACGTTACTCCCCCAACAGTCCCCAACGACTCGCCAGCCCGGACGCGGGTGGGACGAGGAGGTGGCTCCTCCAACGTGGGACATGGGGAACGAGTTACTCCTCCAACGTGGGACATGAGGAACGAGTTACTCCTCCAACGTGGGACATGGGGAACGAGTTACTCCTCCAACGTGGGACATGACAATGGGATCCTCCTTCCTTACCTTCCCTTACCTTCCTCACCACCAACCTATTAATGATTCTTTTCTTTCAGCACTGTTGTCGTTTGATGTGTGACTAACCATTGCTTTACCCATGCTATTGTGTTCATGTAATATGTGATGTTCATTTGTATACACACCCGACATCAAACACACACTCATAGAAAGACGCCTCATGCAACACTGATTGCTTATTTCATGTGCATCCTCATCCCGTGATTTAGCCATGGACTGCAGGTCCATCCCAAGGTAGAACCCCACTCCTCACGACAGATTATGGGATCCGCTATCATACTCATGCCAGTTTAATTACAGGAGTTGGACGAACACCTGGCAGCACGGGTGGTCGGGTGTACTCTGCGATGGTGAAGGACATGAAGTGTGTTGCAGTACAGCGAGTCACATGTGAGTTTAATCATAAGTGCGTACATGACATTCGCGGTGCAGATACAGACGTATACATCGCTCCGCGACAACTTTTGGTAATTATGTTTTTGATAATTACTGTTTACAGTTGACCAAATATTTGACCTACTTACTGCGGTCTTGTCTTCCTCACTCTAATGCGTAAGTAAGTAGTTAACTGTCATGAACACACTGAAACAAAAATTATTGTGGCTAGATCTAGCATATTTTTAACGGTTTAGCAAAAAATAATTTTAGCTAACAAAACGATTCTAGTTACTTTTGGTAATTATGTTTTTGATAATTACTGTTTACAGTTGACCAAATATTTGACCTACTTACTGCGGTCTTGTCTTCCTCACTCTAATGCGTAAGTAAGTAGTTAACTGTCATGAACACACTGAAAAATAAATTATGAAACAAAATGTGTGCATTAACACTTAATTCCATAATTATGATTAAAAGTCAATTAAAATAAATAATAAATATGCCACGACTATGTTTTGCCACCTGAAGTTTTAAACAAATTTACAGAAGCGGAAAAAGCAATCAAAAAAATTGAAACCCCATCTACATCATCACCACCGATCGATTGACGTTGTCGTAGAGATTCCAGAATTACCAGATGCCATTGTAGACCTACAATTTTTTTTTTCTACATGTATTAGATACTGTTTTAATTAAACCCACATCCTTATTACAAAATTGGCCACTTTTTCATTTTAATAACCACAAACAAGATTGTCCTAACGGCAACACTGCCAGTATATTAAAGTCACTCACTCATCCGTCTCCGTCTCGTCCCGTCCAAAGGGAATATAAGTCACCAATACTTACTACGTTTGTCAGTCCAAGTCTAGTCGCATAGATATTAGATAGCATTTATTGTGAATTTGTGAGCGTACACCGTCTCATTCTTTACTGCTTTTTTTTATTCACAATTGGTAAGCCCTTGCATCATCTCACCTGATGGTGAGTGACGATGATGCCGAAGATGGAAGCGGGCTTACCTAGATTCCCCAACACAATGGAGATCTTATCTTCAAGCCGGAACACATCAATGTTGTTAACACTGATGTCTATCGGCAAGACATAGATAAGATGGTGGTAGCTAGCCAGGCGGGCTTAGAAAATGCCCTACCACCAACCAAATTGAGTCTTACAAGTTGACCCCACCGGGAATCGAACCCGCGACCTCCTGGTGTGAAGCGAATGGACTACCTACCCATTACGCCACGGAGGCGGTTAAAGAATTTTAGATTCGGTTCAATAATTCAAATGTTTAACCCCCTACAACCAAAAAAATAAACAAACCTTACCACTACCTATAATATTTTATTCCTAAAAGTCGGGTCTTTTTCACAAATAAATCGGAATTTCCGTCAATAAGTATGTATGTAAAATCTTCGGACGAACGCGATCTCCCCCGACCCCGCCTACCCGCACCGGCCAGCGGTAAGCGGCAGCGCAGATTGAAAACAATGCGAAGAGAACAATTACTATCTCTTTTTCGCATTCGCTCTGTTCAACTTCTAACATTTTCAAGGCCATTATGTCCAACTGCATGTGCTGGAACGTCATGATGTTTTCATATAATTATGAATTGACTAGCAACAGTTAAAAAAATTATTTCTTTGAACTTATTCTGTAACGACTCACGTGGTAGCATCTGATAGATTGCGCGGATAGCTCTGCCCCGCGGCTGATATAGAAACTATTTTCATCTTGCAAAAAAGGAAGATGCCATAAGACATTATACTATGGAAGTAACTAAAATGCACTGGTCTCTCATTACATACTGTCTTATTTTCTTAACGGCATAAGCAGCTGAACTAATTTGTACCGCTAAAGTTTCAATGTGTGGTCCCCATTCTGTAGTAGTAGTAAACACTGTAGTATTTACAAGTTCTGATTTATTACTATTTAATATTACACTACTAGCTTTTGCCCGCGGCTTCGCCCGCGTGGTCATCGTTTTTATGACTGTCTTTGAGGGTGAGTGGTGCGCGAATAAAAATGGTTATTGTGGGTTATCCCTAGGAGATAGACATATACCATCGCGGACTTTTTTGTAGACCTTTTTAAGTTGCACAATACTGTAGTACATTATTTTGATCTATCTCGTAGGGTTGATCCAGCGTTGGCAATGTAAGTGCAAAAAATGTATTTATTTACGACATCACATTAGAAACCGCCAAAATTAACAGTGTTTCTCTACTACATTATGCATATATTATACATATAAACCTTCCTCTTGAATCACTCTATCTATTAAAAAAAACCGCATCAAAATCCGTTGCGTAGTTTCAAAGATTTAAGCATACAAAGGGACATAGGGACAGAGAAAGCGACTTTGTTTTATACTATGTAGTAGTGATTATTGACCTTTTTTACGTGTAGGAAACACAATCTTAAACATTTTGTATTCTTTGTTAGGTTTGACGGCAGTTCTAGCGGATCATATGTTGCAACAAGTAAATACAGAATTGTTTCGAAAAACAGAACAATTTATTTATTGACTTTTTATCTTAAAAACATATATATCGAGTGAGTGACATAACTCAAGGCTCTGAAACAAACAACACCATAGCAACAAAGCCATAGAGTTCTCCATAGCCAAAAATAGCCAAGGAGTATACACAGTATGTCTATTCTTAACATCCACCTCTCATGAATGTGAAAACTTCGCCTTGTCTTCAGGTCCTTCATCCTGGGTCCACACAAAGGTTTTGTAAGCATGTTGGCGATCTGATTTTCTGAACTGACATGTTGGATAACAATGTTTCCCTCTTAGATGCAGTCTCTGATAAAGAATGTTCTCAATCGCAATGATATGTTTCGTCCTCTGGTAAAACTCTGGAGGGTTCTGAGCAATCTTGATAGCCGATTCATTGTCTACACACAGATATGCTCTACAGTCATCTCCTGTCATATCTTTGAGAAACCGTTTTAGCCATATTATTTCTCTAGCGGTCTCACTTTCTGCATAGATCTCCGCTTCCGTCGAGGATATGGCTACAGCATTCTGTCGTTTGCTATTCAAAGGGATGGCACCTGCGGCAAACATTCAAAGCATCCTTCCAGTGTTCACATCCTCGCCATGATCAGCGTCACTATAGCATTTCAGGTCAGGTACAAAGTTTGGTTTGTATCATGATCAATAGTGCCTTTGATATATCGCATGATCCGCTTTACACTCTGGAAATCACCTTTGGTTGGATTGTTTAGATTGCGAGATGCCACTAATACGGCATTGGCTATGTCTGACTTCGTACCGGTCATTAAATAGGCAAGGGCTCTAACTGCTAGACGATATGGAAATGAATCGACTTTGACATCTTGGTCCTTGTTCATCTCCTTCATATCTTCTGCCTTCAATATTGCATTTGCCACAGGCTTGCATTCCTCCATCCCAAACCTCTTTAGTATACGGCTGGCATACGTTTTTTGATGAAGCAGTATCGAGCCTAGTCAGAACTAACTCTCTTTTTTCATGCCTAGAAAATAGTTGGCAGTCTTAGTGGTGCGCTTAAATCTCATCTTCATTTTATCTAGGAAATGTTCTGTCCCCTTTTCGCTGGACGACGCTATCAGATCATCGTCAACATATAGGGCAAGGATTTTCTTCTTTTCCCCTCTCTTTCTTGTAAACAGGCAGGGATCTGATTTACTTTGTTTAAAGCCAATTCTGACTATGTAGTCTGTTATGCACCTATTCCAACATAAGGGTGCTTGCTTTAGCCCATACAGGCTCTTATGCAGTTTAAATACTAGCTTTTTATCATTCGTGTAGCCTTCTGGTGGCTTCATGTATATCTCTTTATCTAGCGTGCCATATAAGAATGCCGTCGACACATTGAACTGTGCTAGACTTAGCTTCTCTTTTGCTGTAATACTTAGTAATGCTAAAATGGTGCTACTTCTTGCAACGGGACTAAAAGTTCAATGCAATTCAATTCAATATATTTATTCAAAATAGGTGCAAATTACACTCTTTCTGATAGTCATAAAATAATAATAACAATGTCATTTGTGAAAATCAAGAAATAAACAATAATAAATTAATATCGTCAAAATTAAATCCTTGAGAAAAACCAGATTGTGTCATTAGAACATGAAAACAATATGACACGAAAAGTTATACATAAAAATCATTGAATGCATTTAACAAGAGTAGGCCAGTTCACATGGACAGCACCCGGTCACAAGTATGACGCGAGAGTTAGCCATCGCTCCCATCAAACATATTAGAGGGAAAGGAACGACCCGGCTCCCGATGCGCCATCATCAGCACGAACATTTAAGCGAGCATGCACCACTCCTGTCAATGCTAAGATGAAAAATATTTATTAAAAGAAGTACTACACTTGTCATGTCTCATCGTTTCCACATCAATTCTTAGGTTGGTCATCATTTTATTACTATTAAACATGATTAATAATGTTGATGGAAGAAACACTGTCTACTCATACATTTTTGTCATTTAAATATTCGGATGTCTTATAATAACCTTTTCTACAAATAGTTCTTTCGGTACAATTTTTAAACTGTTTTTCTGACAAATTTAACACATCATTGGGTAATTTGTTATACATGAGCGAGCATTGTCCCACAAAGGATTTATCGATTATATATATATATATATATATATAATTTTGTTTTTTTTTAATTCTTATTCCGAAGATTTCAACTGTGCCTGTCACTATTCAGTGAAAAGAGATGCAGATTTTTACGTACATACATTATATTTTCATAAATGTACTGACACGGGAAAGTCATTATATTAATATCTTTGAACTTATCTCGGAGCGACTCACGAGAACGCATTCCATAAATCGCGCGAACCGCTCTTTTTTGCAGAACAAATATGGTATTTATATCAGCTGCATGTCCCCACAAAAAATATGCCATAAGACATAATACTATGGAAGTAGCTGAAATATACCAGTCTTGCGGTGTCTATATCTGTAAGGAGCCTGATTTTTGAAGTCTCGTGAAAGTCAATGTCCTTCTTTTGTGAGTACCCCTTTATTATGAGTCTGGCTTTGTACTTGTCTATAGTACCATCCGGGGTAGTTTTAACCTGTGAATATTAATTTGCAGGAAATTGCTTTTCTACATTTAGGTAACTCCACTGGCTCCCAAGTTTTGTTTTCTTTTAGTGAATATATTTTACTATTTAAGGCTTGCTGCCATTTTTCACGCTCTGAAGAGTTCATTGCCTCCTTATAGGTTTTTGGTTCAGCCATACTGTTAGCCATAATCATAATCGTGGAATGGATTTGGGGGTCTCAAGGTAGATCTATCTCTCAGTATCCCCTGACCTTCTCTTTCAATTTCATTATGCAAAAGGTTTGAATCATCAGCAGGCTCTTCTATATGCTCTTCCTCATCATCTGAATGAGCTGTTTTATAGTTTTTATCAGTATTTTTATTTTCACTTTCATTTAGATTGTCATCTTCCTGTTCATTATCAACGTCATTCATCAAATGATTGACGTCATCAATATCTCTTGATGATGAAGGTTCATTTTTATTTAAGTGTATATCAATCTGATCTTGATGGCTTTCCGGATTTTCTTTCTGTCTCTGATCATCAGCATTTCTCTCAGTGCATTCATCTCTGGCATTTTGAATCCATGGAAAGATCCATTCTTTGGAAGTCACAGGCTTTTGTAAGACATCATTGTCTTTTCTGCAGGTCTTTCTAGTATTGTTCGCTCATCAAACGTCATCACGATCAGTTTTGACTTTTGTTTGTTCCAGATCCTGTAGCCTTCATTTCCTTCATAACCAATTAGTATACCCAGCTCTGCTTTCTTTTCAAGCTTCTTTCTATTAGCTTAAGGGACGTGGGCGTAACATATGCAGCCGAGAATCCTTAGGTGCTTGATTGATGGCTTCTTCCCGAACCACAATTCATATGGGGACTAATTTGGTACGCTTGATGGACCAGTGCGATCTAGCACTTACACAACAGCATCTATAAGTTTTACTCATAGTTCTTTGGAATCTTTTCAAATGCGTGTATCACGGCACGCGCTGCTTCAACACTTGTGCGGTTCTCTCGCTCTACACATCCAGCTTGCTCGTGAGTATGTAGTATTGTCTGTCTTTGTGTTATTCCGCGTTTCTGAAGGGATCTTCTTAAATTCTGTGCCGATGAATTCACCGCCATTGTCACTGAGACTTCTTTTACAGTATTTCCTGCAACCTTAACTGCAGCTAGATACTGTCTTACCTTTGATGCTGCTTCGGACTTTTAATTTAGAAATTAAACGTGTCTATGTCGAGTATAATCATCTTTAACCATAAGGTAATACCGATTCTTCCCCTATGACAACGGAAATGGCCTGTGAATGTCAGTGTGAACAAGTTCACCAGGTTGAGTGGTTCTGGTTCTTGTTACAAACTGTAGTCTGTACGTCTATCCATATATGCAGCCTTCACCTATGTGAAGATGAATCTGATCTATATCAGACTTGTTGTCATTCATCTTCACCCCGACTTCAGTTTTACTTGTTTGACGTGTTTTTTTTTATTTTGGTGAACCAGCCTTTCATTATACAATTGTAGTGAGGTTGTCTGTGCTTAGTTAATTTTCAGTTTGATTGGTCTTATACAGTTAATCTCCAACATGTATAGGGTTCCATCAATCTTTCTCTTCCCAATTTCTTTGATCACTCCATCTACTTTGAGTATGCATGGCTTTGGCGTAGATTAAAAAATGCTTTTAGACTATACATCATATGTTGCAAGAACATAAAACAAATTTATTTTAATTTGTAGTACATACCAAACATTTGTCAACTTTAATCGTCTAATTGCACCGTTGTAGTTGGCTTCAGCTCGGATATTGTCTTTTCCAATGGCTTTTATGGTTTGTTCATTAGCGGTAGTGACAGGTAGCACTATGAGAATCGTCAAACTACTCTAAGCTTTCAAAGATGTCTCGTTGATGTGTAACATGGCTTGTTGCGCCGTTATCAACGTACCAGTTTTTGTCATCATGAGTTAGATTATCTTCTATGCCTAACACAGTCAGATTTACATTTGTTTTGCTGTTCCTGCTCGGCGGTGTGATTGACATAACGCAACCACTTTACGCAGGAAGACCGACATATGTAACATCAGAGGGTTGTCATTTATCCTCTCAACCTAAGTTTATCCATTTCCGTTATCGTTACCAGATTTGTCATGACCTCCTAGTTTATAAAAAAGGGCCAGGCGCCCGGAGCGCGCACCCAGAACACTGTCGTGCGTTTCGCGCTCTCTATACAATAGGGTTGATGACTGCTAGTCATATTTGTTACTGTATATAATCTGTAAAAACCAAATTTTGTTCTAAAAATGTTTGAAATACCTACGCGTGACGTTATAGATACGCAGCGTCATTTCATCATATCAGCTAAAAAACGTCCATTGCTGGACAAAGGTCTCATCCAAGGATTTCCACGACGAACGGTCCTGCGCTGCCCGCATCCAGCGGCTTCCCGCGATCTTCAGCGGCTTCCCGCGATCGATCTTCACCAGTTCGTCAGTCCACCGCGTGGGAGATACGCTACGTTTTCTTGTGCGCGGTCATTTATGTACTCATTTTATGATTTTGGTGAGTTAAAATTGAAGACTTGATGGACAACAAAATTACTAAGGTTTTTTAAAGTTTCAGTAGGAAGGCATTACATTTCATTTCATATTTATTGCAGTATCATAATAGCAATATATAGCACATAGCACATAGTGATCTAGAGTTCATAAGTTATTCTTGATGCTGTTATCATCCCAATTTATATGCAAAGAATTACTAAGATGGCAAGCACTTGATGTAAATTTTATAGTGCGCCTGAAACGCAGCGTGGAGATAACCCGGTAGGGATAGGTGGAACAGGCGGTTCTGGGTACACGCCCCGAGCGCCTGTTATGTATGACCAATGACCAAAAAATCGGAATAATATAGACACGTTACGACTAGTCCTTAGCTGTAAAACTTTACGCTGGCAGTAAAAAGACTGCTCATGCTCAAGCAATAGAGCAAGAATGCTCTTACTTTTTTCGTAAGACATCCATCACAAATATACCTAAAAATAAAAATCTCCTTGCAAGTTACATGAAATATTATCAAACATTGATATTATTAATCATTGATTTATTTAAAATAATTTTACCAAAATTTCGATCTGTAATTAACGAGAAATTTATATTTTATTTCAAGTTTATATTAGTAGCTAATATAACTGGAAAAAGAGCTCAGTAATTCAGTCGCGGTCAGAGTGGAACAAAGAAGACTCCTACTTTGTCTCTTTCTTTTAAAGTGACCATAAGTTAGGTGAGACTGGTAAATTATTTATTTTCGGTGACGACACATACTTAACGTTTTTTTTTATTCACAACTGGTAAGCCCTTACGTTTGTATAAAACCCTAAATGCTATGAAAAAAGAACACTAACTGTTACTAGTGAACTAATTAATTGGGTGAAACACACTTACTAAACTGTTTCTCCATACTATAAAATATCATGGCATTTACGTAGGGTAAATAAATGCAAACAAATAATGCAAACGACTAAAATTCCTATCGAAAATATTTTCACAACCTAATAGGGTTCTTTTTCGCCACCGCTTATAAAGCAGTAAATCATTTTTGTGAAATTGTCGAACTTCAAAAGTGAAGCAAAAGTCCCTGACAACGGCGCGGCGTTTTTACCGGTTGCTAGGTTTTTAGATTTGACTGCCACTGTCAGAGCCATTGTTTTAATTGGTCGAAACTCCAAAAGTGAAGAAATTATTTAGTTAAAAAATCCCTTACAACGGCGCGGCGTTGTTGTCGGTTGCTAGGTTTTTAGATTTAACTGGCACTGTCAGAGCAATTGTTTTAATTGTTTTAATTGGTCGAAATCCAAAAGTGAAAAAAATATCAGTTAAAAAATACATGACAACGGCGCGGCGTTGTTATCGGTTTCTAGGTTTTTATATTTGACTGCCACTGTCAGAGCCATTGTTTAAATTGTTTTAATTGGTCGAACTCCAAAAGTGAAGAAATTATCTTTTAAAAAATCCCTGACAACGGCGCGTCGTTGTTATCGGTTGCTAGGTTTTTAGATGTGACTGCCATTATCCAAGCCATTTTTTAAATTGTTTTAATTGGTCGAACTCCAAAAGTGAAGAAATTATTAGTTAAAAAATCCCTGACAACGGCGTGGCGTTGTTATCGTTTGCTAGGTTTTTAAATTTTGTCTGCTACTTTCAGAGCTATTGTTTTAATTGGTTTGAATTTCTGAATTTTCCCACTACTAAATACTTCAATAATTTAAATACGTTCTGCGTGTCTTTATTGTTGTAGATTAAGTTCTTCTATTTCCGTGAGGGCAACCAACTCTCTCAGGGTGGTGTCTGGTTTCTCGTCCACAGTTCTGCAGCAGGGTGTTGTCGCCCTTTTGAAGAAAATAATCTTCTTCAAAAAGGGCGACAACACTCTGCTGAAGAACTCTGGACGACCTTTTTGAAGAAGATCATTATTCAAAAAGGGCGACAACACCCTGCTGAAGAACTACAGACCTATCTCACTTCTGAGCCATGTTTACAAGCTGTTTTCAGGAGTTATTACGAATCGTCTCGCACGAACGTTTGACGACTTACAGCCTCCCCAATTATGGTACTAAAGCCTCTGTGGAAGCCTGCTTGTTCTATGGACCACATACATACGCGACACTATGATTGGTGTTTATGGAGTATGAGAAAACCTTTAAATCTGTGGAAACCTGGGCTGTGCTACAGTCTCTCCAAAGGTGCCGAAACGACTTGAAGTGTTTGCCTGATAACGACACTACGTTAGTTCGCCTTCAGGACTAGAATTGGAAACCTATCCGGCTGCAGCAAGGGGTGAGACAGGGTGACATTATATGTCCAAAACTGTTCACCGCCGCTCTGGAAGATGTTTTTAAACTTCTGAACTGGGGTGGACTCGGTATCAATATCAACGGCGAGTACATCATCCACCTCCGATTGGCTGACAATAACATGGTCATAAGTACAATAAAAGAAGCCTGATAATCCTCATCAAAGTTTTATTTTTGAACTCCGACAACGGGAGAACCTTCTGGTCACGAGTCTTTTGACGGCAATTCGTTTTAAATAGCATACATAATAGTTTAAAAAAAGCATACCATAAAATTCAGTGCATACAAAAATGTGGGTGATTTAAAAAAAAATAAAGCGACTTTATATATAACACAAGATGAAATATATGATAATGGAAAAGGCAAAAAAAAAACAATTAGTCTATAAAAATCGAAAATTAAAAACAAAAATAGGTGTCTACGTAAGTAGATACGTAAAATTTTTTTTAGGTTGGTGCTAGAAATATAGGAAGAAAGTAGAAGAAGTGTAGCCATGATCCGCGGCAACTTTTCCAATTCCTTCGATTTTACATTACAAGCTTTTATTTAACTTGCAATGATCTTGCAATTCAATTTTGAAGCAGATATCTTCAACCGATTGAGCTGAAATTTTGTATTCCACGTTCCGTTTGGATGACAATGCATGGTTAACTGTGTGACGTCATTCTAAATCCAACATGGCGGCACACCCAAGATGGCAGACTAGTTATTTTTAATTCACTCCTACAATGTGGGTATCAAATGGAAGGGTTTGCTGAGAAGAATACGATTTATTAAATTAAAGAGACTTGGTGGCGTAAAGGCTAGGGCCGCTACCTTCTGTCCGGGAGGACATGGTTCGAATCTTTCCTCGTACCAATGTGTTTTCGAATTTCGATTTCATATGTACATTTATTCGACGCTTTTACGGTGAAGGAAAACATTGTGAGGAAACCTGCACACGCCTACGAAGAAGCTCGAAGGTTGTGTGTGAAGTTGACCAACCCGCACTGGGCCCGCGGGTCGACCAAGGCCCGATCGCCCTAATTCAGGTTAGGCTCGAGCCCCTCAGTGGGGACGTATATGAGCTGACATGATATTAAACCTTGTACCTAAAAGATTTTAAGTTTTTGAAAATTATTTCTGTTACTTATTATTTAGCTACCATCCTAAAAAAAACGACGTACCTACTTAGGTAGACACCACAGAAGCTGAAATAACTTATGGCACGTAGACATCCATTTTCTATTTTCTACTCTAATTTTCGTTTTTGTTAATATTTGTGTTTTATTTATTATTATTATATCAGCTCATATACGTCCCCACCAAGGGGCTCGAGCCTACCCTGATCGCCCAATATAGGTGTAGGATAAACTAATTATTTTTTCCGTTTCAAAACTTCGTGAGGTAACCTGCACACGCCTGCGAAGAGACTCGAAGGTTGTGTGTGAAGTCGACCCGCGGTGTCAACAAAATATTATCCCACGGTAATCACATAAGAATCGTCAAAAAAAGATAGCTCATATCCTTCTTCATGCCACAAGCTACGTGCATGCCAAATGTTGTTAAGACTGGTTGAGGCGTTGAAACACCGTTGAAACATGAAGAGGTAACATACAACCAAACACATTTTCACATTTATAATATTAGTAAAGATAGCATGACCTTAAAGAGAAAACATTTAAATGAACAACCAAAATAATTGATAACGGATCAACAAACTTCAAAGAGAAAATTTCGGCCTTATAACGACGATGAGTAATTCCAGTGATTAACACATAACCGATTTTAATGAACTTGCACTATTTTAGAAGTTGAAAGATACTTCTATATATACCAACTAGATTTTGCCAGCGGCTTCGCTCGCGTGAACATAGTTTCTGTGACTGTCGTCGAGGGTGCGCAGTGCGCGAGTCGCAAGTGGCTCGCAAGCGTGGATAAAAGTAGCCTATATATTAAACCAGATCCTTATTTGTCTACCCACCAAATTGCAGCCAGATACCTTCAGTAGTTTTTGCGTGAAAGAGTAACAAACATCCATACATACAAACTTTCGCGTTTATAATATTAGTAGGATAAAAAGATAATATTAATATTAATATAATATGCATTAGAATTATGATTTCTAGTTTCAGATAAATACGTGGAAAAACATACAAACTTATGAAATTAAGCACACCTGTTTAGAAGCCCACATGTGTAGATTAAGTTTTACGAAAATAGCGCAATCCCAACGATGTCACATACATATGGATCGAATAGATAACCACCCTTTTTTTAAAGTCGGTTAAATAGACGCCAGACGGACTCGATAACATAAGTATTCAGATAATACTAAAAGAAAGTAGGTAGGTATTTACCCCAAGGGTTTGATCTAGCCTGATACCGTCTCGATTGCTACAACGAACAAATTGAAGGGTCAGACAGACGCCGTGGCCAAGGGACTGGTGGCCAGTGTGAAAATAGAATGGAGACCTTTACTGATAACGATTTTCAATACAAGAGACGTTCATTTGGTAACATTTCATTATTTTTTAGTTCAAGGTGAAAAGCCAAAAAAACGAACGAGCCTTACAGTAGGCGCATATTACATACATACATACATAAGATCACGCCTCTTTCCCGGAGGGGTAGGCAGAGACCACATTTTTCCACTTGCTACGATCCTGACATACTTCTCTCGCTTCCCCTACATTCATCAATCTTTTCATACAAGCTCGTCGGTTTAGGGTACTCTTGACCTGACACTTATGATGTGTAAAATTTGTCTTATGCAAAAATTCTACCGGCCTGATGGCCTCCGGCCTTGCAGGGTGCGCTCCGGGCTCCGCCTTACGCGAAGTTCGGCCTCCGGCTTCACATTAGGCGGCGTGGCCATGTTTCCTGAGCCTTAGCATTTCCTGTTACACACTTCTCCGTCTCTTTTCACGAAATCACTCTCACGAATTGCAAGAAAGCGAGAGGAAAGAAGTGTCACATCATTATTATGTCTAGTTACCCGTGGCCCCTCACCTAGTCCCTTGTTTTGCCATTTTTATTCTATTACAAGTTTTTATTAATCTTAATCACACTTCGGACATTGCATACAACGGTCGTGAAATGACATTTCTAAAAACAAATGACGTAGCAAACTAAATCACGGTGAAATCCTATACGTTCGAGAAACAAACTATAACCAATCTGTATCAACCTGGGATCCGAGGGGGTAAGGTCGGAATCTAGAGAGTGGCCAAGTTGTATGTTAGTATTAATATACTTTGCCTAAACTTAACCTTGTTAGATCAAATCTTGCTAACGAGTTTAGAGCTACCTCTAGGGATCCGATTGCTGAAATTTGAAAGGCACGAAGCCGCGTCCGGTGATAATATTATAGGTCCTTATGGCATTTTGAGGTTTATCTGATGATGAACTTTGGAGGTGAATCAAAGCCTTGGGATCACCTTTTATTTTTTACAGAATCAAGGGAAATAGCATGCTCGCATTTTTTACTTGTAGGAGTGAAGAAGGTATTGTGATGGCAAAAAAATTGAAGTTTAAATTTCGATTGGGATTGATTCATCATCATATCAGCCGAAGGATGTCCAATGCTGGACATAGGCCTCGCCCAAGGATTTCCACAACCACCGCTTCTGCGCTGCCCGTAACCAGCGGCTTCCCGCGACCTTCACCAGGTCATCGGGTATTGATTGTTTTACAAACATGTTTGCCAAACATGTGTTTGACTAACATTTGACAAATTGTTTGTACGTTTACCGAGTACTTAAGTTTATAAATAGGTACGCCTGAAATACCTGCCATTTGCGAAACAAAAATATAACCCATATAAAATACAAAATTTTTGACGTGAAAACGTTTAATAAATCGATGGACACCGGCTGCATGCACGAAAAAGGATGACTTATTGTCCCGTTACGCTCATTGTCCCGTTACTTTATAGTTATAACGTTGGCACGTTAAACTATCGTCCGTTAACCGACTTTGACAACCAATTTTTTTTAAGTTTATCACCCTATCAATTATCAACAGTCGGTACCACGAGGTCAGTGAACTCCGAGTTCACGTCAAAGGTTACGTGATTGTGACTTGTCATTTTTTATTTTGCGCGGGAAACCATGCCTACGAATACGGACTAACCGTGCGAGATTGCGGGGGTGTGGGTTAGTTGCATGCGTGACTACTTATTTATTATTGTAGTAGCTAGTATTAGATATGTCCGTATAAAGATTCTGTTAGATTTCGTTTTTAATTTTTTTTTATTCATAATTGGTAAGCCCATGGCATCATCTTACCCGATAGTAACTGACGATGATGCCGATGATACCAAGATTCCCCAACGTAATGGAGAACTGGCTATATTATTTCCAATTTAGTATTTTTTTAAAGTGATAGTCCCAAGGCTTAAGAATAAAGGGTATAACAAGCACTTTTCAGAAAATAAATATAGTTAATAAAAAACACGCTTTTAAAGCACATTAAACTTAAAAAAAAACTGAAAACAATAATGCACGAATAATACTAGTATTATTGTGAAAAAATCGTGGGTTGCTCAAATAGTAGTAATTCAATGGGGTTGCTCGATATACGAAAAATTGTATAGAGCAAAATTATTGTTTTCTATTTATATTAAGAATTATTTTTTACTTTTTAGTTTGATGTGCTTTAAAAGCGTGTTTTTTAAACTAAATTTATTTTTAGTTCAGGATAATGAGTTATGATATTATTGTATTGTCACTGATTCTTACGGTGAAGGAAAACATTGTGAGGAAACCTGCAAAAACGTCTGCAAAGAAACTCGAAGATTGTGTGTGAAGTCGACCAACCCGCACTGGGTCCGCGTGGTCGAGTTAGGCCCGATTGCCCTAATTCAAGGTAGGGCCGAACCCCTCGGTAAGGAAATATATGAGCTGATACGGTGACCGCATATTCACATTAAACAAAATGTAATTAAGTAGTTCTCCATTGCGTTGGGGAATCTTGGTAAGCCCGCTTCCATCTTCGCCATCATCGTCACTTAAGTCAATCAGAGATGAGATGATGCCAAGGGCTTACCAATTGAGGATTTAAAAAAAATTGTTGTCAGTAAAGTCGGTTTTACTGACGATAGTTTAACGTGACAACGTCATAACGTAACGGGACAATGAGTCATTCTTTTTCGTGCGTGCAGTCGGCGTCCATCGGTTTATTAGACGTTGTCACGTCAAAATTAGTTTTATCGAAATCGTGCATTGTAAAAGATAGCAAATGGTCGAGAAAGCGCTGTGTTGCGCGCCCCCCGATTTGGTTTAACCCACACGATCATATACACGGTATTCAACTACTGGTCTGCCAAGGAACGATTTCATTTGCAAATTTTAAACTACAGCAGTGGAAAATATGTATAAATTGGTTATTAAGATATTGGTCATTTTAGCACTATGGACATTTCAGCACCATGGACGTTTCAGCATCTTGGTCATTACACCCCGAAAGGCAAGGAGGTATGTATAGGTAGGTACTTGTATTTTATAGATAAAGGCTAGACTATTAAACACCTCCGTGGCTTAATGGTTAGTCCATTCCCTTCACACCAGGAGGTCGAGGGTTCGATTCCCGGTGGGGTCAACTTGTGAAACTCGGTTTGGTTGGTAGAAGAGCACTTTATAGGCCCGCCTGCCTAGCTACCACACCATCTTATCTAAGTCTTGCCGCCAAACATCACTGTTAAAAACATTGATGTATTCCGGCTTGAAGATAAGATAGAAAGCCAAAGCTATTCTCCATTACGTAGGATAATCTCGCTAAGCCCGATTCCATCTTCGGCATCATCGTCACTTACTATCAGGTGAGACGATGCCAAGGGCTTACCAACTGTAAAAATAATAAAATAAAAAACCGGCGAAGTTGCGAGTCAGAATCGCACACATAGGGAGGGTTCCGTAACATCATACTAGATGGCGCTAGTTTCTTCATATTAAAAAAACATGTTTTTTGTATGAAGACCCCCTTATTTTTTAACTTTTTCTAATTATTAGTATTATTGTTATAGCGGCAACAGAAATACATCATCTGTCAAAATTACAACCTTCTAGCTATCACGGTTCATGAAATACAGCCTGGTGACAAACGGAGAAACAGATGGACGGACAACAAAGTCTTAGTAATAGGGTCCCGTTTGTACCCTTTGGGTACGGAACCCTAAAAACTACTTTCCAAAGTTCAATTGTAGCTTTTACAAGTGAAACTGAAGAAACTTTCTATAAACCATTATGGTCAATTTGCATAAAATCTGATCTCTGACCGATTAACTGATTTGTTTTTTTATTGGTACTGAACATTTTTTTCTTAGGAGAGTTTTCGTTTTAGATATCTGTAGAATCCCAAGTTACCATTTTGGTTTGAGCTTCATAATATTATGAGAAAGTCTTCATCATATCAGCCGGATGACGTCCACTGCTGGACAAAGTCCTCCCCTAAGAATTTCCACAACAACCGGTCCTACGCTGGCCTCATCCAGCGGTTTCCCGCGACCCTCACCAGGTCATCGATCCACCGAGTGGAAGGCCTGCCTACGTCTTCCAGTGCGCGGTCGTCACTCGAGAACTTAACTGACTCAACGGCTATCTGTTCTACAAAGGTCTTATAGACTAGGATCTCATGACAAATCTGGTAACGATAACGGAAATGGATATACTTAGGTTGAGAGGATAAATGGCAACCCTCTGATGTTAAATATGCCTGCGCAAAGTGGTTGCGTTATGTACTTACAGTGCCTGAAAAACTAGTTCTCGTGACCAAAAAAAAACTATAAGGGAAATGGCTCACTAACGGGCGTTGCTCCATAACGCAACCGATTATTTGGTCAGTTTTTGCATAATTATCATGAGTACAACTAGTATTTTCATATTATATCTTACTCAGCCATTTCCCTTATCGTTTTTTTTTTTGGTCACGATAACTAGTTTTTCAGGCGCAATAAGTACATAACGCAACCACTTTGCGCAGGCATATTTAACATCAGAGGGTTGCCATTTATCCTCTCAACCTAAGTTTATCCATTTCCGTTATCGTTTCCTACTAGTATATATTAGAACTTAAATAAGTAATATTAGCCAACAATAAAATAGAATAAAATCCAAGAACAAATCGGCCAAGTGAGAGAACTAGGCGCTAGAGCTTCGTACCAGCAACACGTGCTGTTGACGCGGAGCTGCTCGCGGACTACGCCCGCCCCTGTTTTCCTAATCTATCTGTATATAATTTCATTGTTTTGTCCTCGCTGACGTTCAACGCACAGTTCGAGGGGATGGCTGGCAATAATTAATTTTTGTCAAATTTTTGACAGACAGAAAAACAGACGGACAAAAGTACAGAACCCTAAAAATTATAAATTTTAAAGTCACTTACTTTAAAACTGTCCAGCTACTTACTCACTGTGTTTAATATTTTATATCGGAGGCAAGAGGGTACCGAACTACAAGGCTCAGTATTTCAGTTCTATTGCATACTGAGACGGAAAGTCCGGCGCCGGAATAAATACTCAGACTAGTGATACTTGGTGAACCTCCTGGACGGATCGGGCTGAAATTTGGTTAACCGATAGCTAATTGCTAGGCAACCGCTAAGAAATTATTTTGTGAAAATGATTTAATTTTTTTTAAAGTCCCACGGGATAGGGACTGAAGCGGGTACGAAGTCACGGGCAAAAACGACGTCCATGCATTTGAAGCTGCGGGAAAAAGCTAGTATTACATATTTGTTGTAATAGAGGCTATACTAATACATATTCTGTGAAAATTTCAACTAGCTACCTATAACGGTTAAAATGATACAGCCCTGTGACACTGCGAACCATACAGACGGCGGTGTAGCTGAAGGCTTAGCAATAGGGCTGCGTTAGGTTTCTTTTGGTAATCTAAAAACCGGTCCAAAGAACTCGAAAGTAAAAACGCGAGCGAAGCAAGGGCAAAAATTATGATTTTAAAAACCTGCCACGTGCACTAACTTATGCACCGAGGGTTCCCTACGACCAAAACTCTCCACACAAGTACAACAACGATATCTATACATTTCTAACAAAAGATATCAACGCATACAACAAGAAAATAATATTTTTTATTCAGTTCGGACTCCGTAACGTGAGTGCGACTTACATTTGTGGCGGACGGCGCGCCCTCCGTCTGCGCCGTCGCGTCGCTCGCACGAGATGGAATAAGTAAATCAATGGAAGGAAGGGTCAGGCTTCAAATTAAGTAAAATAGTGAAACCGTCAAACTGCATGTATATTAAACGGAAAAAAGAAATAATGGTAAAATGTGAACAGTAGACAGTATCGTTGAACAGGATGAGAATTAGTTACAAAAAATATATAGATTAATAAGGAAAATAAACAGTATCGAGTATGGTATGGTAATAGAGAGTGACAATTTGAAAAACAAACAAAATAACAAAAAGTAAAAATAGACAATGAAATAAAAAAAAAAACCAATAATATTGACTTCGTAACACGTTTACCGGTTGATATTATTTGTTGGTTTACTATAGTAATATAGGTAATTTAATTACACATAATTTCACGCTCGAACGTATTACCATAGTATCACGATATGGCTTACAGTAGCGCAACGCCTTTGATGTTGCACGATGCCGCCACGGCGTAGGTACTAGCAGTATTAGCCTGTAGCCAGCCTGGCAAACTCACGCAGGCTGTGCCCCGCCGCCCGCTGCCCCGCAAGTACCCTTCTTAGTCTAGGAGCGGGCCTACCTCATCGAGTAGCAAGGTGCGACCTATCTAGGGTATTGCATATTAAAAAGGTAAGTCTTAAAGTACAGGGTTGCCTGGACGTAACCTGGAGCTTTTTGTACAGTAAGAAAAAAAATGACATTTTTTTTGGGTTGAAATTACCTCATCGAGTAGCAAATAGGTACCTAGTACATTAGATAGTACTTATCAAGAGGTGCCAATATCTACAGGGTTGCCTCGCCCAAACCTGGCACATTCGTGAGTCAGCCTAATTTTAGGGTGGCAAAAAATCAAAAAAATTACGTCATCGGGTAGCAAAATGAAACTCATGCCATTCGTTAGTTCTAGTGATACTGTTAATAAAAAAATTGGGTTGCCGGCCCTATACCTGGAGCTTTTCTTAGTCGGCCGAGTTTTATGTTCGATCCTTAATAGTGACTGATGTAAGAATAACGTAGAAATGAGTCTGATTGAGATTGATTTGATGTGATTATACATTACAGGTATAAATTTGAAGCAACATCATCTTGAAAATTATGTACGGTTAGCATAAACCACGCCTCAGAAAGTTAAAAAAAATACAGATAATTTTAAAAGGCGTGATATCAGTCAATATTTAAGATCGAACATAAAACTCGGCCGACTAAGAGCTCCAGGTATAGGGCCGGCAACCCAATTTTTTTATTAACAGTTTCACTAGAACTAACGAATGGCATGAGTTTGATTTTGCTACCAGATGACGTAATGTTTTGGATTTTTTGCCACCATAAAATTAGGCTGACTCACGAATGTGCCAGGTTTGGGCGAGGCAACCCTGTAGATTTTGGCACCTCTTGATAAGTACTATCGAATATACTAGGTACCTATTTGCTACTCGATGAGGTAATTTCAACCCAAAAAAATGACATTTTTTTTCTTACTGAACAAAAGCTCCAGGTTACGCCCAGGCAACCCTGTACTTTAAGACTTACCTTTTTAATATGCAACACCCTAGATAGGTCGCATCTTGCTACTTGATGAGGTAGAGTTGCATACGGCCCGCTCTTAATCTATCTGTTGCACTAATGTAAGCCGCTATATTGTAATACTGTGGTATTACCATCTTTACGATACAGCAAAAAAAAATAGTGCGTGTCGGCTCCAACACGCGACAAGAGTTTACTCGTGAAACATTTTTTCTGCCCTGCACGGAACGCTCGGAGCCTCGCATTGAGTAGCATGGCTAAGGCAACACTTTAGCCTTCGTGACTAAAAAAACGTAATGACGGTAAAAGTTACGGTAACGCGTTACCGATCACCAGTCTATTTCACCCCTCATATAATTACATATAATATGAATCAATTTTAAAGAAGTAAATTCGAAAAAATGTAAAAAATACGTATTTTGTATGCCTCATCATCATCAATCATCATATAAGCCAAAAGATCTTTACTGCTGGACAAAGCCCTTCCCCAAGAAACTCCACAACGAACAGTCCCATGCCCGCAAAGCACATATTCTTTGAAAATTTCAGCCGGCTATTAAAAAGTCGGACAGACAAACAAACGGACAAACAGCGTAGGCTAATAGTTGGGTTTTCGTTACCTTTTACGGAATCCTAAAAATCTAAATCCTGCCCCGGAACTTAAATGAGTAGGAGTCTAATTGATCGTACCTGAGCTGAAAATAATTATTTCATAAAAGGATTAAGGCTTTATAGTCGGCGCTCTGTGACGACCTAATTCCCTTGTAATTGGTATCTCAGATTAAACCAATGTCGGAATTTAATTTGACGTTTGCATGATTTATTTCTAATCTAAGGAAATATCTTGTAACAAGTTAAATTTCATTTTGTTCTTCAGTAATTAATAAGCTTAAATGATTGTTAAATTTTTCTGACTTTATTATTATTATTTATCTTTTCAACCGACTTCCAAAAAGGAGGTGGTTCTCAATTTTACTGTATGTTTTTTTTGTATGTTTATTACACGATATCTTCGCAGATTGTGAACTGATTTTTATGATTTTTTTTATTCGATTTGTATGCTGCCATTTTGGTGCCATAAAATTCTTTTAGAAAATTAACAACTTTGCAAAATTGTACTAAGTTGTTGCGATGAGTGTCGTTTTTTTAACGTGTTCACCGTTTTCTATTATCTATTTGGCCTTCCACATCTCGGCTGCCCAATTTCAAAACATAGTAACGGACAATTCCCAGATTTTTTAAAATTTGCTTTAATAAAAAAGTTTTGCTCGCCAAATTGATAAAAAAATTGATTTGTGAACAGAAAATATTGCAATAAAAATATTTGGAAGAGAAATACTTGAAATCAAGTCCTAAAACTAATGAAAAATGCAATAATACTATAAAAAATTTGCAGTTACTTTGTTTTAAAATGGGCAACCGATCCTTGAACTGGGTCTGATAATTTTTAATAAAAAGAAAACATTATAGGCAAATACTTTATTTTGCTCCTACTCCTCCTTTTACTAAAGGAAACTTTTTTTACAAGCTTTTATTCTACTTCACGACGAGTTTATTTAACCTCCTGATGGATTTTAAATCTACTAAGACTTTTGAATCATTCGTCTGAGCCACCCACACCCTAAAGAGAGCGAGTCGAAATCCTTGGGGGAACCCTATGTCCAGCGGTTGACGTCCTTCGGCTGTTATAAATAAATAAATAAATATTCTGGGACAAATCACACATGGTCATCTGGCCCCAAAGTAGGATGATGAATAGAAAGTATAGAGTATAATTGTATAAAAAACACATACTCCTAGTACAGTTATACACACACACAATGTTCTCTATCTGTTCTTTGTTTATATTATTTGTCTTTAATCCTTTTGTTGTCTTCCACTTCTTGTAAGAATTACTTAGTTTCTGTTAAGTTGCTTAGCCGCCAATTGTTAAATTTGTTTTATGTTTATGTTCTTTTGACCGCCACGAGACAGGCCTAGCCTAGTGTGGGGTCACAGTTAACTTGTATTCATTACTTAAGATAACTTCGTAAATATTTTTTTTATGTCTTTATTTGCACTGATGATGAAGTCCACCATACGACTTGTGCACCCGTACTTACTATAGCGAGTTATTATTTAATACCCATTACAAATAACAAAAAAATCAACGAAATACGGTTATTACAGTGTTGTGGCTGGCTGAAAAATGTTAATGCGAAAAGCTTACGTCCGCTTTATCGATTAATCAACAATCTATTTTTACGTAGGAAGGAACATTCTGTTTAATATCCGATTGTGTTATGTGTCCGATTTATGTGGCTTCCTTTCTCACACCACAAAACCGTAAGTTATTGGATAAAGAATGAAATTCTAACAAAATTATGAAATGACAATAACCGGTCACTGTACGAGTATGTACTAATCAAAATCATGCAATGTCGTTATTTGTAAAAGCGTTTTTTTTTATCTAACTAAAAGTCTGTGAAAAATTATTAATCATTATTTTGAACAAAAAAACTGACTTTCAACAGGAAACTAAGGTTCCCCTCGATTTCTCTGGGATTCCATCATCAGATCCTGGTTTCCTTATAATGGTACTACCCTTGGGATATCTCCTTTCCAACAAAAAAAGAATCATCACAATCGGTTCATAAACGACGAAGTTATCCGCGAACACACATAAAAAAGAAAAAATATATATATACGGTCGAATTGTAGGCAGGCCTCCCACTCGGTGGACCGATGACCTGGTGAAGGTCGCGGGAAGCGGTCGTCGTGGTGGTCGTAGTCAGGGAGGCCTATGTCCAGCAGTGGACGTCCTTCGGCTGATATGATGATGATAATGACGGTCGAATTGAGAAACCTACTTTTTTTGAAGTCGGTTAAAAACAAATATGTTTCACCTTGAATCAGTTTTCGGACAAATAACCCGACACGTGTTTAAAAACAACTTACGAGTAGATTAATTAAGAACGTCCTTTTTTTCGCCTTTCTTTAAGTTTTCAGTAATAGAGTTTCAGCATAGTATCTGGCTTGGCAACCTTTTATTGTTGAGTATTTTCTGTGAGGAAGGGATGTCCGTCAGCACAAAGTACTTTATATATACCAGAGATCCGTCAGTTTCGCTCCTACTTCCAAAGAGACAGGACGTCTCTTAGCTTCTTAAGCGACATTCGCGAATGTAAACATCCACTTTTTACGACCTTCAGTGTTATCTGAAAATATGAAGTGTTAGTTCAAAAGTTTTAGTTTGGTGTCCAATGCCTGGTAAGTAATTGTTAGATTTTAATAAGTTTTTTTTAATGTAGTAGTACTTGCTTTAATTTTAGTATTTGCAAGTGTTACAAGAGTGAGCTGTCTGAGTTTCATGATAAGATAATGATGGACTCGGAAAGCTTACATATAACTTTGATGTTAATGTTGAAAAATCTATACTAAAATATTGACTTTTTGCGCTTTAAAAATGTATTATTGTCCAAAATTATTATGAAGATTTAGGGACCTATTTGGAGTCGCGTGAAAACATGTAGAAAATCTAAAATAATCTTTATCCTTTTTAGGTTTCCGAACTCGACAAGGAATGCTTATAGTTTCGCCATGTCTGTCTGTCTATCTGTTTGTCCGTCTGTCAGCGTCTTAGTTTAGAGGATATTAGTACTAAAAAGCTGTAATTTGGCATAAAATATATTTTGGCATATTAATCACGCCAACAAAGTGGTAAAATAAAATACTAAAAAAATATTTTTTAGGTTACCTCCGCTACATATAAAGATTTTTTTTTCTTAAACGATGTATCGGGTCAGGGATCCCTATGAGAAATATTAAGCTTATATTAGTGCTAATTTTTGTTAGTCTCAAGTGCCCCCTCTCCCCCCTTCTCCCTACCAGCTAAACCAATATATCAGGACATCAAATTTTAATTAGTAGGACACATAAACAATTTCAAAGGAAAACTATCACCGGCTAAGTAGGCTTTCTTAGTTAAGGAGTAATAGTCGACCAACTTATAATTTGCAGTTGGTTTTGTTTATTTTTCATACAAAATGTTCTATTACCAACTGCAAATATAATTTTGTTTTTTAAAATATACATTTATTTTTTTAAAAGACTATGGAACCCTACTTTGCGCGAGTCCGACTCGCACTTGGCCGGTCTTAAATGTAAAATTGATAAGCTAATTGTTTCTTATCTGTGGCAAACAGTAAAAAATACTCTAAAAATTAATCTGTGGTAGTGACGATGATGTCGAAGATACGAGCAGGCTTCTAAAGATTTCCCGACGCAATGGGGAACTGATTATATTATCTTAATTCCGTTATTGCCGTTGTATTCACACCAATATTATTAAAATTGATGTTCGACGACAAAATTAGATAAGGATGGTCATAGCGAGCTTAGAAAATATTACCCTCTTTTTAGGCAGGTAGGTAAAAATACACTACATTGTAAACTCTGTATGACGTCACTCGATATAACGATTCAGTCTTTGAAACGTCAAAATTTTCTTGCTCCAGTTGGTTTACTTTGACGCTAATTTCTCTCTGTATAACGAAAACTCTCAATAGCGCCACAAAATGCCCGTTCCCTTGACTGTCGCTTTATAGACTTTACACTGTAATATTATTTTTCCAATATCCGGCGCGGATAATTTTTAATCTATCCTCAAAGAAATATTAATGACAAAAATATCTTTTTCGTGGTTTTCCACACCAAGGAATTCCTTTTACTTCAGTATTAAAGATCTCATCATTTATTAGGGTTCCGCACCCAAAGGGTACCAACGGGACCATGTTGCTAAACCTACACCGTCCATCTGTCCGTCTGTCTGTCCCACCCTTAAGGCGAGGCACCGGTGGAGAAGCGGAAAAACCCTTTTGCTATATAAAAATTTTTGGGTTATTACTACTAAATATCGGTCTTGCAAAAAATATTGGACAAACTAAAGGAATTGTCTGAGGAATGTGCTAATATGTTACACGATAGTGTGTACTTTACTTGATCACAAAAAATCCCAAACACAAGTCTAAAACGTCAAATAAAAGGTCTAAAACGAATTGTTTATTAATAAAATTTCTAAATTTGCATAGTTTTTATATGGAGATATTTGTTTTTATGTACTACAGAGAACCTGCTAAATGTTAAGAGAAATAACAACGTAAAACATTGAAAAAGTGCAAAAGTGTGGTTATTGTCTTGACTCTTTACACGTAAAGGAAAAAACAGAGACAACTGTTTTACATATGCCTCGCCTTAAGGCGACGCATTGGAAACTTCGGTCGCAGGATCTCGATTTTTCTCAGCAATTATAAAACATATTAAAGTGATATTTTGTAACCTGAATTTTTTTTATTTTAATGTCTTCATTTCGTCAGCTGCACAAACACGATTCGTAAACTTTTATAACAGTAAAAAATATATCAAAAAAAATAATCTTTTAAATCAGAGATTTGCATTCTACAGGCAAATGGTACCAGACCGATTTATTACCTTTAATTTTTCTTAGTCGATAGTCTAAACACACACTTCAATATGCCAGTTGGTTTTTTTTAATTAATTGTATTTTTTAAATGAAACGAAAAATCTTTAAAAAAGTGGAATCGTATGGTTATTTTCATTACTATTTACACTTAAAGAAAAGACAAAGTCAATTATGGCATTATCTCACCTGATAGTAAGTGACGATGATGCCGAAGATGGAAGCGAGCTTACCAAGATTCCCCAACGCAATGGAGAACTGGCTATCTTACCTTCAAGCCGGAACACATCAATGTTGTTAACACTGATGTTTGGCGGCAAGACTTAGATAAGATGGTGGTAGCTAGCCCGGCGGGCTTAGAACATGCCCTACCACCAACCAAACCGAGTCTGAAAAGTTGACCCCACCGGGAATCGAACCCGCGACCTCCTAGCCTTAAACGGTTGTTGTACGTATTGTTGAACAGTAATAGGTAGCTGGTCGAAATTTTCACAGAATATGCTTTCTTTCGGTGGATAACCTAACAATTAACATAAATAAATTATAATTAAAAATTAGGAAGGGTCCTAATACAAGAAACGTGTTTTTAAAACCTTTTTGTTTTTGCTCTATCGTAAAAACCAACTTAAAACGGTACTTTACCGATGATGGAACTTGGTATTACTTATAGTGCAAACCTTAAGAGTCTCCAGGAGGCTCGCGTTTCCATACAAACGTAGTTCCGCTTTAATATCAAAAAGACACGCCGGATTGAATCCAAACTTTGCTAATATGTTGAGTAGACACATATCGATGTTTTTAATTAGTTTTCATCTTAGTTAATTAAAACATAACTAATAAACAAAGGTTTAAATTAGTTTTGTACTGAAAGTTTGAAACTGCTCTTATTTTTTTCTGTTTTATACTAGTACATAGAAAACTAATTACAAACATCGATATGTGTCTACTCAATATTATATTCGCAAATTGTGCATGCAATCCAGTATGCAGTTTTTTTATAAAAGTGGAACTACGTTTGTATGGAAACTCAGGCCTCCTGGAGACTCTTAAGGGGATCGTCCTTCCTAATTAGCGCTGCTTTCAAATAAATAAATATTACTCGCTGAGTACATACTTTAACGAAAGTTTTCAACGATAAAAATGAAGAATATATAGGTACTGTAAATTATTTGGAAACTATTATTGACTCTGTGAAATATAGTTAACTGTACTTTACTTACATATAGCATCATCATCATCATATCAGCCGAAGGACAACCACTGCTGACCATAGGCCTACCCCAAGGATTTCCACGACGACCGGTTCTGCGCTGCCCGCATCCAACGGCTTCCCGCGACCCCTACCAGGTCATCGGTCCACCGAGTGGGAGGCATACCTACGCTACATTATCTGGTGCGTGGTCGCCACTCGCGAACTTTACTACCCCAACGGCCATCTGTATTACGAGCTATGTGCCCCGCCCACTGCCATTTAAATTTAGTAATTCTGAGCGACTTTGGTTCGCCTACGGATCTCCTCGTTTCTGATTCAATCGCGCAGAGAAACTCCGAGCATAGCAAGCTCCAATGCCCTTTAGGTGACCTTGAGCCTTCTTATGGGGCCCATAGTAAGTGACCATGTCTCAGTTCCATATGTCATCAATGGCAACATACACTGTACGAAGACCTTGGTCTTAAGACACTGCGGTATTTGGGACGTGAAGCTTCCCGAACGTTGCCCAGATAGAATAAGTGAACATTTTCGATAAAAGTATGTACTCAAACAGTAATTATTTTTTTACTGATGGCGACGCTATA
Organism: Coleophora flavipennella; assembly: GCA_947284805.1. NCBI lineage: Eukaryota > Metazoa > Arthropoda > Insecta > Lepidoptera > Coleophoridae > Coleophora > Coleophora flavipennella. The sequence continues at coordinate 8,113,046 of OX369257.1, read as the reverse complement.
GTTAACTGTTGGTAACTCCTTAAAGTAAAACAACATGCAATTAAAACCGTACAAGTGTGAGTCGTACCCGCGTTAAGGATCCCGAACTGAATAAAAGACATTGGGTTCCGCACCATCATACTAGATGGCGCTAGTATAAAGGATTCCGTACTAGATTGCGCAAGTTTCTCCACGTTAAAAAAACACGTTTTTTGTATGGAGACCGTATTTTTTACTTTTTTTACTTTTTCTAATTTTTAGTATTTGTTGTTATAGCGGCAAAAGAAATACATCATCTGTGAAAATTTCAACTTTCTATAGCTATTACGGTTCATGAAACACAGCCTGGTGACAGACGGACAGACAGATAGACAGACGGACGGACGGACAGCGAAGTCTCAATATTAGGGTCCCGTTTTTACCCTTTGGGTACGAATGGATAGGTATCACTCGTTGCTGCTTTTAAAGGTTTTAATTAAACCACCTCCGTGGCGTAGTGGTTAAGTCCATTAGATTCACATTAGGTTGCGGGTTCGATTCCCGGTGGAGTCTAACTTTGTAAGATTCGGTTCAGTTGGTGGAAGGGCATTTCTAAGCCCGCCTGGCTCCATTTTATCTAAGTTTCTACTTTCTTAGCCAGTTCCCCATTGCGTTGGGGAATCTTGGTAAGTCCGCTTTCATCTTCGACAACATCGTCAATTACCATCAGGTGAGATGATGTCAAGGGCTTACCAATTGTGAATTTAAAAAAAATTGCCGCCATACATCAATGTTAACAACATTGATGTGTTCCGGCTTGAAGATAAGATAGCCAGTTCCCAACGTAATGACGGCGGGGAATATTGGTAGCCCGATCCTATCTTCGGCATCATCGTCACTAATATCAGGTGAGATGATGAAACGTTTAAAAAAGTACCTTCTTCTTCTTATCGTGTGGCACAATTAACCGTGCTATCCAAGGGATAGACGGCGGTTGCCGGGTGTTGCACTTAGCATCACCCGCGGTCACGTGTAGGGCATTTAGATTTACACCTTCGAAAAAAAGTACCTTATCCAGAGGTGTGCTGGTACGGTACCCTCGGTGCACGAGTAGGACTTGCAGTTGGCTAGTTTTTAGGGTTCCTTTATTCCGTACAACAAACGGGTGACGAACGGAATCCTATTACCAAGCCTCCGCCGTCTGTCCGTTTGTTCGTCTGTCAGCGGGCTGTATTTCATGAACCGTTATAGGTAGAAAGTTGAAATTTTCACAGAATTGCCGCTATAATAAAAAAGGAAAAATAATAAGGAGGGTCTCCATACAAAAAAACGTGTTTTAAAGGTCTTGAGAAGTAATTTTGATTTAGTTCTATCGTAAAAACGGTAATACATACAAACGTGAAACTTGGTTTGATTATAGCACTAATACTGAACTAACACAACAAATAATCAAAATTGGCCAAGTGTGAGTCGTACTCGCGCTATGGAGCCCGAACTGAATTACAAAAAAAGCATATTTTTGTCGCTCGCGTTGATGTCTTTTGATTGTCTTTATAGACAATCGTTATCGTTTAAGTTGGATGTGGGTTACTAACTTTCTACTTATATGCTTTTAACTCATATACATGGTGACAATGATATGCATGTACTCGTGATTACAAACAACTTTCCCAAAGAAACTATATGTCAAATCACCAAAAAATTATGGTCCTCGATACATAAATATGTAAATCGACAAAAATGTATAAAGGACCAAATGTTTTTTTTTCATATTTGAAATATAGTTTCTTTGGGAAAGTTGTTTGTAAACACGAGTAAATTCATATTCTTTGCTATCATGAATTAATTAAAAGTCATCCTATACATGTACATTGCTTTTTTTATACATCCATTTAAACTCATTAAGCAAAATTAATACGCAATATACTTAAGTGACATTCTAAGAGCATCTTTACTCTAAACTAATAGCTTCTTAATGGCGTTTTAACTTCAATTAGTGGCTATGTTACAGGGTGCTATGTTGAATCTACTGTAGGGAGTGACTTTATTTCTGAATTACGTTAGTAGACATCATAATATTTTCTTTGTTTGATTTTATGAGTAATAATGAAAAACTAAAACTTTAAAAAAAAATTTAAAAAACTATTAAAATTCCCTCGATCTTAAAAATCCATCAGCTCATTAAAAAACTTTTTATTTTCTGCGAAGTATATACCTTTTGTTATTCAAAATTACTAAGTCCAGAATCTAGTTGTGGAAAGTTACCTATCCTGGACAAGCGAACGGTGCCTAGACACTGTTTTTGAGAGAGGCCATGATATAGCGCATGAACCTATCGCTTCAGGCAGTGTCTGATTGGGGTGATTCCAACCTCGTAAGGTTCAATGCCTCTTAAGACACAGGCGTGTCTCTTTTCCGCTTAAAGGAATCCTTTCAACTTGACTCCTACTTTCCGGAATGAATTCATTCAGATATCCGACCACTTTGAACTTCTTGGCGTGGAATTAACACATAATCTCAATTTCGGTCGATACATTGAGTCCAAGGCAAAAGTTTCTGCAATGAAGCTTGGTATTCTCTTTAAGGTGAGATGGTACTTCACACCTGGACAGCTTCTTTCTTTATATCAAGCACAAGTCCGATCTTGTTTGGAGTACTGTTCTCACCTATGGGATGGATTAGCCCTCTATATCAGCTGGATAAAGTGTTTAGTTTGATAAAACGGGCAGAAGCCCCAGTTAACGGCTCCTACACCAATCTCATTTCACCCTGTATACACTAAAACTAAAAAAAAAACTAAAACTAACTAACTTTAACTATAGTTCACGCTGTAAGTGGCGTCATAAAGTAGTTCACACGTTTCGAATTTCGTCCTTGCTTGTGGAAAGGATAAGCCGGAGTTTTTGTTGCGGTTTTATGGTTCCTGGGGAGAGTGTTCAGTTTGATAAAACGGGCAGAGGCACGATAATTTCTTTCCACCCTGTATAGTTCACGCTGTAAGTGGCGTCATAAAGTAGTTCACACGTTTCGAATTTCGTCCTTGCTCGTGGGAAGGATAAGCCGGAGTTTTTTTTTGCGGTTTTATAGTTCCTGGGGAGAGTTTTCAGTTTGATAAAACGGGCAGAGGCACGAGAATTTCGTTCCACCCTGTATAGTTCACGCTGTAAGTGGCGTCATAAAGTAGTTCACACGTTTCGAATTTCGTCCTTGCGAGTGAGAAGGATAAGCCGGAGTTTTTTTTGCGGCTTTATAGTTCCTGGGGAGAGTGTTCAGTTTGATAAAACGGGCAGAGGCACGAGAATTTCGTTCCACCCTGTATAGTTAACGCTGTAAGTGGCGTCATAAAGTAGTTCACACGTTTCGAATTTCGTCCTTGCTCGTGGGAAGGATAAGCCGGAGTTTTTTTTGCGGCTTTATAGTTCCTGGGGAGAGTGTTCAGTTTGATAAAACGGGCAGAGGCACGAGAATTTCGTTCCACCCTGTATAGTTCACGCTGTAAGTGGCGTCATAAAGTAGTTCACACGTTTCGAATTTCGTCCTTGCTCGTGGGAAGGATAAGCCGGAGTTTTTTTTTGCGGCTTTATAGTTCCTGTGGAGAGTGTTCAGTTTGATAAAACGGGCAGAGGCACGAGAATTTCGTTCCACCCTGTATAGTTCACGCTGTAAGTGGCGTCATAAAGTAGTTCACACGTTTCGAATTTCGTCCTTGCTCGTGGGAAGGATAAGCCGGAGTTTTTTTTGCGGCTTTATAGTTCCTGGGGAGAGTGTTCAGTTTGATAAAACGGGCAGAGGCACGAGAATTTCGTTCCATCCTGTATAGTTCACGCTGTAAGTGGCGTCATAAAGTAGTTCACACGTTTCGAATTTCGTCCTTGCTCGTGGGAAGGATAAGCCGGAGTTTTTTTTGCGGCTTTATAGTTCCTGGGGAGAGTGTTCAGTTTGATAAAACGGGCAGAGGCACGAGAATTTCGTTCCACCCTGTATAGTTCACGCTGTAAGTGGCGTCATAAAGTATTTCACACGTTTCGAATTTTGTCCTTGCTCGTGGAAAGAATATAAGCCGGAGTTAATGTTGTTTGTGTGGTTATAGCCCAGATCAGAAGTCATTAAGCTGAGCTAAGTAGGTACTGATCAAAAAGAAAAGCTGACCAAGTGCAAGTCAGACTCGCTCTCTGTGGGTTCCGTACCAAAATATCTTCATAAATTTACTGTTAACTATATAGAAGATCCTATTAGATGTCGCTAGCTTCTTAATATTTCCAAAAAATCATATTTCTCGTATGGGTGGGTCTCTGAAGTCTGGGAGATCCACTATTTTTTTTCCCGACTGCGCCTAAAGGAGGGTTATGTTTTTCGATTGTATGTATGAATTTAATTTTTTTTTCACGCTCTGTAGCCTAAACGGCTTGATGGAATTCAGACTGCAATTGCAGTTAGATTTGTCTTGATCCCGTGCGTGAAATAGAATACATTTTTTCCCCACTTACAAACATTTTTTCCCCACTTACATAAAAGAGGGGTTAAGTTATTATGAAGTCGGTTTTTTTTTCATTTTTAATTAATTCGTATAGTTATTTCATCATATCATATCAGCTCATATATGTCCCCACCGAGGGGCTCGAGCCTACCCTGAATTAGGGCGATCGGGCCTTAGTCGACCACGCGGGCCCAGTGCGAGTTGGTCGACTTCACACACAACCTTCGAGTTTCTTCGCAGGTGTGTGCAGGTTTCCTCACGATGTTTTCCTTCACCGTTAAAGCAATCGGTGAGTATATGTGCATAAGTTTAGAAAAACTCATTGCTACATTGGCCGTCCGGATTTGAACCCGGTACCTCTGGTTAGAAGAACCGTGTTGTTACCGTTTGAGCCAAAGACGCTTATAGCTATTTACTGTTACTTTTGTTACATATTGTTAAAGTTACTCTTTGTGAAAATTTGAACCTGTTACAATTCATGAAATACAGCCCGCTGACAGACAGACGGGCGGACGGACAGCGGAGGCTTTGTTATAGGGTCCCGTTGAACACCCTTTAGGTGGACGGAACCCTAAAAACAAAGTATCGACTTCCTAAGAAGTAGTAGTAGATACAGCTAATCCTAATCAAAAAAACGCTCATCATGACTCTCTTGTTTGATACTTCTTGATTATGTCTGCCTGAAGATGATGTTCGAAACCGGTCGCTGACAAATTTTATCTGCAGTTTTATTTGTTTTATGTGGAATTAGTGTAGATATATAAGGTCTAACAAAATTAGCTGAAACTATTTTAACTAGTGCTTTCCCCATGAATCCCATACTCAAATCTGAAAAGAAATTTTGAACTTCCCATAATAAGTTGGCTGATCAGCTGATCGAGTTAGTATGGGAGAGCCAATTTTTTTTTTGCGATTTGACTATTGGTTCCATGGGGAAAGTTGTTCAGTTTTATGGATAGAAGCACCAGTTAAAATAGTTTCAGCTAATTTTGTTACACCTTATATAATATATTGTACAGGCTTTCTTCTATATTGTTAATTTGTTTTTTTATGTTGTGATGCAATAATGAATATTGTATCGTATTGTATTGTATAGTATATATAGAAATATGAATGATTCTCTTGGTTCTTTTCCCATTTAATTTGGGATAAGCCCTCCACGTTTGCTTTCCCCAAAGTATCTTGTTGCTGGTTTTCTGTGTGTCTACATCACTGTTTTTCATGTCATTTTGTGTAGTACCTATCCTAGACACTACAGGCTCCCTGTTCCTCTCGTACCTTCCTCACCAACACGTTCCTGGTCATGTGTTCTTCATCACTCCTCATAAAGTGCCCATAACACCTTTTAGTCTTGTTTTTCGAGTTAATCTGCTATGTAATGCCCTACCACCAACCAAACCGAGTCTTACAAAGTTGACCCCGCCAAGAACCGAAAGTTCCTCGTGTTAGTTTATTTCTCACTCTCTCTATTTTTGTAACTCCTTCTCCGGCCGAACGTAGCATCTTTATTTTGGTGGTTTGTAGCTTGTATTCGTCTACTTTTCTCATTTTCAGCAGCTTTTTCTCATACAGCATTCGGATGCTTATGTCAGAGCTGGTCTAAAAGAAGCGTTTGTCCAGCAGGCTTCCCGCGACCTTCACTAGGGCCTCGGTTCACAGTGTTGGAGACCTGCCTACGCTACGTCTTCCGGTGCGCGGTTGCCACTCGAGAACTTTACTGCCCCAACGACCATCTGTACTACGAGCTATGTGCCATGCCCAACGTAGCATCTTCATTTTGGTGGTGTGTAGGTTGCATTCGTCCACTTGTCTCTTACTTGTTTGTAGATCTTGCTTTTTACTTTCGAACTAAGGAAAGATAAAGTAATTGTGAAGCGTCGGTGGCTCAGCCGGTAACGACTTGGTCCTCCTAACCAGAGGTGCCGGGTTCAAATCCGGCCGGCCAATGTACCAATGAGTTTTTCGAAACTTACGTACATACACTCACCGATTGCTTTGACGGTGAAGGAAAATATCGTGAGGAAACCTGCACACACCTGCGAAGAAACACACCGTGTGGTCGACTAAGGCCCGATCGCCCTAATTCAGGGTAGGCTCGAGCCCCTCGGTGGGGACGTATATGAGCTGATATGATGATGACGATGATTAGTTAGATAGGTACCCAATAATATTTTTTTCCTGAAAATACACAATACAGACGTAGGATGTTCGTTAGGAAACAGAGAATAATTTACAGAAAAACCTTGAACAAGGGAAAAAGGTAATAATGATAGCTTAATGCCTTTGATTAAGGTCTTTGACCAGTGTGTTTTGCCAGTGATAACTTACGGAGCTGAGACATGGTCGCTTACTATGGACCTCATAAGAAGGCTCAAGGTCATCAAAAGGGCAATGGAGCTTGCTACCCTCGGATATCTTGTCTAGAAGGATCGGATAGATTGTCTAAAATGATTGTTGATACTTTTGATTGTTGGTTCTTGGTGGAACATTATATCACACATTTCGGTCTATATCCTTACTTAATATTATAAATGTGAAAATGTGTTTGATTGTTTGTTACCTTTTCACGCTTCAACGCCTTGACCAATGTTTATGAAATTTGGCATGCAGGTAGCCTGTGTCACGGGGAAGGACATAGGCTACTTTTCATCCCGGGAAAATAGCATAATCTGATGCAGTTCCTGAGGGAACTAAAAAAATACTCGATAGTTGTGAGTTTTTGCACAGAGATGGTTGAGTATAGGTGGGAAACGACATAATTTACTAATAACACTTAAAGACAGTCATAAAAACGATGTCCACGCGGGCGGAGCCGCGGGAAAAAGCTAGTTTACAATAAACGCTTTAATCCAAACTTTGTATTTTTGTTTTATTTATTTTTGCTATATAACAGTTAACCGCGTGATAAAATCAAATACACGCGGACGAAGTCGCGGGCAACAGCTAGTTCCACATAAAACAAATAAAACTTCACGTATACAGCGACCGGCTTCGAACACCATCTTCAGGCAGACAATTTAATTACACAATCATCATATGAGCTGAAAACGTACACTGCTCTATAAAAGCCTGCCCCAAGGATTTCCACGACGACCGGTCCTGCCCTACCCGCATCCCGCGGCTTCCTGCGATCTTCACCAGGACCAGGTCGTCGGTCCACCGCGTGGGAGGCCTGCTTTAAATTTAATAAGAAATTAGTGTAGATTAAATGGGTCTGAAATAATTGGTACTTATAAGTAAGATAAAATCTTGACAAGCCCGCTTCCATCACCCGTTACCCCCCCCCCCCCCCCCCCCGGCGTGCTGGGGCGCGTGTCTCTTCCCAAAGATAAAGCCTCCACACACCTAATGGAGAACCCCACTGTCAGAAGTTTTCAAGCCGCCTATAAGGTACCTGACACGGCTTAAAGACTGACATCCAGTGAACATAACCGGCAACAATGACTTAAGGGTCCCCTGGAGGCTTGAGTTTCCATACAAACGTAGTTTCGGTTTAATATAAAATTGGTACGCCAGATTGTATCGAAACTTTGCAAATATATTGAGTAGACACAAATCAATGTTTGCAATTAGTTTTCTTCGTAGTAAATTTGAGAATAACTCAAAAAAGGACACCGGACAAGGATTCTTTTTGTAATCAGCTATTTTATGCCTCTCACTTTACCATTTTTAAACCACAAAAAATCTTACTTATCCTAGGTAAGTATAAAAAAACTCCTTAGTTGTAAGTACTAATACCTACGTATACGTACTTTGCCATTGCACAGTATATATTATATTAGTACTAGCGGCCATAGTTACAGGATTTTGTATCAGAAATAAGACTTTTTTTCATGTCAATAATACAGCTCAATGCGTCACTCACTGGATTAGAATGAGAGGCATCATTAAAATACTTCTTGGTTGTGTGCTTCGATAGAAATAGCCTGGCCTCACACAGCCGGAAAATTCATAATCTGAATTCAGAAAACCTGGATGAGGGAAAAGTTACAATATGAGTGAAACATAATTAAATTATACGCAAATCCGGGCTTTCGGAATTGCGGCCGTGTGCGTAGTTACAAAAACCGAGATCATTTAGTTTAATCATGGATATAGAATCTTTCCACCTATCTTATACTTACAAGTTTCTTTATAGTGATGTTTTGATTAGTTTTTATTCATATACTAGCTTTAGCCCGCGGCTTCACTAGCGTAGACATCGTTTTTATGACTGTATTTTAGAGTGAGTGGTGCGCGAGCCGCAAGCGGCTTCCCACCCCCTCAACCAATTCTATACAAAATCGCTCCGTTGCGATGCCGACGTGCGCGACTGTGGAAATTAGTTTTTCCCAGATCCCTCGGAAACTATGTCAGGATATACTTATAGTAAATTATGTCATTTCCCACCTTCTCAACCATCTTTGTGCAAAAAATCAAAACAATCCATTATTCCGTTGCGATATTAGAAATTAACTAAAAAATGAGTATTTTTTCAGTTCGATCAGGAACTGAATCGGACTATGCTATATTCACGGGATAAGAAGTAGCTTATGTCCTTCCCAGTGACACATGCTATTACCAGCATGCCAAATTTCATCAAGGTTGATCGTGGTGGTGAAGCGTCAAAAGGTAACAAAAAAACACATTTTCACATATTTATAACATTACTAGCTTTCCCGCGGCTTCATCCGCGTGGACATCGTTTTTATGACTGTCTTTTAGGGTGAGTGGTGGGCGAGCCGCAAGCGGCTCCGTCTTTCGTTGAGCGGTCCCCACTTGATACATTTACTGCCCAACAACTATCTATTCTACGAGAAATGTACTCCACCCACTGCCGCAAAGGTTTAGGGAATTGATAATGCTACACAAAAGCTTAACTTCATCTCAGAATAAGTACCCTTTTGTTAAACATAATGTTATAGTGGACTAATAGATAACTACAAGTCGTATCTTTGGAGTTCACAAACATATTATTCCGGTTACTTTAAAAAAAAAATTACCTTTGTCAATTGTCACTCGCAAAGTTTTCCTCTCCTTTGTTGTCCAACTTTCCTAAAAATCTAGTCCAGATTTTATAAAAGACGTTGTATATTCTGACTCATCATATATACGTCCCCACCGAGGGGCTCGAGCCTATCCTGAATTAGGGCGATTGGGGCTTAGTCGACCACGCGGGCCCAGTGCGGGTTGGTCGACTTCACACACAACCTGCGAGTTTCTTCGCAGGCGTGTGCAGGTTTCCTCACGATGTTTTCCTTCACCGTAAGAGCGTCGGATATTCTGACTATATTGGTATTAATAATATAGTCAGCTTGGTAAACCTGCTTCCATCTTCGGCATCATCGTTACTTACCATCAGGTGAGATGATGCCAAGGGCTTACCAATTGTGATTTTTTTAAAGCATGAAAAAGTGTAAAATTAAAATCTAATTTAAAAAATCAAAATCCCGACTGCTCTAAAAATTAACTTTCAAATGTAGAACAAGATAACCCAATTCTGTCTCCAATCTCATACCCCGTAAACACCTATACCCTAAACCGAGATCCATGCCCATTGGCTAGTTGTCCCTAAACTTATTCTGCAGAGAGTGCCAAGATAACCCAATTCTGTCTCCAATCTCATACCCCGTAAACACCTACACCCTAAACCGAGATCCATGCCCATTTGCTAGTTGTCCCTAAACTTATTCTGCAGAGAGTGCCAAGATAACCCAATTCTGTCTCCAATCTCATACCCCGTAAACACCTACACCCTAAACCGAGATCCATGCCCATTTGCTAGTTGTCCCTAAACTTATTCTGCAGAGAGTGCCAAGATAACCCAATTCTGTCTCCAATCTCATACCCCGTAAACACCTACACCCTAAACCGCGATCCATACCCATTTGCTAGTTGTCCCTAAAGTTATTCTGCAGATAGTACCTAGTTGTCCCTACACTTATTCTGCACAGAGTGCCAAGATAACCCAATCTGTCTCCAATCTCATACCCCGTAAGCACCTACACCCTAAACCGAGATCCATTCCCATTTTCTAGTTGTCCCTAAACTTATTCTGCAGAGAGTACCAAGATTACCCAATTCTGTCTCTAATCTCATACCCCGTAAGCACCTACACCCTAAACCGAGATCCATTCCCATTTTCTAGTTGTCCCTAAACTTATTCTGCAGAGAGTACCAAGATTACCCAATTCTGTCTCTAATCTCATACCCCGTAAGCACCTACACCCTAAACCGAGATCCATTCCCATTTTCTAGTTGTCCCTAAACTTATTCTGCAGAGAGTACCAAGATTACCCAATTCTGTCTCTAATCTCATACCCCGTAAGCACCTACACCCTAAACCGAGATCCATGCCCATTGGCTAGTTGTCCCTAAACTTATTCTGCAGAGAGTACCATTCGTAGTCAATTGTAACTCAATTGTCAAGTCAATTGAAGCAGTAAAGACCATCTGCTGCACAATCTCATGCAGTCGGAGGCAATCTTTTATTATTACAGCTTTATTGTTTTGAAATTTTAAGTGAGAATGATTGCTAACCAAGTTTAAAATCTATTTATCTAAAAATTATAAAAATATATTAATATATTTCAAATTCCTACAACAAGTCTTTTCATTTGATATACAATACAATACAATATTCTTTATTGCATCACAACATAAAAAAAGAATAATATGTCACATGATATAGTTTTTTTTTAATTAAAAATTTGAGTGCGTTTGACTATATCTTACAAATCTTTTAATTAAAAAAAAATCTAATTTACCCCCAAATGTGGCCCCTATGTTTAATATTAATTTATTTACGTTTCACGTCCGTCTTTAGGTCACCGATTTACATATTATGTGTACCGAATTTCAATTCAATCGGTCAAGTACTTTTTGAGCGAATCGGCTGTGACAGACGGATGGACAGACAGACACACGAGTAAACCTATAAGGGTTTCTTTTTTACATTTTGAGGTAAGGAACCCTAAAAACACAAATATGTATCATGTTTTCAACCTCATCTTTTGATACTTAACCAATGTCCTACAAAGTACAGAACTTTAAAAGGAACAGAACAAAATGTTTACGCATAAATTTAACGCCAAGAGGAGATTTTGAGATTTATTTAACACTTTGTTTTGTAAGAAAATTGTTTGCGGGTAAAGGGCGTATAAGGCGACGCAACGGCCGCAACCATTTCTTTCTCCATGATTATCATTATCGTATCAGCCCCCGAGGATTTCCACGACGACTGGTTCTGCGCTACCTGCATCCAACGGCTTCCCGCGACATTCACCAGGGCGCCACTCGAGAACTTTACTGCCCCAACGGGCATCTGTACTACGAGCTATGTGCCCCGTCCACTGCCACTTAAGTTTGGCAATTCTGAGAGCTATGTCGGTTACTTTGGTGATTATAGGATTGCCTAAAAAATGTAAACACAAACAGATCAATTCTTACGTTGACATTCTTGATAAAAGTATTTTTTTTTTTACAGATTTTGTAACAAGTTTTAGTAGTTACCTAGTTGTGTTGAGTTTGATATAGATATAAAATAGATATCTCCCTATGGACATCCTAATCACATTCTATTTTGGTTACAATGTAATCCATATCTGATCGGAAAACTATTTTACTCCAACATTCTATGTAACTTTCGCTTAACATTCTTAAAAAAAGACTGGTAATACGTTAAAATAAATAAAACTAAATGACCACCTTCTTATCAGCTCATATGCGTCCCCACCGAGGGGCTCGAGTCTATCCTGAATTAGAGAGATCGGGCCTTAGGCGACCACGCGGGCCCAGTACGGGTTGATCGACTTCACACACAACCTTCGAGTTTCTTCGCAGGCGTGTGCAGTTTTCCTCACGATGTTTTTCCTTCACCGTAAGAGCGTCGGATAAACGTATCTAACGAGAGTGAATTGTGATAGCAAAAAAATTTGAAGTATAGATTTTGATGGGGATCAATTTTCTTATAAAAAAACAAAAAAATAAAAATGTGCGTGTGAGTGTGTGTGTACGTCTGTCCGGTGCACTAGTTCCCAAAATACTGGGCGAATTTGGATGAATTTAGAACAAGAGCAAAATTATTTTTTTATCTCCAGCCTTATTTTTTCAAATTAGGGGACATTGATTTTTAGGGTTCTCACCATCATCTAACGATTTTGATAAAACTCGGTACATCACCATAACTTCACAGTTTTTTTGTTCATGCGCCTTTTTGATTGCCCAGCATTCAGCACCGTACACCATAGCAGGTCTCAGTGCTATTTTGTAGACCTTGTTGGTGTTTATCGGCATACGACTGTCGCAGAGCACACCCGTGAGCGCTCTCCACTTCTGCCAAGCCACATTTACCCTGTGCGTCACGTCTTTGTCCACATTTGCGTCTGTGCTCAGGACAGAACCTAGGTACTTGAATTAGCTTACTTTTGGTAATGGGTGTCCATCTATGCTAATTATGGGTGTTTTCTGCTCTGTGAGGCTAAATTGGCATGCTAGGTACTCTGTTTTGTTCTACTAATCCTTAAACCGTTGGACTCCAGGGAATGCCTTCAAAGCTCTTAGCTACGTTGCAGTTGTTCTGCACCATTGTCAATAAGGACAACATCGTCAGTATACAGCAGGCACCATGGCAGAGGGGACTGGATATATTTAGTGAGGTAGTTCATAACAATGTTGAACAAAAGCGGGCTAAGCGTAGACCATTGATGTTCACCAACTTTGAACTCGAAGGGATTGCTTATACCAGCTAGGCTTCTCACTCTCTGTACCAGTGATATGTAGCATTCCGGTATTCTTTGCGATCTTAGAGCTTGCCATACTAGCTTGCGGAGTACCTACCCTGTATAATGCTTCCTCTAGATCTATGAAGACTAGGTGTAGATCTTCATGGTTGTTACGACCTTTTTCTATGAGTATTTGTACTGTTTGTATTGCTTCTATAGTTGATCTTGAGGCAGTAAAGCCATACTGGTTCTCTGATATGACCACATATTTCAGGAAGTTGTTGTGAAGAATTAATTTCCATATTTTTAGGGTATGCGATGTGAGTTTGATTCCCCTATAGTAACCGCAGTCGCTGAAGTCTCCCTTGTTTTTATAGAAGGGGAGAAGGTAACTGTGGCGCCAAGCTTCCGGGATATTGTCGTTAGCCACTCAAATCCCATGGCTTCTAGTCTTTTTCACAGATCAGCAGGTATTCCGTCAGGGCCAGTAACTTTATGGTTCTTCATTTTTAGCGACTTCAAAAAGGAGGAGGTACTAAGTTCGACTGTTTTTTTTATGTATGTTCACCGATTTTTCCGTCAATTGTGGACCGATTTTCAAAATCCTAGGAAAATCGAAGGCAACCCTTCAAAAATAATGAAAAATTTGAATTTTTAAGGCACTAATTACGTGATTCATATGTTTTCTAGAGCTATTAAAATACTTGCGTCTGTTAGTCATATTCTCATGTTGATAAGCTAAGCTCATTAACGGTTAGAAGTTGCAGGAAAAATCTTTTTAATGTTATACATAGATTATATAAAAGAAAAGTCGTGTTTGTTACAACACTTATAACTCGAGAACGGCTGGACCGATTGCCATGGTTTTTGATTTGTTGGATTTTTTTCTGTCCCAAATAGCAGAATACATCTTGAAAACAATGAAAACGGGTTTTCCTTCCTGACGCTATAACTCCAGAACGCACGAACCGATTTCGCTAATTCTTTTTTTGTCGAGTTCGTTATTGTCAGGAGAAGGTTCTTATGTAGGGTAGAGTAGAGTAGGGTAGGGTAGGGTAGGGTAGGGTAGGGTAGGGTAGGGTAGTGTAGGGTAGGGTAGGGTAGTGTAGGGTAGGGTAGGGTAGTGTAGGGTAGGGTAGTGCAGTGTAGGGTAGTGTAGGGTAGTGTAGGGTAGTTTAGGGTAGTGTAGGGTAGTGTAGGGTAGTGTAGGGTAGTGTAGGGTAGTGTAGGGTAGTGTAGGGTAGTGTAGTGTAGTGTATGTAGGGTAGGGTAGGGTAGTGTAGGGTAGGGTAGGGTAGGGTAGTGTAGTGTAGGGTAGTGTAGAGTAGGGTAGGGTAGTGTAGTGTAGTGTATGTAGGGTAGGGTAGGGTAGTGTAGGGTAGTGTAGGGTAGGGTAGGGCAGTGTAATGTAATGTAAGGCGGTACGAAGTTCGCCGGGACAGCTAGTATATATATATATATATATATACGTAGGAAGCTCCTTAACGGTTAGGAGTTGCAGGAATTCTTTTTAATGTTATACATAGATATATACCTAGGTTTGCATAGACCGATAGTTGTATTCCTTCAGGTTATTCAGATGAGCTGATGATGGACGATTTAACTCCTTAACTTTCATTCTGCTGAGATGATGATGGAAGCCACAGGACTCTGTATCTGTTAATGAAACACATGTATAATGATTTGATAATTCCTATTGGTGAGTATAGGTGATTGGATTTAACGTTGCTAGATAGATATCATTACCACTAAAAATGAAGAAATTAAAAAAAAAACTTTAAAAAAATTTTAAACCGACCTCAAAATGAAATTCACTTAAAAGTATGAAATATTATTATTATACTTAAATACACAACATTAACTGAATCAAAGGTGGGTACGAATTAAATTAGAGGCTTAAAATTTTTTTTGAGGTCGGTGTCAGCAAACCATCGAATCTAAACCATTTAATACGTAAGTAACTGTGTGCTGGTACGACCTCCAAAAAAATTTAAGCCCCTAATTTAATTCGTACCCGCCTTTGATTTCGTTATTGTTGGTTAATATTGTGTATTTAATTATAATAATATTATTTCATACTTTTGAGTGAATTTCATTTTGAAGTCGGTTTTAAGTTTTTTAAACTTTTTTTATTAACTGCAAGCTTAACTTCGCTCACAGTGATGCCTTCCGCTAGCCCCTTAACTGCGGTGATGGGTGGTAAGGGTTGACTTGAGAATTCCTCATCTAACAGTTTCCAGTAATATTGGCACCATCTGGCGTTGCTCTTATCATTCGATGTTAGTAGCTTTCCATCTCGGATGTATTTGTTCAGCTTTATATCTAGCATAGACCGGTGGCGCTGATTTACAATTTTAAAGTTTTCGGTATCAGTTCGTGTCTGTTCCAGTCTGCTATAAAAGTTTTCCTTGGATTCCGCCATTCACTTTACTCTTAGCTATTTTCTTTGCATGTTTGTATTCTATATGATCTTCTTCGAGCGGGGTTTTCTGCTACAGTTTAAAAGGCCTCTCTTCTCCTTCACGAGTTGTTTTACTTCATCCGCCCACCATGTGGGGTCTTTATTGTTACTAAGCCCACTCTTTGATATTCCTAGGAGGTTTGCTGCTTCCTCGGTACATTTTTCCTCCAAGTTAGACCACATATTGTCTGCATCGCTATTATATTTACTGGCCATATCCCTGACCTGGCATGACTGTATCTGACTTTTAAGTTCTTCATCCTTTTTGCTATATAATTGGCACCATTTAATGCTTGGGGTCCTGTCCGCTACTGTTTATATGGGTTTGGGTAGTTAGACTAATATTCGGTGTTGTGTTGTTAGCGCTTTACCTGGGATAAATTTGCGGTCCCTGCAGTGTTTTATTAGGCTTCTATCTGTTAGTATGTAGTCTATTTGGGTGCACTTCCCACCACTCTTATATGTTATTAGGTACTCATGCTTTTTCTGGAAATAAGTGTTAACTATTGATAGGTTATGACGAGTATCAATATCTATAATTGTCTCTCCCGGTTTGTTTAGCGTATCGTAGCCATATCCCCCATGGGTATTTTCGTAGGACGAATTTGTATCACCAACAAGTCCGTTGAGATCACCGCCTATGTACTTCGTTTCTTTGGGGGATATCATATTCATATGGTCATCGAATTCTTCCCAGAATCTTGATTTTTCAGGCTCATGGCATCCAATTTGTGGTGCATATACCGAGATGATATTAAGTGGCTATTGCTGATCCATGGCCAATTTGACGGCGATTTTGATTATCCGCTGCTTGAATTTGTGGTCAAGGAGCTCAACCTGTTGAAATCCTTATATTATAACAGGTCAAATATTAACTATTATTTATTTTTTATATTTTATTTTTAATACCATAATAAATTAAATTGAGATAATTTAATTGTAATAGCTTCTTCGTTCTCCCCGTTATTGGTGCCATGGTATATGAGTTTATACCCTTGTCCTTTGTCTCAGGATTTGGAACCTTTCCACTTCGTTTCTTGGAGGCAGCATGCATTAATATTTCTATTTTTAAGTACCTTGGATAATTCCTGGCACCTACCGGTGAGGGTGAGCAAATCTGATGTGTTTACATGTGAGCGAATATGTTTTGTTCTTGTCAGTGACTTCGTCGCTTCTGGGGGAGGCCCTAGCATTATCGTCGTTTGGATTCGCATTCGCATGTATCGCATTGGAAAGGTTTTCGTCGCTTTCGGGGTACGTTAAACTTGTTCTCTATTTGGCTTTTTTTCATGTTTAACGAGGAAGATGTGATTTGGCTTAAGATTTTACGGCCGTTTGCCACCTGACGCCAGGACTGTCGTCTGCTACTGTGGTGGTCCCTACCCCCTTAAGACTGGCCTTATGTGCCTTAGCCTGCTGAAGCTGCTGGAAGCGGAACACACACGAGACACAATGTATCGTACCTAATCGTCTAGTATCATATCAGCTCATACACGTCCCCACTGAGGGGCTTAATTCAGAAATTACCAAAATGCGAGTTACATTATTTCAGTCAATTCTAAGCGAAGGGAATTCGTAGACTCCCTCAAGGAAGCCTCAATGTTGCATGCAGAGGGTAAAATAAATAAAATGTCTTGGTTGAGTCTAAAAATTAATTATGAATTTATTTGACTCAAATTGTGGAGAAACCTTACATTTGTAGGCGTAAAACTCCACATTACATTGATTTCAGCCCTATATTTTATAGAGCTATTTATTCTAGCATTTGACAGTACAAATTTGATATTATAATAGAATTATACAAGTCCTGTGTGCTATCGCTCATTAAATTATGGATGTATATAAATTTGTATCAAATTTGTCTACATAAGGTAAGGTTAGCTTACTTTAGATAAAGTAGACTTATGGCAGCAACGAAAAGGTAATATAAATATTTTAGATTATGCATTTCCGTCAAGCCAACAATACTACAACCACTGTACACTTCTGTAACTTACGGGGAGCCTTGGACTTTACTTTGACTACTCAACTTTTACAACCAAAGAGTACACAACTTTACAGCCGTAAGTGCGTCTGGCAAGTCTTTATTACTTAAATTACATTTTTATAAAGACTCACATATTATTATTATTGTTCTGAACAAGGTTTTAGGTTATAGCGAGCGCTGACTTCTCGCTAGTTCCGGTCTATCAAGAGTACAATTTGTAAGTACAAAACCCCAGGGATATTGAACACTTCAGTTAGCAATAACCATATCTGCTAGTGATATATACGACTTGTGAATGGTCAGGCTCAACCAAACTAAAATCATACATATTCTGTCTTATGAATATCGTTTAAGATGATAGTTAGATTCATTAGCACAAAACAAGGTTATTTAGTTAATCACACAGAATCTATCTTCACAATACTTCGCAAATATTATAGAGGTTGCGAGCATTTTAACTGAGGGAGAATTTAACTAAAACGACATACGGAACAAGTCCTTAATGTGACGATTCTGTGAGATTATATTGCAATCAAGCAAGAAGCAATATAATAAAACATACCAAATTCCAGTCTCGCCCACACATCGCGCTCTTATTTTCAATCACTTCACACAGAACCAAACTCAGGACCCTTTTCCCGTCAGGGAACGTCCGACAACTTCCAGCCTCTGCCCACGAGTCCCCTGTCTCTCCCTCTGACGCTCCGGCGCAGGCCTCCAAACCATATTACTCCCGTCGCATTCGCACACGTGTACGCCCAATCGCTCTTTCTCCTTCTGTCTCGTACAAATATTCTTTTGTTAAATCCTCTGAACATTCTTCACACAGTCTAACGCATAAATTTGGCAACATGCGTAAGTAAAAAAAACAAGCGTCGCGCACATGTTAGAATAGATAAGTCTGGCAACCTCGCCGTTTCTCCAGTTCATCCGTCTTAACAACTAATTATACTAGGGTTCCGTGCGGTTCTGAAATAAAGATGGCGTTTCTGGCCATCACACGCCCCTCCCTGACAACGAGAATGTGATGCCTCCAAACATCCGTTCGCGTTTTCAAACTGTAAACAGATACAAAATGTTAGACACAGTATAGTCATATTGGAATCTTTCCAATTGCAAAAAAAATTCCAATTGGATGAGATTTTTTTTTCTTTCTGATTGCAGAATTGAAGGTGTCTGAATCGAGGTTTCATATTACTATCTTTGCTTCTTGCTTTAAGAACGGGCTTCCCCTCCTGAAGGCATTCAGAAAAGCCAAATTTTAACGTGTGTCAATCCTTAACCAAGACGCTTAAACAATTCAACTTCATATGCTGTTATCTCTCCTTTTTAGCTAACTCGCGGCACAGGCCATCGACCTTATGCATATAACCAAGCCTATGACTACCTACCTATACTCACTTGGACAACCAAAACCTACGCTCCCTCCTAGTTTTGTTTAGAATACCTCTGTAGGTATCCTAGTATTTGCTCAGAGCTTGACTCCTTTATATTTCGTTTGTTGTTATTAGGGTTCATATTGCTGATGGTAAGTTGACGCGTCTGTATGACCCTTTTGTCTTGCGTACGCTGGAGTTTTTCATTGTCCGGTACACCGAACATATATGTTAGGGAGTTTTTAGTCCAAATGAACCCTAAAACTCTACGTTAGCCTAACTCAATTTTAGCAAAACAATTTGGTCATACCTTTGTGACCATCGAACTTATTTTTCTCAGATCTTGACCGAACAGAGAGAAAAAAAAAATTTAAAGTCTATCAATTGATAGTATCAAACAGGGAGATAACATCATATTTCTAAAACCTTAACCAACAGTTCTCTTCAATTCTACAGTCTGAATAGGGCTTCAGCTTTTAGCTTTCCATTTCCTTCTATATTATAAAAAAAAAACATCAACATTAATTGCATACGTATTAGCAAAATAAACAATGTAAAGGTTCATTGTGCCTTCATCTTTCTCCACTTCGAATCCCATTCAGAAGTTCATGTTACTTTAAATAGTTTTGTGTAGTCTTTCATTAATTACTGTTTTAAAGCCGCTAGGTACTGGCAGCTGAATACGTGGCTAAGCGCTACCTCGCTATATTTTCTCGAAAGTTGTGGAGTGACGACCGCTACTAAAATAGCGTCGTACGCTAGGTCCGTCGTCCTACGTACAGACACCAGCGAAGCCACTTCGGATGCAACCTTTGCGCCAAATTGCACGTGGAAATCTCATGCGCAGATATATATATATATATTTTTTTTTCTATATGGTAACTACATATTAACATTAATTTGTAAATAATACACCTCCGATGTCGTTGTCTGTCTCAACTCCCTCAGGCCAAAAGATAATGTTTCCTTCATATTGTACCTATATTGAAAGCCAGCAGCAGCTTGTGGAAATCACCTCCTTTTTCAACAGGATGCCAAAATACCACTTGGATGCATTTCGTGAAAACCCTGATTTAGTGCTTTACATTTAGTGTGAAAGCCGTTCGGACGCAGGCAGCACAATGCTGTTGTGGAACTGACATTCAGACCATGATGACGATAGACTGTGTCATTTTACCGCAAGTTTTCAGCTTAGCGTAAACAATAGGTACGCTTATGTCTGAAATAAAATAAAGGAAACTAGGCGATACTTCTCTGCCATGAGGAACTCCTTCTCTTTCCTGTCACACTCTCTCCATGATGTCCTGATAAAGTCTTTCGTCAGCGTTCCGCGTCTAACGTTCGTCAGCTCGAATCCGCCTCGGCTAACCAGCTTTAGTCACGACAAAATGAGCCGGATCACCCTGGAATTATTTATGTTCAAGTGCGTTTAAACCCATACAGAATAATTTATCCTTTTATTTTCAAAATATAAAATTTTTCTCCGTCTGAATATCCATTGCCCTTTGGTGCTCACGTCTATAAAAATTACCTGGGCGCGCTGTTTATTCGCGATGCCCGATGTAAGTGAAATTTTCACAGAAAACACCCAACCCCTTTCATTCCACCGGTTTATATCGCATATATTCAGCTTTTCTCATGTATGTTCTTCATCACAACTTTGTACCAAATAAGTATTCCTTTAATATAAGTCATCATTCCTTGATTAATTTTCTGTGCGAGAGTCGAACCCGCTATCCCGGCTTGAACGCAACCACCCATTATTGCGCCACGTTGGCTAACCTACATACTGAAGTGTTGTGGCTTAGCATCGTGGCGTATAAATCCGCAACTGGTCGGCTATCACCACTCAGTTAGCCCAAAACGTATGCTTCCTCACGTATACAGTCACATTTTTAGGGTTCCCTATTGCATAAGGGAAAAACCGGAAACCCTCACAGGGCTCCCTTGCTGCAGGTACTTTACACATACCTGTTATCTTAAATCCATCTGCTCTATACCATCGGTGTCAAACTTATCATATCATAACGACGAAGGAATGTTGTTTGTTAATCCTATACGAAAACTAATGAACGAATCTGGCTGAAATTTAGTAGGTAGACAGATCAGGACCTGGACTAACACAAAGCTTTTCTCCCTTTTTCCTTTTTGCTCACACTCGCGAGCCGCTTGCGACTCGCACATTGCGCACCAGAGGGTCATAGATACGTTTCCCAAACGGGCGAAGCCACGGGAAACAGTTTGCTACCTTATGTCTAAGCTTATCGCTGTTATCGGAACTAATAAGTAAAGCAAGGTGACATAACTGAAATAAAAATTAAAATTAAAAGTTAATCAATTATAAATTAAGTGCCAATTCTGTACCTTCGTTATTCACATTTTTAGTTACTAATTTTCCTGATTTAACATCGTCTTATTCACTTTTGTTGTCCCGTTTATTTTATCAATTTCAATGGTTCTTTGTCTGGAGCTTGATAATGCGGAACCCTCTATGGACGGGCCCGACTCACACATGACGCGACTTTTCTAAACCAACACATACAGCTCACTATTCCATTTATATGTTGTTCCTGAAGCATACTTGCTTTATTAAGTTCTTAATTCATTGACCCTTTTACTAAATATTACTCCTTTTACTAAATATTATTTATTAAATATTAACTGTTGGTCTACGAAGATTGGGCACGGTGATATCTTATAACTTCTAAAGTGTGCAAAACTTAACTTTCACAAAAATATTCCATGTTTCGTAAAAATGGCCGCGCCGGCGCGTACACTCGCACAGCGTCACAGGTAGAAGACCCCGTTTTTTGTCCTCAGTAGGCGCCAACGCAACGTAGCCTGCATGTGCGCGTTAAATTCCTCGGCTCGCTTGCACCTCTCAGCAACTGACGCCATCTCCAGTCTCGCCAAGCAGCCCTGGAATTTAAAATAAAAAACCACACCGACAAAAACTGTCTTTTCACAACACATTTGCCTACACAACCCAACCACTTAACGTGTCCTCAGTCTATGCAAACTTCTCCGGCGTATTTATTAACGAATTATTTATGAACGAAGGAATCTACGAGTACCTACTTTTAATAGCGTATCGACCTTTTGAAGCGAAAAACCCGGGAATTAAGATAGTTGTCAAAAGCTTAACCCTCAGATACAAGCTTTTTTAGAAGCGACATTGTTATTATTATATCTTAATGTTTAATTATTATTATTTAATGTATCAAACATTTCCTTTTTCCTTCCGCGAGGGGAAAAAATACATAAAGTTAGACAAAAGTTAGCTACATTAGTTTTATTTAAATCTAAATATTTTTCGTCTGAATGTTCTAATAATTACCATCATATTCGTTTATGAAGTATTTTATTCTCATGAGTAGATCTCGGGATATATTAACAGAACTTGGCATCCATCTAGATCTCAATCCTTTTGTCGCCGTAGCGTACAACCAAGATATATATATTTTTTTTTTGAATTGAACTTGGCTAACATTTGTCACATCTATGGTTTTGATGGGGTTGTTCAAGTATGTACCTGATCAGCATTTGGGTCGACCCGTCTTATTGTTCGTTGTAAAACAATAGCACTGCACAACTTATAGAAAGCATTTTTTTTTCTGTACAACCGTCGTAAAACCCGCCTCGTACGCTTTGAAGAGAATGTAACTTTTTCTTCTAGATGTTTGTATGTCTGTCTCCCCGTTGATTCGATTCTATAGCCTAAACTGTTGGACCGATTTGAGAATGTGAGGGGTCGTTAAAATCGTGGATAATTTAAAATACATTATTATTAAATTATTAAATTGATCGAAGTAAATGCCCTCGCCCTTCATAATTAGTCATTAAATTTTCTGTTATTGTTGCTCGCGTACTACCTGTCTCCGTGCTTTTTCTCCGAGCACTGGATTGTTTGGAAGAAATCGCTCTCAGCGATAAGACCCCCTTAATTGTACGTTTCTTAGTTTTAATTTAAACTTTGCATGTTATGTATTTGGTTTTGATGTACAATAAAAAGTTATTTGAATTTTAATTTGAATAAATATATTTAAATATTAATTCATATCTATAGAAGAATGAATTTCTTTTTCCTTGGTTATCGCTTCACGCATGAACGGCTGAACCGATTTCGATTAAACTATTTAGGAAAAATGATTTTTCTCTTTTCTCATACTATGAACTGTAATGAAACATTATGTACTTATGATATGTTTAATTTTATTATTATTATTTTTTTTCAATGGACCCGCTAATTAGCTAATTACGTTGTGTTTACTTATTTATTTATTTATTTATTTATTTATTTATTTATTTATTTATTTATTTATTTATTTATTTATTTATTTATTTATTTATTTATTTATTTATTTATTTATTTATTTATTTATTTATTTATTTATTTATTTTTAATTCAGGTTTCCAAAGGTGCGTTTCTTTTAGTTAACGCAACGCTTTGATCCGTGGTCACGCGTACCAGATGTGGAGGTCCCTACCCCCTTAAGACTGGCCTTATGTGCCTTAGCCTGCTGAAGCTGCTGGAAGCGGAACACACACGAGACACAATGTATCGTACCTAATCGTCTAGTATCATATCAGCTCATACACGTCCTCACTGAGGGGCTTAATTCAGAAATTACCAAAATGCGAGTTACATTATTTCAGTCAATTCTAAGCGAAGGGAATTCGTAGACTCCCTCAAGGAAGCCTCAATGTTGCATGCAGAGGGTAAAATAAATAAAATGTCTTGGTTGAGTCTAAAAATTAATTATGAATTTATTTGACTCAAATTGTGGAGAAACCTTACATTTGTAGGCGTAAAACTCCACATTACATTGATTTCAGCCCTATATTTTATAGAGCTATTTATTCTAGCATTTGACAGTACAAATTTGATATTATAATAGAATTATACAAGTCCTGTGTGCTATCGCTCATTAAATTATGGATGTATATAAATTTGTATCAAATTTGTCTACATAAGGTAAGGTTAGCTTACTTTAGATAAAGTAGACTTATGGCAGCAACGAAAAGGTAATATAAATATTTTAGATTATGCATTTCCGTCAAGCCAACAATACTACAACCACTGTACACTTCTGTAACTTACGGGGAGCCTTGGACTTTACTTTGACTACTCAACTTTTACAACCAAAGAGTACACAACTTTACAGCCGTAAGTGCGTCTGGCAAGTCTTTATTACTTAAATTACATTTTTATAAAGACTCACATATTATTATTATTGTTCTGAACAAGGTTTTAGGTTATAGCGAGCGCTGACTTCTCGCTAGTTCCGGTCTATCAAGAGTACAATTTGTAAGTACAAAACCCCAGGGATATTGAACACTTCAGTTAGCAATAACCATATCTGCTAGTGATATATACGACTTGTGAATGGTCAGGCTCAACCAAACTAAAATCATACATATTCTGTCTTATGAATATCGTTTAAGATGATAGTTAGATTCATTAGCACAAAACAAGGTTATTTAGTTAATCACACAGAATCTATCTTCACAATACTTCGCAAATATTATAGAGGTTGCGAGCATTTTAACTGAGGGAGAATTTAACTAAAACGACATACGGAACAAGTCCTTAATGTAACGATTCTGTGAGATTATATTGCAATCAAGCAAGAAGCAATATAATAAAACATACCAAATTCCAGTCTCGCCCACACATCGCGCTCTTATTTTCAATCACTTCACACAGAACCAAACTCAGGACCCTTTTCCCGTCAGGGAACGTCCGACAACTTCCAGCCTCTGCCCACGAGTCCCCTGTCTCTCCCTCTGACGCTCCGGCGCAGGCCTCCAAACCATATTACTCCCGTCGCATTCGCACACGTGTACGCCCAATCGCTCTTTCTCCTTCTGTCTCGTACAAATATTCTTTTGTTAAATCCTCTGAACATTCTTCACACAGTCTAACGCATAAATTTGGCAACATGCGTAAGTAAAAAAAGCAAGCGTCGCGCACATGTTAGAATAGATAAGTCTGGCAACCTCGCCGTTTCTCCAGTTCATCCGTCTTAACAACTAATTATACTAGGGTTCCGTGCGGTTCTGAAATAAAGATGGCGTTTCTGGCCATCACACTACGAGGCGTGAGCGCTGCCGTTGGCCCCTACGGGCTCTTCCGCCACCATCTCTTCTGCATACTCCAGCCAAAGCACGCCTCACTTCTCCTGACTTCGCCCCAGAGTATGTCCAGGAAGCTCGCCGCAGGGGTTTTGTATCGGAGTGTCCGTCTCCGGCCTGTTGGTCTGCGGGAGGTATTTTATTTCCCTCCAGCCCTTCCGACGCCCTGTTTAAAGCCATCTGGGGAAGCGTTTTCTAGGGGGTGAGGGGGTGTTCATAAAGTCTGATATAACTTACTGTATTCTTTGCTACTAAGTAAGTGTAATGTTTATGGTTTATTTGAGTATGCTCGACTACGACAGCTATAAAGTATGCACAGCGGGGCTGTACAATTTATTTTTAATTGCAACAATCTTATAACACACTATAAGGCACAGAACACAAATCTAATACAGCTAAGTGACAACACCATAGTCCGATAAATAAAAGCTCCTTGGTCTGACTGACGTTCGCTGGCTACTTTTTTCAAATTTTCAAACAAAAACATTTCAAACTGCAGAGCTTTGTTTAAAAAAAGAAAATCGGCTGAAAAGCAAAAGTGTACATCACGGCATTCTCTACTCTTTGGTCACGGTTTTAAAATTATATTTATTATTTTCTTGCTTTGTTTGAGTAAAGCACTTTACAGGCCTCGGCCGTAACGGCAATTTCTGGATTCGTATCCGAATTTCGTTTCAATCAAAACACATCAACGAGAGCGACAGAAAAATGTTTTAATCAGTTGCGGGGTACTGGGCGCGAGTACGACTCACACTCGGTCGGTTTTTAGGGTTCCATACCCAAAGGGTAAAAACGGAAACCCTATTACTAAGACTTCGCTGTCCGTCTGTCTGTCTTGTCCGTCCGTCTGTCACCAGGCTGTATTTCATGAACCGTGAAATTTTCACAGATGATGTATTTCTATTGCCGCTATAACAAAAAATACTAAAAAAACAGAATAAAATAAATATTTAAGGGGGCTCCCATACAAAAAAACGTTTTTTTTTCTTGTTTTACGACAACAGGTAGACTAAAATATTCACAGAAAATTTAGTTATATATTCACTTTAAAAATAAATAATAAAATTAAAATAGAACAAATATTTAAGGGGGGCCTATACAACAAACGTGGTTTTTTGCTCGTTTTTACTCGATGTTGATAACGGGAATAGGTAGACGCTTGAAATATTCACATATTATTTAGTTATATATTCACTTTAAAAATAAATAATAAAATTAAAATAGAACAAATATTTAAGGGGGGGCCATACAACAAACGTGGTTTTTTTGCTTGATATTGATAACAGGAACAGGTAGACGCTTGAAATATTCACAGAATATTGAGTTGTAATATTCACCTTGAAAATAAATAATTAAAATAGAACAAATATTTAAGGGGGGCTCCCATACAACAAACGTGATTTTGATAGATAATGGTACGGAACCCTTCGTGCGCAAGTCCTACTCGAACTTGGCCGGCTTTTTATTTTTTGTTGTTTTACTACAAGACTATTAGTCTATACTATTAAACATATAATTACACAATATTTAACCAAATGGTATGGTGTAATTTTCATTCATAATAGAGCACATCAGGCTGATGTTTGGCGATAAAAGATAGCTGTTCAAAAAATCCTTAGTTTTTTAATTGCACAAAAAATCTATATAAATATTAATTAAAAACAGATAATCTGGATAACCAAAGCATTTATTGATGTACTATTATTTCAATGTAGTTACTAATAGTAAAAATAAGGCACTAAATCTCTACGGTATTTAAACATTAATTCCTAACTTGGTCTTTATGTAGTGTGATGGTAATACAATGTTTATCTCCAGTGCTCCAACCGATGTGGTCGCGCAAGCAGTCCGTCTGCAGCGCGATCAGCGGCCTCTCCAAGGGTGATGATGCAGAGGGCTTCGCGGGCCTTCAGTTATACCCCTTCGCTATTGCCTTGAGGGTACGAGTACTACAGGTATATTCTATTTATCATCATCATATCAGCCGAATGACTAACAGTCAAACCCATCTAGGTAATGACCATGCTTCAGATCAGTTAACCTGCGTAATCAACACTGAGCTACGACTAACTAAGAATGTTTACTTGTAGTGTAAAACTAATCATATACTTACCCACGTACTCCAATTATCAAGTCTGAAGTTAACACACCGCGTCCAAATACCTTAGTTCGAGACACCGTGGTAATATAAGAACGAGCTAGTTTTCGCAACCAGGTGTCTAAAGCACCACTCTTGCGACAGCAGGTTATTTTCCTCATCCAATCCAATGGCGAGGTTGCCCAGCTCCTCGTTGCACTCTGCTCCACGTTCAGAGATATCGGGAATCTCCGAGGAGTCGGGATAAACGCGCATAGGGGATGGCCCGGTGGTTACGAGTGTAACCTCGGTGTCCACAGCCACATCCATGGGCTCTAGCTGGATGGCAGATGCCGGAGTTAGCGGGTCAGTTACGTTAAACTTCTCCTTAGGCCCTTTAACGTAGACCTTGCCCAGCATAAATAACAGACGACGTCCACGCTCAACCAGGGCCCCGACGATATTGTCTGGGAGCCTGACCGCAACAAATTGCCATTATCTTGTGGATCAACCTTGTGAATACACTACCGGTGGATCTCAGTCCAAGAGTTTTGGTGCTTGAACGCACACTCAACGTCCCGTATTTTGGGCCTGGCCCCCGGCAGTAGCTTTGCGGGGCACCTCTGATTGCTGTTTTATAGCCAGTTTTTCGTCTGATAGTAAGGTGAAATATTGTATGGTCTTTTTAAGCCACTGGAGCGTATTCTGATTGGCGCACCAGAGTTTTAGGAGCCCGCCCGTGAGAACGGGCCTGCAGTCAAATTCAGGTCCGCCCCTACCCTGCCCACGCTAGTAGATGCATCGTCTAGGAGGTGCCTATACAGGGCTGTTTGGACTAGCGTTTATCCTGATGCGTTAAGTGTCGCTTGTCACTATTGTGACAGTAACAGCAAGATCAGCAGATGCTGCTTCTGTTTAGCGTAGCCAGCAACTGCATGCGCTGGTGCCCGCTTCGAGGAGCTAAAGTATCGCTGAGACGGACGTGTTTAGCAACAGCAGTCTGAGCTTCCTTGCCGGCACCCCTGCCAGCCTGCGATGTGTTTGGAGTCTTGTCTCTCCCATTGTATCACCACCGGTCGCGGACCCATTAGAGCGCGCTTCAGAAGGGCGTGGCTCCCTGACGCTCGTAGACACTGCGTTATTTAGGACTTGTTTATTCATTAAAGAGAATGTTCGCTGCGCTTGAACTGCTCTGACTAGAAATCAGATGAACAAATTACAGTCAACAATTTCAGTACGTATTAGCACAAGTTGAACTTGGTATCGGATAAAAGTTTTGTTTGACTTTTTGACCTCAGCGCAGCGGAGTCCAACAAAGTTAGTTTCACATATACATTTTATTTGAACTAGGAGTAAATTAAGTTCCCATGCACCGCTATCGCTAATAAGCTTGCTTCAAGTGTTAAAAGAAAACTTGAGTAGCTTGTTGTTGGAGTAAGTTCTATCGTATGGCCAACGTCTTTCTTCAACACTTCTTCATCTTCACTAGAAGAATATACAGGGTGTAACAAAATTGTTGTAGGAGCCGTTAACTTGGGCTTCTATACTCATCATGCTGAACAACTTTCCCTGAGGAACCCTTAGTCAATATTTAAAAAAAAATGGAGCCTCCATACAAAAATGCACAAAATTGGTCGATCTGCTGATCGATTTGTATGTGTTTTTAGCACAGTCTTAGAACAAGAGTTGTTCAGTATGATGAGTAGAAACCCCAGTCAAAGGGCTGTACACCAATTTTGTTACACCATGCATATTATTACAGGAAAGGAGAAAGAAAGAGGAAGGCCAAAGCAAAGCTATTTATAAAACTAGATAAGTCTTATAATCAAACCAAGTTCGACTTGACCAGGTAGGTGAAGAGTTGAAAAAGATTTGTATTAACTAAGAAAACATTTTGCTAACAGATAGTGTGTGGTATCGGAGGGTTGGTAGTCGGTGCTGTGGGCTGGCTCGAGGAACGACAGAAGCTGGAGCTTGGTCTTGGAGTACCCGCTGGTGCAATTACTGTGCTAGCTGCAGGTATGGTATATATGCTTTTTAAACTAAGATATTATGCAGGTAAGACACCTAGTAGTCAAACTAGGAACCCCTTATAGTTTTGCCATGTCTGTGCGTCTGTCCGTCGGTATAACAAAACCGTTATACTCAAAGATTATTTACAGCTACATATACAGCTGAAATTTGGTCTGGTTACAGAAATCTGTGACGATTATAAATTTGTGGAATATTTTGTTTTGTTAAGTTGGGGGAGGGGGCGGGAATCCTTTATTATTTACGTACTCCATCGTAAAGGCTATCGATGAATAGGTTTTTAAAATTATAGATGGTTTGCGAAAACATTATTTCCGATAAACTATTCATTTACGAAACATTAAGTTTTAAATAATGTGACTTTTGTTACAGTTACATGTTGGAGACATGTAACCAGCTTTATCGCTCTTTCAGGAAATCTGTGAAGTAAGGACTGCCCTACCACCAACCAAACCGAGCGTTCCTTACAAAGTTGGACTCCGCCGGGAATCGAACCCGCGACCTCCTAGTGTGAAGTAAACTAACTACCGATTACGTCACGGAGGCGTTTTAAGTTATAGGCGAGTCTGCGAGTGGATGAGTTGTAAAATTTTATCCAGCTAGGTTATATTAGAACTGGCGTTGGGGGTGAGCCCTGATTTCATCACTAGATTAACTGCATTCTTAACTTTAAAAATCAAGGACCGGGCTTGAGCAAGCTATTCGTTACTACTTAAGGCGCGTGGGGCATCTTTTGGATGGGAAAAGACCATTGAACTCGCGACACTGTAATTTAACCGCCACAGTACCAGAAACACTCGCAGAGTCAAAACTTTGTCAACCTAGTCGCTTGCCAGGAACACTAGGAGGGTCAAAACTTATAAAACTGTAAAAGGTTTTCACTTCTGTCGTCACTCCCGGAGTCGTTAGGTGTTTTCGTATAAATCCAAATAGATCTATCTACTGATGTCTGACCTTACGTAGGAATAAATGGAATTATTCAAGCCGCAGTACGGTTTTAAGGGACTAGTTTAAGAACAAGACTTCAACCAAAGACCAAATGAGACTTGCAAAGTTAACTCTAGGTACTAATCTAAGAGCTCGCCCAACTGGAAAAGTACGTCATTGAAAAAGCTCGTCTTAACTTTAGCCACTTTGCACCACAGTACAGTGAAGGAAAAATCTGTTTAAATTTAATACATAGTTACTTCGTCTCCATTTATACTGTGCTTTTAATAGTATTTTCCACGTTATGATCAACATGGTTCTATATACTAGGAGGTAACGACAAATTTGGTAACGATAATGTTAATGGATAAATTTAGGTTAAGAGGATAAATGGCAACCCTCTGATGTTAAATATGTCGGATCCTGGTACAGAAAACTCGCTATTCCTACTACTAAGGGGCGTTGCTCCATAACGCAACCGAATATTTGTTAAGTTTTTGCATAATTGTCATGAGTACAACTAGTACTTTCATTTTCTATCTTACTCATGCATTTCCCTTATCGTTTTTTTTTGGTCACGATAAATAGTTTTTCAGGTGCTATAACTATATGAGGCAACCACTTTGCGCAGGCAGACCGACTTATTAAACATCAGAGGGTTGCCATTTATCCTCTCATCTAAAGTTTATCCATTTCCGTTATGGTTACCAAATTTGTCATAACCTCTACGAAAAGTACTAGCTTTTGACCGCTGATTCGCCCGCGTAGACACCGTGTTTATTAACTGTCTTATGTTTTTATGCTCGCGAGTGTGGAAATTAGTTTTCCTGAATCCTCACAAACGATTTTGGACTATGTCAGTGTCACTTTTCATACGCTCAATTATCTCTGTGCAAAAATTACTTCAGTTCGTTGCTCCGTTGAAACGTGCGCGAGTGTGGAAATGAGTTTTCTCCAGATCCCTCAGGCTATGCTAATTACTTTAGTAGTCGTTGTCATTTTTCATCATTGTCATTTTTCACCCCTTCAACTATATTTATCCAAAAAATTACGTCAACCCGTGTTTCTTTGTTGCGACGCAAAATTAATCATCAAAAAGACTTTTTTTAGTTCCCCTAGAAATTTTGTCGGACTCAGAGATATGCTGTATATAAGGGGGAGGTAGATATGTTGCATGCAAGTCCAAAAAGTGAAGTAAATAAAATGATGCCAATTGGCATCTCTTTTCTTAGTAGCATTCGTTGCAATAGAAGCGAACTACTTACCTATAATATTGTGTGTGTAAATGGGTTCGATTTTCAAATGTTGTTTGTTACTGCATAACCCATCTATGGTAACACGTCTCATATTAATTTTACGGGATAAAAAGTAGCCTATGTCACTTCTTATCTCATCAACTATCTGTGTAAAATCACATTAACCAGTTGCGATGTGAAAGAAGGACAAACGAACACATTGTCATATTTTGTAAGTAATGTCACACCTAAGTAACGCTTGAGTCTATGAATTTTAGACTATAGAGAGCTATACTATAAGTTTATGCTAGAAGTTTCTTCATCCACGATAATCTAACTTCAACTACTTCGTAATTTACGACTACCGTCGCTAGTAATAGGAATTTCGATCCCTATTTTGGCTCCTTAAGAGCCCGCTGGAGTTCCTAAATCCCATACAAACGTAGTATTTTATTCATTTGTTAACCAAATAACCGGTTTTGAAATAATTTTATATCAATAATCGGGTGACGTATATCTGTGCCGGTATCGCATTACTTTTTTTGAAAAACGAAACAGGAATCCATTTAATTCCAATAAACTTGTTTTCCGTCTTTTACCTTAAAAACAAGTTTATTGATTAATAATGGACTCCTGTTTCGTTTTTCAAAAAAGTAATGCGGTACAGACACATATATACATCACCCGATTATCGATATAAAATTATTTCAAAATCGGTTCATTGGTTAACAAATGAATCAAATACTACATTTGTATGGGATTCATGAACTCCATAATAACATTATTTTTTATACTTTCCCATTACACTTTGTATTATCATAACAAATATTGTTGTACATTTTTTTTTAATTTATACTTCAAAATATTAGTCATACATAACTAGAGTTGAAAGTAGCGGTGTAGACCTATCTTTGGGATTTTTTTATATCGAGCCAAAACTGCTTAATCGTGTTTCTAATAGCTTTTGACTTTAAAGGAACATCATCAACAATAAAGGTTTTTTTCAACCTTGGGTTTTCTATCATTTAGTAGTAATTGACGTCAAAAATAACGAAAATCTGTAATATTACCGCCTTAATAAAAATAATTGAACTGCAACTGGATTAATTTGTTATAGCTATGTCAGTGTACTACAGCCGGGGTTTCGGCGGATGGGTATCAGCTCGCTCTAGGGCGCCTGGCGTGACCTGGGGGGTGCCGTGGCGGGCCCTAGGCCCCTCACCCTGTGCAGCCCTACCTCTTACCTTACTGTGGATGACAGCTATGGCAGCCCATATCGCCATGTTGGTGTTCTGCGTCAGATCCTTAATGAATCTTGGGTAAGTGTATGATACATTTTAAATCTAAATTAATATTTTCAAGAGGTCGAATAATGCAAAATTATTGTTACGATATAATTTGTGTGTAACAATTTCCCACCCACTTTCTATGGCGTATTAAAGAATGCAGTGATTCCAATTTTATAGTAATGCATTTTTCAATGCAGTTGCTCAAAAACTGGTCATTTATATGCCAGTCAAGTGTGGGCAAAATTGATTTTAGCGCACACGTGCTTTTACTTTACCACTTTTTTTTATTTCTAGCTCAGAGAAACAAGACATTTCTAGCAAATAAAAAATAGAATAACTAAAGAGACAGAATCTTCTTTAAGACTGTTCATATGAGAATTTCAAAAATGATAGGTTGTTCCTCCGTGAAGTTGGTACATAACTCTCGCTGATTAGATTCTCTTTGGGTTATATCTTTTTAAAGAAAAGAGAATAAATAAGATGAAGCGCATAGGTTACACTAAGGAATAGGTCATCTTTTACAAAGAGGTTTTAATGCTTATAATAATATTATCCCAAGCCTTATTGTAGTCTATTTATGATGATATTTAAAAATAACTTACGCATGCATACGTGTGCTAGAAATATGGCGTTATTTTCGTAAAACTGAATTGAGATCTTTGAGTTGCGAAAGCGAATAAAATTATGAATAGTTAATATGTATGTGTTATAAAAAATATACATAAGTGTATGTATAAGAAAAAACAAAGTGAGATTACTCCCCGGACATGAAAAAATTGGCCACAAGTCGAGTAAAATGAACTTTAGTTGACGAAACCTTGATAGGTATATGTACCCATGTATTTTGTTTATTTATCAGGGTCGTTTTCTATTTTACCTGTTTTCTCACAACTGTATTGAAAAACATTGTATGATACATGGATGTAAAAAAAAAATTCGAGCGAGACCTACAGTACTCGCATATGATGTGTAACATGTGACAAAATACTTTATAAAAGGACGGCAAAGATACGGCAGACTAGGCTGTATGGTCATAGATACCTTTGCCTTTTCCGCGCTTTTAAAGCCTGAAAAAAGGACGGCAAAGATACGGCAGACTAGGCTGTATTGTCATAGATACCTTTGCCTTTTCCGCGCTTTTAAAGCCTGAAAAAACGCGACTTCCTATTACACATGGGACACATTTCCGTCCCATTTCACGAAATCACTCCCACAAATTGCAGGAAAGCGAGAGCAAAGATGTTACACATCAAAAACTCGTTTGTTTTTGACCTTTCTAGCACCCTTGTATCATAAATAACTATTGTGCCCAATTTACACTTTCATAAGAACTTACTTACAGTTTTAAATTAGAATCACACTTAGAATTACATTGCTTGCGTTGACTAAAGTGATACAATATATACTCGATTCTTTTATTCCCTAAACTTTAATAATTAACGCACACGTTCGTATATCGAGTAAATACGTATTTGGGAGAATTTATATATTGTTAGAATTTACTACGTCATTCCTACGAGTATGACCAAGCTTAGCGCTTCTTAGCCCATTTCGACAAAGCGTAGTACTTCGTAGCAATTTTTTACCTATAGCCTATTAGCCTATTATCCTATTAGCCTATTAGCCTATTAGCCTAATAGCCTATTTTATTTTTATTTTACTTGGAAGACTAACAACTAATATAACAGTATAATCTTTTTCGAAAAATATGAAAAATTTTAGGTACCAGCTTTTAATATTGCATTGTCACGCGATATACATAGAAATCCAAATTTCAGCTCAATAGGAAACCGGGAAGTGTGTCAAATTTAACTTGCAAGAATTCACCCTAAGAAACATAACCATTATATCAGCTCATATACGTCCCCACCGAAGGGCTCGAGCCTACCCTGAATTAGGGCGATCGGGCCTTAGTCGACCACGCGGCCCCAGTGCGGGTTGGTCGACTTCACACACAACTTGCGAGTTTCTCCGCAGGCGCGTGCAGGTTTCCTCACGATGTTTTCCTTCACATTAAGAGCGTCGATAAACGTACACATATGAAATCTAAATTCTAAATCACATTGGTACGTGGCAGGATTTGAACCACGACCTCCCGGACATGAGGCGGCGGCCCTAGCCGTTACGCCACCGACGCTCAAACATACATACATTGCAAGTTAAAAAAAAGCTTGTAAAAATTACATAAAAAACGGAAAGCCAAGCACTCTGCGGCACTATTGTATAGGTGAGGGGTTTTTTGACCAATCGTAGCACTTTGTAGCACATTTTTGTAGCAACCTTTTATCACGCTTTTTTAAGCTTCACCTGTATGTATGTATGTTTGTAACCGACTCCTTTGCACTCGATTTTGACCCACTTTAAACTGACAGATTTAATTCAAACTTTGTACATTTAATAAGAATCAGTGAAAATACAATAATTTCATAAGTTTATATCATTACCCTAAACTGAAAATTTAAAAAAATAAATATAGTATAAAGAAACTAAAAAAACACGCTTTTAAAGCACATATAACTAAAAAGTGAAAAATAGTTCTTAATATAAGCTGAAAAACGCAATCAAATTTTTAATAAAAAGAAAAATTTTAAAAATAATAATAATGAACGAAAAATACTAGTACCTATTATTGTGAAAAAAGCGTAGGGCGCTTTGTGCCATATTTTCCGTATATCGAGCCCATACTAGTAATTTTCGTTCATTATTGTTTTCAGCTTATGTTATTTTTCACTTTTTATTTTTTTTAATTATTTTTATTTACGTAGATATTGTTAGTAAGTTGGTCCCTTAAAAAATGGAACCTGACAATAACACTTATGTTAGAATTTTCCTTCCAATGAACTGAAAACCAACAACATCGTAATTACTGTGATCTACTTTTACACAAACTAGAACAGTGCCAGTGAAGCCTTCAATTATTCTAATTGATTAGTAATGGAAGTATCCCATTGGGATACTATATCACTTACCTACCTACTTATATGCGTCTATGCAGACTAGTGTTCAAGATAATTGTCTAAGTCTTGCCGCCAAACATCTGTTTTAATGACATTGATGTGTTCCGACTTGAAGATAAGATAGCCAGTTCTCCATTGAGTTGGGGAATCTTGGTAAGCCCGCTTCCATCTTCGGCATCATCGTCGCTCACCATAAGGGCTTACCAATAAAAAAATAAAGTAACTTACAAGGACGTAAATTATAGTTGAATATAATTTGTTGGTTTGGTATCTAGATTATTTTATTTTAGCCGGATACGGTTAATAATGAAATACGTATCAAGTTTTTACTTCTCAATAGTTTTTTTATATTCTCGAATAAGTTATTTTGACCCAACACGTATGCAGTCCATCAGGCCTACATTAATGATGAACATATTTTTAAAGACATATCCTATGTTATTATTATAACAGCTCATATACGTCCCCACCGAGGGGCTCGAGCCTACCCTGAATCAGGGCGATTAGGCCTTAGTTGACCACGCGGGCCCAGTGCGGGTTGGTCGACTTCACACACAACCTTCGAGTTTCTTCGCAGGCGTGTGCAGGTTTCCTCACGATGTTTTCCTTCACCGTAAAAGCAATCGGTAAGTATATGTACGTAAGTTTTTGAAAAACTCATTGGTACATTGGCCGTCCAGATTTGATCTCGGTACCTCTGGTTAGATGGACCGAGTCGTTACCGGTTGAGCCACCGACGCTTTTGTTATATATCTATCTATTATAATAAATCCTATATTATACATATATCTAACTACCGATATAGGATGACATTTAATTATTTCTTGTTAGCAAAGAATATGAATATACTCGTGATTACAAAACTTTCCCAATGAACTTGTATGTCAAATCAGAAAAAAAAATTGGTTCTTGATTAAAGCGATAAGCGACCTTTGCATATTTTGCTAGTTAATATGTTTTTCATTTCTATATATTTGTTGTGCATTAAAGAATATTTATCTTATCTTAACAATGGAGGGATGCCATTGGAGGGAAACACATTGGCCACGTACCAATGTGTTTTGGAATTTCGATTTCATATGTACGTTTATCCGACGCACTTTCGGTGAAGTAAAACATAGAAAGGAAACCTGCACACGCCTGCGAAAAAACTCGAAGGTTGTGTGTGAAGTCGCCCAACCCGCACTGGACCCGCGTGGTGGTCGACTAAGGCCCGCTCGCCCTAATTCAGTTACTTCCATGGAATCATACTGTGGGGCATGCGGCTGATATAAAAAATATTTTCATCTGGCAGCCGCAATCTATCAGATGCGATCACGCGTGAGTCATTAACAAAATAAGTTTAAACAAATTAATATTTTAACTATTGCTAATCAATTCATGTCATGAAAACAACATGTACGTTCGTAAGAATTTGCATTTATTTCCTTAAAACAGTGACAGGCATCATTTCAATTTAAGAAATGTTAATAAAATGGATATAGCCTATTCGAGACTGAGTAAGGTTAAAAAGTCGTTTGTGCGGCAGTGCATAAGGTTCTAAAATAAAATGTCAGAAAATTTAACTAGTTTGCCAAAGAATAAATTCAAGACTCGTGTCAAAAAATGCTTGTTCTCTAGAGGATATTATAAAATGATAGATTATGTAAAGAAAAGGATAAGTATCAGTCCTCCAACAAATACCATAACCTGAGATTGTATTCATAATTATGACATTACTAGCGGTTTCCCGCTGTTTCACCTGCGTGGACAAAGTTTCTATGACTTTTCGAGGGTGCGCAGTGCGCGAGCCGCAAGTGGCTCGCGGGCGTGGAAAAAAGTAGCCTATGTGTTAATACAGGTCCTGATCTGTCTACGTACCAAATTTCAGCTAGATCCGTTCGGTAGTTTTTGCGTGAAAGAGTAACAAACATACATCCATACATTCTTATAAACTTTCGCGTTTGTATTAGTAGGAATAGGATAGGATAGGATTTGCAATAAGTTTTTATGACTATTGAAAAGTGTGTCTTTTTAAAATAAATAATAATACCTATTTAAAATACACATTTTGGAATTTAGTTTCTCGGAAAAGGCTGTAATAGTTG
Organism: Coleophora flavipennella; assembly: GCA_947284805.1. Lineage (NCBI taxonomy): Eukaryota > Metazoa > Arthropoda > Insecta > Lepidoptera > Coleophoridae > Coleophora > Coleophora flavipennella. The sequence goes on along the minus strand of OX369257.1, from coordinate 8,075,347 downwards.
GAATTTTAGTTTAGTTTTACTTTAGCTACGCAACAAGAGATGTTGCTTCATGACTAACTATTAATATAAGGAATCCAGTCTATCGTATAAGCACTCAGTGACAACTAATCATCCGTAACCAAAATATATAAGAACAAGAACAAAGGCTGAATTAGAAATGCTTACACATGTCTGCCTAGTCTTGAAATAAGTCGCTCGTACAACTTGAATATCTTACCTCGAGTTGAAATATATGACCTTATAACTATATCTATATACGTCGAGTTGAAACATATGACGACGCATATATGGTAACGCATGAGTGGCAATTGATTGTGAGCGATGATCTAAGGAGGCTCAAAAAAATAATCATTTGTCCCTGACGAGGACGACATGATAGAAATAAAAAATGAAAAAGAAATAAAAATGTTTTTTTTATTTGAAGACGGTAGCAGTGCACACTTACTTTAGATACATACAGGTTGTAACAAAATTGACGTAGGACCTGTTAACTTGGGGTATTACTCAGCATACTGAACAACATTCGCCAAGGAACCCATAGTCAATTCTCCAAAAAATGCACAAAATTGGTCGATCAGCTGATCGATTTTTATGAAGAGTTTATTTTCTTTTTTGCGATTTCAGCAAAGTTATAGAGCAAAAGTTGTTCAGTATGGCGAGTAGAAGCCCCAGTTAACGGAGCCCACACCAATTTTGTTACACCCTGTATAAAGGGTATAGTGGTAGAAGAGCTGGACTGTCAGATGAGATCAGATTATTTTCAAATCTGCTTTATCCCCGGTTAAGAGTAGGGAAAGTTACCCGAGCAGGGTCGAACATAAAATTCTACGACTCACCCCTTTCGAAAGCAATTTAACTGATTTTAGGGGTCCTTACACCCAAAGCGTGGCCAACAGGGCCCTATTACTAAGCCTCCGCTGTCTGTCTGTCTGTCTGTTACCAGACTGTATGTCATGAACCGTAAATGTAGTAATACAGTTGACAGTTGTGCCAGAGTTGCTGCTGTAACAAAAAATAATAAAAATTTGAATAAACCTTTTTTTATAGGTATTTTTATTTTGTTATATCGTAAAAAGTGTCGGTGGCTCAACCGGTAACGACTCGGTCCATCTTACCAGAGGTACCGGGTTCAAATCTGGACGGCCAATGTACCAATGAGTTTAAAAAAAAACTTACGTACATACTTACCGATTGCTTTAACGGTGAAGGAAAACATCGTGAGGAAATCTGCACACGCCTGCGAAGAAACTCGAAGGTTGTGTGTGAAGTCGACCAACCCGCACTGGGCCCGCGTGGTCGACTAAGGCCTAATCGCCCTGATTCAGGGTAGGCTCGAGCCCCTCGGTGAGGACGTATATGATCTGTAATGATGATATCGTAAAAACAGTAATACATACAAACGTGAAACTTGGTGTGAATATGGTAACTATAATTCTGAAGTAAAACAACAATAAATAAAAACCGGCCAAGTGTAGGTTGTACTCACGCTAAGGAGTCCGAACTGAATTAAAAAAAACTTTTTAGTTTGTCGCTCGCGTTATTGTCTTTTGTTTGTAATGAATAGGTATAGTTGTGTGGAGAAATATGGTGGTATAGAACCTCTGTAGCGCGCGTCCGATTTGCACTTGGCTGATTATTAGGGTTCCGTACCCAAAGGGTTAAACGGGACCCTATTACTAAGACTTCGCTGTCCGTCCGTCTGTCACCAGGCTGTATTTCATGAACCGTAATAGGTAGACAGTTAAAATTTTCACACATGATGTATTTCTGTTGCCGCTGTAACAACAAATACAAAAAATTTAAAAAAGCGAAAAATAAGAAAATACAAAAAACGTGTTTTTTTGAAACGTGAAGAAACTAGCGCCATCTAGTGATGATGATGATGATGATCTATCCGACCGATTTCGGTGATGGTGACCAATTCGACTCCTAGTCATCTAGTATGATGGTACGGAACCCTTTGTGTGCTGTTCTGGCTCGCACTTTGCCGGTTTTTTATTGATAATTTCCCTCACGTACTTTGATCAAAGCTCCTGGTATAATTTTGTATCTAATTACTTTCCATAATTTGGCGCGTCCTTTCTTTTTGGTGTTTTGGCAACATTATTATTCAATGTTAATATAAATGTCTACGTGATCGAATCAGAAATGAGGAGATCTGTAGGAGAACCAAAGTACCTAACCGGCATAGCTCACAGAATAAAACCCCTAAGAGAACCAGAATAAGACCCCAGTGGCAGTTGGTAGGGTACATAGCTTATATAACGGACGGCCGTTGTGGTAGTAGAGTTCTCGAGTGGCAACTGCGCGCCGAAAGACTAAACGTAGGAAGGCCTCCTATACGGTGGACCGACTACCTGATGAAGGTCGTAGGTAGCCGCTGGGCAGCGTAGAACCGTTCGTTGTGGAAATCCTTGAATAGGCATTTGACAAGCAGTGGATATCTTTCGGCTAATATTATGATGATGATGATTTCAGGAGAGATTTAAAAAAACCTTTCTTAATATATACATATTATAAAACAAAGTCCCCGCCACCGCTGTCTGTCTGTCTGAACGCGATTAACTCAAAAACTGCCGAAACGTTTTTTAATTCGGTTTTCACCAATGGACGGAAAGATCCATGAGGACGGTTTAGGCACACCCTGGACACTGCATAAAAAATGAGTGTAAACTGACAATTCTAAAAACAAATGATGGAGCAATCAAAATCACGGCGAAATCCCATACGTTCGAGAACCAAACTGTAACCAACCTGTATCAATATGGGTGACGAGGGGGTGAGGACGCAATCTAGAGAGCGGCAGAGAGTGTCCATACTGTATGTTAGTACTAATATATATACTTTGGTTTTGGCGTATAATTCCCCACGAGTAGCTTGCGCCTCGCCCACCGCCAAACCTCTAGTCAATCTTAAGTATAAACCGAAATAAGCGAAGAACTTACGAAAAAAATAAAACTTCAACTTTGGCGACAATTTTTTTTGTATTAAGTACGAAAGTATCGAAAGAAACGGATCACATAACAACACTCGTGGAGATGGATGGACAAGATCTTCGTGAAATGGAATGCAGCAAGTGGCAACCAAGATGGTTTCACCAATGGACGGAGAGATCCATGAGGATGGTTTAGGCGTATAATTCCCCACGAGCCGCTTGGGCCTCGCCCACCGCCAAACCTCTAGTCAAGTATAAACCGAAGGAAGTGAAGAATTTGCAAAAAAAACACAACTTTGGCGATTATTTTTTTTGCAATAAGTACTTCTATGTTTGGAAAGTATTTGTAAACGAATCACATAACACTCGGGGAGTTGGATGGACAAGATCTTCGTGTTATGGAATTCAGCAAGTGGCAACCAAGATGGTTTCACCAATGGACGGAGAGATCCATAATTGGTTTATGCGTATAATTCCCCACGAGCCGCTTGCGCCTCGCCCACCACCAAACCTCTAGTTAAGTATAAACCGAAGGAAGTGAAGAACATGCAAAAAAAAAAACTACAAATTTGGCGAAATTTTTTTTGTATTAAGTACTTCTGTGTCGAAAACATTTGTAAACGGATCACATAACAACACTCGTGGAGTTGGATGTATCAAGATCTTCGTGAAATGGAAAGCAGCAAGTGGCAACCAAGACGGTTTCACCAATGGACGGAGAGATCCATGAGGACGGTTTAGGCGTATAATTCCCCACGAGCCGTTTGGGCCTCGCCCACCGCCAAACCTCTAGTCAAGTATAAACCGAAGGAAGTGAAGAATTTGCAAAAAAACACAACTTTGGCGACTATTTTTTTTTTTGTAATAAGTACTTCTATGTTTGGAAAGTATTTGTAATCGAATCACATAACAACACTCGGGGAGTTGGATGGACAAGATCTTCGTGTTATGGAATGCAGCAAGTGGCAACCAAGACGGTTTCACCAATGGACGGAGAGATCGATGAGGACGGTTTATGCGTATAATTCCTCACGAGCCGCTTGCGCCTCGTCCACCACCAAACCTCTAGTCAAGTATAAACCGAAGGAAGTGAAGAACATGCAAAAAAACTACAACTTGGGCTACTATTTTTTTGTGTACTTCAAAAGCTTTTGTAATCGGATCACATAACAACACTCGTGGAGTTGGATGGATCAAGATCTTCGTGAAATGAAATGCAGCAAGTGGCAACCAAGACTAGCCCCTTGATTAGTTTTCAATTGGACAGGTACATGGAATCGGCAAAACATTCGGAATAATGGGAACCTTATATCAATGCAAAATTGTACGTAAGGTTCAAAATTTTATTTTTTTATGCCTATTTAGTTTCATTATAATATCAGTCAAGAGACGTTTACAGCTGAACATCGGCTTCCCGCAAGGATTTGCACAACAACCGGTCCTAGGCTACCCTCATCCAGCTGCTTCCGCGACTTTCACCACTAAATGGGAGGCTAACTTTCGCTACATCTTCTGGCGCACAGTAGCCACTAGAGAACTTATTGTCTATTGAACCTATCGAATCTCACTAAATCTAATGGCTGAGCGGAGGCAAGAACTGAGCGAGAAAGCCCAAAGATAATAAAACGCAAGAGGAATGTTAAGATAACTATATCCAACAGTAGTAGTCTGTCGTTATCTTCTGTAGGAAAAGCACAAAAAGGACTATTTACCCATAACCTTAACAATAATATTTATTGCTTCCGTGGCGTCATGCTTAAGTCTGTTAGCTACACATCAGGAGATCGCGGGTTCGATTCCCGGCGGAGTCTAACTTAGTTAGTTGGTGGAAGGGCATTTTCTAAGCCCGCCTGACTAGCTACCAGAGTCTTATCTAAGTCTTGCCGCCAAACATCAATGTTAACAGCATTGATGTTTTCCGGCTTGAAGATAAGATAGCCTGTTCCCCAATGCGTTGGGAAATCTTGGTTAGTCCATTCCCATTTTCGGCATTTTCGTCACTCAGAGACAATGCCAAGGGCTTACTAATTGCGTATAAAAAAAATCTTCTCTTTACAGATGTAATAGTACAACCTGCATAGGCGTGGCTGGGGCTCAGCTGGCCGTGTCAGTGACCACATTAGCTGCAGCAGTCTTCATGCTGCAGCTAGATCTGCGGTTTGATGCCTCCCTGTCCCCGCCTCCGAGGCAGTCCGAGAACATGAATACTGCTGTCTCTATGGTAGGTTTACCGTTGTTCAAGGAACTTTATCATCTCAGTTTGGTCAGTTAGTGGCCATACTAGAAGCTACTAGTACTTGAATGCTATAGCTCCCCAACTTTGATGCAATAACAGAGCATAAACAATGTTGCTTTATCTAAGGTATGTCTGGACCGCGTTGGTGACGTAACGGCTAGGAGGGCCGCTACATCCTGTCCTGTCGTGGTACGAACCCTGCTACCACAGAGTTAAAAAAAATTGTCAGGGAATCCAATGTCTTTGCCTGCCACGTAACAATGTGTTTTCGAATTTCGATTTCATATGTTCGTTTATCCAACGCTCCTACGGTGAAGGAAAATATCGTGGGGAAACCTGCACACGCCTGCAAAGAAAGTCGAAGGTTGTGTGTGAAGTCAACCAACCCGCACTGGGCCCGCGTGGGCGACTAAGGCCCGATCGCCCTAATTCAGGGTAGGCTCAAGCCTCTCATCGGGGCGTATGTGAGATGATATGATGATAATGATGAAAGTATGTTCTGCAGTTCTCACACAGCTAGATCTATCCGTTACTCTACTGATAATATTAGTGCCATGTAATTGTTGGATGTACGAGTATCAGTGATCAATAACAAAATTTGCATGCCACAGCTCATCTTGCAATTCCCTATCGCCACCTTAGAGAAATTTTGAGAAGATGAACACCGCTGTGCTACGTATCGTAGGTTTATTATTGTTTATAGATTGCACAATGTTGTTTTAGCTTTATCTGTGACCACATTAGCGGCAGTAGTCTTTGTTACGAAGCTAGAACTGCTTTTTACTACCTCGAAGGCAGCTCGAGAAAATAAACAGCGCTGTGCTATGGTATCGTAAGTTTTATCATTATGTATATGACTTGCGTACAGTTGTTTGTCTTAGATTGATCTGTGAAAGATAAGATGTTTTACTAGGTACCTCCAAGGCAGTCTGAGAATATGAACAGTACTGTTTCTGTGCTAAAATATTCATTTATATCTACGTTACAGTCTCTACGACCATACTCCTATCAGTATCTGTAATTGAGAACAGTTGGAAACGATCACATGAAGTGTTACTTGCTTCGGTATTAGGATAATCTGTATGACACCACTAATAATCAATTACCATTCTGGTGCTCACTAAATCAGTGGAAAGAATAATATTATTGCAGAATTTAAAGCTGCAATTCGTAGCGTTCCAAAAGTTGTTAAAACTGTAATGCTCTAGAACTAATACTGATTTAGAGGGTAATACAATGGTTTGGCTTTAAATAATCACACGTTTCAGCTCTATAACGACTCCTTCCAAAACTGATCTAAAAGTTTAATCGACTTGCATAGTTACAGTAAGCGCATAGAGCTAAATTGTACGTGACTCGTTTAACACAAAACGCTGATCACAAAATGCAGTCTAATCCAAGGATGGTGGAGTAGAGGCGTTATTAATTCAATGTGGAGCTTGTCGTTTGGAATAGTGTCTCAACAATAGTACTTTGAGAATAGTAGACTCTTATTCTAATCTTATTAAAGTAAAGTACCAACGTGGTACAATTAGGATGGACTTTGAGTATAGGTTCTCATAATAAATACTTATTTTTTTAAAACACGATTGCTTAACAGGTTTGTGAAGCTACTTCATTTCATATACTCGTACCTCTTAAAAGTTAACCAATTTTGACCAATTTTTGATAGGTTGTCAATCAGAACAAAAGCTAGGTTTATAGATTTTTGTATGTATGTATAAATTCTTTATTGCACACAAGGAATAACCACAAAATGCTTGTATCAGACTTAAGTATACAAAGGCGGTCTTATCGCTAAAAGTGATCTCTTCCAGACAACCCTTGGGAGATGAGATATATTCAAAAATATTATTCACTAAATAGCATTTCTCCTACAAAAGCATAAAAACTTATTCATTTCATACTTTAATTCAATTTTATATTTATCAAAATCACTTAATTAGTTCGGCAAAGACAATGACGTCACAAGTTTGTAACACGAACAATTTCCAAAATATCGTTTTTGACAGTTGATAAAAAGTAACTCAAATGACTAGTAGTCATATACAATACCGGATTGTATTGTTTTGTTTGTAAAATTTCGGCAATTACTTGTTTATTTTTAACACGCTTTTATTAGCTTCACTTGTAAGAAAATCTTGGAATCTTAGTTTGACCCACTTCCCGGTCTTCGATTAGGATGAAATTTTGCACACGCTCTGAGTTCTGATGACAATACATGACTAGCTAAGAAACGTCATTACAAATTCAATATGGCGGCCTCCCCAAGATGGCGGACTGGCTGTTTGAAATCCACCCCAATGATATGGGTATCAAATAAAAGGGTTTGCTGTCAGGAATACGAAAAAAATAGTCACGTGACTTAAATCCAACATGGCGGACATCCAAGATAACTACTTAACATGTTTACTAAAAGCGTGTTTTTTAGTTTTTTTTAAACTAATTGATGATTATTAATCTATAATTTGAAAAAAGGAAACCTATAAACCTAGCTTTTGTTGTTACTGACATGACAACCTATCAAAAATTTGTCAAAATCGGTTAACTTTTAAGAGTTGAAAATCCCTTTTGCCGTTTTTGCGAGTCCAATTAGACCTTGATGACGGAATGTAAGTTAATGTAGGTATCTTTTAAGAAAGGTACGAGAAATCCAAAGTATAAAATAAATTCAAAAAATCCTCATTGATATTCTACATTTTAGCGGAGTCTTCAATCTCATTTCGGGACCTTCTACAGGATGTCTTAGCGGAATAGAAATTTTAATAAAAGAAGACTTTATTTTACTTTAAGTTGAGGCATTGATTGAACAGTTGTCTCTGTCTTTTTCTTTACGTGTAAAGAGTAAAGAAAATAACCACACTTTTGCACTTTTTCAATGTTTTTTTCGTTGAAAAGTTTCGAATAAGTGAACTAAATTAAATTTGAATAAACATAAACTATGTAGTTTGAAAAAAAATATTATGATATAATTTAAATTTTAAAGACATATTTTTCCTACAAATGTTTACAGGTTATGCTTCACTTTGCTTCAATTTATGCTATGTTTGAGATTTTTTATGATCGAGTCAAGTTAATTTAATCGTGTAATGAAATTACAAGGGCCCTAGGTAATATCCTGGAATATAACATCTTTTTTTAGGCCTAAAAATTAAGCGGGAATAATATTCCTGTTTTTTTGCTGAGCGCTTGTCACAACTTATTTGCCAATATACCGCCTGAAAATAGAATTGTATTCAAAGATTTTTGCGAAATCGCTTACCGATAGAATATTTGTACGGTCGGCTGCATGTCAGTAGTACCACTACCAGCTCAGACTGAACATTATACAACGTACAACTACCAGTGTGCACTGCACGATGCTATACACAAACCTTCATACAAAGCGAGACCAGTTCAAGTTCAAAATGACATTCGGCTGACTGAATTTTTATGTTAATAATTTTGAACAAAAAAAACTGACTTCAAATAGTAAACTAAGGTTCCCCTCGATTTTCCTGGAATGCCATCATCAGATACTGGTTTCCTTATCATGATACCACCTGTTGCTGTCGCCTTTAGCGTTACCAATAAAAACGTCGGATTCGGATGAACAGATACTTATTTTATTTATTTTCCAATTTCCTTTCTTACAAGTACAAGTTGCAATTGCAAGACGCGTGCGTCAGCTTTCTCAAAGGACAGAAGTAATTTTAGTTCGGCTATCTGCCGCTAAAACAAAGACAACTTAATGTCACAGATAATTTGAAACACACAAAGATGATCTATTATTGTTGAAGATTACCAAATATTAAATTAGACAAAAATGATTTAGTAATAGGGCATCTTTGTTAGAAAACCTATTGTGGCGTTAGACACCACCCTTGGGATATCTCCTATCCAACAAAAAAAGAATCATCAAAATCGGTTCATAAACGACGATGTTATCCGCGAACACATATAAAAAAATATACGGTCGAATTGAGAAACCTCGTCCTCTCTTGAAGTCGTTTAATAATGTGTGATTATGTGTTTGTTCCCAGGTGCCTCTAACTTCAGTGGCTATGGCAAGTGGGAACAGCGGGGATGGCGAGCCGGTGGGAAGTCCACCTTACAAGGTGACAGATCAGCCCCCACCGGAACCCCCCACTTGATGCAAAGTGGGGGTCTACGACTAAATGAAATGATAGCAAAATAAACGCACGCTATAAACAAATGATGTTGTTGTAAAGGGTGTAGAAAAAAGGTGGTGTGTTGTATTTTTTATGTTTGTGCGAGTGAAATGGTGCTTTAGAGCTATGGTAACGAAGTCTATGGTCTAAGTGTAAACAAATCAATTAGGTTTTCATTTAATTATGAATGTATAGTAAACTGTAAATATAACGTATTTTTGTTACGGTAATTTTATTGTATCCTTATATTTGTGTAATAAATGTAATACTCGTACCTACAGATATTTCTGAAGTGTTATTTCCTAGGCGAATACATCGAATCAGAAACGAGGAGATCCGCAGGAGAACCAAAGTAACCGGCATAGCTCACAGAATCGCTAAACTGAAGTGGCAGTGGGCAGGGCACATAGCTCGTAGAACAGATGGCCGTTGGGGTAGTAAAGTTCTCGAGTGGCGACCACGCACCGGAAAACGTAGCGTAGGCAGACCTCTTACGCGGCGGACCGACGACCTGGTAAAGATCGCGGGAAGCCGATGGATGCGGGCGGGATGGATGGACCGGTCGTCATGGAAATCCTTGGGTGTGGCTTTTGTCCAGCAGTGGACGTTTTTCGGCTGATATGACGATGATTTGCTAGGCGAATGCCTATAAATATAAAGGATTTACCTAATTAAATTTAATTCGTGAATTAAAGAAAATTTCACATTTACATCTTTTTACACTCAAAAAGCGTCGGTGGCTCAACCGGTAACGACTCGGTCCTCCTAACCAGAGTCTAACACAGAGAGAGTGCCGGGTTCAAATCCGGACGGTCAATGTACCAATGAGTTTTTCGAAACTTACGTACATATTATACTCACAGATTGCTTTAACTATGAAGGAAAAACATCGTGAGGAAACCTGCACACACCTGCGAAGAAACTCGAAGGTTGTGTGTGAAGTCGACCAACTCGGACTGGGCCCGCGTGGTCGACTAAGGACCGATCGGCTTTATTCAGGGTAGGCTTGAGCCCCTCTGTGGGGACGTATATGCGCTGATATGATGACACTCAAAAAGGAATGAGCTTGGAGTAAATATGTCTGCGGCCGATCGTAGAATTGGGCAGAACATGAAATATCTGGGCATATCATCGCGGGCCTCCTTTCTGCAGTGGCACCAGACATGCTAAATTAACCTTAACTTGGTTTTTTCGGAGCCCCTACATGATAGGTTCGGACATTTCATGATCTGCGAAATTCTACTATCGGCCGCCGACACTACTTTAAAAAAAATCTATACTTCTACAAACACTAAGTTTACGGAGCTCCGATTCGCGGGTCTCCATTCTACGATGGCACCAGACATGCTAAATTATACTAATCTTAGTTTTTTTCGGAGCCCCTATATGATTTCGTGATCGCCAAATTCTACGAACGGCCGCCGACACATGTACTCTTAAAAAAAAACATATACAGGATGTAACAAAATTGGTGTAGGTCCCGTTAACCGGGGCTTATACTCATCATACATACTGAACAGCTTTAGTTCTACGACTTTGCTGAAATCGCCAAAAAAATATTTTTACTCTTCATACAAATCGATCATGTTGATCGACCAATTTTATGCATTTTTGTATGGAGCGTCCAATTTTTTTTTGAGAATTGACTATGTTGTTCAGCATGATGAGTAGGACCCTCAGTAAACGGTTCCAATACCAATTATTTTACAGCCTGTATAGGATGTCAATCATTTATAAGACGACAGACGCATTTCAGGAGGGTAGTCAGAAGACAAAACAGATTTTTTTTCCCAAGAAATTTATGATCAATTCTTAAATAAGAAAGATTTTTCATACAAATCGATCAACTAATTATCCAACTCTGTATGAGAAGTAAATTTTTTTGCGAATTGACCATTGGCTCTTTGGACAAAGTTTTTCAATTTCGTCTTTTCATTCACCTCCTAAAATGCGTCCGTCGTCTTACCGGTCACCCTGATTACTCGAAAAAAGTGCGTGTCGGGCCACGCGCAGTGTAGGGTTCCGTAGCTGCCATTATTGAGTCCATATGTAATTTTCAAATTTCCAAATACATCGTCTTAGTTGTTAGGGGGTGGACACACTCGACTCCAACAAAATTTCAAGCCTATTTTTTCGAAAACCCTAAATTATAAAATAGTCTTAGAAGACTCACAACTATTTTTTAAGCCCTTACCAACGATACCCCACCAGACTGGTTTTGACGAGAAAAAAAAATCATCCCCACTTACTTGTAGGGGGGGAAGGTACCCTTAAATATTTTTTTTCCAAAAATTTTTTTACAGTTCTTTTTGCGTTATTATTATATATTTTTGCCAAACTTCAGCTCTTAACTACTGATTAGTCTAGGAGCTAAGCCGCGGACAGGCAGACATGACGAAACTATAAAGGGTTTCTTGTTGTACTGCGGAACCCTAAAAAGAGGAGCTTGATAATATTATCTACGGAGGAGAGTGAATTAACATAACAATTAACCAGCAGAAGACCCGACTAGAGACAAAAAAATATTTATAAAGCACTCCAAAGAAAATTATGCAGAGACCTAAAATAAGACTTATAGGGGACGATGATACTCAGACCACGTAAAGGTTTTAAAACTGCTCAGATTCTTGCTTAGGTCTTAAATTTTCCCTTGGTAACAAAGGCCAAGATCTATCTTGAGTGTCGCATGCCTAGCTCAAGTACCTAAATAGGCCCCTCTAATACTCGTAAGACGGAGAAAATAAAAAAACGAATCATTCTTCTTAAAGTTTTATAAGTTTTGACCCTGCGAGTGTTCCTGGTAAGGTCTCGGTATCGGTGTCGGTTATGTAACGGTATCTCGAGTTCAATGGTTTTTTTCCCATCTTAAATTGCAGTTTTATAAGTTTTGACCCTGCGTGTGTTCCTGGTAAGGTGTCGGTATCGGTGTCGGTAACGTACGGGTGTCTCGAGTTCAATGGTATTTTCCTATCTCAAAAAATGCCCAACGCGCATAAAGAAGTTTCTTGAATTCATTTCAATAAAAATAATTAGGAATTAACTAAAAATTAAAAACTCTACCGCGTAAAAGCTTAACTCCAATTTTTGGGCCAGTCGGGAAAAATTTATTCTAAGGGATTAAGACGAATCTAAAGTTTAGGCTACATAACGTGCCAAAGAAATAAATAATCTCTTTTTTGGCTAGTCGGGTAAAAATATCGCTCACGGGATCAAGTCAAATATAACGACACCTCGCAGTCCAAAATTTATCAACCCGTATAGGCTACAGGGCGTGCCAAAGAAATAAACATACATGCATACTTACATGCAAGCATACACTCGAAAAACTTAACCCTCCTTCTAGCGCAGTCGGGTAAAAATAGAACATCAGACAAAAACGATAATCCTGCAAGAACGTTACCTGAATAGTCATGACACTGTAAGTACCTTCGCTACGTGGCTACGTGCTTAGACTTTTTTCGAAATGGCGACTTTATGACTCTGTCTGCGACAAACAGAATACGTGATAACTCAAGCCTTCTCCAGAGGTTTCTCAATGAGATAAGAAATGTTCTAAATTTAACTGGTTACAAATAAAAAGATTTATTTCAGACTAGCTGTTTCCCGCCAACGTTTCTATGACTTTTCGAAGCTTGCGCCTCGCGAGCTTGGTAAAAAGTAGCCTATGTGTTAATCCAGGTCCTAATCTGTCTACCTACCAAATTTTAGTCAGATCAGTTCAGTAGTTTTTGCGTGAAAGAGTAACAAACATACATCCATACATTCTTACTAACTTTCGCGTTTACAATTAACTATCTTCTGCCTGCGGCTTCGCCCGCGTGGACATTGTTTTTATGACTGTCTTAGAGGGTGTGCGGTGCGGAGCGCGAGCCGTAAGCGGCGAGCGAGCGAGGACATATCTTTTTCCAGTTCTTTGGAAAATTACAAAACTTTTAAACAAATGTGTTTTTATACAAAATTAGAAAACACTAATGCAAGAAACTTGAAACCCATCGACCTTTTACGTAGTTATTTTTTTTTAATTTGATAGGTCATAAGTCAAGATAGAACAGATGGCCGTTGGGGTAGTTAAGTTCTCTAGAGGCGACCATCACGCACCGGAAAACGTAGTATAGGCAGGCCTCCCACTCGGTGGACCGATGACATGGTGAAGGTCGCGGGAAGCCGCTGGACGCAGGCAGCGCAGAACCGGTCGTCGTGGAAATCCTTGTGAGAGGCCTATGTCCAGCAGTGGACGTCCTTCGGCTGATATGATGAAGGATATGAGTTCTGTATAGGTAGTTCTGGACCGTTGTTTGGAAGACTCCCTTCACCCTTAGGAATGCTTTACAGTAACTAGAAATTGGAGGTTAAAAATGTGAAAAATCGATGAAAATTTGAAAGTTGTATATTTTGTTTAATTCATGGAAGTCAAAGAAGTCAAGATAATTCTCATTAGCGTTTGTCCCACCCTCTACGGGACATGTTTTTGAAGTCATTGGCATTTGTGTTTTTTAATTTTCTATGAAATACGCATTTGTTTAAATGTTTTGTGATTTGCCAAAAATTGCTATAGTACAGTTGGCATGCAAAATACGGTAAAAGCTTTCTCATTTTATCAGCTTTCCAACAAAGTTAAAAAAACACAAATTAGTTCTAATATAAAACAATAATTCTCGTTTGAAGGATGCCTCAAGGCATCGTTTTAACAGCAATTATTGTTTTTTGTTGCAACTAATTTGTATTTTTTTTTAACTTTGAATTTGTTGGAAAGCTGATAAAATGGGAAATATTTTACCCCTGACTGAGGAAACCCAAAAACGAGGGTCTAACTTCAAATTTAACGACATGGATTTTCCTACCCTTGTTTCTGTTGGATATTTATTTGCAACATAAAACGGGTTTCGATTCGTAGGGTTTGGGTTGTTTTATGAAGTCAAAAGTTCAGCAAACATCGTAAAAAGGATAAAATTGGTGAACAACAATGACCTCAATAGAAACTCGTAAATTTCTCTTTTACCAAAAAGCGAGATTGCTCTGCAACAATAAAAACTCAACATAAAAAATGTACTCGGTCTAAACTAACATTAAAACTTAAACTTAAAAAACTTATTAAGAGTCTCCAGGGGGCTCGAGTTTCCATACAAATGTAGTTCCGCTTTAAAACAAAAATTACATGCCGGATTGAATCGAAACTTTGTAAATATATTGAGTAGACGCATATCGATGTTCATAATTAGTTTTTATCGTAGTAAATTTTAACGTAACTAAACGAAGGCTTAAATTAGTTTTGTACTGAAAGTTTGAAACTGCTCTTCTTTTTTCCCGTTTTATATTAGTACATCGAATAATAATTAATTAAAATTTTATAAATCGACTTGCTCTTAATTTTCAAGTGTCATTTGCAAATCTTTTGGCAAAGTTTTGCATAAATATTCAACACGACGCATACCGTTACTTAAGAATTTCTTATGAAAGCATCAGTTGCCAATGCGGACAAAATTGGCAATGTAAATAAACCTCCATATAAACCTCTAATAAACATTAGTACCTAATACAAGATGAGATGAGGCATCACCGAAAATAGTGAAATCAAATCAACACAGAATAAAATAAATATTATTTAAGCTTTTATTGCGTAAACTATAATTTCTTGAGGTGTGTAAAAAAACTAAACAGCACATGAATGCACCTATTAATAACTAAAGTCATATTAATTAATATTACTAGCTTTTGCCCACGGCTTCGCCCGCGTGGACATTATTTTTATGACTGTCTTTGAGGGTGATGAGTGCGCGAGCCGCCGAGCGTGTACGTATGTGTTCCCTCAGGAACTATATCGAGTCACTCTGATTAGCAGTCTATGTCACCCCCTCAACCAATTCGATACAAAAATCACTTCAATCCGTTGCTCCGCTGCTACGCCGACCAAACCATCTCTGTGCAAAATATAACAATTCGTTGTTCCGTTGCGATAACATTATAACGAGTTCTCTTCCACGAGGCACACGCCTTGCAGAGTACCGGGACAAGCGTCTTGGTGGCAAGACCTACCGTAACTGGTCCTTGCCTTCGCCATATGGTGTTGACAGAAATAGCGGCCTTCTATTTTATGTCCTAAGGGTCGGTAAGTGGGGACCCTATATCATAAACCTGATAGTTTAGCGTATCTGGTTGATATACGAGAGGGAATGTTCCGTTGCGATTCTAAAGAAAGTGACCAAAAAAGAATATTTTTTCAGTTCCCTCAGGAACTGCATCGGACTATGCTATTTACACGAGATAAAAAAGCCTTTGTCCTTTCCAGTGACACAGGCTACCTGTAAGCCAAATTTCATCAATATTGGTCCAGGTATTAAAGCGTGAAAAGGTAACAAAGAAACAAACAAATGAACAAACACATTTACATTTCTTATATTCGTAAGGATTTATTTTGAAACCAAAGCCAAACGACCCAAAACATAATCAGCTGATACAGATAATCAGCGATAAGCATGAGTGCCCCATTGCCAGTCACTGGACGGCAATATTAGTAGGTTAATTAGTATAGTAACTTGAGATTATTTTAATTTATTTGACATGACATGTAAATTGACATTGATTTAATTTTGTTTTTAAAGTGTATTTTTGTTTTTTAGTATAATACTAGCTTTTGCCCGCGGCTTCGCCCGCGTGGACATAGCTTTTATGACTCTTTTTGAGGGTGAGTGGTGCGCGAGCGGCAAACAGCTCGCAAGCACAGTATATATATTAGTACTAACGTATCGCAAGTGTGGACATGAGTTTTCTCCAGGTACCTCAGGAACTGTATTGGGCTATTTGGATTAGCAGTCTTTGTCACTTCCTACTGTGACAAAAATAATGGGAACTGGGGATAAAAACCCTCACGGAATTTGCCACATACGATACGTACGATTTAGAGGTTCAGACCTAAATGGAGTTTGAAGAAAAAAATATTATGGGGTAAATTAGAATAAATATATTTTATGATTTTTTCCTAAAAAGAAGGAACAATAAACAATATGACCAACAATATGAACAATATACAATGGTTGACCGTGTAGACAATTAAAAACAATGACCTATTATATTTATGGAGAATTTACGGAAATAAATTTAAGGTTACAATTTTATCTGTATATAAAATGGTTATTTTATAGTATGCCGGCAGGCAACGATCGTCACCGTCCCTTTGGTACTTAAATAAGTTACTAAGTTTAAAATTTCAGTTTGATCTGAATTACCCTATCTTTTTAACAAAATATGTATCAGATACAAAACACTTTTAAAATTTAAAATAAATAACTAATGGTCAGAAACTGGAAACAGGAAATCTTCTAGGTCGGCGGAAAGTTCAGAGAGTCGCTCGGGATAAAAGATAAAATAAATTCACTTCCCTTATGGCGAGCAGCTGGGCGGGCAGTAGAAAGGAGTGGCTGGTGATCAGCACTGCTCCATCCCGGGATTAATCCTTTATTGTAAAACTTCGGGGACGTCAACCTCGTAGGGGCTGGATGAAACCCTACGGAGATATAACAATGTAATTAGCCGCAGAACCAAAAATACACGCAAAGCGGTTTCCTTATACAAATTACTTACCACAGAATAAAATTGTGGGTCTCAATAACGACTTATAAAACAATTTATCAAAAAAAATTTAAATTCGCATCTGTAGACGGGATCACGGTCAACCTTTTGTTTTTCTTGTCAAAAAATAACAACAATTTTCAAATTCAAATACCATAGAGCAACGACATCAAAAAAGAATTTAATTATGAAACGCGACAAAAGAGATCGGCTCGAAACGATAGTTAGCGTTTCAAAATACCCACAAACTCACAAAAAAAAGGCGAGAAGTCCAAAAAATTTTTGAAATTTGGACAACCCTATAGACGTTGGACAGCCCTGAAGAAGAAAAAAATAAAAACTCTCTAAGTAACTAGTTAACTACGAACGTTTACTTGAAGCTGGTAGAAATTGACATTTATACACGAACGTACACATACAAACGGCAAAAACTCCATCTAAAAGTGAACCAACTTAATAACCCCAATAACACACTAGTGTTAAGGGATCGCTATGCACAGCCTAAAATAGTCAACTAATGCCGAAAGAGCATAACTAAACAACTAATTAAAACTAGATAGTATAAAGAGAGAACGAAGAAGGAAAAAAGGAGCACTCCGCACAATAGGCAAGTAGGGCTGTCAAGCTTAACACATCTCGAGGGAAAAAACCCCAGAACTAGTAAAACATTAAAGACCAGTAGGGTTGTCAAAAACTGAAAAAACTTGCGAAACATAGTCGGTTACGCCAGCGAAAATGTGGACAAAAACGGTAAAGGCGGATGCGTGAAAATCCGACTCACGGATAAAATTAACACCGGAAGTCTGAAACGCGATACGCAAGAGTCTAAAGGGACAACTCTACCGAAAAATAGGCCATTTGAGGTAAGACAAGGGCAAGATTAATGAAAGAAATTTGAAAAATGGGAAATTGTTATAAGACCTCAAGAAATCTAAACAATACTGCGGAATACAGAAACGTTGTCACATAAAAGTGAACAGGGTACGCCAAAAATTTAAGAAGTACCTCGCAAAGCAACGCGTAAAAATATTCCAAACAGTAACCCTTAAAGATTTATTCCCTTAAAACAACGTTAAATAATCGTGAACTAAAAGTAAGTCTGTCCCGACTTTCGATTGAAAGAAATCTAGAGTCTGGCCATTGACTACTTAAATTAAAAATTCTCTTGGAATCGTAAGGGTATGCACAGGCAAAAACAACTCAACAACACGTAAGCAATTATCCGAAAGAGGTATAATGCCATTAAGCCGGGAAAGAACGACCCGTGCGAAGAGAAGCAAAAAAATACCGTGCATACAAACAAAAAAACGTTACGTTTCAAAGAAAACTGCACGATTAAATTAAGTAAGGGTCTTGAGGTATTAAAACTTGAACCATATTATCCGGAAAACGGATACACCCACGAACGACAAAAAAACGGGTTCGTTAGGGAAAGATTAAAGGCAGAAAAGGGGATAAAAACATTAGTTCTGGCGCCATAAATATGTGGCAAAAATAATGGGAACTGGGGATAAAAACCCTCACGGAATTTGCCACATACGATACGTACGATTTAGAGGTTCAGACCTAAATGGAGTTTGAAGAAAAAAATATTATGGGGTAAATTAGAATAAATATATTTTATGATTTTTTCCTAAAAAGAAGGAACAATAAACAATATGACCAACAATATGAACAATATACAATGGTTGACCGTGTAGACAATTAAAAACAATGACCTATTATATTTATGGAGAATTTACGGAAATAAATTTAAGGTTACAATTTTATCTGTATATAAAATGGTTATTTTATAGTATGCCGGCAGGCAACGATCGTCACCGTCCCTTTGGTACTTAAATAAGTTACTAAGTTTAAAATTTCAGTTTGATCTGAATTACCCTATCTTTTTAACAAAATATGTATCAGATACAAAACACTTTTAAAATTTAAAATAAATAACTAATGGTCAGAAACTGGAAACAGGAAATCTTCTAGGTCGGCGGAAAGGTCAGAGAGTCAGAGAGTCGCTCGGGATAAAAGATAAAATAAATTCACTTCCCTTATGGCGAGCAGCTGGGCGGGCAGTAGAAAGGAGTGGCTGGTGATCAGCACTGCTCCATCCCGGGATTAATCCTTTATTGTAAAACTTCGGGGACGTCAACCTCGTAGGGGCTGGATGAAACCCTACGGAGATATAACAATGTAATTCGCCGCAGAACCAAAAATACACGCAAAGCGGTTTCCTTATACAAATTACTTACCACAGAATAAAATTGTGGGCCTCAATAACGACTTATAAAACAATTTATCAAAAAAAATTTAAATTCGCATCTGTAGACGGGATCACGGTCAACCTTTTGTTTTTCTTGTCAAAAAATAACAACAATTTTCAAATTCAAATACCATAGAGCAACGACATCAAAAAAGAATTTAATTATGAAACGCGACAAAAGAGATCGGCTCGAAACGATAGTTAGCGTTTCACTACCCCCTCAACAAATCTATACAAAAAATCGTCACAGTATAATAAAGAGTTGCCGACGTGCTCGAGCGTAGAATCAGTTGTCCCCAGATTCCTTTGGGAACTATGTCAGGATATACTTATTAGTAAATTATATCATTTTCCACCTCATCGCTGTGCTAAAAATCACAACAAACCAATTTTTCGTTGCGATTTTAAATAACTTAACGAACTAAGAGTATTGTTTAAGTTTTCTCAGGAACTGCATCGGGCTATGATAATTTCCAGAGATTAAAAGTAGACTTTTTAATTCCCAGTGATACAGACTACCTGCATGCCAAATTTCATCAAGATTGGTAGAGGTGTTGAAATGTGAATAGGTAACAAACAAAGAAACACATTTTTACATTTATAATATTAAGTAAGGATTTCTAAATCTTAAATAACATATAGAGCGTCGGTGGCGTAACGGTTAGTGCCACTACCTCCTGTCCGGAAGGCCGTGGTTCGAATCCTGCCACTTACCAATATCTATACGAATATCGATTTCATATTCGTATGTACGTTTATTTGACGCTCTTACGGTGAGGGAAAACATCGTGAGGAAACCTGCACACGCCTGCGAAGAAACTCGAAGCTTATGTGTGAAGTCAATCAACCCGCTATGGGCCCGCGTGATCGTCTAAGGCCTGATCGCCCTAACTCAGGGCAGGTCGAACCCCTCGGTGGGGATGTATATAAACTAATATGATCATATAACACATATACCTATATTATCAAAAAACTAATTCAAATCATTATATCAATCTAGTAATAAAATTTCCTAAAAAGATTAATATGGGTCAAATTCTCAAGTCGTATCAGCTCCAAAGGAGCCCATGACGCACTTATCGTTGCCGCACTGGATGGCAATAGACAACCTTAGCAGCAGGTAGGACCCGGAGCGGGCGTCACATCTCCTCTCTTGAAGGCGACGGCCAATGTGCTTAGTGAAGGCAAAGGCCTCTGAGGGTTCAGCAGCTGGTTATCTCACAGACCAGCAGCACAAAGCAGTAATTTGCCTCCAAGACCGAGTACTTATTATGCTTCTTTCTCGCCGCAAATTAAGCAGCTGTACCGTACGGGTGAGGTGTGAGGAAGAAAAAGTGGCGTCCCAAAGCAGGCTCGTTTCTCTCTGCCATGGCACCTGTTTAAACCGTCGGGCCTTTTGCCATCACATCAACTAAAGCCCGGCAGCTGCATCAAGGATGGAATATTCCATCTGGCCGAGACCAGTGGCCTCCGAGTGAGGTCATTTAGGAATTGGTGACGTGGGAATCTTCACAAACAACGACCGCAACTCAGTGCGTGATGGCCAATTGCCTCCACCGTGGACCGGCAAATACATTGATGAGGTTCACAGATATTGCAGCCCAGGCGGAGAGCAACTGCCACACGCAAATAGTCGCCGTCAAAAGACTTCCCATATCTATGCCTTCTGTTAAAAGATGCTAAACTCGACTTATGTGTTTTTAATTTTTTTACACGATTGGAATGTGTAAAAAAAATTATATCTGTTCGTCTTTTAAACACATCGCTACGTGCCATAGTTCCAGAGTTAGAGTTGTGTAAAATAGCGCATTATGCTAAAAAATACATAAAAGAAATCCACTTAAATGTATGAAATAATATTTTAATGTTTTAATACAACTTAAGCGCGTTTTATTATAGCTGCAGTGCCATCTATTGACATTCTGCTGCTATGATTATAATGTGTGGTATGAGTAGCTAATATCGAAGTAACTATTTAGTAATCTGTGCTAATATGGGGAAAAGTACTCTATTGTTGTTATTGTAAGTAAGTTAGTAAGTAATAGATCTAATTTCCCACGGGACCCCTTTAGTTTTCCGGGATAAAGAATACCCAACTATACAATGATGGTCAAAACACCCTATCCCAATGTAAAGGTTTCATAGTTCATAGTTCATAGTTATTTATTCATAATATGTCAATATATTACATTTCAAATAAATTATGCTTAACTAAAATTCAAATATTATAAAATAATAATTAAATTAATATATTGTTACGTTGAGTCATTCTAAAGATACAATTTTATGCATTCCTGCAGGAACCCTTATTTTTTTTGGGATTCACAATGTACCAGTTTTAGTTCGCGATATAGGGTAGTCAAGCCACATTTGCGTGGTGAGCCATTCTATAAATGAATACTTTTGATTTTCCCACGGGAACTCTTGAATTATCCGGGATAAAAAGTATCCTATATGTTAACCCGGGCTATAAGGAACCACCATACAAAATTTCATCAAAATCGGTCTGGTAGTTTTTGCGTGATGCGTGAACATACAGACAGACAGACAGACAGACAAAAATTCCAAAAGTCGTTGTTTTGGCCTCTGTATCGTTAGTAATGTCCACCACAGTTATTATTTTCCAAAAATATTTCATGTACAGACACGGCCCCGTTACAGTTTTATTATATTATAGAAGATAGATTGAGATAAAATGAATGTTAATTATTTTATATTATACGGGTGATGACCGTATGCATACTATGGAATCATTTTTCTGACATAAAATATTTAAATTGAATTGAATAAACCTTTTTGATCATAGCACAAAACGGTAATGATTATCTTCTCTCTGGGTCATACTTATACTAGCAAGTAGACAAGTAGTCCGAAGATTTTTTAAGTACCTTGCTGCTTAGTACATACGTCACTCTTTTCCTTGGAACGCTTATGTTATATCGTAAAAAAATCACAGATGCAATGCATTACATAACCTTCGTGTACAATGTTTTTTTTTCAAAAATGTGTCTAAATTATCGTATTTTTTTTAATTAAAAAAAAACATTCCACGTTCAAATACGGACGGCCAATGTACCAATGAGTTTTTCGGAACTTACGTACATATAAGTACTTACCGATTGCATTAACGGTGAAGGAAAACATCGTGAGGAAAACTGCACATCTGATTACAGATGTGTATCAAGGTCGCGTTGCACACGTCCGTAGGTGTAAATCTAAATGGGGACCCGTGACCGTGGGTGATGCTAAGTGCAACACCAGGCAACCTCCGTCTATCCCTTGTATAGCTCGGTAAATTGTGCCACACGATAATAGAGAGAGAGAGAGCAGAGGTATCGTGTTTGAGCTTATTGAAATAGTCTCAATGAATAGGTCTTAGATAGAATATAATAACTTTGACCTGATTCTGCAGCATCTTTTGGAATCTGCAAGATACCTAACTCCTCATTAATTTACAGTAGATGAATCGTGTTTGGGCTCGTTGGAATAGTCTCAATTAATAGGTTTTAGATAGAACATGAGAACCTTCACCTGATACTGCATCATCCCCTGGTATACGCAGGACACCCAACTCTTTACCAACTTACAGCAAAGATATCGTGTTTGGGATACGTAAAGTTTAAAAAACATAAATAAAACTAAAATTTAAAATTTAAAAAACTCCTGACAAAAGTCTTTAAAAAGTAGATAATAATATGTTTTGGCCCTTTAAGTTTAATATAAGTAAGTAGTTATTTATTTATTTATCTAAGATTTATCGCGTAGGTAAAAAAAATAAAAACAGAATACAACTGATTTACTTTACAACAACTAATTACTAACAATTTCATAACTTAGCGGTCCCCCTACGCTAAGAATCTTAGATCAAAATGTAACTACTTAAATTAAACTTAAAGGGTCAAAATATACTTTTTTATTATTTTTAGAGGTTTTTTGGCGGGGGTTTTTTGTAATTTTTAATTTAAGTTTTGCCTTTTGAAGTACGGAGCTCTAAACGTCTATTCTCAAACTACAGAGGTAAAAAAACTCTCCTAAAGTCTTTGACTCAGACCATTAAACAATCGAGACCCCATCATGTCCTTTTTGCAGAGATAAGGAAAATCCTTCGATATTTGCATTAAAGTGTTTTATTGTACAAAGACATTTTATTTTTTACATCCCATGAATTCAACTTCACTAAATTTCAAAGAATTCAAAGAATAATTAAATATAGGTAAGAATACTTCTTTATTTTTTATTGAAAATTTAATTGGCTAGTCAAACACAGACGGCGATGAAATTTTATTACAGAATCTGGATATAAAATAGTAGCTTGACTAAAATACTAGCTGTTTTTACTATTTTGAATTTTAGTATAGAATCTGTACTTTTGAGATTCATATATTAGTTTGTTTTTAATGTCTTCTTGTAGTTTTTCTTCGCTTGTTTAAGAATCGCCTTTTTTCGCAGTGTTTCGTCATGAAACACTGCACGTTCAAGTTGTCGCAGTATCTGAAAATGTAGAAAACAGGTAAAGTGCTAGTCAGAATTTCGCACAAAGGGTTCTGCACCATTGTACTATGTCGCTTGTTCTTCACGTTTGAAGAAAAATTAAGTTTGTTGTATGGGAGCTCCCGTTAAATATTTATTTTATTCAGTTTTTTTATTTTTTGTTATAGCAGCAACAGAAATACATCATCTGTGAAAATTTCATCTGTCTAGCTATCACTGAAATACAGCCTGATGACAGACAGACGGAAAGACGGACAGTGAAGTCTCAATAATAGGGTCCCGTTTTTACCCATTGGGTACGGAACCCTAAAAACGGCTTTACTTCTTCTACTTTTTTAAAACGAGTGTTAGGGATTTGATTTTTGATCGCGTCTGTATTACACAAAGAATACGAACCAACTTGATGCAAGTGCAGAGAGAAGCGTTGCGAGAAAAGAAACGAAAGGAGCCGGGCCCTCACAGAGCGTGACTACATCACAAGGAACGATCTTACTGTTACCTGATACAAGCGTACCCCGAAGAGTGGCATTGTTTGGACAGAAGTGGGGTGGAGTCGCGCCTTCGTTGGAAATCGAACAAACTGTCAAGCACCTGACATGGCGCTGGTTCACTGCAGACCCACCGTACCCCTAGCCATAACCCTGGTGATGTGATGACCTACCTATCTCTCGCATGATAACTTATAGGTAGATCAGTAACTAATAGAAAATGCATATTCCGAACCATTATAGGATCACTCGTGCGTCTGTCTGTCCGTCTGTCACAGCCAATTTTGCTCCAAACTACTGGACCCGATTGAGTTGAAATTTGGTACAGATATAAAAGTCAGTGACCCAAAGACGTTAGTAAATGAATTTTAAACATGGGAGGCCATTTTTGGGGGGTAAATTAGAAAATTCAAAAAGTGGACTTTACATAGTGAATTTATATTAAGTATAATGTTAAACTATTACCTGATGCAAGCGCACCCTGAGGTACATAAAGTGGCGTTGTGAGGACAGAAGCGGGGTGGAGCCGCACCTTCGCAAGGTAATGAACAAACGGCAACATTGCACGGCACATTGTAGCTATTCCCGCGCGTATCACCACCTTCATTGTTGCTAAGAGTCCAGGAGATCACCGGTGGAAAAGTCCTGTATTTGAACACGGTGTCCCCAGCCACCACAGATAAAATTAACAAGAGTAAACTCAAAACTGTAGACCTTGGACCCGGTATCATCATGCGGAAGTGTTAAGAGATTAAAAATAAAAACAGAAATAAATAACAGATAAACGATAAAAAAAAATATATGAAAGCTCATAATAATATGTTGTATTAATTTGGAAAAAAGAGAAAAAACACGAAATTTGCAACGGGGAGCTTCATTTGACAAGACTAGATAGAAAAAACCATGGAGGTTGCATTTTTATTTAAAAGAAATAGGTAAACC
This sequence comes from Coleophora flavipennella, assembly GCA_947284805.1. NCBI lineage: Eukaryota > Metazoa > Arthropoda > Insecta > Lepidoptera > Coleophoridae > Coleophora > Coleophora flavipennella. Next base: position 8,050,284 of record OX369257.1, on the reverse strand, counting down.
ATAAACAAACGCAAACGAATAAAGGAGGTTTAATGCATAGTTTTACGTATAGTTGAAAAACTTCGTAAATATTCGGAATATTTTTGTATGGAGCGTGGATAGTGATAATCTATGTACAGTCAACTTCAAAAGTAAGTGATCTACACCAACATTTCAAAAAATCTTTTAGCATGACGTCCCAGATATAACAAGTTATACCAATGTGTCAGTTTTAACTGAAGTTTTAACTAGTCAAAAGAAAATGATCATAAATATCACTTAGTTTTCAAAGATTTAACCACCTCCGTAGCTCAGAGGCAAAGTTCACTGGCATTACACAGGAGGTCGCGGGTTCGATTCCCGGCGAAGTCAATTGTAAGACTCGGTTTGGTTGGTGGTAGGGCATTTTCTAAGCCCGCCTGGCTAGCTACCACCATCTTATCTAAGTCTTGCCGCCAAATATCAATGTTGATATCATTGGTGTGTTCCGGCATGAAGATAAGATAGCCAGTTCCCCATTGCGTTGGGGAATCTTGGTATGCCCGCTTCCACCTTCGGCAACGTCATCACTTACCACCAGGTGAGATGTTGTCAAGGGTTTACCAATTGTTAATAAAAAAAAAAAAAAAAGATCGAAATAATGGTGATCACTTATTTATGAGACGTTACGTGTTCATTTACTTGTAATAAACTTCAATAGACGTATATTCAATACATTTGACTTCATCATCATCAAATCAGCTCATATACGTCCCCACCGAGGGGCTCGAGCCCACCCTGAATTAGGACGATCGGGCCTTAGTCGACCACGCGGGCCCAGTGCCGATTGGTCGACTTCACACACAACCAGCAAGTTTCTCCGCAGGTATGTGCAGGTTTCCTCACGATGTTTTCCTTCGCCGTAATAGCATCGGATAACCGTACATATGAAATCTAAATTCGAAATCACATTTGTACGTGGCAGGATTCGAACCATGACCTCCCGGACAGGAGGCGGCGGCCTTAGCCTTACGCCACCGACGCTCATTTGACCGACACCGACATTTGACTTAATTTATTGTATATATTATTTTGGGACCCTATTTCATCAGTTTTTTTTCTTTATTAAGTTTTTTGAACCGGGACAAGCGTCTTAGCGGCAAGACCTACCGTAACTGGACCTTATGGTGTTGGCAGGAATAGCGGCCCTCACTGTATGCCCAAGGGTAGGAAAGTGGGGACGCTATATCATGAATGTGGTAGTTTTAGCGTATTTGGTAGATATACGAGAGAGAATGTACATATATTTTGTTCGAAATCTTTTGCACACGATTAAACCTATACATACCGAAAATATATTAGGACGTTTTGACCTAAAGCGTGACATTACTGAGATATTTTGAGTTAGGTACATAACTAAATTAACAAAAACAAAAAATATAGCAAAATTATAATTTTTTTAGAGTTGGCAAATATACAAGGGTGTAACAAAATTGGTTAAGAAGCTGTTAAATGGTTAATCTATCAGCTGATAGATTAAAATTGTGCTTTTTTGTATGGAGCGTCTATTTGATTTTTTTTGAGATTGGTCTATAGGTCAGATTACGTGTGGGTTAGGACTTTGTGTGTAGTGCAGGACCGGTCATCGTGGACATTTTTCGGCTGATATGATGATGATGATGATAGGACTTATAGCAGAAATTTCGCTGTAAGGCATGGCTGGCAAAATTCTCACGCATATCAAGAGGCGAAAAGTTAATTATAGAGGGCGGACAGGTTATGAACAACGACCTCCGATGACGGCGAATTAGAAGCCATTTCAGCTTAGACCTGTATGCCGACACATGTTCAAATTTACGTAAACCGTAGATCGAATGCATAAATTCTGAAGGTGCTCCAATTTGCTGACTTACATCTCTGTTGCGTCGAGGAAACGTACATCAGCTTAGTCGAGAATAGGCGAAGTAACGATTACACGAGCAAAATTTTAATGGCCGAAATTATTATAGGCATTTGAGGGTTTGGTACTTCCGAATAATTATTTTTTCTACTAATCTCGTTTACACATGACAAAATCGTAAAAGGTGACTATACAATATGACGCAGTGTCTGTGAATAAATAGAAACAGGATTCACATGCTGAAGTGAACTAGGATCTACCAGATTTCTCATACCTATGCCATTTATTAAAAGAGTAGATGGGTTTATTAAAAGACCAAACGACTGAGCCTAAACACGTATCTTGTCAATATCAGAGTTCAAAGGATTCATAGCATCATTTAACTCACTTACAGCGAAGCGACAATATAGACGCAGATCGACAGCGCATAGATGATAATTGGATGCGATGACACTTGTTTAGAAGTTAATAAAAACAAAGAAAAGTAGTGGAGAAAGCACAAAGCCCTGAGGAACTCCCACTGTTAGATCACACCAATCGGACAACGAATTGTTAAAAAGAACGTACTTGGTTTGAAGCTTTAAATACGATCTAAATGTGCCGACGCTTGACATTTTGTAAGTGGAGAGGTTTTTATCGATAAGATTTTTCTTATAAATTCACTTCACTTTATCGTGCTTCGACACAGATGAATTGATAGCCTCAGTTAACCAAAGAGTCGCTTAACGTACTACTATAGCGCATACCCTCTCTTAAGTCATTAGCATTATCTTTTCAGCTGGATAACGGACGTCCACTATTGAACATGTCCTCATTATTCTCTGTACCACATGTAATCAGTAGCTTCCTTAAAGATTCATCACATTATACGTATTCAGTGCTCTCCCTTGCAAATAATTTACTTACCTATACATTATGGTGTTAAATAAAATAGAGCATCTCTTTTAACTTTAACAAAAGAAACTCAACAAATTTAGTTCTACAGCTCTGCTGAAATCGCTAGACTTTTCGTACTTATCGATTAGCTGATGGCCTGTATTGTCACTTTTGTTAACACTTTAGCAAAGTTATAGAACAATTGTGTTTTGTACAAATGACTAATAGAAGTAAGTTATCAATAAATTTTATACTTGCTTACAAAAGTTTTTCACGTCCAGAAGCCCTCTAAATTATGCTCTGTCTCAACCCGACAAGGAGGGTAATATTTCTATGTATGTATGTTTCTTCGGCAAAGCCTGTAGCCTAAAAATCTTGACTGATGTTGAAGTGCAAGGTGTCTTTAGATCCGTCTTGATACCTTGAGTGACATTGGATACATTTTTACCCGACTGCTCAAAAAAGAGTGGCAATATTTTTATGCAGTTGGGTTTTTTAATTAAATTGGTTACACTGTCATTTCAGTCAGCAAGTAATTTTTGTAAATAGATGAATAAAAGACTGTTCTGGCAGCTTTGTGCGTATGTTCAAAAAAGATTCAAAACAACAAGAAAGTAAAAAAAATACTAAAAGCTAACAAAAGTACTATGGAATTGACATTTGAAACTGACAAATCCCTACTAACAAGGAAGGGGTATCCAACAGTCCGACTCCAATTTGATTTATTTTGATATATGTTATAGAGTAGTCTAAGGAGATAACCGCCTCCGTGGCTTAATGGTTGGTCCATTCGCTTCACGGAGGTCGCGGGTTCGATTCCCGTTGTGGTCTAAGTCCGCCTGGCTAGCTACCACCATCTTATCTAAGTTTTGCCGCAAAACATCAGTGTTAACAACATTGATGTGTTCCGGCTTGAAGATAAGATAGCCAGTTCTCCATTGCGTTGGAGAATCTTGGTAAGCTCGCTTCCATCTTTGCCATCATCTTCACTAACCATTAGGTGAGATTATGCCAAGGGCTTACCAATTGTGAATAAAAAAAAGATAGAAAAACTTAGAAAGAAGTTTATTTTAAGAAATGTCTTTATGTGAGATTCATTTTTCTTTTATATATTTCATATATTTATTATATAGGTAGCCCTAATTCACGGTAGGCTCGAGCTCCTAGGTGGGGACGTATATGACCTAATATAATGATGATGATTTTATATATTAATTTTATTCTAGTATTGACACCCGTTTTCAGGTCCGAGTCATGTCTGAGTCGTGACGTTTTTACGTACCTACCTAGTTTGATGATTTTGGTTTTTTTATTACGTCCATTATCTTTGAATAACATTTATTTTACGTCTTGCTAGTTGACAACTCGCGAAATTGGATTGGTCGTGGATCGTGACGTATTTATTTATCACACAGTGCCTAGAAAAATCCTCCACAACCTGCACATACGCGAAGTCAGATGTTTCATTAATGTGTTTCCACAAATAGACCTTTGTTTTTCCTATGGAAATGAAAATCTTGCTTCTTCCGTAAAAGTACTGGAATTAAGGCAGAATACAAAAAATATCTTGGAAAATATCTAGCCAAATTTGGGTATCTAGCACACTAAATACTAAAGAGAGCTAGCACATGTTAAGTGCCTTCGTACTATTTCTTTTACACAATATTTTACACCTTTAGTGTAAACTAAATTATAAAAACCTTTATCAAGAAAAAAATATAGAATATAAAATTGATATACGCTTACGTATATCCTACGTTTTTACGTATATCCTAAGTATGTATGAATTCTTTATTATAAGTAATAAAAGCTCTTCTGTGGTGAAATATAAAAACACGAAACCAAAAAAAATGTAATACACTTCGTTTACCAAGAGATAATATATAGAAATTCCTTGGTTTTGCATGAAAGCTTCATCGAATTACAATTACAATTTTCTGTTAATCTAAAAGCAACTTCGGGCGCCAAACTTCAGGTGTTTTAAGACTTATCTTTAAGTTATCTGTTTAGTATTCCACTTGAATACCTGATTTATAATTTGCATAGCTAATATCAATCCTGTTCCATCCCAGTGTGTTTACAGTAACTGTCCAAAGTTAAACGTGAGGTGACCTTAAATCAAAGGTTTAAAGTTTATACAGTTGTCACTTTGAGCAAACTTGTTTTAAGTGAGATCTTACACATAAGGTTGGGATGAGGTGAAGCCGTAAGGAATGCGTGATCAATCAAAAAGTAAGATAACGCAAGTACATAATTGTTTTTTTAACTACATACGTAACTTAAAAAACCGGCCAAGTGCAAGTCGGACTCGCGCAAAGTAGGGTTCCGTAGACTAAAAAACAAATGTATGTTTTAAAAAACAAAATTAATTTTGCAGTTGTGAATAGAGAATTTTGCATGGAAAATCAGTGAACTTTTTACAAACCAAACTGCACGTCTTAAATTAATCGACTATTACTCCTAAACTAAAAAAGCCTACTTAGTCGTGATAGTTTTCCTTTTAAATTGATTACAGGTCCTACTGTTTAATTTTTTAAGATGTCCTGAATCAGCGGTTTATCTGGTAGGGGGGTTTGTATTTTCTTTTTAAATTGATTACAGGTCCTACTGTTTAATTTTTTTAGATGTCAGCGGTTTATCTGGTAGGGGGTTGTACACTTGACTCTAAAAAAATAGCACTTTAAAGCTTAATATTTCGCAAATACACCTTTCGTCGAACAACAAAAAAACACCCCCTTTTCACATGTTTTAAAAGATTTTATTTTAGCACTTCGTTGACGTGGTTAATATGTATATGTTACAGTTAAAACCCATTCTAAGTTAAAACGCGTTTTTCTATTTGAAACAAATTTTCACTACATGCCTTTGTTACAACCAGATGGCTAATGACTCAGCAACAACAGCAAAGTTAGTTCCGGCGCTTCGCCGGCCGCTTCCGCGGCACGCTCGCTTCGCTCGCGCGGCTCGCGCGTTGCTCTGAGAGTCAAACCGGCTCGTCGCTTCGTTCCCTGCTACCTAACCAGCCAAACTTGCCCCACCTAGACCCAATCTTGACCTAATTTAAAGAATACTTTTAGATGCCTACATATAGTCGCTGGCTTAATAATTTTGAGGAGAACTTACTTATTTAGGTTGAAAAAGTATAACTGAATTATTTCGACAAAACTAATTTTGTCTAGTTAGAACTGGTTTTAACTTATAATTTTTGAGCTGCAGTTAATTTAAGTTGTAACAAAGGCATTCAGTGGGTTTTAACTGTAACATATACACATGCCAAGTTACAGCTTTCTAGTACTAATAGTATCTCACCTAAGCCGCGGACAGACGGACAGATATGGCGAAACTATATGGGTTCCTTGTAGACTACGGGACCCTAAAAATTAAGTGATCGCATATTAAGTAATCGCTCTTATATGTAATTAAATAATATATATTTTAGTTTAAGTTTAAACTTATCATCCATGTTTTTCTGTTTTTGTTGCTCGCGTACTGCTTGCTTTTTCTCCGAGCACTGGGTTGTCTGATAGAAATCGCTCATAGCAATAAAACCACCCAAATTATAAATATGTCTCTTAGTTATTACTTTTTGTTTCGAACATGCTTTCTGACTGATGTACATTAGAGAGTTTCGGATTTGAGTTTGGATTAAATTTTGATCAAAAGTGACTTTATTGTGCGTCTGTGGTAGCTCACTATATCAGCCGAAGGAAGTCCACTGCTGGACATAGGCCTCCCCCAAGGATCTCCACGACGACCGGTTCTGCGCTGCCCGCATCCAGCGGCTTCCCGCGACCTTCACCAGGTCATCGGTCCACCGAGTGGGAGGCCTGCCTACACTACGCTTTCCGGTGCGTGGTCGCCACTCGAGAACTTTGGTAACTCATAAAACTATTATTCGTAAGATATGTAAGTTGTAGGTTACATTTCCACCGAGGGATATTTATTTGTTTAAGGACAACAGGACAAAGTAATATTTTTTTCCTCGAGGGCGTTAATTTGAATTCAGAGGGCGGAATAGAATATACGCCGCCCGAAGATTTAATATTTGGGCCCCGAGTGATACACACAAACCTATGGAAAAAAAGAAAAAGAAACTCGTATTTCATTAAAATTGAGTTTATCACTACGGAGAATGTAATTTCACTTTGTGATATTTACATATCTTTTAGGGTTCCGTACCCAAAGAGTAAAAACGGGACCCTATTACTAAGACTTCACTGTCCGTCCGTCTGTTTGTCTGTCTGTCTGTTCATCTATCATCAGGCTGTATTTCATGAACCGTGATAGCTAGACAGTTGAAATTTTTACAGATATTTTTTTTGGCACAATTGGTAAACCTTTGACAACATCTCACCTGGTGGTAAGTGACGATGTTGCCGAAGATGTATTTCTATTCCCGCTACAACAATGAATACTAAACAATAAAAACTTTTTTAAACGTGAAGAAACTAGCGCCATCTAGTATGATGGTACGGAACCCTCTGTACTAGCTCCCTTTGTACGGAACCCTTTGTGTGCGGTTCTGACTCGGACTTGGCCAGTTTTTATTACATTCAACCTTCACGTGAGCGGCTCCAACCTAACTGCACTGTTCACGTGAGCGGCTCCAACCTAACTGCACTGTTCACGTGAGCGGCTCCAACCTAACTGCACTGATAATCCGCGCATTATTCAAGAAACATTTTTACACCCACTAAAAGTTACTGTATGGTGTGGCATCTGTGTTGAAAGAGTGATCGGAACCTATTTTTTCTAAGACGCAGCAGGCAATGCGATAACTGTCACTGGCGAACGCTACAGAAACATGTTACGCGAGTTCTTGTTACCCAGTTTGGATGAATTAGGGCTGGAGCACATCTGGTTTCAACAAGACGGCGCTACGGCGCACACAGCGCGCAACACTATCGCAGCTCTAAAATAAATCATTAATTAAGAAATAAGGAACATACCTATCGCAGGAAGTGTTGCGACAAGTTATGGAATATGTCATAGAAGCCGCTGGATGCGGTCAGCGCAGAACCGGTCGTCATGGAAATCCTTGGGAAAAGCCTATATCCAGCTACGTTAGTACTAATATATATAAGTACTTTAGTCCAGCAGTAGAAGCAGTAGTGGCTGATATGATGATGATGATGAGGGCTCAAATGTGCATCAACACTGGAGGTCACCATTTAAAAGACACATCTTCAAATCCTAATGGTACGAAATTTAATGGCACAAATATACATATATAAAACTAATTCTAGTTTTCTAATTTAGAAAAGATGTAATAGCTTAACCACCTAATAGGATCATGGACCTTTGCGCTACCCAGTATTATGTATCTAGTTGTGTGGAGAGGTGTGGTGGTAAGGAACCCTCGGAGTGCTAGCCCGACTCGCACATGGCCGGTTTTTTTGAATTCACAATTAATAAGTCATGGACAAATTAGGAAATTAAAAAAAAGTTAAGGAAATCTTGTTGTGTCACATATCAAATTAAAGGGCTCGTTATCAGGATCTTAAATATATTTTTGTTTATATTGTAAAATAAATAGTTTTCATTAAGAAGACGAAAATTGACCATTCCCCTTCCCCCCTGTTCTGCGAAACTACTGAGCTTAAAATTTTGAAAAAAATACAAAATACAGTTCATTGCATTGATTACAGGAAAACCTATAAGAATTCTATCAATTAAAAACAGTTTTAAACTCAATGTAATACGTTCACCTACGGAAAATAGTTCTAGTCATAATAGAAAATAGTATATCGGTGTTCTACAGGATTCATTTCGGAAAGTGTGTCCTGGAGCTTAACGACCTCATTCAACCTCTTCTTTTCATCATTGTCCCAGGTGCGGAGGGCGATTCCACCCCTTTGTCGTTGATGTTCCACCTTTACGCACGAAGCGTTTTGGTTCTTCGTTCATTATGTGAACGGGCAAGGAGTGGAATTCCCTGCCGGCGTCTGTATTCCCCGATTCGTATAATTTAGGAATCTTCAAGACGAGAGAGCTTGCGTGTTACAACCTCGGCTGCATCGGCACTTACCATGATGTGTAGCCAAACACACTCAATTTTTTAATAATGTCATAGCCATCCCAAAGCCAGGAAAATCAACAGACAGTCCTAAAAACTTCAGGCCTATCTCACTCTTGTGCCACACGTACAAATTATTTGAGAGACTGCTGTTGTCCCGCTTAACGCGATCTATTGACCAAACTTTGATTCCAGAGCAAGCGGGATTCAGACCAGTTAAGTCTTGTTGCAATCAGACACTGAAACTAACGCAACACATCGAAGATGGTTTTGAACTGAGGAAGATAACTGTGTTTGTAGATCTGTCCGCAGCCTACGACGCAGTGAACCTAAGACGACTGTGGGGACTATGACAGGCGACTACAAATTTGTCACAATTCTCAGAGAACTTCTCCATAACCGTCACATTCAAGTTCACCTTCTTCAAGACAAAAGCCGTTGGAGATCACAAAAGAACGGACTACCTCAGGGTAGTGTCCTTGCCCCGCTGCTCTTCAATATTTACACAAACGACCAGCCGTCTAGCCCCAACACGTGTCGTTTTCTATACGCAGATGACCAGTTTCGAGGAAGTAGAGTTAAACCTCTCCAGAGCTCTAAATAACCTGAGCAGTTCAGGAAAACTCCCTTAAACCCAACCCCTCAAAAACTGAGTCTTGCGCCTTCCATCTCCGCAATCGTCAAGCAAGTCGTAAGCTTAACATCACGTGGCAAGTAGTTCATAATAGCACTCCGAGGTATCTTGGCATATTCCTGGACCGATCGCTTACGTATAATAAGAACTGCCAAACGATTAAAAGAAAGGTGCACACTCGCATTAACTTGCTGCAGCGTCTCACTACCACTAAATGGGGAGCAACGCCACACGTTCTGCGGACCTCCGGGCTAGCGCTTTCTTTTTCTGCAGGCGAGTATGCAAGCCCTGTATGGTGTCGCTCTGCCCATGCGAAGCTGGTGGATACAGCTCTAAATGAGACTTGTCGGATCATAACTGGTTGCCTCAAACCGACCCCGGTCAGTCAGCTGTACCCACTAGCTGGAATTGCGCCCCCCGCTGTGCGCAGGGCGGTGGCTAGCTCCTCTGAAAGATCGAAGATGGATACTGACACACGGCACCCTATGCATAGCCACAACCCAGTGCAACAACGGCTGAAAAGCCGAAATAGTTTTATAAAGTGTGTCTATCCTTTATCAGTAGAACCCAAGAAAGCGAGGTGTAACCTTTAGCAGGACAAGTAAGCTTACCAACACCCTTCGTCCCGTTATCAGAAAGCCTTCCCCCTGGACATGACTTGCCATAGCCGGTTTGGAAGTCTTTAAACAGACTCCGGGCCCATACAGACCGGTCGGAGCAAAGAAAACATGGTCAGGTGGGGATTTTTGGGTGAAAGTGAATTAAACTGTTTGTGCGGTGCAGTTCAAACGAGGACACATTTGACATCGTGCCCTGCGTGCCCTGCGTGCCCCTACATCTGTACGCAGGAAGACCTCATGACAGCAGCTGATAATGCTGTTAACGTGGCCAAATTCTGGGCTGCTACAGTGTAGTGTCTGCCATCGACACGCTAAGAAGAAGAATATAATAACCAAAGATACAGAATCTTCTTTAAGACTTTTCACAGGAGAATTTTAAAAGAGAAAGGTTGTTCGTCCGCGAGGTTAGTACATAACGCTAGCTGATTAGATTCTCTTTGGGTTATATATGTGTGAAGAAAAGAGAATAAATATGAATGAAGCGCATAGGTTATTTCAAGGAATAGGTCATCTTTTCCAAGGAGGTTTTAATTCTTATAATAATAATATCCCAAGCCTTATTGTAGTCTATTTATGATAATATTAAAAAAAACTTACTCATGCGTACGTGTGCTAGCAATATGGCGCAATGTTTGTAAAATTGATTGAGATGTATTAGTTGTGAAAACGAATAAAATTATAAATAGCTTATATCATATGTGTAATAAAAATATAAACTTATGTTTATGTATAAGGAAAAACACAGTGAGATTATTCTCGGACATTTAAAATGAGCCACAAGTCGCGTAAAATGAACTTGGGTTGCCGAAACCTTGAAAGGCATGTACCCACGTATTTTGTTTAATTGTCACGGTCGTTTTTTTTATTTTACCAGTGTTGTATTGAAAAACTTTGTATGATACATGGGCTGCGGCTCGGGCTCACAAATGTCTCTCGTGTGTATTGACCTTTTTACCACCCTTGTATCATAAATAACTATTAATAATTTGTAGTAAAACTTTATTTAACCAAAGAATAAAAAAAAATACTTTAAAAATATTTAACTACTTAGACAATTTTAGTCTGTTTTTGTTAGTAACAAAACAACCGAAAAACTATGTTAGTAAGATAACCATTATAGCCACAAAATCTTACACTATCATCAATTGATGAGTATATTCTCTCAATTCTTTACAATAAGACAATAACACTTAACAGAAAGCACATTCAGAATGCTGTTGTGTGAATTTTGCCGACTAAATACAAGCGAAAATTATTAACAGTTGCTTAATTAATAAATAATTTCAGGGCCCTCGCCGTATAAAGAAGATGTAAATTATTTCTATGACGCTGAGCAGGGAAGCTCCGAAGAACACTCCTCCCACGCCGCCGATGTCAACTGCAATACAGAAAACACTGTATTTAAATCGGTTCAACCATTTTCAACCGACTTCCAAAAAGAAGGAGCTCCTCAATTCGATTGTATATTTTTTTGTATCTTTGTTTTCATAATTCTTTTTTTATTTGATACTGGTATGCTTTTGAGCTTTGTCTCATATTAATTTTGTCAAATTCAGTGTAGTACTTTGTAAAAAAAATAACAAAAACCAAAGTTTTACTACATAAAAAAACCGACTTTCATCGCATCAATTTAGTAAAATTTTGGTTTTTGTTAATTTTTTACAAAGTAGATACTACACTGAATTTGATAAAATTTATTTGAGACGAACCTCAAAAGCATACCCTTATCAAATAAAAAAAGGAATCATGAAAATTGTTTCACAATCTGCGAAGATATCGCGTTACAAACATACAAAAAATATAAAGTTGAATTGTGTTGCGATGGAAGTCGGTTTTTAATGTGTTCAGCTTTACTAATAATTACCAAGCTATGAAATCACTGACAGCAAACATTATAAAGACAGGATTCAAATAGGTACATACTTGGTGTCAAAATAATTTTAGATAATTTCGAATAATTTTGAAGCCGAGGCCCAAATAATTGTATACAGGCTGTATTCAATTAATTTAGGACTCTTCAACTGGGAGCTTCAACTTGTCACACTGAAAAACTTTTTCTACAAGATCCAGACGAACAATTTTTTGGATGAAGAATAAGGTTGACTGGAAGAGATCTCTTATAGAGTGTACCTTATTTCACGTCCTTCCTTAGAGCTTTTCGTGTAATTATTATCGTGTGGCACTATTAACCGTGCTATCCAAGGGACAGACGGCGGTTGCCTGTGTTGCACTTAGCATTACCACAGATTACTAAATAGTTACTTCGGCATTACCCGCAGTCACTTGTAGGGCATTTAGATTTACACCTACGGACGTGTGCAACGCGACCTTCATACACATTTTGAAATCAGATGTGTAGGTTTACTCGCGATGTTTTCTTTCATCGTTAAAGAAATCGGTAAGTAAATGCACGTAAGTTTCGGAAAACTCATTGGCGCATTGGATTGATTGGGACATCTGGTTAGGAGGAGATCAGTCGTTACCGTTGAGCCGCTGACGCTTTTTTATTTATTAAGAATTCAATATTTATGTGCAAATCGACTACGGGTCTCTTTGGGAAAGTTGTTCAGTATGGCATGTGGAAGGCCCAGTTAGGGCTTGTGCACAAATCACGTGAGGTTCGTTACGGGGTAGGGCGGTTACGAAAAAATCACGATAGATCACATTGGGGGGTATAAGAAGACCTCACGTGTATTTTTCTATAGTGAACGAACAAAGAAAAAAATCTACCACGTCAGTAGTTAACTTTACTCGGTTTCATTAAAAATAAATCTTTACTTGTTAAACACTTCAAAATAGCGAGTCTATTTTCGAAATTTTGCCGCGCGTGGCCTTGACCCCACCCGCTATATACAATACTATTAATCTTAAAATTAGGTTGAATAAAAAAAATACACTTGAGGTTGTGAGGGTAAGGGGGAGCCGAAAAATCTCGCGTGATTTTTGCACAAGCCCTTAACGGGTCCTAAATCAATTTTGTTAACACCATGTATAACTGAGAACACGTTAACTATAACACTAGTTAAACAAAACAAATTAAACAAAACCTCAAATGGATATCAGATCACCTCAAATGGTAATCAGTCAGTTAGTTACTCTTGTACATTATAGTGAGGTACATACATACTTACATAATAAAGAAATAAATGAGTATCAATTGCAAAATATACATGTGTTGTTTTGGTCAACAACAATGCCCTTTTCTCTTTGTTCCTATTTTTTTATTGCACAATGCAACACGATTGCCAGAATGTTGAATAGGAAGCGAAGCCTGAATTTTTGGTCCTTTCCCAGTTAGCTACAACGCTTTGTCAACATTGTTGACGAAATAAAAAAGATCCCAGTCATTACAACTATACCTATACAACTTGGACATTTATTTATTTATCCCGCTTTGCGGTGAGCTCTGAATTCAATTATTAATTCTTCTTCACCGCGCTTCGCTATGACATTTTAACAAAAGTCTCGCCCTACTATTACTTCGCTCTGTCTTGTAAGCTTTCAGAGTTCGCAGCTTTGGAAATAGTTTGTGACAACATAAGTGTATTTAAAAAACGTAAAAAGTAATTTCAATACTTTTTTCCTACCACTTCTTCTGCCTGCTGGAGAAGTGCACCGTTTCAAACCGTATAAGCGAAGAATACTAACTGCCTAGGTCAAAGAATAAAGAGTGTTTACTACGTAAAAGAAGCTTAACTCTGCAAAATCATTTGAATGAATGGCGACTCTTGCTACGACACAATAAAGTGCAAATTCAGGTCGCACAGCGTTAATTACCTACAGTTATATTCACCTACGTGTCTCCTCTCTTTCTATCGCATAAGTCTTATTTCTTCTGAGTACTGAATTTACCCCATTCAGGGGGCCGCGCGTCGTAGAGCGTGGCGTAAGTACATTTTCATGCCTACAGCGTGAAGTGTGACAGGCCTGCCTAGGTACAGAGGCCAGCACATCAAGTAGTGCGATTCTGATCCATACGCATTCGCCATAAGAACGGTACAAAGTCCAAAGTGTGTAGCTTGATGTGCTGGCATGTGTACAAAAAGCGTCGGGGGCGGAACGGTAACGACTCGGTCCTTTTACTAGACGAACTAGGTTCAAATCCGGACTGGCCAAGGTACCAATGCGTTTTTCAAATCTAACGTAAATTTACTTAAGCTTTTATGGCGATGGAAAACACCATGAGCAAACCTTCACATCTTATTCCAGGACGATGGTCGGTTTGCACACCTCCCTAGGTCAAAGAGTAAGAAATATCACTTTAAAAAGTCTTAGGTTTAAATCTTAAGTTGCTTTACATAAGACCACGGGTAATGCTTAGGTGCAAAACAAGGCAACTGCTGTCTTAGCACTTGGATTGAAAAAAAACTAGTTAATTGTGCCACGCCATAAAAATAAAAAGGCCTTTAAATGAGTGCAACGGCGATATATCCACAATTTGTATAAATTCAAGTATTTCTATTGTTTATGAGTACTTGCAATGTTCTTGCAGTGGTAACGTTTTACTACAAGTTATTTTTCCAATCTTTCACAACTGGGAATATAGAATATTCATTAATTTTGTCGAAGACTACGGAATAATTAATGTTGTGAACTGCTATCGAAATCAGAAACTGCTTTCATTTAAAATTTAAATTCAAACCTAAGTGAAACACTGAACAAACTTTAAAGTTTATCAAAATTTTCGACACCCGGCTGTTTTTAATCACTGGGTCTTTGTTTCTTGTAATGGTTCAATAACTTGGATTTAACAACATTTTTGACTAAGAACTATTTAAGACGGATTTACTGATTTCTCATTCCTGTGAAAAGGAAATCTTGATAGGCGAGCTAACTGAAACGAATACTCTACAATAATATTATAATACACTCTTCATTTATGTGTTCGGTTTCAAGCCCGTTCCATCTTCGGCATCATCGTCACTTGCTATGAAATGAAGTGATGCCAAGGGCACAGTATATATATTAGTACTAGCCAAGGGCTTACCAATCACACTAATACTTGTAAAGGCGAAAGTTTGTGAGTGTTTATGTTTGTTACTTCTTCACGCAAAAACTACTGAACGGATCTAGCTGAAATTTTATAGGTAGACAGATTAGGACCAGATTAACACATAGGCTCCTTTTTTTACGCTCGGGCACTGCGCACCCTCGAAAAGTCATAGAAACGTTGTACACGCGGGTGAAGCAGCGGGAAACAGCTAGTTGTAGATAAAAAGAAAAAAAACGATCTAGCTTTATAGTAGTCGCATATGATGTGTAACATCTGACAAAATATTCATGAAATGAATGAATTTTCGGGTCCTTCATTCACGGGTCATTTTTGCCTTCTGCCTCTAGCCTAAGTGATTTAAAAAACGTTCGCGTTTCCTGTTGCACTCTTCCGTTGCATTTCACGAAATCACTCTCACGAATTGCAGGAAAGCGAGAGGAAAGATGATACACGTCAAAAATAACTGACCACAAAAATAGTTTATTTCAATGCTGGTAAAATGTTAATCATAAAGTTTTGGTCTGTAACTTTGTTCCCCCCCTCCATAGATACTGCACCACCTGGGCTACAATCAAGGAAATGCAGCGCTACCCAGTAGCTGCGTTACCGTCTCAGCCTGATTGGCTAAACTCGCAGGATACGTTTTTTTATATCCACATTTGGTAAGCCCTTGGCATCCTTTTACCTGATGAAATGATGCTAAGGGTTGATGAAGTTTCTCCAACGCAACGGGAAATTGGCTATCTTATCTTCCAATGCTGTCAATATTAATGCTTGGCGGCAAGACTTTAATGAGATGGTAATAGCTAGCCAGACTCCGCCGGAAATCGAACCCGCGACGTCCTGATGTAAAGCTAATGGGCTGTATCATTACGCCACGGAGGCGGTTAAAAGGTGATGTGGAGCCAGGTCAATCCGATACATTTTTAAGCTGGACCCTACTAAAACCCAACAGGGACCCTATGCCGGATTTAATATAAGAGTGTAGGTCATCATCTAGATGTTCAAGTTTCGTACAATCCGCGGCGTATAAGTTGAACACAAATGGCGGTCGTTCGTGCAGGTAGGTAGAATGCGGGTGTGGCGTGGGCGGGAGCTGGCGTCCTTCGATGCGCGCAACCCCCGCTCTTCGATTGAGACCTGAAAATAAGACACTGCGCACTATTCAACTTAGATGTCGCGATCTTCACAGTGACAAAAAACACTGATAACTATAATTTCACAGTAACTGAAAATAAAAATAAAAACTTTACTTATAAAGTTTCAACTAATTAGCCATCTTGTGGTGATTCCCTTGAGTAGATGAATATAACCCCGTATTGTGTAAATATGAAAATATCCAATTACCAACAAGTCCCAGGGTGTCCCTGATGGCATGCCTCCTGACCCTCAGCGCTGGCAGGCTGACTATCCTGATCTTCGCCCTAGTTCCTCGACGTGCTATCTCCTCGCTAACGCTTAGATGACGACTAAAAATAATGAAAAAAATTATATTAAAAAAAGCTGCAGATAATTATAACATATTAATTTTACCTAAATAGTATCTAATCCGTCATGTAATTCTGTATTTTTTTTAATTTAAGGCCAATTAGTTTCATAAGGAGAGGAATAGTAAATTTTCGCTTATTTTCTTAAATAACTTCAAAACTATTTATCTTGAAATTATGGAAAAAATACTCGAGATTCTTTTTTTTTTAATTTACCCCCTTTAAGTGGCCCCATGTTTAAAATTCATTTATTTACGTTACACGTCTATCTAGCTGCAACAGACGGATGGACAGACAGACACTCGAGTGATCCTATAATGGTTCCGTTTTTCCTTTTCGGGTACGGAACCCTAATAAAAAAGATACAGACCACCAGTACCTATCAAATCAAATCAAATCAAATCAAATCATTTATTCGCTGGAAACATGGTGGTTAAGATGAACAAATATATATATGTATAAGGTACATCATGTTTCGCTTACAAAAATAAGCATGCAAAATAGTGTCAGTTCAGGTAGATATAAATCAAATTGTAAACAATATTGTCAGTTTGAATAATAAAGTAGAACATTAAATAGATTACATTATTGCAAGAATTCTTTTACATTATAATAGTTTTTATCGTTAAGCCATTTGTACAATTTTGTCTTGAATATTTTAATAGGTAAATCTTTAATATTATTCGGTAGTTTATTGTAAAGTCTAATACACATACATAGACAACTCCGGTTGTATTTTTCTGTCAGTGGAGTTTCAAAAAAAACTAGTCTGTGAGGGTTTCGTCGACATCTAGGGTTAACGTCAATTGCCTTAACAAACAATTGTGAGTGCTGTTTCACGAAAATGCAGGCCTCATAAATATAAAGGCAAGGCAGGGGTAATAAACCAAGATCTCCAAACAAAGGTTTACACGAATCTAAAGGTGACATCCTATAGGCTATTGTACGTAGGTATACGTTAGTAGGCTATTGGACAACCCTACTGTAAGTACTTTCCAAACCGTCCATCAGGCTACGGACATGTCTTACAGACCGGAACTTGCCCGGAAACTAGGGGTTTATGTGTCTTGCATCCTAGACCGAATCAAGATTCTTTAAACAGGCATTTCTTTTCTTTTTTTGATTTAAAAACTGATTTTTTTTTAAAAAAAAACCTAAAGAGAGCCATGTTTTCGTATTCGCATAAAATTTCTCACCGTACTTTGGCTAATTGCCTAGCTGAATAATTATGAAAAGTCCACAAAATTTAGAAGGACCCCATACAAGAATCTTTTAAATTAATATGCATGAAAGTGCACGGAGGTAAAATAAAACGAAGCATTATTGTGATGTGATGCAAAAGATACCCCGCTACCCGCGCCACCCGCGACAGGTTTATTGGAGTTTGCTGTGCAGCGCGTGCATACGTACGAAAATTTGTATTCTTGTTTTGTTCGGATACTCCTGTATGATACAATCGATAGATAGATACTATTCAGAATTATTGTAGATACATATCGTCATTTAATATGTTATATTAAACCTAGCTCTATATATAGACCTTTATCCATATTGAACACTTTTGCAAAAATACTTGAGAAATTCATATTCAACACCATTTATTTATCAGGGTATCTATTAGGGGATACAGGAGGGTGCATGGGGGGTCATACTCATCACTCACACACTCACACACACACACACACACACACACACACACACACACACACACACACACACACATAAGCCTGGTTTTCCCATATTTTTTGTTTTGTGTTCTTTCTTTTATGGTTTTGATTTAAATATTTTATTTTATATTCTTTTGTTTTTTAATGATTATTCTAATAACGTTGAACAAGACTATGCACTCTACGCTAAAACTGTATAATTGTTGAAGTTATTTAAGGATACTTATAAATTGCTCATGATCTGTTACCATTACTTCTTCAACGCCTTGTAATTAAGTAGCTTATTTTTTTCTTAATAAACGAAAAACAAATTTTTTTCTCTAAAATGGCGCTAAGCTTATTTGGCGAAATAAATTGACTAATAATTTAATCGGCAAAACTTACTAGCATCTATAATATGCTATAAGTGGTATGTCTAGGAAAACACTAATAGGCACGTTTTACTATTTACAACAAACTACAACTTTAAAAATGAAAAGATATTCTATGGCAAGATATGTTTTCTCCGTGCATAGTTCAGTTTTTATTTGTTTCAACTAAATCATACGTTTCGAAGTTTATTCTTACTACGAGCTTCGGCGGCGTAGAAGCTGACTACGTGTCGTAGCAAACGAATAGTGATATTATTTCGTAGATGCACTCTGCAAAATAATTCTTGTTCGGTATTCCAAATATTTTACAATATGAAATTTTATTCGTTTCGCAGTGACTTTATTTCAATAGTGTAATCGATATATTGAGTCTTAAATATCTGTACAAGTAAAAATGTAAATATTCAAAACCTTGAATCTCCGAAAGCTCTTCACTGATTGAGATAAAACGTTTTATAGTTGTTGGCAAAGGTTTCTGACCAAAAAAACAAGGACGAAACCGTGTGATGGTTTTACATAGGAGTGATTTTTCAAACGGGCTTATTTCCATGATAAACAATTTTCCACAAAAAACCAGTTAAAGCTGTTTTATGTAATACTGGAAATGTGTTCTTTTGTACGATAACGAGATTTGTGTTTGTCGGTTTCCTAAGGAATATTTCCTTACTTACTAGTACTTTTTGTATTGGATTTTGGACTAAAGACTAGTAGTTTAACATGACAGTGACGATGGCATTCATAGAATTTTTGCTACCAAAATTGAAAATAAGGCCGTTTGAAAATTCGCTCCTCATGTAGTGACGATTTTAACGTCACGAAAAAAATTTTAACTCCATAAAAAGTAAACTATTCAAACGGTGCACTTTCTACGAAATATCATTTTTGCGGCGTATTTAAAACAGACTCTATTTTTCGATATTACTAATTACTGAAGTAAAGTCACTCAGCTGTGGAAACAATATATGTGGTTTTTTTGCACTCTAAGTGAATTCATGAAGGTGGGATTATATACAGTTTGTTACGAAAATTAAAAACTGAAATTAAATTCAAATTAGTGTGTTCGACCAGGTGGTCGTCCAATGATGAAATGGAGAGGGGGGAACGAGGTCGTGAAGCTCCAGGGCACACTCTCTGAAATTAGTCGAACACCGATAGACAGGCGACATTGAAGCGATTTTTGAGGCTTTGGAGCCTGTTTGGTACAAGTTCCTCGTCGCCAAACCCCCCGGAGATGGCTATCGAGCCCTCCCGTCCAATCGCCAATCGGATGGAGAATTCCGGGATTTTTCGTGAGGTGGCGGGGCGGTCTTTCAAAGATGGCTAGGCTACTAATTGGGCCCCCTACTACCTACGGTCGACGAGCGATGCACCACTAGCCGCCAAGTGCAGCGACCCTCTGACACTGAAACGGCATACTAACTTAGCGCAACTGTACAGACCTGCCTTCCCAATGGCTTCTTAGGGCGCCATGCTTGAATACGTCAGAGGACGCTTGGCGGCAAGACTTTGCCTTGAGGGTGGTAACTAGTCACGGCCAAAGCCTACTACCAGTAAAAACGCCAGAGCCTCGTTCGTTATACAGCAGGGTATGCTGCAGGCTGGTGAGGTTGACTTGAGTCCTATAAGATAAAGTTTAAGACCCCTTACGCCCCAGTTTAAGACCCCTTACACCCCACCCCGTTTTTAGGGTTTCGAAGTCAACAAGGAACCCTTACAGTTTGGCCATGAGTTTGGCCATGTCTGTTTGTCCCTCTTGCCGTGGATTAGCTCAGAGACTATATTAGTACTAGGAAGCTGTTATTATACTTATTAATCACGCCGACAAAGTAGTAAAATAAAATTGCAAAAAAAAAAATAGGGTACCTCTCTTGTATGTTCAGAGGGGGTAAATCGTTGAATTGGTCTGTCAAAACTATGACGGGTTTGCTAAGACAGCTTATAACAGCCAAGTGTTCCCACTAAACTAGCGGTTAAACATCTGAAAAAAAAAGTAGGATATACGGGTTGTAACGAAATGTTTGTAGGTCCCATTAACTGGGGCTTCTACTCAGCAAACTGAACAACTTTTGTTCTACAAGTTTGCTGAAATCGCAAAAAAATTAACTCTTCATACAAAATTATCAGTTGATTGACAAATTTTGTGCATTTTTGTATGGAGCGTCGATTTTTTTTACGAATAAGGGGGGTCTCCATACAAAAAACGTGTGTTTTTTTCAACATGAAGAAACTAGCGCCATCTAGTATAATGGTTTTCGAAACATGAAACTATCGCCATCTAGTATGATGGTACGGAACCCTATGTCTGCGGTTCTGACTCACTTTTTTAAAATATACATTTTTTTTTATGTAAACGGAACCCTACATTGCGCGAGGCACTTCGCAAGGATATAGTTTTTATTACTGTCATTGATATATTTTTATTTCTTTCTTTTATGTATGAGTGGCGTGGGAGCTACTTGTGTGATATTTTTTTTCAGATCTTCGCGATTAAATTGTTTTTGATATACATAGTAGGTTTTGTAAGTGTTTTTCTCTGCCCTTTACCTTAGATCTATGTCAAATTTTAATGAAATCTGTTCAATAAATTCAGCATGAAAAATTAACAAAAAGACAGACACACTTTCGGATTTTTATTAGGATCAACTCCTACGTCCTTCAAGACGCAGAAACAAAATAGATACGAGTATAATCATATTACAAGAAGGACGGCGTTGTCCAGTAGACAACAATTTGTTTCGACGGGATAATCCTATTTTTTCCCAGTAATGGCGGGAATCGAATTGGTCAATCCCTTCAGAAGGTCTAACGAAGGGATAACGAAACCTTTGTCTATATGATCCCATATCATTATATTTATTCTTATCTTCGGCCAAGGAGTGGAGTTCCCTGCCGGCGTCTGTATTCCCCGATTCGTTTAATTCAGGAACATTCAAGTCGAGAGTGAATATGCACTATTTGAGCTTGCGTGTTATATCCTCAGCTGCATTTACCATCAGGTGAGGTGCAGCCAACGCACTCAAATTTATTTTTTTTGTGTCTTAGAGTCGCCAGGTAGGGTGATTGTGTGTTTGGGCGGGCACCGGATGGAGGTGTCTGAGAGTCGCCAGGGAGGGTGTCTGTGTTTGGGCGGGCACCGGATGGAGGTGTCTGAGAGTCGCCAGGTAGGGTAACTGTGTTTGGGCGGGCACCGGATGGAGGTGTCTGAGAGTCGCCAGGTAGGGTAACTGTGTTTGGGCGGGCACCGGATGGAGGTGGCCCAGGGTTGCCAAGATGGGTGAATGTTGTGGTTATCAACCGAATGGGGGTTACCGAACTGCAGTTAATTTGTTGCGAAACATTGCGATACAATTCAAGTGATATAAACGAGATAAATTGTTGACAATTGACATTGCCTTGACTGTTTTATTGAAAGTGCCTGTTTATATTGTAAGCTTAGTGTTTTCTGTATACTGTGAGAAAATCTCTTGATGCTTATTGAATTTTATGTCACGTTAGCCAAGTGGGCTAGTTAAGAAAACAAATACTCTGGTGGTCTTGTTTTTCTTTCAGGTAACCCACACATAGACGTGTGATGCGTCAAGATGGCCGTGTCGGAGCGTCATTGAAAACGCGACCAATACCAGCTCGAGATACATTTGCATAGATTGTTACCAATGACTTCTATATTACTGGCGTAAGGACCAGGCCAACGCGCGCGACTAATGCTCCCAGCGAATTGGTGCGAAAATCAAAAGTTTTGCACACTCGCGGCTCAGTCGTCTGCGGGAAATTGTACAGTGCGGTGGAAAGATATTTCATATAAAAACGCCTTGTTGTGTTGTTAAAGGCTGTAAAAATCATGAAAGAAAGGCTAAAAAAAACATGGGATATCGTATCATATCGTTAAGTAACCTTACATTGTATTTTTCTTGTAAACAAATTCAATAAACGCATTTTTAAAGCGACAATTCTACTAAGGTCCTTTTAAATCAACTCTCGCCCACGCTAATTCGTACGAGTTATGTCAGATGGCGAAACTTTTTGCTTGTACGAATAAAATGTGAGTAAAATATGGAGACGGGCGGATCCTTCTGTCCAAATCTGTGATCGTTACACTTTATTTGGATCAAAGGTCAGGTATTAGTACCTAGGTGAAACCGGTGGTGGCTTGGCGGTAGGCTTTTTGTGATTGAGGCGGCAACACTGAGTTGAGAAGCCATATTAGCTGGCCCGTCAGTCTCGGGGCGGACACTTTTTGACGGAGCATCGAGCAGAACAGACGTGTCACGCTATCGCTGGGATCACCACGTTTGCATCCATTGTTATCCAAGGCATCCTGTGTAACTAATTAGTAATCTGTGATCCTGTACAGTTTCGATTGCCGAATGATCAAGACTATTGAAGGAGGACCTCTGACATATAGTTGCATTGTTCTTTCGACACCCGCTACCGAAATAGTTAAGGACGTATACTATAAGGCCATTTGTATGAGAGTTCATTTTATTATTCACAATTGGTAAGTCCATAGCATCATCTCACCTGATGGTAAGTGACGATGATGCTAAAGATATAAGCGGGCTTACCAACATTCCCTAACGCAATGGGTATCTTATCATCAAGCGGGAACACATCAGTGTTGTTGGCATTGATGTTTGGCGGCAAGACTTAGACAAGATGGTGGTAGCTAGCCAGGAGGGCTCAGAAAATGCCTTTTTACCAACAAAACCGAGTCTTACAAAGTAAGACTCCGTCGAGAATCGAACCCACTACCTCTTGGTCCAAAACATTTGACGAATCCAGTTGAGTCTATAGAAGTGAAGAAAAAAAAATAGTTTTTCAAGTAGAGGTCTCCCCGAAAAATATGTTCTATTTCACCTAACACCTTGTATAGTATAGTGTTCCAGCACATGAAGCTTAGACACTTTGGACTTTGTATCGTTCATATTCCGTATGCATATGGATCAGAATCTCACTACGATTGTCTAGTTTCATGTGCTGCCCTCTATACATATTCGTACAAACCGACGAAAGAATCATTGAGTTGTTATCGAAGGAAGTTTCTCGGAGAAAAAGAGATACTCACTTTTCTCCTTCAAATGAGATGGTATGCCTATGAGACCGTCTCTCCTACCGACCGACAGATTGTAACTAGCAAATGCGCCTTTTTCCTGTAATGTTTATCATCTTCTAATCGTCTCTGTAGCGCATTGTTTAAATTCATTAGCTACACATCAGGCGTAATCTAATTTTGTAAGACTCGGTTTGTTGGTGGAAGGGCATTTTCTAAGCCCGCCTACCTAGCTACCACCAAACATCAATGTTAACAGCATTGACGTGACGGAACCTTAAAAATATGTTTAATGAAATTTCTTCATTCTTGTCGACCTTGTCCTTGTCCATTACGAACAAGTAAGTACCCTAAATGGGTACATCGTAACCAAAAAAAGGAAATATCTCTTTCGGTCAATCTGAGAAAGGGTTTGACTCCGTCCATTTCCGGCCTTCGCGAAACGAGCTCTAAGATAAGCATGTACGCGTAACTTTCAGTCTCATAACCATTGAATTCAAGGAAAATGGTAAAGAAAGCGTTTGAAATCCCAGATTGGTGTAAGATAGTAAAAAATGGCCAAGTGCGTGTCGCACCACGAAAAAAGGAGACCTTATAGAAAACTACAAGATACTCAATGAACATTTTAATTTGAGATATTTAAAGGATCTGTTCATGATGAACCAGAATAAAGGTTTAAGAGGGCACTCTTTGAAACTAACAACACCTCCATGTGCTACTCGTAGCAACCCCAAAACACACTTTTTGCCATTTCGAGTGATGAAGCTATGGAACTCTCTCCCAGAAACAGTCATAAGTGCTCCAACAGTCAACAGTTTTAAAAACAGACTTGATATACATTTTGAAACACAAGTGCAGTGATATACACGCATCAGCTCTTAGAGCTGCTAGTGTATTAACTAAATAATAATAATAATAAAATAGGGTTCCGTACTATTTTCTATAAATAATTGTATACAGGTATAACAACATTGGTGTAAAACCCATTACCTAGGAGTTCTACTTATCATACTGAACAACTTTTCCCAAGGAACCCATAGTCAATTCTTAAACAAATTTGGACTCTCCATACAAAAATGCACAGATTTGCTCGATCAGCTGATCCATTTGTAATATTTTTTTCAACAAAGTTATAGAACAAAAGACGTTCAGTATGATGAGTAGAAGCATCAGTTAACGGGGCATACACCAATTTTTTTACACCCTATAATAAAAAAAGCAAAGTGGTTTTACCCCTTAGTAATTTTGAAAAATCTATTCAACGATACCCCATACGATAGGGTAAGTGACCCCCCTTTTAACATGGGTGTCAATTAAATGGTTAGCATAGTATTGTTATTTCTGTGAGCAGAAAAATATAATCGGTGAGCAGAAATAGCTAATTGGTCAGCAACTCATGGTCAGCAAACATTTCAAAATCAATCAGCAATTTATGTCATTCTGGATGGCTGTAATTATTTTAAACATCCCCGTACTACACTCTTCCTACAGTGTTGAGTGGTCGACGAAACCCCTTCGGGGCTCCTACTTCTGTGTTCTCATGTTAAACCTAACACTACGACTGTGCGGGGAGGCGAGCTTAGCTCGCCTCCCCGCACAGTCTCCGAACCTAACGGATCCGAGTCGGGGTGCTCCGCAAGTCCGAGCTCGCTTCGCTCGCTCCCGCTTCTATTTAGAACTCCCCGTACCACACTCTTCCTACAGTGTTTTCTGCCGCTCAATCATGAAATCTTGCCGCTCAAGTAGTTATTTTGCGGACTGAATGTTTATTATGCATTTCAAATATATATGTATCTTTTTAACATTTAGGGAAGTTACCCTAAATATATGTTATAAAGATTTTATTCCATATCTTAATAGGGGCCGCTGATTTATATAACCATAAGTACCAAATTACAAATTTTATAATAGCCTTTGAGAAAAATAGCTGTGACAAACGGACGGAAAGACAGATTGACATGGCTAAACTATAAGGGTTCCTAGTTTGACTACGGAACCCTAAAAATGAACAAAGGAATGCTTCTCTAAAAAGCTTTTCGCGTTCCAATTCAAAGAAGTGCGTATGTTTTATCTTATATCTGGATTCTGGTAAAAAGGTATTTAATGTGCTCGGTGCTAATACAACGAGATTGAACACCTAAGGTGTCGTCAGAGTGTAACAGAGTCAAGAGTCATCAGAATCCCGCAGTCAATTCTAAAAAAAAAGTAAACTTTCCATACAAAATCGGTCAATCAACTGATCTATTTATGTCAAGGAGCCAAAAAAAATACAGATAGACTACCAAGTCTCTTGAGGAACGTAGTTCAGTAAAATGAGTGGAAGCCCTCGGGAAGCGTCGGTGGTGTAATGGCTAGGGCCGCTGCTTCCAGTCCGGGAGGTCGTGGTTCGAATCCTGCCACGTACCCATGTGTTTTCGAATTTCGATTTCATATGTACGTATATCCGACGCTCTTACGGTTAAGGAAAACATCGTGAGTAAACCTGCACACGCCTGCGGAGAAACTCGAAGGTTGTGTGTAAAGTCGACCAACCCGCACTGGGCCCGCGTGGTCGACTAAGGCCCGATCGCCCTATTTCAGGGTAGGCTCGAACCCTTCGGTGGGGACGGATATGAGGTGATATGAATTAATGAAATGAGTGGAAGCCCTAATTTTGTTACATCCTGTATAATTATCTCAACTTATTTTTCAATCAATCAATCGATTATCTCAACTTAAAGCAATAGATGGGTTATGCACTAACAAACAACATTTGAAAATCGAACCCATTTACACACACAACATTACAAGCAGTTCGCTTCCGTTGCACCGAACGCTACTATGAAAAGAGATGCCAATTGGCATCTCTTTTTTGCTTCACTTTTTGGATGCACGTAACCTATCTACCTCCCATTATATATAGCATATCTCTGACTTAAAGAGTAAATCGTTTCTGTAAATTAATATAATAAACTTACTAGTTCGATATGTGGACGATCTTGTACATTATTTCCTCGCAGCCCATCGGACACTCACATTTCAGATCACGCAGGGGATCTACAAACAACAGGTTATAAATATGAATGAGTATTCTATTACCTTTTGTCGAGACTTTCTAACGATTTTGTCGAAGTACCCGAAATATTTTATGAAAAGCAGGTAGCTTATTATTTTTTGCGAATTTTTAAGTAAATCTATTATTTATGAGTTACTAGCTTTTTTCCGCGGCTTCACCCGCGTGGATATCGTTTTAATGACTGTCTTTAAGGGTGATAAGTAAATTATGTCGTTTCCCACCTACTCAACCATCTCTGCGCAATAAATCACAATAATCGAGTATTTTTCCAGTATTTTCCCGGGATAAAAAGTAGCCTATGTCCTTCCCCTTGACTCAGGCTACCTGCATGCCAAATTTCATAAAGATTGGTCAAGGCGTTGAAGCGTGAAAAGGTAACAAACAAACACATTTTCACATTTATATTATTATTATTATTAAGTAATGATGACATAGACATCTATTTTTTACAAGCTTTTAGTTAACTTGCAATGTATGTATGTTTGTTCGGGTGGAATTTACAAGTTAAGTTTGACGCACTTCCTGATTTCCGATTTAGCTGAAATTTTGCATGCATGTGGATATTACGTGACAATGCAATATTAAAAGCTTGCACCTAAAAGTTTTTAGGTTTTTCTAAAATTATTATATTTAATCTTAAGAACGTATTCACAAATTCCCATACAAACTTAAAATTACTACTTCTTGAAAATGGATGGGCCGATTCAAATGAAACTTTATACACATAAGCATGTCTCAAAACTCTAGTATGAGGAAAGATAATTTTCAGTAATTTAAGATTTTCATAGTTATTTTCAAATTCGCTAATCTTTTTTAAAATAAAAGATTTTTTAAAGAATTTTCGTATTATTTTTTTCGATGGTGTTTTTTTATTTTTTTTCTTCCCTATTACTTACCTTTATTGACATAAAAACACCCCAAGCCTGACGCGTTGCAAACGGGATACTCTCCTGAGAATTACAGATAAATAGAATTGTAGAAATTAGAGTTACTTTTTTTTTATCTACAATCGGTAAGCCCTTGACTACGTGTTACCTGATGTTAAGTGACGGTGATTCCGAAGATGGAAGCGGGCTTACCAAGATTACCCAACGCAACGGTTAACTGGCTATCTTATATTCAAGCCGGAACACATCAGTGTTGTTAACATTGATGCTTGGTGGCTAAATTTAGATAAGATGGTGGTAACTAGCCAGGCAGGCTTTGTAAATGCCCTTTCACAAACCAAACCGAGTCATGCAAAGTTACGCTCCGCTGGGAATTGAACCCGCGAACTTCTGATGTGAAGCTTATGGACTTCACCATTATGACACGTAAGCGGGTAAAACTTCCCTCACTCAGTCACTTTTATCGTAATCCAATTTTTTTTTAATTCACAATTAGTAAGATAAAATGATAAATGACGAAGATACCGACGCGAAGGTGGAAGCCGGAACATATCAATGCTGTTAACGCTGATGTTTGGCGGCAAGACTTAGATAAGATGGTGGTAGCTATACGCGGGATTTGAAAATTCTCTACTGCCAACCAAACAGAGTCTTACAAAGTTGACCCCGCCGGGAATCGAGCTGTTAACTCCATCTTTTTTAGGGTTCCGTAGCCAAATGGCAAAAAACGGAACCCTTATGGATTCATCATATCTTTCTGTCTGTCCGTCCGTATGCCACAGCCACTTTTTCCGAAACTATAAGAACTATACTGTTGAAACTTGGTAAGTAGATGTATTCTGCGAACCGCATTAAGATTTTCACACAAAAATAGAAAAAAAAACAACAAGTTTTGGGGGTTCCCATACTTAGAACTGAAGATCAAATTTTTTTTTTCATCCAACCCATACGTATCTATGGATAGGTCTTCAAAAATCATATTGAGGTTACTCATATAATTTTTTCTAAACTGAATAGTTTGCGCGAGAGACACTTCCAAAGTGGTAAAATGTGTGTAACTTCTAAAATAAGAGAATGATAAAACTAAAAAAATATATGATGTAAACTTTCACCGAAAATTGGTTTGAATGAGATTTAGTAAGTAGTTTTTTTAATACGTCATAAATCGTAAACCGCAATTTACCAACCCCGCTGCCACGGAACCCTTCATGGGCGAGTCCGACTCGCACTTGGCCGCTTTTTTTATTATTTCTGTCACGTCGCAATGCAGCGAACGATTGACGTGCTATTTTGCACAAAGATGGAAGTTTTGGGGTTGGAAAGTGACACAGAGTACTAATAATTAGCATAGCCCGACATAGTTCCCGGGGGATCTAGAGAAAACTCAGTTGCCACGCTTGCGAAGCTGCGGGCAAAATCTAGTTTATTATAAGTCTAAAGTATATTCTATGGGTGACTTTATGTCACTTAACAAATAACGACAAAGAATAAAAACTATTTAGTACGTAAAAGAAGGTTAACTCCGCAAAATTATTTGAATGAATGGCGACTCTTGCTACGACACAATAAAGTGCACATTCAGGTGCCCAATCTAAATGAATCTCAACAATTCTTTTGAACATCAATTTAAAATATTAATCCTAATTTGAATTTGAATCCTTTACTTTTTAAAACGTCCTGCGAGTAGAAAAGATGTAAAAGAGGCGAGATGCCTGAAATAATAATGAAGTAGTATAAAAATTATGTATAAAGATTTATAATGAAATGTTCAAATTGACTAAAAAACTCCAATTTCACAGCAGCCTCTGATTTAAAGGTACTCACCCCCTGAAATGTCACTGGGGCTTCTACAAGTCATGATTAACCACTCTCGATTCCATATACTTATAGCTTAGGTACCAACACACGCTAATTATTTTTTACTAGCCGTCCACCCGCGACTACACCCGCGTTGTTTTCGATTTTCCCGTGGGAGTTTGACGTTTTCCCGGAGTAAAAAGTAACCTATGCCCTATTCCAGGACCTAACCTATATGTGTGCCAAGTTTCATCCCGATCCGTCCAGTGGTTGAAGCGTGAAAGAGTAACAAACATACATCCATCCATACATACAAACTATCACATTATAACGTTTATATCCGACGACGATAAAACATTGTGAGGGACCCTGTACACGCCTGCGAAGCAACTCGAAGGTTGTGTGTGAAGTCGACCAACTCGCACTGGGCCCACGTGGTCTACTAAGGCCCGATCGCCCTAATTCAGGGTAGGCTCGAGCCCCGTGGTGGGGACGTATATGAGATGATATGATGATTTTTCATTTATTATTATACAAATGTTTTGGAAATTGGAAATCATTTCATTCGTTAATAGTTATTTATGATACAAGGGTTGTAAAAAGGTCAATAACAAACGAGTAACATTTGTGAGCCCGAGCCGCAGGCGAGGGTTTACCATCGTCAAGAGTTTTTTGTTTCCTTTTACACCCATGAATCATACGAAGTTTTCCAATACAGTTGTAAGAAAATAGATAAAATAAAAAAACGACCGTGACTGAAAAACAAAATACATGGGTAGGTACATAACTATCAAGGTTTCAGCAACCAAAGTTAATTTTACACGACTTGTGGCTTATTTTAAATGTCCGGGGAGTAATCTCAATTTGTTTTTTCTTATACATACACATAAGTATATTTTTTATTACATATATATTAACTATTCTTAATTCTATAAGTTTTCACAACTAAAACATCTCAATTCAGTTTTACGAAAATTGCGCCATATTTTAGCTAGCACACGTACGCATGCGTAATTTTTTTTTTATTATCATATATAGACTACAATACGGCTTGGGATACTTAACCTCTTTGGTAAAGATGACCTATTCCTTGGTGTAACCGGTTCCACTTCATTCATGTTTTTCTCTTTTCTCTATCTTTTTTCTCTATCTCTTTTCTCTTATCTCTATAACCCAAAGAGAATCTAAACAGCTTGCGTTTTGTACTAACCTCGGATGAACTACCTATCTCTTTTAAAATTTTCCTTTCAAAAGTTTTAAAGAAGATTCTGTATCTTTGGTAATTATATTTTTTTTGCTAGAAATGTCTTGTTCCTCCAAGCTAGAAATTTTAAAAAAGTGGTAAAGTAAGAGCACGTGTGCGGTAAAATCAATTTTGCGCACACTTGACTAGCATATAAAGGACCACTTTCCGAGCAACTGTATTGAAATAGTTATTTATGATACAAGGGTGGTAAAAAGATCAATAACAAACGAATGACATTTTTGAGCCCAAGCCGCAGGCGAAAGCTTAACATAGTCACGAGTTTGTTATTTCCTTTTACAGCCATGTATCATATATCGTTTTTCAATACAGTTGTGAGAAAACCGGAAAAATAAAAATCGACCGTGACAGAAAAACAAAATACATATAGTTTTACGCGACTTGCGGCTCATTTTAAATGTCCGGGGAGTAATCTTACTTTGTTTTTTCTTATACATAACATAACACATAAGTTTATTTTTTATTACACATATATTAACTACTAGCTTTTGCCCGCGGCTTCGCCCGCGTGGACATGGCTTTTATGACTCTTTTTGAGGGTGAGTAGTGCGCGAGCCGCAATCAGCTCGCAAGCGTGGACATGAGTTTTCTCCAGGTACCTCAGGAACTGTATCGGGCTATTCGGATTAGCAGTCTTTGTCACTTCCCACCCCCTCAACAAATTCTATACAAAAAATCGCTTTAATCCGTTGCTCTGTTGCGACGCCACCGACGTGCGCGAGCGTAGAAAACAGTTGTCCTCAGATTCCTTTGGAAACTATTTCAGGATATTCTTATTAGTAAATTAGATCATTTTACACCTCATCTGTGTGCTAAAAATCACACCAACTCATTTTTTCGTTACGATTTTAAATAAATTAACGAACAAAGAGTATTGTTTTAGTTTCCTCAGAAACTCCATCTGGCTAGAATGATTTCCACAGATAAAATATGACTATTTCATTCCCAGTGATACAGGCTACCTGCATGCCAAATTTCATCAAGATTGGTAGAGGCGTTGAAGTGTGAATAGGTAACAAACAAACAAACACATTTTCACATTTATAATATTAAGTAAGGATTTCTAAATCTTAAATAACATATAGAGCGTCGGTGGCGTAACGGTTAGAGCCACTACCTCCTGTCCGGAAGGCCGTGGTTCGAATCCTGCCATTTACCAATATCTATACGAATATCGATTTCATACTGGTATGTACGTTGATCCGACGCTCTTACAGTGAGAAAAACATCGTGGGAAACCTGCACACGCCTGCGAAAAAACTCGAAGGTTGTGTGTGAAGTCAATCAACCCGCAATGGGCCCGCATGATCGTCTAAGGCCTGATCGCCCTAACTCAGGGCAGATCGAGCCTCTTGGTGGGGACGTATATAAACTGATATGATGAAATAACACATATATCTATATTATCAAAAAACTCATTCAAATCATTATATCAATCTAGTAATAAAATTTCCTAAAAATATTAATATGGGTCAAATCCTCGAGTCGTATCGGCTCCAAAAGAGCCCATGGCACACTTCTCGTTGCCGCGCTGGATGGCAATAGACAACCTCAGCAGCAGGTAGGACCTCACGTCACATCTCCTCTCTTGAAGGCGACGGCCATCAATCTCCTTTGTGAAGCCAAAGGCCTCTGAGGGTTCAGAAGCCGGTTGTCTCACAGACCAGCAGCACAAAGCAGTAATTTGCCTCTAAGACCGAGTAGTTCTTATGCTTCTTTCTCGCCAGAAATTAAGCAGCAGTACCGCATGGGTGAGGAGTGAGGCAGAAAAAGAGGCGTCCCAAAGCAGGCACGTTCCTCTCTGCCATAGCACCTGTTTAAACTGTCCGGCCTTTTGCCATCAGATCGACTAAAGCCCGGCGGTTTTTTCCGTGATCGAAGCCCGGCGGCTGCATCAAAGATGGAATATTCCATCCAGCCGAGACCAGTGCCCTCCGAGTGAGGTCATTAAGGAATTGGTGACGTGGGAATCTTCACAAACAACGACCGCAACTCAGTGAGTGATGGCCAATTGCCTCCATCGTGGACCCGCAAATACATTGATGAGGTTCACAGATATTGATATTGCAGGCGGAGAGCAACTGCAACACGCAAATAGTCGCCGTCGGAAGAGTTCCCATATCTGTGCCTCCTGTTAAAAGATGCTAAACTCGATTTATGTGTTTTAATTTTTTTTACACGATTGGAATCTGTAAAAATACCTATGTTTTCGTCTATGAAACACATCGCTACGTGCCATAGTTCCAGAGTTAGAGTTGTGTATAGTAGCTTATGCTGAAAAATACATAAAAGAAATCCACTCAGAAGTATGAAATAATATTTTAATGTTTTAATACAACTTAAGCGCGTTTTATTATCCCCGCAGTGCCATCTATTGACATTCTGCTGTAATGATTATAATGTGTGGTATGTGTAGCTTATATGTGGAAAAAAGTACTCTATTGTTATTATTGTATGTATCGATAGATAATTTCCCACGGGACCTCTTTAGTTTTCCGGGATAAAGAATACCCGACTATACAATGACGGTCAAAACACCCCATCCTAATGTAAAGGTTTCATATTGTTACGTTGAGCCATTCTAAAGATATATTTTTTTGCATTCCTGCAGGAACCCTTAATTTTTTTGGGATTCACAATGTCCCAGTTTTAGTTCGCGATAAGGGTATCAACGTGTAAAATTTGATTGTAATAGGTCAAGCCACATTTGCGTGGTGAGCCATTCTATAAATGAATACTTTTGGTTTTCCCACGGGAACTCTGGAATTTTCTGGGATAAAAAGTATCCTATATGTTAACCCGGGCTATAAGGAACCACCATACAAAATTTCATCAAAATCGGCCTGGTAGTTTTTGCGTGATGCGCGAACATACAGACAGACAGACAGACAAAAATTCCAAAAGTTGTTGTTTTGGCCTCTGTATCGTTAGTGATGTCCACCACAGTTATTATTTTCCAAAAATATTTCATGTACAGACACGGCCCCGTTACAGTTTTATTATATTATAGATAGATTCATAATTTTATTTGTTTGCACAAATAAAACATCTCAATTCAGTTTTACGAAAATTGCGCCATATTTTAGTTAGCACACGTACGCATGCGAGTTTTTTTTATTATCATAAATAGACTGCAATAAGGCTTCGGATAATATTATTATATGCATTAAAACCTCCTTGGAAAAGATAACCTATTCCTTGGTGTAACCTATGCACTTCATTTATATTTATTCTCTTTTCTTCACAAAGATATTATAACCCAAAGAGAATCTAATCAACTAGCGTTGTACTAACCTCACGGAGGAACAAGCTATCTCTTTTAAAATTCTACTATCAAAAGACTTAAAGAAGATTCCTCATCAAATAAATAGACTGCAATAAGGCTTCGGATAATATTATTATATGCATTAAAACCTCCTTGGAAAAGATAACCTATTCCTTGGTGTAACCTATGCACTTCATTTATATTTATTCTCTTTTCTTCACAAAAATATTATAAC
This sequence comes from Coleophora flavipennella, assembly GCA_947284805.1. Classification (NCBI taxonomy): domain Eukaryota; kingdom Metazoa; phylum Arthropoda; class Insecta; order Lepidoptera; family Coleophoridae; genus Coleophora; species Coleophora flavipennella. The sequence goes on along the minus strand of OX369257.1, from coordinate 8,016,212 downwards.
CCAAAGAGAATCTAATCAACTAGCGTTTTCAAGGAGTTTATAGGTAAATCTGGAGGCCACACTCTAAATACCTACTTGAAGCAAAGAAATATGGCCTTGAAGTTTCTCGTTACCGCTCCGTCTCTTTCTAATTAGGAGGTATGAACAAGACGTGTATATGTGGAGCTCTTGCTCACACCCGCTAATTGAAAAGAGACGGAGCGGTAAAGAGACATTTCAAGGGCATATTTCTTTGCTTCAATTAGGTATTTAGAGTGTGGCCTCCAGTTTTACCTATAAACTCCTTGAGCGTTTTACTAACCTCAAAGAGGAACAAGCTATCTCTTTTAAAATTCTACTATCAAAAGACTTAAAGAAGATTCTGTATCTTTAGTTATTATATTTTTTATTTGCTAGAAATGTCTTGTTTTTCCAAGTAACAAATTTAAAAAAATTGCTAAAGTAAAAGGACGTGTCTAGTAAAATCAATTTTGCGCACACTTGATTGGCATACATAGGACCACTTTTTGAGCAACTGTATTGAAAATAATATTGTAGCTCAATGCTAGTGAATTTCCGTATTTTTTGCGACTGAACAATCCTATGGGAGAGTTATTAAGTGAGTAAAGAAACCCCTGTTAAAATGTAAAAGGATACCAATTTTCCTACAATCTGTATAACAAGAAGGTGTCTGTAACAGTTTTGTTATAGGTCACTGAAGGTAGACTCAAATCATCAGGACATGGCTTTGGCATTAGTGTGAATGCAAGGCAGAAGCCACAAACTAAATAACAAAACAGCAGTTGCTTTAAGATTAGGATATGCGTGTATTCAGAGCCCACGCAAGCAAAAAAACAGGTAATAAAATGCAAGAAAATATCAAAAATTACTTATTTTAAAGCTTAAGAACTATTAAATAAAGGTGGTCAAGAGAATGACCAAGCACAGCTAGAACGCTGCGAAACCTTAACAGGATTCGCAGCGCTGATGATTCTGCCAGGCTATTAAGAAAAAGCGAATGCGTGCACCATTGTTAACCATCCAAGCCAACGAGTTGCACTTTACACTATCGGTGTCATCATCATCATATCGGCCGAAAAACATCTACTGTTCTCGGCCTCCCCTAAGGATTTCCGTAACGACCGGTTCTGCGCTGCCCGCATCCATCTGCTTCCCGCGATCTTCACCAGATCGTCGTTCCACCGCGTGGGAGGCCTTCCTACGCTACGTTTTCCGGTGCGCGTTCGCTACTCGAGAACTTTACTGCCCTAACGGCCATCTGTTCTACGAGCTATGTGCCCTGCCCACTGCCACTTCAGTTTAGCGATTCTGTGAGCTATCATCATCATCATTACAGCTCATATACGTCCCCACCGAGGGGCTCGAGCCTACCCTGAATCAGGGTGATTAGGCCTTAGTTGACCACGCGGGCCCAGTGCGGGTTGGTCGACTTCACACACAACCTTCGAGTTTCTTCGCATGCGTGTGCAGGTTTCCTCACGATGTTTTCCTTCACCGTTAAAGCAATCGGTAAGTATGTACGTAAGTTTTTGAAAAACTCATTGGTACATTGGCCGTCCGGATTTGAACCCGGTACCTCTGGTTAGATGGACCGAGTCGTTACCAGTTGAGCCACCGACGCTTTTTAGTTCTGTGAGCTATATCGGTTACTTAAGAAGGCTCAAGGTCACCGAAAGGGCAATGGAGCGTGCTATGCTCGGAGTTTCTCTGCGTGATCGAATCAGAAACGAGAAGATCCGCAGAGAACCAAAGTAACTATCGATGTGGACTCACACGATATCAAAATCCATCTTCGCTGATTTGCCTGTACATCTTTGGATATCCAAAGTCTCTGAAGCGAGCGATTCTTTGCCCATTCACGCGTGCTTGACACGAATATATGTCTTTGTATTTCCGAGTCACATCCACCTAATCCACCAATAAGAGAAAGTTTGTATGTATGGATGGATGTTTGTTTCTCTTTCACGCTTCAACCACTGAAACTTGGCACACATAAAGGTTAGGTCCTGGATTAACATATAGGCTACTTTTTATCCAGATTTATTAAGTGGTTCCCGTGGGATAGCTGTTAACTCTCTCTTTTTTGGTAATTTCTGTCACTTCGCAATGAAGTGAAGGATTGACGTGCTAATTAATACCGATTATCGAATTGAATACTAATTAGCATAGCCCGACATAGCTTAGGACCTGGATTAACAGATTGACCACTTTTTTCCACGCTCGCGAGCGGCTTGCGGCTCGCGCACTGCGCACCCTCGACGACAGTCATAAAACTATGTTTAAGCGAGCGAAGCCGCTGGCAAAATCTTGTACTAAGATATTTGCAAGTTATGTGCGCATGATTGATCCATACCTATCCTTGACATGGTTCGAATGTCAGTCAGCAAAGAAAACGCTTCAAGGAGCAGTATTAAAGGTTATGTAAATAAGGGTTCTCAATTTTGTTTGAGTTCCGTCTAGAGCGGCTTCGTTAGTGATCTTTTGTTGATTAAGGACCAGGCTTTCTTATTATGCCGACTCATTGGAAATTTTGGTGGCAGGGATCTCGATCTTTCTCTTAAATTGGGTATGCTAAATTTTTTATAAGCCATGAAAATAAAAAAACCATTTCGAGATATTTTTATTTAAAGCCATATTTTTTCATTTTCCACTCGAAAAAGTAAAAGATTGCGTAAAAAAATCGGAAAAGGACAATAACCTTCATTTGACCCCTATGACGTCACGAGTTTACAATAAAACCTTATTTCACCACTGAACGGAACGTGCACTCTTACTTGTCATATCAATTACGGACCTTGCATTTGAGGACGAGCTTTCGTCGAGCACTGAAAAAGGCACTATTTATTTATCATCCACCAAAAACTACGTTTGAAACAATCAAATATTATTAGAACGTCATTCAAATTAAATACTTAAATGGGTAAGATATTCATTAGAGGTCCAATTTTTATTGTGGTTCTAAAAAACATTTAAACTCTGAAGGCCTTGTCCATACATAGATTATGATGTTTGATGACAAGTAAATTTTGACTTTGACGTTTCGTTGTTGGCTTTGTGATAGTTTCGTTTCGGAAAGGCAAAGGTTACTAAGACCATACAGCCAGGTCTGACGTATTTAGGCTTCCTTAGCTGTTGGATTTGTAATGCTAGTGCCGGTGCAATGAAAAAACAACAAAATAAAACTACGAATGCGTCTACCACAAATCCCGCCAAAAAACCTTTGGGAATGATTCACTTGAGTGACTTGACAGTTGACGTCAAGGCCTATTCATTTCATCGTCATAGAAATAGGGCTGTTCGTTTCATAGTAATGTGAACCGATGACGTCATCAAGGTTTCAAAATTTAAAAAAATATTTAAAAATATCTAGTGGCTTAAAAAATGAAATATTCAAATTAGTTTTTCAAAATGGTCTAAACCATCAGAAAAAAAATTAAAAAAAATACATTATTTTTTTTTAGCATACCCAATTACAAAACATATGAAAGTGATATTTTATAACCTGATTCTTCATTTCAATGCAGTGACTTATATATTACTGTGTTTCAATGACTTCGTTTTGTCAGGTGAAGAAACACGATTCGTTAATTTTTTTAAAATATATCAAAGAAACCTATTTTAAAACAGAGATTTGCATTCTACAGACAAACTAGACCGATTTAAACCTCTAAGTTTTTTAAGTCGATTAGTCTAAATACTTCAATATGCCAGTTGGAATATTTTTAAAAGCTTTTGTTTAACTTGCAATGTATGTATGTTTGTTCGGGTGAAATCTTGCAAGTTAATTTTGACCCACTTCCTAGTTTCTGATTGAGCTGAAATTTTGTATACTTACATATGTATATCGCGTGACAATGCAATATAAAAAGCTTGTGAGTACCTAAAAGTTTTAAGGTTTTTCGCAAATTATTATTAATTGTAGTTTTAAAAATAACAACGAAAAACATTGAAAAAGTGCAAAAGTGTGGTTATTTTCTTTACTCTTTACACCTGAAGAAAAAAACAGAGACAGCTTTGTTAAAAATGCCTTGCCTCATCAGTACTGATCGTGTATTCAGGTAATCTTTCAGGTTGTGTCTAATCTTACCTACCTGACCGGTTTGGGATGCCGGGCCGAGTGTATATTATTGTTCAGTGCAACAGCTTTGCCTAAACCGTGGGGTAAATCCATTAGCTTATCATTATCAGGTGATCGTGGGTTCGATTCTCGTCGGAGGCTAACTTGGTAAGACTCGGTTTGGTTGATTAAAGGACATTTTCTAAGCCCGCCTGGCTAACTACCACCATCTTATCTAAGTCTTACCGCCAAACTTCAATGTTTACAGCATAGATGAGTACCGGCTTAAAGATAAGATAGCCAGTTCCGAATTTAGTTAGGGAATCTTGGTAAGACCGCTTCTATATTAGGTATCATCGTCACGTACAGTAGCGGCGTTAGGGTAGGGGGCGGTTGGAGGACCGCCCAGGGTGCCAGATATAAAGGGGCGCCGCTTTACATCCTCACGCTCATTGAGGGAGTTCTACTTACTCGTAAATTCCAGTCAATCAATTCTATTCCATTAAATCCCTTTGTCATAGTTTTATACTATACGATGCCGGTAAGTCGTCCATAACATCCACGGGTCAGATAATTATTTATCTTATCCGTGGTTTCCAAGAAAGCGCAGCATTTTTAAACATTTCTGTTTATTGTCTTGGAAAACCCTCCGGGCGTCGCCCGGTAGGTCACCAAGGTATCGCTGGAATGATGAACCCGCCAAAGACCTCAAAGAGTTGGGAGTGCCCGAAAGGTCAAACTTGGCACAAAAACTTTAATATCGGAGGCCAAGATCCACTTCGGGTCGCTGAGCCAGCGAAGTAGTAGTAGTATGTTTACTGATTGTTGAAATTTACTGAGACATTAATTTCAAAAAGTATGTCATACCAACGATAAATAAAATTATGAAGCTGAAATCTTTTAACTGTTCTAGTGACTCAGAAATGTCTGTTATTGCAAAAAAAACATATAAAACTTAAATTAATAAATTGTACAGCCACGCTGTGCATACTTTATGCTTTAAGCCTTCACCTTCTGTGGTAGTCAGTATATCAGACTTGTTAAAAAATTTACAAATAATTTGGGTTTGTATGGGAGGTACCTTACTCAATTTTTTTCTGGAATAATGAAGTATCCAGTGTAGTAGACCTTATTGAGCCCTAATTATTCACAAACTTTCATTAAAATGGTTGGAGCCATTTATGAGAAAAAGTATCAAACAACCTGGATTTGTATAGGAGGTACCTTATTCCGATTTTTCTTGGAACAACGGTCTACCGAGTACTACTTGCCATACACATTTATAGTAACATACGGAGTTTCATCAAAATTGTTAAAGCTATTTTTGAGTACAAAAAAATTAAGTGATATTTTACTATGTCGGCAACTCTAAAAAGTAATGATGAAAAAAAAGGCCTGGAGATATCTTCAGCGATTTATGCCGGGGTACCTCAGGGATCTGTTCTTTCCTCAAAACTATTTCCGCTTAACATAAATGAGATGCTGAAACCCGGTATTTTTGGGTATGCGGACGATAGCACGGTTGTTGAAAGATACCTTCCAGTGCACGAGCTAACAGCGCTGATACGCTGTTTCTCAGAGAAGCCATGATATGATATGTTATATGTAAACTTATGTGCAATATAATAAATAAAACCGGCCAAGTGCGAGTTGAACTCGCGTGGAGAGGGTTTAGTACAATGCCAAAGTCAAATACAAAATATCACATTTGAAATCCTCACAGTAAAATGCGAGTTATTTTTTAATTATTAAAAATTTTAGTGTGTTTGGCTGCACCTCACCTGATGGTTAGTGCCGATGCAGTTGAGGATGTAAAACGCAAGCGTAAAAAGTGCCTATTCACTCTCGTCTTGAAGATTACTAAATTTTAAGAATCGGGGAATACAGACACCGGAAGGGAATTCCACTCCTTGGCCGTTCGCATGATGAACGAAGAAGCAAAAGGCTTCGTGTGTAAAGATGGAACATCCTCATCATCATCATCATAGCAGCCGAAAATCGTCCACTGCTGGATAGAAGCCTCCCCCAAGGATTTCCACGACGAACGGTCCTGCGCTGCCCGCATCCATCGGCTTCCCGCGATCTTCACCAGGTCGTCGGTCCACCGCGTGGGAGGCCTGACTACGTTACGTTTTCCGGTGCGCGGTTGCTACTCGAGAACTTTACTACCCCAACGGCCATCTGTTCTACGAGCTATGTGCCCTGCCCACTGCCACTTCAGTTTAGCGATTCTGTGAGCTATGTCGGTTACTTTAGTTCTCCTGCGGATCTCCTCGTTTCTGATTCGATCACGCAGAGAAACTCCGAGCATAGCACGCTCCATTGCCCTTTGGGTGACCTTGAGCCTTCTTATGAGGTCCATATTAAGCGACCATGTCTCAGTTCCGTATGTCATCACTGGCAACACACTGGTCGACGACCTTGGTCTTAAGACACTGCAGTATCTGGGACGTAAAGATATTGCGAAGCTTCCCAAACGCTGTCCAGCCGAGTTGGATTCGACGATTGATCTCTTTCTTGAAGTTGGACTTACCTAACTGGACTGTTTGTCCCAAGTATACATATTCGGTAACAACTTTGAGTGTACAGCCTCCAAACTTCAGAGGGGTGGGTGCGACACGGACATTTAACACTATTTTCGTCTTGTCCATGTTCATTTTAAGACCCACTTGTTGAGAGAAGTTACTGAAGCCATCGAGCATTGTGCTTAGGTCTTTCATAGTCTCAGCCATGACCACGATATCGTCAGTGAATCGGAAGTGGGTTATGTACTCGCCGTTGATATTAATGCCGAGTCCACCCCAGTTCAGAAGCTTAAAAGCATCTTCCAGGGAGGCGGTGAATAGTTTCGGAGATATAACGCCTCCCTGTCTCACCCTTCGCTGCAACTATATAGGTTTCGAGTTCTGATCCTGGAGGCAAACCGACATGGTGGCGTTTTCATACAGACACTTCAACACCTCGATGTATGGCTGGAAGTCGTCAAACCTGCGTGCGAGACGATTAGTAATGACTCGAACAAGGAACATTGACAACAAAGGGGTGGAACCGCCCTCCGCACCTGGTCGTCCGATGATGAAATGGAGAGGGGGAATAAGGTCGTGAAGCTCCAGGACACACTTTGCGAAATGATCCTGTAGAACACCGATAGACAGGCGACTTTGTGGAGATGCTCGACCCTTTGGAGCCTGTTTGATTCAAATTCCTCGTCGCCAATGAGTCTCCTAGCGCGTCGGTCGATAGAATCCAAGGCATATAGCTGGTAACGAGCCGATCCGTCCCACAAGTGAAAACAGTACTCCGTACAGTTAACTACTACTAGCGCAATCTAGTGGTGTTTTAGTGAACTTCTTTTCTAAAAATAAAAATTTTAGTGCGTTTGGCTGCACCTCACCTAATGGTAAGTGCCGTGCAGCCGAGGATGTAACATGCAAGCTCAAAAAGTGCCTATTCACTCTCGTTTTGAAGATTCCAAATTTATACGCATCGGGGAATACAGGCGCCGGCAGGGAATTCCACTCCTTGTCTGTTCGCATAATGAACGAAGAAGCAAAACGCTTTGTACGTAAAGGTGGAACATCAACGACGAAGGGGTGGAATCTCCCTCCGCACCTGGTCGTTCGATGATGAAATGAAGAGGGGCAATGAAGTCGTGAAGCTCCAGGACACACTTTCCAAAATGAATCCTGTAGAACACCGAAAGACTATTTTCTATTATGACTAGAACTTTATTCCGTAGGTGAACGTATTACATTGAGTTTACCACGTTTTCTTCAATTGATAGAATTCTTATAGGTTTTCCTGTAATCTACAATGATGAAGTATATTTTGTATTTTTTTCAGAATTTTAGGCTCAGTAGTTTCGGAGAACAGGGGGGGATGGTCAATTTTCGTCTTCTTTCATGAATAAAATCAAAACTATTTATTTTACAATTTAAACAAAAATATATTTAGGATCCTGATAAACCTGATTGTGAACCGTTTTTCATTATTCTTTTATATTCGATAACTCTATCGCTAGTCGCTTATACTGCCAGGTTGGTCCCATACTAATTTCATTAAAATCGGTTAAATCCTTTTTAGAAAATTAACAAACACCAAAATATGTACCAAAATTGTACTTGGTTTTTGCGATTGAAGTCTGTTTTTTTTAAACGTTTTCAATTATTTTGCCTAATCAGAATGTGGTTTTTCCTGTCTCCATCTTAAATCTTATCAAAGAAAGCAACTTACCAGAACTGTATCCAAAGTATGGATAGCATTGCGAATATTGATCACTGTGCCAGTAACTTATACCTTTTAAATCATTGCAGGCGGGGAAAAACAAATCTACAAAATACTGTATCTACCAAACCTTTTTGTGAAAATGTAAGTAAACTACTACTAAGTTATTACCTGCTTTGTGTGCTTGAACGTGCGCATTTCATGAAAGCGCTCTTAACTTAAACGCGTTGATGGATTTTGGAGTGTGAAGTGTCCTTAATTCGTTTTGATCATCTGAGTGTCATAGGCTACAATATAAGCAGTTGCTTTTTTTTTTAATTCATCATCAAATCAACCGACGTCCACTGCTGGACAAAGATTTACACAACTACCAGTCCTGCGCTGCCCGCATCCAGCGGCTTCCAATTACTTTTTTTTAACTCCTGTCATTTATCTAACTGATATACATAATCGAATATTATCTCGTGTTCGTTTTCTCAGTTTATTCCTTCAACTTACCCAATGTCGGCATGAAGTGGTGTGTACAGTTGCACATCTCTACCTGGGCCATCGCCTTACAGTACATGAGGCACGCATTGTAAGTATACTCCTTGAATGGCCAGTGCTGCGCACGCGTCGGTCGCTCGTGCGGGAAAAGGCAACCACGGCGCTGCGCAGATAGTTGGGATACCGACACGTCGCTTATTGTTTGTTCTGCCTAGAAGAATGAGGAATTTAAAAAAAATTATAAGAAAAATATAATGTTCCAGGCAGACACAGTTCTGTCTTATTTAATATGGCGTGAAAGGAAAGAAGATAATTGTTTAGAAAAAATATTAGTTTGTAATACGAGTATATTATGCAATTGTCTAAAAATAAATTATTATCGTTTTAGTCTATAAATGGCTATGACTAAAGTTCGTTCGCTCACTTTACCTCACCTTTGATAAATGCCGCTCGCGCTGGCGGCTCACGTCAAACGGTACGGACAAAGGGGCCGCTCTGAGTTCAATCGCGACGCCGCTGACGTTACACCCGCAAGGGGTCGCGCGAATCTTGTTCAGTCTTTATTATAAATGTAGGCGACGATTTTGACGATACTTCGTCCAGCAGTGAAAGTGATTAAAATTTATGATAAATTCTAAATAAAAAGATACCTATTTAATTTTATTTTTTTGTATTTTTTTTATCCTTCAGCACATTTCCAGTACTCTGTTAGGGAGTACTGCGGCTGATTCCCCTAACGAACTATTAAGAGTAATTGTTGTTTTATATCGGATTGTGCAGAATACATAGTTCGTCACTAAGTATTCATTTTAAAAAAACAAGACAGAGGAAAAGATAAAAAAGAGCAATGAAGAAAAGGTCAATTTCAAAACACACGCAATGATAAAATTTTAAAAATAAAACCGTAATTTTTTGGTCACAAATTCAAGAGAACAAACACATGTTGAAAAAAGTCAAGCAAAACTTGCAGGTTTCCGCACGGATACGTGTCACGCTGGCTGGTCACATTTTAAAACAAAATTTCCGTTTAAGAGTCCCAGAGTAACGTTTGGGAAAACTCATTTTCTCGCACGTATACATTTCATCCGTTTCCAATGTTTTGTCGAAAAATTTATTCAATTGTTCGTAATAGTAATGTACTTGGTGCATTTTTTTGTCACTAACTGTTTGTTGCCCGCGACTTCGTGCGCGTGGATAACTGAATATGACAAGCTATAAGTTATGACAAACATATGAAATCATTTGATATCCTTAATCCGAAAAAAACAGTTGTTGATTGTTATTGTAAAAAAACACTCACTTTTTACACAAAAAACGTGTTTTTTATAGGTGTTTAGAATTTTTTTTGATTTAGCTCTATCTTAAAAACAGTAATGCATAAAAGCATGAAACTTAGTGTGATTATACAAATAGTGAGGTAAAACAACAAAAATAAATTAAATTCGGCCAAGTGTAAGTCGCACTCGCACTAAGGAGTCCGAACTGAAAGACAAAAAAAGCATATTTCTCGCAAAAAATCTCGCGTTGATATCTTTTGTTTGTAATGTGAACAGGTATCATTGTCATTATTACTATGTAGTTGTGGGGAGAGGTGTGATGGTACGGAATCTTTGGAGAGCTAGTTTGAATCGCATTTGGCCGGTTTTCTTAGGATTCCGCAGTCAACAAGAAACCCTTATAGTTTCGCCACGTCTGTCTGTTGTTCTGTCCGTCCGTCCGCGGTTTAGCTCAGAGACTATTGACAGTAAGGAGTAAGCTGTAATTTGGCATGGTAATACATATTAATCACGCCGACAAAGTTGTAAAATAAAATCTTTTAAAAAATATGGTACCTCCCACAGAATAGAAGAATTAAATAGAACGCTGATGTTTATTTTTTAGTACTAGCACCGAGCGAGCCATTACACATACAGCACACTACAAACAGGTTGATGCTATTGGGTATTTTTTTAAAGTAATACAATACAATACAATACAAAATTCTTTATTGCATCACAACATAAACAAAAACAAAAAGAAATGATAAAGAAGAGAGCCTATACAATAATAACCTCCCCCAAAAACAAAAAAACAAACCTCTATAATCATTTAATAAAAATAGACTTAAAACTGTATTAAATAAGATTGAGTTTATGAAAATTGACAGAATGACAATGGTAAGGTGATACCAGAATAGTAAAACTGCCCAGTTTAATTGATGAACACTAAAAGTTTTAAAAAATAATGTGATTGTTTAGAACTAAATAAATAATATGTACTGTTGTGCAATTCATTAAAAATACATTTATTTCGAATAAAATTTCAGATCGTAATATTAGAAGTAAGGTTATTCAATTGAAACTTTCCGTGCAATAATTTTTCCAAAAATGGTATCATTTTCATAGTGTTGTGGTTATAGTTAGGCATTTTTTAAATATCGATAGATTATATTAGGAATGCGAGGTATGGTAGGTTTTTCAGTTACTGCGTCGTTTGCTACGAAAGTGACCACGGATCCGTCGTCAGAGACCTCAAGGACCTTCAGATATCGATTAGGTGTTTATTACACGTACTATAATATTACACGTACGTACGTACCGACAACCTGATGAAGGTCGCAGGAAGCCGCTGCATGCAGGCAGCGTAAGAGCGGTCGTTGTGGATAACCTTGTGGGAGGCCTATGTCCAGCAGTGGACGTCCCTTGGCTGATAAAATTATGTACCTAAAGCGGGTTCCGATGCGAAGATAATAAAACCCTTGGTTACTATTTTTAGACAATGTAATGTTACTATACATAAATACTTCGTACTTACAAAAAGTAAACCTAATAATTTACTACCCTAATATTTTATATTTACCGCGGACTGCTTAGTCGTGCCACTGTAAATAGGTACTTTTTGCTGTTTATAACTGTCAACATATGCGTTGCTTAGCTACCTTTTTCTGTTGACTTTGAGTTTTATGTTTTTACGAATGGGTAACAAACTATTACGTTTTTTAAGCCACAAACCTGTATAATTTTTAAGCCACGAAATACTTTGTTGCTTACCTGTACTAATGATTTATTTCAAGGAAAACTAAACTAAAGCTTTATTAAAACTATAATTTTTACTACTTAAAGATGCTTACTAGATACTTACCTACTTACAGTAAAAATATTCATGAACAAATCACACACGGTCATCTAGCCCCAAACTATGTTTCCCAGTACTATGGGGTTGTAAATTTGTAAAAAGTAAAGAAAATATTAGAACGACCGATACGTACTGAAGTCAGTATGCAAACGTCTACATGAGGCAGAGCAAAACATTTTATGTATTTTTTGTTTGGTGTAACCACAAAGTCATCATCGTTAAAATGCTTTGATTGAACAGTGCTTGATTTTGTGGGAAACCAATTACTGTTACGCCCTGTACTTGTGATCCACTTTTCCTTCAATTCAGGATTTTTTGGAAAACTGAGAGTAAAAATAAAAATATATCGTTGAAAAATATCGACAACACCCTCGCACTAAATAACAAAGACCCAAAAACAAATATTCATATTTTTATATAACTATTGATTTTTATTTAAGTTTTTCACTTACACATGGTAAGAAGCTCCTCCATTTTTTAAATTCACTTTACTACTTGCATTTTTGCAGCTTATTATAGCACATTTCGGCATTTTGTCACCAAAATACTCGGAGCTCAGCTTGTCATGAAGTTGTGCAATTTCTGCGCAGTACAATCATTTACGAATGACAGCAATATACCCGTTTGTGCATGAAGCCGACGCGCGTGCCACGCCTCCTTACGCAATCTATCGGAGCGGAAAATTTTTTTCTTATCTGTGGTACCTCCCCTACATGTAACGAGGGGGTGGTTTTTTTTTGGAGTTTACTCCTTAAGAATCGATTTTCATATATAAGGCCGGGGTATAAAATATATGGGAGTAAAATCAAACTACGATGTCACGCGATGATACCCGAAGTGCGTTAAACGAAAAATTTTACCTATCCCCGACCACAGTGTATTATATAGGTATATTATTGTATGTTTGTGTTACTTGTTTTCGCGCCAAATTTGAAAAAAGAACCGCATGCGCTTCGTAGTGAGTTTCCAAATATGAGACAAAAAAAAAATTAAAAAAGTTTTTATTTAGTTACTGGACCGATTGCTTTCAAAATCGATATCTGAGGTCCCTTATCACTAATCCGTTGTCGGAAGTGAAAAAAGTGACAGCCATTTTGAACTTTTTAGTTACTGGACCGATTGCTTCCAAAATCGATATCTAGGGGTCCCTGTGGTCCCTTATTACTAATCCGTTGTCGGAAGTAAAAAAAGTGGCCGCCATTTTGAACTTTTTGGTTACTGGACCGATTGCTTCCAAAATCGATACCTGAGGTCCCCCTTATCACTAATCCGTTGTCGGAAGTGAAAAAAGTGACAGCCATTTTGAACTTTTTAGTTACTGGACCGATTGCTTCCAAAACCGATATCTAGGGGTCCCTGTGGTCCCTTATTACTAATCCGTTGTCGGAAGTAAAAAAAGTGGCCGCCATTTTGAACTTTTTGGTTACTGGACCGATTGCTTCCAAAATCGATACCTGAGGTCCCCCTTATCACCAATCCGTTGTCGGAAGTGAAAAAAGTGACAGTCAATTTTAGTTACTGGACCGATTGCTTCCAAAACCGATATCTAGGGGTCTAAATAAAAACTAAATAAAACCCTGAGGTCCCTTATCACGAATCAGTAATAAAAAAGTGGCCGCCATTTTGTTACCTTTTCACGCTTCAACGCCTTGACCAATCGTAATGAAATTTGGCATGCAGGTAGCCTATGTCACAAGGAAGGACATAGGCTACTTTTTATCGCGTGAAAATAGCATAGCCCGATGCAATTCCCGAGGGAACTGAAAATATACTCTTTTTTGGTTAATTAACATCGCAATGGAACAATGGATTGTGTGATTTTTTGCACCGAGATGGTTGAGGGGGTGGTAAATGACACGATTTACTAATAAGCATATCCTGACATAGTTCCCGAGGGATCTGGAGAAAATTCACTTCCACGCTCCCTCTAAGTCAGTTACAAAAACGATGTCCACGCGGGCGAAGCCGTGGCCAAAAGCTAGTACCATCAATAAATGTTACAGTTTCTTGGGCCCAAAAAAAATTCTCTTCTTTAGTTTATTCCTGTCAAATAAGTTACATCGTGTTACACCAATTTTTTTTTATTCACAATTGGTAAGCCCTTGGCATCATCTCACCTGATGGTAAGTGACGATGATGCCGAAGATAGAAGCGGGCTTACCAAGATTCCGTAACGCAATGGGGAAACTGGCTATCTTATCTTCAAGTCGGAATATATCAATGCTGTTAACACTGATGTTTGGCGGCAAGACTTAGATAAGATAGTGGTAGCTAGCCAGTCGGGCTTAGAAAATGCCCTACCACCAACCAAACCGAGTCTTAGAAGTTGACCCCGCCGGGAATCGAACCCGCGACCTCCTGGTGTGAAGCGAATGGACTAACCATTACGCCATGGAGGCGGTTAAATAAACACTTATGTCTCACTTTTAACAGGGCTTGAAAATCAGTGTACAGAGGCAGCGACGACGACTTGTATCCAAGCAGGTTTTCCATCATCACTGTCACCACGTCATCTGGTGCGTGGAGCCTCAACTGCAATAAGAATAAATGAAGCATTAGATACAGATTCAATTCCAGCCTCTAAAATAAGGGTCTTACTTATCTCGAATGAGAGATATTATCTGTACGGACCACGAAGGATTTAAGATTTTTGCTTAGATTTTCCTGTAATTTATGCATTCAACCTCATATATTGTGAATTTTTCAACATTTTACTATCAGTAGTTTCAGCAATAAGGGGTGGAATGGTCCTCTTTCGCCTATTTTGTTAAATAAATTCAAAACTATCCATTTTATAATATATATTGACATTCTCACAAACGAGCCTTTGTTTTTAATATCACACAACATATTTTAAAAAACAGTTTTTTCATTTTTCTAGTTTACCCTCCAAAAGTGGAAAAATGTTTAATATGTATTTACGTTGCACGTTCTTCTTTGGGCCACCGACTTCCATGTGTACCAAATTTCAACTCAATCTGTCCAGAAACTTATTTCTGAACAAATTGACTTTGACAGACGGACGGATAGACGGAAACGTGAGTTCAAATGGTTCCGTTTATACTTTTTGAGGTACGGAACCCTAAAAATGTTCAAAAAAGCTTCCCGTCAGATAAATTCCTCAATTTAAGCTTTATGGTTTTCATATCAGTATTAGGATCTTATATGCAAGATTCATGAAGATTCCATTGGGCGAGTACTACTACTCGTTCGATACCTGCCACCAAGCAGTTTGCCGCGTTCCGGCGAGTGGGGCGAGATAGCCAGCGTGATTACCGTCAAACAAGGTATTCATTCTTAGTTTTCGAGGACCGTCAAAGGAGTGATAAATACCGATGGCGCGGTATTAGGACTACGAATGGTCATAACACTCGCTTGGTGTAAGCAAAGTATATATATAATTAGTACTAACATACAGTATGGACACTCCCTGCCGCTTTTGCGACCTCACCCCCCGTCACCCAGGTTTATACAGATTGGTTACAGTTTGGTTGTCGAACGTATAGGATATCACCGCCATTTTGTTTGTTCCGTCATTCATTTTTGAAATGTCCCGTTTTCTGGCCCGTTGTATGAAGTGTCCAGGGCGTGATGGTGTAACAGTAGTTTATAAGTATGCTATGTGTATTTCGCCACTTTTCAAGCGACTTCCAAAAAGGAGTAGGTTCTCAATTCGTCTGTATGTTTTTTTTTTATGTGTGTTACCTCATAACTTTTGACTGGGTGAACCGATTCTAATGATTCTTTTTTAATTTAAAAGCTAGTGGTTCCCGTGTGGTCCCATATAAATTTTATCAAAATCGGTGTAGTACTTTATTATAAAATTAACAAAAACCAAAAATAATAATGCAATAATGTACTAATTTGTTGCGATGGAAGTCGGTTTTTTAAGGTGTTTAGCGTTTTTACAACAACAAATTATTGAATGTGACGTTCTCCACGTCACAGGGTGAGTAGTTCATTAGCAGGTAATTAAATAATACCACTGAAGTTCTGGTTAATTTCAACACGCACGCACTTCTACGCAGTCCGCTGGTCGACGGGTGAGTGACACCGCACCGCCCTGCTCAGGAGTGCGCTCGCGCTGGTCTTTATTTGTTGTACATCACATTGACAACACTTTAGGCTCAATTCACACCGGGACGGCAGCGGCCGGCAGCGACTGGAAGCGGCCGTCAGCGGCTGGGAGCGGCCGGCAGCGGCGAGTAGATACCGTCGAAGCCGGCCACGGCAGGTTCGCGCCGCCGCCGGCAGCCGCGCGTGGCCGCTGGCAGCCGCACGCGGCCTCCCGACTAGTCCTCTTCGACCAGTTTATAGGCAGGGGGCGAGCGCGCGCGGAGAGCGGACAGCCGCTCGCGGCCGCGCGGCCGCCCGCGCCGCCGCGCGGTAGCTCGCGGCGTCGCGGGCGGACGCACGCGCAGGGAGCGGACAGCCGCTCCCAGCCGCGCGGTAGCTCGCGGCGTCGCGGGCAGTCGCGCGGCGTTTTCGTACTTTTCAAACGATACTAATATTTATAAGCATGAAGATAAAGTTTAAAATTGTTTTACACTGAAAGTGCTCGTCGCGTCGCTGCCGGCCGCTGCCGTCCCGGTGTGAATTGAGCCTTAAAAACTGACTTCAGTCGCAATAACTTTTTTTTTTTTTTTTTATTCACAATTGGTAAACTCTTGACAACAAATTTTGTTTTTTTTTTAGTTTTTTAAAGGTACGACCGTTTTTTTCACGACCTCATTCCCCCGGCTCCATTCCACCGTCGGTCAACGAGAAGCAGGGAGGGATTGTACCCCTTTGTTGTTGATGTTCCACCTTTTCGCACGAATCGTTACGCTTCTTCATTTATTATGCGTACAGCGCCGGAGTGGAACTCCTTGCCTGCGTCAGTGTTTCCCGATTCCTATTATTTGGGAATCTTCAAGGCAAGAGTGAATAGGCATTATTTGAGTTTGCGTGTACCATCCTCGACTGCATCATCACTTACCATCAAGTGAGTTGCAGTTAAACGCACTCAAATTCGTAATAAAAAAAATAAAAAAGATACATTTACCGATTTTGATGAAATTTATGGGAACTAACTTGGAGTCTCTATCAAATGTAAAAGTAATCTTGAAAATCAGTTTACAATTGGGGAAGATGTCACATAACAAACACAAAAAAACTTACAATCGATATGGGAACCTCCTCCTTTTTTTTTAAGTCGGTTAAAAGAGCATAATGTAAACTTCCTGATTGCAACTGGATGTACGAGACAGAAAATCGGCACAAGTAGCACTCTTTGGAAGCCGACGCACAACCAGTAGGTAAAAAAATGCTGATGAATGATATTTAATTATTTTTTTATTCACAATTGATGAGCACTTGGCATCGCCTCACCTGATGGTAAGTGACGATGATGCCGAAGATGGAAGCGGGCTTATCAAGATTCCCTAACGCAATAGGATCTGGCTATCTTATCTTCAAGCAGGTACACATCAATGCTGTTAACACTGATGTTTGGCAGCATGATTTAGATAAGATGGTGGTAGCTAGTCATAGGCGGGCTTATGACTAACTACCACCAACCAAACCGAGTCTTACAAGGTTGACCCCGCCGAGAATCGAACCCGCGACCTGCTGGTGTAAAGCGAATGGACTAAGCATTACGCAAAAAAAACAGTACAAAAACTCCTCATTGCGTTGAGGAATCTTGGTAAGCCCGCTTTCGTCTTCGGCATCATCGTTACTTACCATCAGGTGAGATTATGCCAAGGGCTTACCAATTGTGGATAAAAAAAATAAAAAAAATTCGAAAAACCTAAAAACTTTTAGAAACAAGCTTTTAATATTGCATTGTCACGCGATAAACATATGCATGCAAAATTTCCGCTCAAACGGAAACCGGGAAGTGGGTCAAAATTAACTTGCAAGATTATTATTTTTTATTCGCAACTGGTAAGCCCTTGGCATTATCTCACCTGATGGTAAGTGACGGTATGCCGAAGATAGAATCGGGCTTACTAAGATTCCCCAACGCATAAAAGAACTGGCTATCTTATCTTCAACGGAACACATCAATGATTTCACCCGAACAAACATACATTGCCAATTAAATAAAAGCTTGTAATAAACTAACTTGTATTGACTGCGTTGTGGTGAACACCAGATCTGGTAGTCCGACTGCTCTGTTCACTATCTTGAGATTATCTGACTCATTGATCGCCAAACGGGAGTTGAAGGCGAAGCACGTCCCGTACTCCGACATCACTGGATGGAATCTGGGAAGAATGTGAAATGTATAAAATGAGATAGTTGACTGCATAAAAAAATAATTATTAAGGCGTTAAGATGACTCAATCCAAGTAGGTCGATTTTTTTACATGTTTTTATTACTTTTCTTTACTTTTAAATAAGTTTTAAAAAATGTATTTAATTAAAATGGAAGTTGTTTCTTCTTGTTGTTGACATAAACTGTTTGTTTTCGAGATTTTTTTTAAAATAATGACAAAAACAGAGTCGCAGGATATTATTTTTACATCAAAAGTGGTATTCAATTTAATCGGTTTTGTACTATGTCGAGAATATTTTATATTTTTTCCACAGTTGTAGCTAACGGAGTCTTTTAATAATGTGAATTAAATATTGTGATGTGATCCTTGTTAGGGCCTTAAATGTAGTTCACTAAATTGGAATTGTAAATTTTTTATACGGCAATAAAATAATAAAATCATTTAGAGATATTTCGATTTCATGCTATTATAAGTAAATTAATAATAATTCATAAATCAATTTATTGAATAATCGTGAATTTTAATTAATACTATGGCTGTTTTTATAGTTATTGTTTTTATGTTTTTATTTTATCAATTGGACAATGATATTTTTACAACAATGTAATTTTCGACAAATTAAAAATAAATAAAAAATTAATCGCTTTATCTTCAGTCACGTCTTTAATATTTAAACAAACTGTACGGCATCTCGCATTAAACTTTCTTGAAAATTTGAGTTTATTATTTTTTTATACATTTTTTTTTATAATTTTGATTAATTCGTGTTGCATGACCAAATACGAGTATTTTTATTCGTAACCAAATATATAATTATTCGTAATACATGACAATTCAAGCTCCAACCATTTGTGAGTATCGTCTATATAAGTTTCAATTTCATTTGTAGGAGAACTATACAAACATGTTTTTCCGAGACCAATGGTTATTACTATATAAAAAAGACAAACATAAAGATTTACGACGTGCAAAGTTTCATGAAAATCGTGAAAGCCGCTTTTGAGAAAAAAAAACTATTTGCTGTCATAAAAGCTACTCTGTGGTTTGACGAAGGAATAATTTATAACTATTAAATTTGGTCTCAATCGGACTAAACATAATTTAGCCTCCAGAGCCTAGCATGAAGGAGGCACGTACGGACGGACGGAATTGAGATGTTCGGTTTTTCGGTATGTTTTAATGATGAAGAACACATTTTCACGAACATTTAAATAGCCTTTATAGCGCTCTAACAATACCGTAGATACTACGGGGTCGAGAAAGTACACGCCTGCCATTACTAGATTTTATAACAAAATTTTCTTTTACATTGATGATAAGAAGAAATGCAAACGACTTGTAGTTAACTGCAATATTTTTTACAACTGTAAACAGAAAGGTCAGGATAGAAGTTTCATTTTCAGGGAGGTCAATCTTTAGTTGGTTTAATAATAGCACCATCTTATCTTATCAAAGTATTTTCGCCTAGTTTCAATGAAAACAGAGAGTTCTCTTTTCAAAATACGTATAAAGATGCCGCAAACTAAGTATCAATGTGACTACTCAATGAAAACGAAGAGTCCTCTATTCAAAATAGGTAAAAAGATGGCGCAAACTAAGATATGTATTTTCAAAATAGCTAAATAGACGCGACAAAATAACAGATGAGGCATTTTCTAGTGAAACTCCCTCCGTAAATCGATGGATTAAGACAGAACAAATTTCTGAGTAACAAGTAGATGACTAGTCGTAATGAAAGTTAATCCTAATTGATCCTCACAGAGGCCAGCTTAGCGATGGACAGTATAATTGCTTTTTCTTTGACGCGACAGTCGGCTTTGTCAATTTCGTGGTGACTGGTCACAAAGTTGGTGTTGCTGTTGTTAGAATTTGTGAAAGCCGATAAAAGGTCTTTCTTTTAGCTATAGCCCGTCAACTTCGTGCGCGGTACGCCTGCGGTACGGGCGGGTAGGCGGGGGGCGAGGTAGCACGACACGACGCGATCTCCGTGGAGGAGCTTGAGGCTCGTGCCCTTCCCCGCTAGCCTCAAGCTCCCCCGCGGAGATCATCCCGCACACCCCGCCTCAGCTGCTCAGGCGTATCGCGCACGAAGGTGACGGGCTATAGAAGCTAAATCGTCTTATAACGGTTTATAAATCACTAGCTTTCGGCCGTGATTTCGCTCCCATGGATTTCGATTGTATGATTGATTGCGTTTGGGGATAAGTATGCGGTGCACGAGTCGAAAGTGGCTCGCAAGAGTGATTAGTTTTATAAAGAACCCTCGGAAACTATTCACTTTCCTGGGATTAAAGTGGCCTATGTTGTTATTCGCTTTACTTCTATGCCATATTTCAGCCAAATCAAATCAGTAGTTTTCACGTGAAATTGTAACAAACAAACAGAAAGGTAGGCGCACTTTCGAATTTACTATAATACTAGCTTTTTCTGGGGTTTCGCTCGCGTGGGCATCGTTTTTTTTGACTGAATTTGTTGAGGTTGAGTGGTGCGAGCGTAGACAGGAGTTTACTCCAGATCTCTCGGGTATTATATCGGGCTGTAAAAATAATGTCCTACTCCCTCAACTATTTATGCAAAAAATCACGTCAATCCATCGCTCCGCTGCGACGCCGCCGTGCACCTTCCTGGAACTGGAAATGAGTTATCCTTAGATCCATTGGGAACTATCTCAGGCTAGGCTAATTAGTAGTATATGTCATTTCCCACCCTTTCATCAATTTCTGTGCAAAAACCACAACAATGCGTTGTTAATGAAATCAACCAAAAAAAATTTTTTTTAGTTCCCTCATTAACTGTATCGGCCTATGCTTTTTTCACGGGATAAAATGTAGCCTATATCATTTCCCATGCCACAGGCTACCTGCATGCCATATTTCGTCAAAATTGGTTGAGCTGTTGAAGTTTGAATAAACACATTTTTACGTCATTGTATACAAAAATGAATCTCTATTTCCCTTGGTCATCTCATCACGCGTAAACTGCTGGACTGATTTTGCTAATTCTTTTTTGTTGAGTTCGTTATTGTCAGGAGAAGGTTCTTCTGTAGGGTAGTAGGGTAGGGTAGTGTAGTGTAGTGTAGGGTAGGGTAGGGTAGGGTAGGGCAGAGTAAGGAAGGGTAGGGTAGGGTAGAATGTATTGTAGTGTAGTGTAGTGTAGGGTAGGGTAGGACAGGGTAGGGTAGAGTAGGGTAGGGTAGGGTCGGGCAGGGTAGGGTGGTGTAGTGTAGTGTAGGGTAGGGTAGGGTGTGTAGTGTAGTATAAGGTGGTACGAAGTTCGCCGGGACAGCTAGTTTATAATATTAGTAAGAATATTTATAAGGATTCGGGTCGCTATTTCATTCTCTGGGTTTAATAAAGAATGTTTTCAATACAGTTGGCCAAAAAGTGAAACTTCATACTCGTATGCTGACATGCCAATTTAATATGTACAAAATTGATTTCACTAAACTCACCCATGCATTTTACTTTACCACTTTTTTTAATTTCCATTCTCACAACTGTATTAAAAAACCGGCCAAGTGCGAGTCAGAACCGCACACAAAGGGTTCCGTACCATCATACTAGATGGCGCTAGTACAAAGGGTTCCATTACATCATACTAGATGGCGCTAGTTTCTTCATATTAACAAAAAAAACACGGTTTTTGTATGGAGACCCCCTAATTTTTTTGCTTTTGCAATTTTTTTGTATTTGCTGTTATAGCGGCAACAGAAATACATCATCAAAGTGACATCATGATCATCGTGACAGACAGACGGACGGAGGGACAGCGAAGTTTTAGTAATAGGGTCCCGTTTTTACCCTTTGGGTACGAAACCCTAAAAACGTGGAATGGGCATAAAAGCTAAACAATTGACTTCAATCGCAAGAACTAAAACTTCACTATTGTTTTATGATTTAATTCTGATATAATAATTCATGATCCAATTTTGAAGTTAGTTTTAGATTTTAGATATTAGGTATAATTATTCTATCGAATAAAAACACAGTCATTATTATCAGTTCGGAATATAGCGTAAAACTCTCACACACACACACACATACTCTCTCTCTCTCACACACACACATGCACACACTCGCACGAAACATACAATGGAATTGCAAACTCACTCCTTTTTTAAAATCGGTTAAAAATAGTAAGTGAAACAACAAACATGTCACAGCAGGAGATATTCCTTCCGCCCCACCAACAGTCAGTGAGCAGATCTGAGCAGTTCAGCCTGATCTCCCTGATGTGGTCCTGGAAGTCTTCCACACAGGTCTCGTTCATCTTGCACGAGGTGCAGGCTCTGCAGTACTTGAGATTCCAAAAGGCGTTCTCTTTGAAGAAGATAAGTAAGCTCATTGGTAGGTTCTTCCTGGGGAGAGCAAAAATGGTTTTGTAAGTTTATGTTTCGAGGGTTCCATAACATTAAAAAAATTGGTACGAAACGCAACAAACTCAACCAGTACAACAATCTGACAGCTTCAAAAGTGACATCTACCGAAATAGCGGGCTATTCAAAATAACACATCTTATTGGAAAACCCTTTGGTTAAAAAAGGGTTATCCCATACAAGTAATTTTGTTATCGCAAAAAAATAATTTTTCCAATACAGTTGCTCGAAAACAGGTCCTTTATGTGCCAGTCAAGTGTGCGCAAAATTGATTTTACCGCACACGTGCTTTTACTTTACCACTTTTTTTTTATTTCTAGCTCGGAGGAACAAGACATTTCTAGCAAATAAAAATATAATAACCAAAGATACAAAGTCTGAAAGGAGAATTTTAAAAGAGATAGGTTGTTCCTCCGTGAGGTTAGTACATAGCGCTAGCTGATTAGATTCTCTTTGGTTTATATCTTTGTGAAAAAAAGAGAAAAAAAAAATGAATGAAGCAGAACCGGTTACATCAAGGAATAGGTCATCTTTTCCAAGAGATTTAAATGCTTATAATAATTTGAAATGCACCCCCATGATATGGGTATCAAATGAAAGGGTTTGCTGTCAGGAATACGAAAAAATAGTCACTTGCCTTAAATCCAACATGGCGGATATCCAACGTGTTTACTAAAAGCGTGTTAGTTTTTTAAATATTTTACCTGTTTTCTCACAACTGTATCGAAAAATGTCGTATGATACATATGTGTAAAAGGTAGATGGCAAACTCGTAATGATGGTGAACCATCGCCTGCGGCTGGGGCTTACAAATGGCTTACAAATTACCTATTTACCGCCGCGCCGTTGTATCATATATAAACATTTATGTGATTTTTTTACTTCTGCTGTGAGACCTTGCTTCTTGACAAATTAAATGATTCTAGGTAAATGGGAGTAGAGAAAAGTAATCTATAGGTTTGGATTTAATTGCATGTATTTAAATATATAACATAAATGGCCGCAAAATGGCATCCTTTTTATTGCTTTGACTTAGAAGCTTATTTATTTTCAGAGCTTTAAGGGCCCATAGTATCCTAGTAGTTATATTCAGAAGTTCTTCGACTTCGTTACAATGAAGGGACAAACGCCTGCTGCATGGCACAGAGGTGTGGTGATCCTTTTCTTCAAAAAGGGTGACAACACCCTTCTGAAGAACTACAGGCCCATCTGTCTTCTGAGCCATGTCTATAAGCTGTTTTTGAGAGTCATTACGAATCGTCTCGCACGCAGGTTTGACGAGTTCCAGCCTCTCGAAAAATCCGGTTTCTGAAAAGGCTTTAGTACCATAGACCACATTCATACACTGCGGCAGATTATACAGAAGACCGAAGAGTACAATCAGCTACTATGCTTAGCGTTTGTGGACTACGAGAAAGCATTTGATTCGGTCGAAACTTGGGCTGTGTTACAGCCTCTCCAGCGGTGCCTGACTATTTATATGTATATATCGAGGTACTGAAGTGTATATTATGATACGCCACCCTGTTGATTCGCCTCCAGGAGGGATGAGACAGGGAGACATCATATCTCCGAAACTATTCACCGCCGCCCTGTAAGACGTTTTTAAGCTTTTAGACTGGGGTGGACTCAGCATCAATGTCAACGGCAAGTACACCACCCACCTTCGATTCGCTGACGACATTGTGGTCATGGCTGAGACTATGGATGCCTTTTTTTTCTCCCTCGGACTGCGGAGGAGGAAGGGAGGAGAATGCATTTACGCATACCGATAACAGCCGGCTGTACTGGTTATGTGGGAGTCACAGCTGTGCGCCTATATGCATACTTACCCATTATATACATAAGGTATATATAAATAAGTATGCACAGGCCCAAGACCACACTACCTTGACTGGGCTCGAAGAAGTTCTCGGAGAGGCCTTTGATAAATTGTTGGATGGTGTGTATGTCCATGTCCCGGTGTAGGTCGGCGTTTCGAAAGTACCATGGGGCGTTAAACGCTCTACGGCAGAATATGTTTTGTACGACTTGGATCATGTCCACGATATTTGGAAGCGTGTGCGCAAAGACGGGGGCCGCGTATGTCATTACCGGTCGGATGCAAACCTTAAAGAGTGTTCGCTTGTTGGAGAGGGTAATGGTAAGGACGGGCTGGTTTCCGCAACCAGGCACCCGATGCGCCCATTTTGCATGGTGGTATCACTACCAGCTCAGCTCCTCCAGGAAGTCTAGTAGCCCCCGCAGGTTGCCGACGACTTCCGGGAGTGTCCTCAGGTCACCGAGATACTCGGCCCTGTATGCTGCCACCTCTTTGCAATCCAGAAGGATATGGGCAGCTGTCTCTTCGGCCTCCATGCACGCGTGGCACAGTGGGCTGTCCGTAATTCCTAGGGTGAAAATATGTTTGTTAAAGTAACCGTGTCCAGTGATGACTGCTGTTACCTGTCGGAGCTGGAGTCTACCCAACTTCAGGGCGTTCCTGGCCAGGCCATGGTTAGTCCGTGGTAGGGCCAGTCTCGCCTGACGGCAGGTATCAAGTCCTGTCCAATACCGGTTATGTTTTGACCTTGTGCGCTGCCGCAGAGTTGATCTGAACCAGCCTGTGGGGAGGGGTAAGATGGGTTCCGGTCCCACAGCTACGAGTTCTGACCCTCTCCTGGCTAGTTCGTCGACAGTGTCGTTTTCTCTTGAACAGCTGTGTCCCTTAATCCACGGCAGAGTTACGTTGCTGTGGTGACATACCTCCGTCAGTCTTTGGTGACACTCGTGTATTAGCCCTGATGTAATGACATTACTTTGCAGGGCCAGTAGAACTGCTCGATTATATGAGAGGATACGGATAGAGTAGTTCCGTACCCTTCTAGCGGTGACTGTATTTTCAGCCAGAATGATGCCCATACATTCTGCCTGAGAGACTGTGTTGTACGCACCAAGTGGTCTGGCTAGCCTTATGTTTAAATCTTCTGAGAAGACCCCGCAGCCGGTCCCTTCTCTAGTATTTGATGGAGGGGGACATTTTGCTGTGCCTACCTATCATGCTGTTAAGCCTGTCTAGGTAGAAACGGGCGTGACGGGTCACGTTTTTGATGTGGGGTTTAAAAGTGAGTTGGGGGTCGAGGGTGACACCTAAGTATTTGGCTGTGGCTTGCCAGGGGACGAGGGTGCCTAGCATGTGGATTGGTTCGTCTGGAAAATGGATCTTGCGATGGTAACTGAAGCGGACCGCGGAGCTTTTGCTCGGGTTCACTTCAATTCTTCATTTCCTGAACCATTTGCCTAGCTCGTTAACTGAGATTTGTAATTTGACTAATAGTGGTGACATAATATGTCACATACATATTATGCTGCCCCCTTACGTAGAGGGCAGTGTCGTCCGCAAAGAGAGAAAGCTGTACAGATTGCCTTGATCTAATTTTCTTTGGGATGGGGATATCGTTTGTATACAGAGTGTACAAGGTCGGGGAGAGTACGGATCCTTGAGGGACCCCGGCTTTGATGGGACGCGGAGAGGAAAGTACCCCTTCGTGTCTGAAGCGGAAGGTGCCGTCTTGGAGGTAGCACTCTACTAAACGTAGGAGTCGGTCAGGTAGGTCCAGGTGGTAGAGTTTATATATGAGTCCCGCATGTCAGACCTTATCAAAGGCTTTGGCTACGTCGAAGAAGACAGCGACTGTCTTCTCGCGTTTGGGATGAAATCCGTTCAGTATGTATTCTATTATGCGGTGGACTTGTTGTAAGCATGAGTGATTGGCTCTGAACCCAAACTGGTGGTTTCTATGGATGCCTTAGGCAAAATGCTCGATGGCCTTAGTAGAGCCTCTCAACAAGTAGATCTTAGAATGATGATGGACAAGACGAAAATTATGTTAAAGCCCTCAAGCACTTATTCCTCTGAAAGTTGGAAGTTCTACACTCGGAGTTGTTGCCGAATGTATGTACCTGGGACAAATAGTCCATTTAGGTAGGTCCAACTTCGAGAAAGAGATCATTCGTCAAATCCAACTCGACTGGGTAGCGTTCGGGAACCTTCGCGTATCTTCGAATATCTTCACGTCCCAAATACTACTTTGTCTTAAGACTAATGTCTTCGACCAGTGTGTGTTGCCAGTAATGACATACAGAACTGAGTCATGGTCGCTTACTATGGGCCTCATAAGAGAAGAATCAAGGTCACCCAAAGAGCAATGGAGCATGCTATGCTAGGAGTTTCTCTGCGTGATCGAATCAGAAACGAGGAGATCCGCAGGAGAACCAAAGTAACCGCAGTAGTTCTCAGAATTACTAAACTTAAGTGGCAGTGGGCGGGGTACATAGCTCGTAGAACAGATAGCCGTTGAGGTAGTAAAGTTCCCAAATGGCGACCGCGCACCAGAAAACGTAACGAAGGAAGCGCAGAACCAGTCGGCGTGAAAATCCTTGGAGGAGGCCTTTGTCCAGAAGTGGACGTCCTTGGCTAATAATGATGATGAAGGAATGTCATCGCTGTTTGGTAAAAAAAGGAACTTAACAGTAAGATTTTGAATTTACAAGTTTTCAAATAATTAATATAACGAAATATTTAAATGTACGGTAGCAACTACGCACGTGCAGAATTGCTATGACAGATGGTTTTATCTTTAAAAAAATATTAAGTTAGCACACAACATCTAAAAATAAATGGCACTGGAAATCCTCACTTAAATTTAAAGTTCATTTAATTCCTACGTTTGGGTATCGTCCATTTCGCGGGAGAGAATAAATAAAAGGTATTACTTGAATTGCAATCAACCACGCTGTCCACGCTGAGGTGTATCAAATGGGGCGCTCAAACAAACACCGGTGGGCCGGACGAAGAAACGCACACCCTAGTCCTTTGATGCTCACAATGACGAGCACGAGCTGGATCTCTGCATTGATGGGACGTCGTAGACTAAGACCCTAAAACGTAAAAGGACCGTGATTCTCATCACCACTTGACACAAGTTAAAACGATGAAATAAATATGGAAATACTTATGGGATCGAGGACAATAATTAAAACATCTTGCTGAGCGAAACTGGCACTAATAGATGAATTTATAAAAGATTTTCAGAAAAAAACAAATTACAGTCGCGATGACAATTATTTTGTCAAAAAAACAACACACGGCAGTTTGACAATCACAAATTTTAAAACAATTCGGAAAAGTGAATAAAATCCAAAACTGAAAGAGCCAACAGCAAGAAGATGCGATGGGAAAACTGATTTTGATCAAATACTAAGGTCTAGGGCCTAGGGTCCCTTCATCATCATTATATCAGCCAAGGACGTCCACTTCTGGACAAAGGCCTCCTCCAAGGATTTTCACGCCGACCGGTTCTGCGCTTCCTTCGTTACGTTTTCTGGTGCGCGGTCGCCATTTGGGAACTTTACTACCTCAACGGCTATCTGTTCTACGAGCTATGTACCCCGCCCACTGCCACTTAAGTTTAGTAATTCTGAGAACTACTGCGGTTACTTTGGTTCTCCTACGGATCTCCTCGTTTCTGATTCGATCACGCAGAGAAACTCCTAGCAAAGCATGCTCCATTGCCCTTTGGGTGACCTTGATTCTTCTCTTATGAGGCCCATAGTAAGCGACCATGACTCAGTTCTGTATGTCATTACTGGCAACACACACTGGTCGAAGACATTAGTCTTAAGACAAAGTAGTATTTGGGACGTGAAGATATTCGAAGATACGCGAAGGTTCCCGAACGCTACCCAGTCGAGTTGGATTTGACGAATGATCTCTTTCTCGAAGTTGGACCTACCTAAATGGACTATTTGTCCCAGGTACATACATTCGGCAACAACTCCGAGTGTAGAACTTCCAACTTTCAGAGGAATAAGTGCTTGAGGGCTTTAACATAATTTTCGTCTTGTCCATCATCATTCTAAGATCTACTTGTTGAGAGGCTCTACTAAGGCCATCGAGCATTTTGCCTAAGGCATCCATAGAAACCACCAGTTTGGGTTCAGAGCCAATCACTCATGCTTACAACAAGTCCACCGCATAATAGAATACATACTGAACGGATTTCATCCCAAACGCGAGAAGACAGTCGCTGTCTTCTTCGACGTAGCCAAAGCCTTTGATAAGGTCTGACATGCGGGACTCATATATAAACTCTACCACCTGGACCTACCCGACCGACTCCTACGTTTAGTAGAGTGCTACCTCCAAGACGGCACCTTCCGCTTCAGACACGAAGGGGTACTTTCCTCTCCGCGTCCCATCAAAGCCGGGGTCCCTCAAGGATCCGTACTCTCCCCGACCTTGTACACTCTGTATACAAACGATATCCCCATCCCAAAGAAAATTAGATCAAGGCAATCTGTACAGCTTTCTCTCTTTGCGGACGACACTGCCCTCTACGTAAGGGGGCAGCATAATATGTATGTGACATATTATGTCACCACTATTAGTCAAATTACAAATCTCAGTTAACGAGCTAGGCAAATGGTTCAGGAAATGAAGAATTGAAGTGAACCCGAGCAAAAGCTCCGCGGTCCGCTTCAGTTACCATCGCAAGATCCATTTTCCAGACGAACCAATCCACATGCTAGGCACCCTCGTCCCCTGGCAAGCCACAGCCAAATACTTAGGTGTCACCCTCAACCCCCAACTCACTTTTAAACCCCACATCAAAAACGTGACCCGTCACGCCCGTTTCTACCTAGACAGGCTTAACAGCATGATAGGTAGGCACAGCAAAATGTCCCCCTCCATCAAATACTAGAGAAGGGACCGGCTGCGGGGTCTTCTCAGAAGATTTAAACATAAGGCTAGCCAGACCACTTGGTGCGTACAACACAGTCTCTCAGGCAGAATGTATGGGCATCATTCTGGCTGAAAATACAGTCACCGCTAGAAGGGTACGGAACTACTCTATCCGTATCCTCTCATATAATCGAGCAGTTCTACTGGCCCTGCAAAGTAATGTCATTACATCAGGGCTAATACACGAGTGTCACCAAAGACTGACGGAGGTATGTCACCACAGCAACGTAACTCTGCCGTGGATTAAGGGACACAGCTGTTCAAGAGAAAACGACACTGTCGACGAACTAGCCAGGAGAGGGTCAGAACTCGTAGCTGTGGGACCGGAACCCATCTTACCCCTCCCCACAGGCTGGTTCAGATCAACTCTGCGGCAGCGCACAAGGTCAAAACATAACCGGTATTGGACAGGACTTGATACCTGCCGTCAGGCAAGACTGGCCCTACCACGGACTAACCATGGCCTGGCCAGGAACGCCCTGAAGTTGGGTAGACTCCAGCTCCGACAGGTAACAGCAGTCATCACTGGACACGGTTACTTTAACAAACATATTTTCACCCTAGGAATTACGGACAGCCCACTGTGCCACGCGTGCATGGAGGCCGAAGAGACAGCTGCCCATATCCTTCTGGATTGCAAAGAGGTGGCAGCATACAGGGCCGAGTATCTTGGTGACCTGAGGACACTCCCGGAAGTCGTCGGCAACCTGCGGGGGCTACTAGACTTCCTGGAGGAGCTGAGCTGGTAGTGATACCACCATGCAAAATGGGCGCATCGGGTGCCTGGTTGCGGAAACCAGCCCGTCCTTACCATTACCCCCTCCAACAAGCGAACACTCTTTAAGGTTTGCATCCGACCGGTAATGACATACGCGGCCCCCGTCTTTGCGCACACGCTTCCAAATATCGTGGACATGATCCAAGTCGTACAAAACATATTCTGCCGTAGAGCGTTTAACGCCCCATGGTACTTTCGGAACGCCGACCTACACCGGGACATGGACATACACACCATCCAACAATTTATCAAAGGTCTCTCCGAGAACTTCTTCGAGTCCAGTCAAGGTAGTGTGGTCTTGGGCCTGTGCATATTTATTTATATGTACCTTATGTATATAATGGGTATGTATGCATATAGGCTCACAGCTGTGAGTCCCACATAACCAGTACAGCCGGCTGTTATCGGTATGCGTAAAAGCATTCTCCTCCCTTCCTCCTCCGCAGTCCGAGTGAGAAAAAAAAAGGCATCCATAGTCTCAGCCATGACCACGATGTCGTCAGCGAATCGAAGGTGGGTTGGTGTACTTGCCGTTGACATTGATGCTGAGTCCACCCCAGTCTAAAAGCTTAAAAACGTTTTACAGGGCGGCGGTGAATAGTTTCGGAGATATGATGTCTCCCTGTCTCATCCCTCGATGCAGCCGGATAGGTTCCGAATTTTGGTTCTGGAGGCGAATCAACAGGGTGGCGTTTCATAATACACACTTCAGTACCTCGATATATACATATAAATCGTCAGGCACCGCTGGAGAGACCAAGAAACCTAATACATATACGTAGTTTTAAATTTAAGAACAGTCTTACTTAGTCAAGTAACTTTTGATTCGTTTCTCCTCCAGCTGTTCGCAGATGGTTATAGCTGGGAAAGGCGTATCCCAGCTCAAGTAGTTAGTCTCCACGGAGTAGGAAACCATGTTGTCTCCAAAGTAGAGGTTGAGGGACCCTCGCAAGATGGCGCTGGCTCCAAGGCAGCAGCAGGCGAGGATCACCATCCAGAACAGTCTAAAAGATTTTAAAAAACTTTAGAGAAAGATGGCGTTTCAGCTCTGTCATAGAACCTGGGCAAAGTGGATGAGAAATGTGTTGCATTGAATGTGTTGCAATGGATACCGCATTCAGGCAAACGCATCCTGGGATTCCTGCTGGTGAAGTATACATATAGTGATAATTCACCCAATTTACCCACCGTGCAGGAGCAGTGCTGAAGATTAGTACAAGTGGTGCGCCTTGGAAGAGGCGTAAGCTCAACAGTTGACCATTTTACGGGCTGATGATGAATGATTCTCTCGAATTCGTTGTTCGATGATGTTCTCGAGTGGCGAAACGGAAACGTAGCGTAGGCAGGCCTCCCCCTCGATGGACCGATGACCTGGTGAAGGTCGTGGGAAGCCGCTGGATGCGGGTACCGCAGAACCGGTCGTCGAGGAAATCCTTGGGGGAGACCATTGTCCAGCAGTGGACGTACTTCGGCTGATATAATAATGATGATGGATGATTAAGTATAGCGTGAATTCCTATTTCTAAAGATTTATATTAGGTTTGCATATAAATATACATATAAATAACGCTGTAACCTCGCAAATTTTTAGAAATGGCTGAAATAAGATATTTTTACGTTTTCAACACTCATATTGGTTCCGCAATTTGAAATATTTCCAAAAAATCAATGTAATTATCGAACCTGCTCACAAAATGGCACGAGAATCGGTTGAGAAATGCGAACAGCCGGACATCTGCCTGAGAGACATACGAAAACATTTTTTCCAAGTTGAAACGCACGCTTCTCGCTCACTCGGTCAAGAAATAAAATAAAAAATAAATAAATTCTTTGTTTGAAAACCTTTAAGAAGTACACTGTGTCTCCCAAGCTCTCCCACTACGATTCCCATCTAATTGATCTTAAACGTAAATGTTTAAAAAGTACGCAATTAACCTTTTAAAGAATGGTATTGTAGACATGGAAAACACTTTGCCGACGCCGTGCAAGTTGCTCTCGTCGCCAAAATAATTCACCTTATTTTTCAGTCTCACCAATAAATTCGTGTAAAACGAGCCCACGTCGTTTCTTTCATACATATTCCAAATATTTAGCTTTCACTACTCTATTACTAGGATTGAAACTTCAATGGATCTATAAATTGCGGTTAACGGTCACTTAAATCTTCGGATAGTGCGCAACTAGGGCTTGCAATGACCGATTTAAATTTTGGGATGTTGTTTCAAACATCCGTCTTTAAATTATATATCAATACAAGTACAACTAATAAAGGGAATTTTTTTTTGGGTAGGTATTATTTTAATTAGTTAGTGCACCCACCCACTCGTAGGTAAATTAATTACTAGTGCGGTTTTAAAATACAAAAAGGCTGTAACATGTGGGCGCTAATAAAATTAAATTTGGGTGGTTATTTGACTAGAGAGACAGTTCGAAAGTTAATCGGGTTGTAAACAGTATTTGAGTGGTTTTAATATCACTCGTTGATTTCGTTGAAAATAAAGGTTCGCGTTCGCTGTTGGCAGTTATTGGGGGCTGATATAAACGCGTTGTTTGGAATGTAAGGCGGAGTAGTAGAGATTTAGATAGGGGTATGGAAAAATTACAATGGGGGTTGTAATGTCGAATTATGTATGAGAACTGCCCAAAATGGCCAGTTTTACCGCCTACTTAAATCACAGCCCTAATTGTTTTTTTTTTATATTATTTTTTTTTATTTACAATCGGTAAGCCCTTGGGATCATCTCACCTGATGGTAAGTGGCGTGATGGCGAAGATGGAAGCGGGCTTACCAAGATTCCCCCAACGCAATGGAGAATCTTCAAGCCGGAACACATCAATGTTGTTAACACTGATGTTTGGCGGCAAGACTTAGATAAGATGGTGGTAGCTAGCTAACAGTTCTATGGTTAAAACTAGAAAAAAAGGGTGCATTAGAATATATTTTTTAGTTCTGTGTATTAAAATAGAATTCGAGGAAATCAAAATCACTCCTTATATCCTGTAAATTACAAAACATTTTTTTTCGATTAAAAAATCCTTTTTTTTTAAAGCACATTGTCTTTTTTTTATTAATTTTTTTTTTGGAGTATAAACTACGCGTACAAATTTCATGTGTACGATAGCAACTGCATTAGTCGAGGACTGTGTCACAGTTGCTAACGCCCACCTCCGGAACAAAAGAAAAATGTGACGTTCCGTATCGCATGAAATATAAAACATAAAGAGAATTTTAAAATAGATCTTACAGATATGAAGTAAAGTGAAAAAGTACAAAAAATTACTAAGCTACCTAAATGTAAAATTAATTAATTGAAGTAAAAACTGGTTACAAAGTTAAGCCAAGTAGGTAGGTAAGTAGCTAACGGGTCAGCATTTGCAAGCACTAGCCCAACTCTACCCTGGTCACCTAATACGATTACATAGAGATTCACCCTTGTGGTGTGGACGCACGGTACACATAATTTACACCTATGACCTACTACAGTACAATAAGCATTCAAACTAAGGCTATTATCCCAGTAAACAGCAAATGGATTATTCTTGTTTACAGAAAAAAGCATATCAATTAGTCACGCTAACTTTTAAATCGTGTTTCACTGGATTTTTTTTAGGTACATAGATTTTTACTTAGGGCTTGCGCACAAATCACGTGAGGTGAGGAGGGGGGGGTCAAGAAAAAATCACGACAGATCACGGTAGGGGAGGGGGGATATAAGGACACCTCACGTATATTTTTCTACAGTGAACGAACAAAGAAAAAAATCGAATACATGAGTAGATAGTTTTTCACGGTTTAATTAAAAATAAATCTTGACTTTTTATATACCTACTTCAAAATAGCGATTCGAAATTTTGGCGTGCGTGGCTTTGACCGCGCTTGACCCCGCTCGCTATTTATCAATACTATTAATCTTAAAATTATGTTGAATTAGTAAAATATACGTGAGGTTGTGAGGGGGGGGCAAGAACCTCGCCAAAGGGAGGGAGGGGGTCAAAAAGTAGCCGAAAAAACCTCGCGTGATTTGTGCACAAGGCCTTAGGTACTTTAAATTAAGAGTTACTGAGAGCGAATCATTTGTCATGATTTGGACATGTAATAAAGAGGCATCAAAGGCATGTAATGGGTATGGAAAATGAATGTGAATGGGTATAAAGAGATATGAAGACCAATGAAAAGATGGACGGACAGAGAATTATAGAGAAGATGACTACAACCAGACAAGTAGAGAGAAAGGTTTTACTACTTTTTTAACGTTCCGTACCCAAAAGGTAAAAACGGGACCCTATTACTAAGCCTCCGCTGTCCGTCCGTCCGTCTGTCACCAGGCTGTATTTCATGAACCGTGGTAGTTAGACAACTAAAATTTTCACAGTTGATGTATTTCTGTAACACACAGGTGATGTTTTTTTTGTTGACGCTATAACAACAAGCGTGCTATGCTCGGAGTTTCTCTGCGTGATCGAATCAGAAACGAGGAGATCCGCAGGAGAACTAAAGTAACCGACATAGCTCACAGAATCGCTAAACTGAAGTGGCAGTGGGCAGGGCACATAGCTCGTAGAACAGATGGCCGATGGGGCAGTAAAGTTCTCGAGTGGCGACCGCGCACCGGAAAACGTAGCTTAGGCAGGCCTCCCACGCGGTGGACCGATGACCTGGTGAAGGTCGCGGGAAGCCGATGGATGCGGGCAGCGCAGGACCGGTCGTCGTGGAAATCCTTGGGGGAGGCCTTTGTCCAGCAGTGGACGATTTGTGGCTGATATGATGATGATGATGATAACAACAAATACTAAAAATTAGAAAAAGTTAAAAAATAAGGGGGGGTCTCCATACAAAAAACCTGTTTTTATAAACATGAAGAAACAAGCGCCATCTAGTATGATATACTAGTATAACATGTGTGCGGTTCTGACTCGCACTTGGCCGGTTTTTTATTTACATTTGGCAAGCCCTTGGCATCATCTCACCTAATAGTAAGTGACGATGATGCCGAAGATGAAAGCGGGCTTACCAAGACTCCCTCACGCAATGGTGAACTGACTATCTTATCTTCAAGTCGGAAAACATCAATGTTGTTAGCATTGTTAAGATGGTGGTAGCTAGCCAGGCGGCTTTGAAAATGCCCTTACACCAACCAAACAGTCTTACAAAGTTAGACTCTGCTGTAAAACGAACCCGCGACCTCCTTATGTGAAGCTAATGGCCTTAACCATTACGTCACGGAGGTGGTTAAAGGAGGAGGTACTTACTTTAAATTGAGAAAATTTTGGAGCGAATCGTTTGTCTTGGTTTGGATACGTAATGAAGAGGAATTAAAGGCATTGTGACAAAAAGAGGTGATGGGTATGAATTTGGATGGGTATAAAGGAAAATTAAGACCAGATAAAAGATGAATAGACAGTATTAGAAAGAGACAGACGAGATGACTGCAAACAGGCAAAAATTAAAGAGAATAACCTAATCAATTTAATGAAAAACCCGTCTGCATAAAAACATTACATCTATTTCTTGGGCAGTCGGGTCAAAATGAATCCTATGTCACTTTTGGGATCAAGACAAATTTAAAGACTCCTCGCACTCCATACATACATACATATTATTTTTTAATTCTGTCACGCAACTAAGCCCGGTCACTATGAACAATGACCGGTCTGAACAAATAATGGCCGCATCAAATGGTAAATGACATAAAAAAGGCATGATTAAGCACTTTTCATATGTAGAACTGAACACTATTTTATATTTCCATAAAACATAAATACAACTTACGAATAAATACCATAAACATCATCATATCAGCCGAAAGACGTCCACTGCTGGACAAAGGCCTCCCCCAAGGATTTTCATGACGACCGGTCTTGCGCTGCCCGCGTCCAGCGGATTCCCACGACATAAATTAAAGACGGTGTGATATAATTTTTTCAAGTACTTTGGTTAGAACTACCTTTGCACAAAGATTTGATCATTTCCTGGGAAATTTCATCTACAATAGAGTGTCAAGGGATATTGACCTACGATCATTAAGCACATCTAAATGTAAAAAAGCTGTCTTTGAATGGTTAATGACTCGAGACTATGATCAAACCGAAAAACTATTACAAGCAGTATCATAATCAAAATGTACGACACACACACACACACGCACTTACACACACACGCACTTACACACACACACACACACACACATACACACTCACACACATACACACACATATGTATATATATTTTTTACCTCACCGGTTTTATTTTTACTAATATGTGTTTTAATGTCTCAACGTCTGGAGACCTGAAATACAGGAAATTTTATTATCCTAGTTTAGGCTCCAGTCTCCCACAAACTACGTTATAATATTATGAACTATAAATGTATAAATTAGAGACAAGTTTGTGGTGAGAAAATAAAAACTAATTGATTGATTGATTGATTGATTCACTAGGTCGTTCTCACTGAGGAGATGCCAGCCTACGTCACATCTTCCGGTGCGCGGAATAAATACCAATAAACAAATTATTATTTGAAGTACACGGAAATATAAAATCTATGCTCCGCTGCACTTAGGTGTCTTAGGTATTAAAACTAAGGCAGTAGATATTTAGAACTGTTTTATAAATATCTGTTTGTGCATTAATCATTATCAATCTCAGCGAATTAAATAATTGAAAACGCTAAACACGTTAAAAAACCGACTTCCATCGCAACAAATTAGTACATTTTTGCATTATTATTTTTGGTTTTTGTTAATTTTCTCCTAAAGTACTACACCGATTTTGATAAAATGTATATGGGACCACACGGGAAGCACTAGCTTTCAAATAAAAAAAGAATCATAAAAATCGGTTCACCCAGTCAAAAGTTCTGAGGTAACAAACATAAAAAAAAACATACAGACGAATTGAGAACCTCCTCCTTTTTGGAAGTCGCTTGAAAAATTATAACTAAACGAATTAATTAAATAATTAAAACCAGACTGCATACTTTTTTTTTATGCACTATTGGTAAACCCTTGACAACATCTCACCTGGTGGTAAGTGACGATGTTGTCGAAGATAGAAGCGGGCTTACCAAGATTCCCCAACGCAATGGGGAACTGGCTATCTTATCTCCATGCCGGAACACACCTATGATATCAACATTGATATTTGGCGGCAAGACTTAGATAAGATGGTGGTAGCTAGCCAGGCGGGCTTAGAAAATGCCCTACCACCAACCAAACCGAGTCTTACAATTGACCCCGCCGGGAATCGAACCCGCGACCTCCTGTGTCAAGCCAGTGAACTTTGCCTCTGAGCTACGGAGGCGGTTAAAGTTAACCCTTCTTTTTGGCCAGTTGGGTAAAAAAGTATTCTATGTCACTCACGAGACTTAAGACGAATCTAACGACACCACACACTCCAAAATCCATCAAGCCGTTTATGCTACAGAACGTGCCAAATAAATGTACATACATACGTACATACACTCGAAAAAACATAACTTTCCTTCTGGCGCAATCGGGTTATAACAACGAAACCATTATTCAAGTGTGTGAAAATACCTACGCGATCGAATCAGAAATTAGGAGATCTGTAGGCAAACCACGGTAACCGATCTCTCTCTTATCGTATGGCACAATTAACCTTGCTATCCAAGGGATAGAGGGCGGTTGTCTGGTGTTGCACTTAGAATCACCCGAAGTCACGTGTAGGGCATTTAGATTTACACTTACGGCCGTGTGCATCGCGACTTTCATACACACGTAACCGATATACGAGTAGCTCACAGAATCGTTAAACTTAAGTCGCGGTAGGGTATATAGTTCGTAGAATAGATGGCCTTTGGGGAAGAAAAGTTCTCAAGTGGCGACCTCGCATCGGACGTCGTATAGGCAGGCCTTCCACTCGGTGGACCGAGCACCTGGTGTTGGTCCCGGGAAGCCGCTGGATACGGGCATTGCAGGACCAGTCGTTGTGAAAATCCTTGGGGAAGGCCTTTACACCAGCAGTGGACGTATTTTGGCTGATAAGTTTTGCTACCATCATCTTGTTTAGGTAGTACCTATATTTATATTCGATTGCCTTCTTTTTATCAATATTTATCTTGAGTTATAACATTATCTTCTTTATCATTATCAGTATTACATATCATTATGTTGGCTTATCAACAAGCTCAAATGAATACGTAAATAACTTGACTTGACTATAATATGTAGTTCTTTCTCGCTTTAACGCGTCTCTACTATCAGTTGTATCGAGACCTCGCGTTCGGACACTCCTGCGCAAATCATGTTTAAATTTAGAACGCCGTGAATAAAACATTCAAAATTCATTATCATTTTGTTCAACACGACTGTGTTTGGTTTTTGAAAAATTATGTGCTAGTGTTGACAAGACTAAAGTGACACAAAATGTTGGGTTTTAGCAAACCGGGAGTGAGACAGCTGATGAAATGGAAGGAGTTTATGTACAGTCGTTTGTACCATTCCGGCGCGGGAGTGTTTGGGCATCGACCGCGGAAAGTGAATGAAGATGGTAAGTTTATCGGTCAATAACACGTCATTCATTTATTAGTGTTAGTTACCACTAAGCATGTAATCACTACGTTTTATTAGTTACGAGCAGTTACCCACGGCTTTGCTCGCGTGTATAGGTAGTAAGGGATGGTTATAGAACTTATCAGATAACAGCTGTTTTATTTGCATACGGAGATTTGCGCAAGACTTAGCGTGGGCAGGCCGTGGGTGTACCGACGACCTGGTGAAGGTCGCGGGAAGCCGCTGGGTGCGCAGGATCGGTCGTCGTGGAAATCCTCGAAGGAGGCGTTTGTCCAGCAGTGGACGTCTTTCGGCTGATGACAGATTTGTATGACAATAGAAAATAAAATTAATACGAGTATTACACTTTGAACAGTTTTCCATTAACAGAAAATAAGTGCTAATAAAGGCTTAAGGTGAGGCATTGATTGAAACAGTGTTGTCTCTGTTTTTTTTTACGTGTAAAGAGTAAAGAAAATAACGAAAAAAACATAAACTGGAAAAGTGTGGTTATGCGTTTACACTTTTTCAGTGTTTTCTCGTTTCAAATATAAACTACAATTCATTCTAAAAAATCGAACATATTAAAGTGTGTGTTGAGACTAATCGATTAAGAAAATTTAGAGGTTAAAATCAGTCTGGTTTGCTTGTAGAATGCAAATCTCTGTTTTAAAAGAGGTTTTCTTTGGTACATTTTTTTCTGTCATAAAAGTTAACAAATCGTGCTCCTGCAATTGACAAAATGAAGTCATTGAAATAAAGAATCAGGTTACAAAATATGACTTTCATTTGTTTTATAATTGCTGATAAAAATCGAAATCCCTGCGGCCACAGTTTCCAATGCGTCGCCTTTACAATCCATTTGAATATTTCCTCCAGAATAGGAGCTACGACCAAATATTAATTAACTTGCGGCCTCGACGCGCCCTCCTTACCGCGCCTAAATCAGCACGAAAATAGGTGATAAGTCTTGTAGGGCGGGACAAGGTCCAATTAAATAAAAAGATATGCTTTAACCACCTAATGTGATTCAATATTTAAAAAAGAAAAAAGGAAAAATAGTGACCAGAACAGAACGAACAGAAAAAAAACCGGCTAAGTGCAAGTTGGACGCAAAGTAGGGTTCCGTAGTCTTTTCAAAAAATAAATGTATGTAGGTATTAAAAAAACAAAAATATATTAGCAGTTGGTAATAGAATATTTTGTATGAAAAATCTATGAACTTTTTACAAATCCAACTGGACACCTTAAGTTTGTCGACTATTACTCATAAACTAAGAAAGCCTACTTAGCCGTGACAGTCTTTCATTTAAATTGATTATATGTCCTACTATTTACAATTTTTTTCACATGTCCTGAAACAGCGGTTTAGCTGGTAGGGAAAGGGGACACTCGACTATATTTGGTATAGTCGAGTGTACTTTAATGTTTCGCAAACAAATCCTTCAATCGAAAAATGGTTTTATCGAACTACCAATAGCTTTTAAAATACCTACTCGATAGTATACGTCAAAGAAAAAAATATTCACTCCCTCGTTATAATTATGTAGGAGAGGTACCCTAAAAATATTTTTTTCTAGTATTTATTGTACCATTTAGTCGGCGTGTGCTCAATATGTATAATCATCATGCCAAATTACAGTTTTCCAGTGTACTAATCGTCTCTGAGCTAAGCCGCGGACAGAGTTCTATCTTGTCTAAGGTACAGATGGACAGAAATGGCAAAACTTTAACTTATAGTCTATTAGGGTTTCTTGTTGAATTCGGAACCCTTAAAAAGCAGACAGAAGTGAAAAAGTTAAAAAATGAAAAAACATCATAACAAAAACAAGCTAAAGATAAAATAAAATAAAAACATATCCAAAATAAACTAAAAATGTTGAATTCATCGTAACCTTCATTTAAAAAAAAACAACATGCGCCTTGTTAAATTACAAAACCTTCTAAAATGCCCACCTCTATTTTACTATAACCAAAGTATACACAGGGTGACTGGTAAGTAGTGCAAATCCTTTTAAGGGCATAAACTATATCTAATTTAGAACAAAAAAAGTCATATTATCTGGGGGTCGGAAATCAATGGTTTTCGAGTTAAAGCCATTTGTTTAAATGTTTTGTGATTTTCCAAAAAAAAACTTAAATATAGTTGATTTGCAAAATACGATAAAAACTTCCTTATTTTATCATCTTTCAATTAAATTTAAAAAAGTTAAAAAAATACAAATAAGATGTAACAAAAAACAATGATTCCTGTCAAAAGGGTGCCTCAAATCCCATACAAATATACAAAACAAAAACAATAACAGAAATCTATGACCCTCTACCATCATCGACTAACTTTGATTCACAAGCTCATCCAAAAATTCGAACTTGATTTTTTTTCATATAAAATTGTTGGATAAATTAGTATAGGACTTGAGACACCCTTTTGATAACAATAATTGTTTTTTGTTGCAATTCATTTGTGGTTTTTTTTACTTTTTTTATTTTAATGGAAAGATGATAAAAAAAGTTTAAAAAACTTAAAACCGACTTCAAAATGAAATTCACTCAAAAGTGTGAAATAATATTATTATACTTAAATATACAACATTAACCAACAATAACGAAATCAAAGGTGGGTACGAATTAAATTAGAGGCTTAAAATTTTTTTGAGGTCGGTGTCAGCAAACCATCGAATCTAAAACATTTAATAAGTAAGTAACTGTGTGCTGGTACCGACCTCAAAAAAATTTTAAGCCCCTAATTTAATTCGTACCCGCCTTTGATTTCGTTATTGTTGGTTAATGTTGTGTATTTAAGTATAATAATATTATTTCACACTTTTGAGTGAATTTCATTTTGAAGTCGGTTTTAAGTTTTTTAAACTTTTTTTTTATTTTCTTTATTTTTAGTGGTAATGCTATCTATCTAGCAACGTTGAATCCAATCACCTATACTCACCAATATGAATTATCAAATCATAATACATGTGTTTCATTAACAGATACAGAGTCCTGTGGCTTCCATCAGCATGAAAGTTAAGGAGTTAAATCGTCCATCATCAGCTCATCTGAATAACCTGAAGGAATATAACTATCGGTCTATGCATACCTGCGTATATATCTATGTATAACATTCAAAAGAATTTTCCTGCAACTCCTAACCGTTAATACCTTCCTACATCAGCTTATCAACATGAGAATATGACCAACAGACGCAAGTATATTAATAGCTTTAGAAAACATGAATCACGTAATTAGTGCCTTTAAAATTCAAATTTTTCATTATTTTTGAAGGGTTACCCTCGATTTCCCTGGGATCCTATCATCAGATCTTGACTTGGTGACAATGGGTCCCCCTTGGGAGTATACTCTTTCGAATGAAAAAAGAATTTTGAAAATCGGTCCACGGAAAAATCGGTGAACATACATCAAAAAAATATATATATACAGTCGAACATAGTACCTCCTCCTTTTTGAAGTCGGTAAAAATAAGGAAGTTTTTATCGTATTTTGCAAGTCAACTATATTTTAGTTTGTTTTTGGAAAATCACAAAACATTTAAACAAATGCGTTTTACATACAAAATTGAAAAATTAAATGGGCTTTAACTCGAAAACCGTTGATTTCCGACCCCCAATTAATATGACTTTTTTTGTTTTAAAGTAGATGTAGTTTATCCCCTTAAAAGGATTTGCACTACTTACCAGTCACCCTGTATATTAGTACTAATATACAGTATGGACACTCGCTGCCGCTCACTAGATTGCGACCTCACCCCCTCGTTACGTAGGTAGGTTGATACAGATTGGTTACAATTTGGTTGTCAAACGTATAGGATTTCGCCGCCATTTTGTTTGTTCCGTCATTCGTTTTTTGAAATGGCATATCTGGCCCGTTGTATGAAGTGTCCAGGGTGTGCTATAACCACAGAATAGAAGTTTTTTTAGGAGCGGCAAAAAAAAAAATTATCTGTGGCTATAACTGTGAAATCCAACATTAGCCACAAATGTATTTATTTATTTTTTATATTTTACTGTACACAGGATACATATGTATATGTTTCAAAAAAATAAATAAATTACATTTTACGAAGTAAGATCAGACAAAGTGTACAGCTTATTTCTAAAGAAAATTTCTTCCAGCAGACCCGGAGGAACAATGAGAAACCTTGAGAACATGTTTATTTTACAAAAAGTAAAAAGTGCATAATAACATAATGCATTTTAAAAACAAAGTAATAACAATATTTAAATACAATGTAAAAAATAATAATAAGCACTTACTACAATTTTAGCCTACTTAGTTTTTAGGATATTTAATTATCTAAGATTAGATTAGCTACCTCCTGTCCGGGAGGTCGTGGTTCAAATCCTGCCACGTATCCTAATAAATGTTTTCAATTCTCAAGTTTTCATTTCGTTTTCATATGTACGTTTATCCGACGCAAGTTACTTCTTAATGTATTTCCTATTTGAGCGTTGAGACTGATAAGATTATTCAATCTAAATGCACTCACACGATTGCGAAATATAACTATAAACCTTAAATACTTTACAGAAGTCCCAGAGGAAGTAATAACTCGTCGCTACGAGAACTGCCGGGCGCAACAGCTAGTCAATGCATACCGCACGCACGGCCACCTGAGAGCTACCATCGACAATGTAGAGTATAGACCCGTTGACAGGTGAGAAGTCATAAAATATTAATGTTATAGATGTTAAAAAGTTATCGCTGCACATGATGATCATAACGATTAATTGATTATACAGGAGACACTGATGAACTTTTATTCTACAACTATGTGAATTTGCAATTTAAAAAATTGGACTTACCATACAAATCGATCAGCTGGATAGCCAACTTTGTATGGGAAATCTTTTTTTTTGTAGAACAAAAGCAGTTGGACCATGGGTCGGGTCGGGAGTTTCCAGTTTCATTAGTGAGTAGAAAGAAGCCCATAGTAGTTTTATTTCACCTAACAGCCTGAGCGTCGGTGGCGTAACGGCTAGGGCCGCCGCCTCCTGTCCGGGAGGTCTTGGTTCGAATCCTGCCACATACCAATGTGATATGAGGTAGCAGCCCTAGCCGTTACTCCACCGGCACTCTTAAATCTGGGTAAGGTACATATTACTTTTAAATC
The DNA here is from genome assembly GCA_947284805.1 of Coleophora flavipennella. NCBI lineage: Eukaryota > Metazoa > Arthropoda > Insecta > Lepidoptera > Coleophoridae > Coleophora > Coleophora flavipennella. Next base: position 7,972,495 of record OX369257.1, on the reverse strand, counting down.
TCTAGCCGTTTCGAGGGTTCCGTAGTCAACAAGGAACCCTTATAGTTTCGCCATGACTGTCTGTCTATTTGTCTTTCCGCGGCTTAGCTCAGAGACTGTTACCGCTAGAAAGCTGCAATTTGACATAGGGTTACAAATTAATTACGCCGACAAAGTGGTACAATAAATCTTGAAAAAATATTTTTTACGCTATCACCCCTACATGTAAAAAGGAGTTGATTTTTTTTGTTGACGTACCCTATCGTGCACGGTATCGTTGAATAGGTCTTTGAAAACTGCTAAGGGTTTTCTAAGAGCATTTTTTTGATTCAGGGATGGGATTGCGAAATATTGAACTTTAAAATGCTAATTTTTGTAAGTATCGAGTGTATCCCTCCTATGAATCTTGAGCTGGCATGTCTGCTCTTTCATTGCCTAAAGTTCCTTGATATCCTGGAACCCATGCTATCGTGACCTTCAGTCTCTTTGCTAGTTTACTGAGTGTCTCTTTGCACTCCATAACTAGCCTCGATGAAGTCTCTGCCTTGGCCAGTGTTTTGATTGCTGCCCGCCTATCTGAATAGATTGTATTGCTGTTGGTCTCTCCCCATGAGTCCACCAGCACTTCTTGTGCACATTCCTTAATTGCAAATACCTGCTCTTGAAAGACACTGGTGATAGTTCCCAGGGCCAGAGCCTAGTCTTTTCCTGGGTTGCTAGATATATGAATTCCTTATAATAACTTCTTCATTCGCTAACGCTCGCAGATCAGTGGCTCAAAAGTAAAGACGCTTTTTTATGTACAAGCGTCTTAATTCATTCGCTGTCATACTTTTAATCGAGGGTTTTCTTCCAATACCGAGCAGTATATTAGCTTTTGGTTCTATACTTGATTCTAAACAATTTCCCAAGTACAAGCCATGCCTAAAATGATGTCAGCTATAATACATTGTTCTACGCATTGTTGCATGGTTTATCATAAATGTAGTAGATGTTATCGTATAGTTTGTTGGCAAATATTCACTGAAAACTAATAGTCTAGCTAAGATAAAGGTGCGTACAGACAAGAGGCAGCCCTGGGTTGAGCCGCCGCGCCACGCACGGCTCGCGTAGGGTGTGATTCGAACGTACTCCAAGTAGGGTTTGAAGTGATTATCTTGATAAATATAAAATTAATTGTAAAACAAAACAGTAATATTATAGTATCTTTGACAAAACTCTAGCCTCGCGCTATGTCCTGCCATGTTTATCCGAACATGATTTGACGTTTCGTGACGTATCAAAACGCGTCAAACCTCGATCTCGGAAAAAAGTAACGCAAAACGAAATTGTTGATTAATAGCCGTGAAACTTAAACTAAAACAATTTAAAGTCATTTACTTAGTTATATTTTACGTGATATTTTTGTATTTTTATTTTTAGTAAAAAAACAACTACCCAAAAATAAGAATAAACGCCGATAATTTTCGGTTAATTATCCGATAATTTTCGGTTAATTATCAAAAAAAACATCTTGATAATTTTGAACCCTGACTCGGAGGCAACACGCCGAGGCAACGTGCTAGCGCCGAGCGGCGTTCGAGCGCTCGGGTAGAAGCATGTTCGTGCACATTTGAGCAAATATAGAGAGGCATACGGCCACAATCACTAGTCTGTACGCACCTTAAAATAGATGGGTGATAAATGAACGGCAATTAGCGCTAACAAGTAATTACTTAAATTCGTGTCACGCTCACCATCGTGCCTTTGTTGTTAAGACTTGTGTTTGTCTAGCCCGCTCAATACATATACCTACTAAGTTTTGTCTTCATTTCGATTTTAGTTGTATTGGTAAGCCCTTGGCATCATCTCACCTAATGGTAAGTGACGTTGATGCCGAGGATGGAAACAAGGTTACCAAGAACCCCAACGCATATATACGTTATAATACGTTACGTTACAACTGGCTATAATACGATAGATTTTTTTGCCGGTCCAAAACGTTGAAGATAATAAGAACAACAGCCAATAATCAGAGTCGATAGTACTAATATAATATATCCTTTGTCAGAGTTTAGAATTATAATATAAAAAAGGAAAGAAAAACATTGATTATAAAGAAACAATATAATACAAAGAATTATTTTTTTTATTTATTTACACTTACACCAAAATGGGAACATCCTAAATATAAATAATTTGGTTATTGGGAATTTTTAAAAGATCATACAGTGTCTATAATGCTTAAAACCTAAAACAAACTAAAATCATAACATAAACCGAAAACAAGTATAAAAGTTTAGCAGAGGTACCTTTTTTTTAACAAATACACAGTGTGAAAAAAATCTGGGGTCTAAAATTAAAACTTTCTAGTGTAGCGATTCGTTGAGGTGTAAATTTAATAGATAGTGGACGAGAGTGCACGAAGAGAGAGAGCAATCTTATAGCGGTCGAGCTGAACTGAACTTCGGGTTCATCGGTGACACGATGGACTGGTGACTTGCGGAGTTAAACATTTACATAAGTGTTTAAGGGTAAAATACCACACCGATGAACTTCTGCTCGCAAAACAGGCTTCAATTCCAAATAGCCAAGCTAGCCAGTGAAAACCTTTAAACACGAACACCGACATGTAGTATACAAATTTGTTGAAAGAAAGCTTAATATTGTCTGGAGAAACAAGCTACTTATCACGGAAAAACACTGAGGGTACTGTTAGACGATAAAAAAAAACGAAATGGGAACAAAAATTTGAGTAATTCACAGTGATACGATGATAATTATCTCCAGAGCGATGACAACTGACTCTAAAACTTCATTTTTCTGCCTAAAGAAATTTGAAAAAAAAAAACCGGCCAAGTGCGAGTCAGAACCACACACATAGGGTGCGGTACCATCATACTAGATGGCGCTAGTACAAAGGATTCCGTACCATCATACCAGATCGCGCTAGTTGCTTCACGTTTTAAAAAACAAGTTTTTTTGTATGGAGACCCCCTTATTTTTCTATTTTTCTAATTTTTAATTCAAAACACATCAACTGTGAAAATTTCAACTGTCTAGCTATCACGGTTTATGAAATACATTGTGAGAGACAGATAGACAGACCGACAGATAGGCGGACGGACATTCCCTCTCGTATATCTACCAGATACGCTAAAACTACCAAACTACGGACGGACAGCGAAGTCTTAGTAATAGGGTCCCGTTTTTACCCTTTAGGTAAGGAAGCCTAAAAATGGAATCTTAGGCGAGAGTTTTCCTCCGTAGCTCAGAGGTAAAGTTCACAGGCTTTGCACAGGAGGTCGCAGGTTCGATTCCCGGCGGGGTCAATTTGTAAGACTCGGTTTGGTTGGTGGTAGGGCATTTTCTAAGCCCGCCTGGCTAGCTACCACCATCTTATCTAAGTCTTGCCGCCAAATATCAATGTTGATATCATTGGTGTGTTCCGGCATGAAGATAAGATAGCCAGTTCCCCATTGCGTTGGGGAATCTTGGTAAGCCCGCTTCGATCTTCGACAACATCGTCACTTACCACCAGGTGAGATGTTGTCAAGGGTTTACCAATTGTGAATAAAAAAAATAAAAAAAGTTATGTAAATTCCCGCGCGTAAAAAGATATGTAGCGAATAACGCTACACTACACTATCATATCTTAAAGCCAGAACACTTCTATGCTGTTAATATTGATGTTTGGCTGAGACTAAGTAAAGTTATTGAAATTTTGTTAACAGCTCTAAAAAGTAATATCTGTGTTTCAGATTCGTCAGGTTTCCATAAACATATGCAGTTTCAAAGTGACAGTCTCAAAGAATTGTATACAAGCCTTAAAAAATATATTTTGCGCACACCTTACAAACCACAAACACCGATGTTAGTTTTTGAACGTGTTTACATTTTTTTTAAACTTTGATAAGTATTCTAATAAGAACTAAACTTCGTTTGTATGGAGTGCGCTAGGGATACACTACTCTTAAATCGGGTCCACCGAACATAGCTATACTTTACCTAGTCCATAGTAATTTTTACAGTGGGTAAACCCATACAGTTTTTAGTGTTTCTGTCAAATAATTTGTACAGGTTGTAACAAAATTGGTGTAGGTTTCGTTAACTGAGGCTTCTACTTATCAAACTGAACAACTTTTGTTCTACAAGTTTGCTGAAATCGCAACAAAACATTTGAACTCATCATACAAAAGGATCAGCTGATCGACCAATTTTGTGCATTTTTGTATGGAGCGTCAAATATTTTTATTGCGAATTTACTATTTGATCCTTGGGGAAAGTGTTTCAGTATAATGAGCAGAAGCCCCAGTTAAAAGGCCCTACACCAATTTTGTTACACCCTGTAAACAAATAGAAACAGTAATTAAAAAGTGTCCAGTCAAGTAACGGTGCGCGCTGCTATTTTGTATGACCTCGTTCTTAAAATTTAAGAAAAACAAGAGAGCCTTACAGTAGTCGTCGTACTTGATGTGTTATGTGTAACATCTGACATAAGTGAAAAACCTAACGGCCTCCGGGCTCTTATTAGGCGGCATGGCCATGTTTCCTTAGACTTCCTGACTGAAAAAATAACCTAACCACTCCGGGAGTGCCGACAGAACTGAAAACTTGTTACAGTTTTAAAGTTTTGACCCTCCGAGTGTTCCCAGCGAACGACTAGGTTGACAAAGTTTTGACCCTGCAATTGTTCCTGGTACTGTGGCGGTTACATTACAGTGTCGCGGGTTCAATGGTCTTTTCCCATCTCAAAAATGCCCAACGCGCATAAAGAAGTATTAACTTCAAAAATAAGGTGGCATGCCCATGTCATCCCATGTTTTGTTAGTCTTTGTGACTGATAAAAACCCGCATTTCCTGTTACACGCTTCTGTCCCTTTTCACGAAATCACTGTCGTAGATCGCAGAAAAGCGAGAGGAAAGTTGTTATACAGACAAATTGAAAGCGGGACTTGACGTGATTTTATATAACATACTAGCTGTCCCGGCGAACTTCGTACCACCTTACACTTCGTACCACCTTAAACTTCACTACACTACCCTACCCTACACTACCCTACACTACACTACACTACACTACACTACACTACACTACCCTACACTACACTACACTACACTACCCTACCCTACCCTACACTATACTACCCTACACTACACTACCCTACCCTACACTACACTAAACTACACTACCCTACCCTACCCTATCCTACCCTACCCTACCCTACATAAGAACCTTCTCCTGACAATAACGAACTCGACAAAAAAAGAATTATCGAAATCGGTCCAGCCGTTCACGCGTGATGCCGTGACCAAGGGAAATAGGGATTCATTTTTATATACTTGCAACAGTTCTATGGTTACAACTACGAGGGCTGTTTGATAAGTACCCGTTTATGGCAAAAAAAAAATTTTTTTATGTATATTCACTAGCATTTATTTTTCTACGTAGTCACCTTTTAACTCTATACACTTGTTCCACCTATACTCAAGCTTCAATAAACCATCCAAAAAGTATGATTTTGGAAAGTCATTAAAATAGGCCTCTGTGGCGGCAATGACTTCGTCATTTGATCCAAGTCGCTTCATCATCGCCCTGATTCAGGGTAGGCTCGAGCCCCTCGGTGGGGACGTATATGAGCTGTAATGATGAGAATAAGCGTCGGTGGCTCAACCGGTAACGACTCGGTCCATCTAACCAAGTCGCTTACCACCGAGCAATTATGTTAGGTTGGGAAACAAAAAAAAATCGCATGGGGCCAAATCTGCAGAATATGGGGGATGAGGCAATAGTTCGTAGTGTAACTGTGCTAACTTAGCCGTCACAACTCTGGACGAATGAGCCGGGGCGTAGTAGTGATGAAACAGTACTATTTTCTTTTTTGAATGGGGTCGTTTGTCCTTCAAGACGGCGTCAAATTCATCCAATAAATTGGCATAGTACTGCCCTGTTATCGTTTTCCCCTTTTCTAAGTAGTCAATATGTATAATACCCTGCGAATCCCAAAAACAGTCGCCATGACCTTTCCAGCCGATGGGACGGTTTTTGCTTTCTTTGGAGCAGGTTCACCCGGTAAAATCCATTGCTTCGACTGCTCTTTCATTTCCGGGGTGTAGTGGTGAACCCACGTTTCATCCGAAACGACGCAGAAACTCCTTCCGGTTACGTTTGAACACGGCCAAACACTGCTCCGAAGTAGTCAGTCGGTTCCGTTTTTGCTTCTCCGTGAGTAAACGCGGCACCCACATCGCCGATACTTTCTTCATGCCCAATTTTTCTTCTAATATGTATTGTACCCTCTCGATTGAAACGTTTACACCATCAACAATTTCTCGAAGTTTAATTCAGCGGTCGGCTAAAACGATATTTTTAATTTTCTTAACCATATCGTCTGTAGTCACCTCAATTGACCGGTCTGGGCGATCCTCATCAAAGACGGTTGTTTTCCCCCGCTTAAACTCGTTATTACCAATATCTCACGGTTGTTATAGAAGGAGCACATTCATGGTAAACCGCTTGCATTCTTACTTTTATTTCGTCACATGTTTTTCGTTCCAAAAACAAGAATCTAATTACAGACCGATACTGTTCTTTCTCCATTTTAACAATTTGAAGTTCACGCTTTCACTAAATCGCTGTCAAATGAAAAAAAAAACAAAAGAATGCCATTTTCTTTTTTTTTTCCCGCCTCTGAAAAATGGCTTAAAAAGGTGGTATACTTATTTTCGGCCAGTGATATTAATATATTTAGTAAACGGGTACTTATCAAACAGCCTAGGTAGAAAAAAAAGGGTGCATTAAAGGGCAATTCAACAAATATTTAGCCTACAAAAGAAAAACGAAAATTTTAAAAAAGTAGAGATTTATTTTTTGACATAGTCTCCTTTCAATTCAATACACTTAGCCCAGCGATGCTCCAACTTTTTTAACCCGTCCAAAAATACGATTTCCCGAGGTCTTCAAAATAGGTCTCTGTGGCGGCGATGACCTCATCATTCGACCCAAATATTTTGCCGGCGAGTGACTTTTTCAGATTTGGGAACAAGAAGAAGTCACAGGGAGCTAAATCTGAAGAATACGGTGGATGGGGCAGCAATTCGTAGCGCAATTCGACCAATTTGGCCATGACGACGGCGGAGGTGTGAGCTGGCGAGTTGTCGTGGTGGAACAGCACTTTTTTCTTTGCCAAATGGGGCCGTTTTTTTTTTCAATTCGGCGTCGAATCAGCCCAATAAGTCGGAATAGTAGAGCCCCGTGATTGTTTTACCTTTCTCGAGGTAATCGATGTAGATCACACCTTGTGAGTCCCAAAAAACACTGGCCATCACCTTTCCGGCCGATTGAACAGTCTTCGCCTTCTTTGGAGCTCGTTCGCCGGGTAAAGTCCACTGTTTCGACTGTTCCTTGATCTCTGGTGTGTACCAGTGAACCCATGTTTCGTCGACGGTCACAAAACGACGCAAGAACTCCGCCGGATTGCGTTGAAACAGTGGTCCCACGGTTGCACTTGTTGTCTGGTGTGAGCAAACGCGGCACCCATCGCGCCGATAACTTTTTCATACCCAGTTCTTCGTGCAGAATGTGATGCACTGTCCCTTCTGCGATGCCTACATTCTCAGCTATCTCGCGAATCTTCAATCGCCGGTCTGCCAACACGAGATCGTGGATTTTTTTTACGTTTTCCTCCGTAGTAGCCGTTTTCGGTGCACCTGGGCGTGGCTCATCAAAAACCGACGTTCGGCCACGAGCAAACTCGTTGAACCAATTTTTGACGGTCGCCATCGAAGGAGAAGAGTCACCGTACACAGCATCCAAGCGCTCTTTGATTTCGCTGCGCGTTTTCCTTTCCAAAAACAAGAATCTAATCACTGAACGATATTGTTCTTTTTCCTTACTTTTAAATCGACCGACACGCTCGCTTCCAAAGGCTGTCAAAACAAAACAAATGGAGGGAAAAGATTGAAAACTTCTTAGTATACTTCAAAAAGTATTTACTGCACGATAGTAAAACTCTTTTGTAACAACAGCGCCGTGGGGCGGCGAGGCTAAGTAATAATTAAATGCCCGAGGTATATTGATGAGCAGGTATTGATGTATTGTTTTTACCTCAACGTTTCGACTATGCTTCGATAGCCGTGGTAGCGAGTAGACTGAAGCCGCGGTGTCATCTCCATCGTCATCATTTTTCATCTATACATATAATAAAACTGTAGAGGTCGAATCTCTGTACATAGAAAAAAAATGCTTAAAACCAAGTCAGAGGGATGTAAAAAGAGGGAAAATACCAAAAAAAAGTTCCTAAAACGAATACTGTATTCGCTAGTAGACAATTTAATAAACGTGTGTCTCATTAGTACAATCTAGTTAATAAAGATCTTGATATTTATAGCAAATTATATTATGAATGCAAGAAAACTATAACAAAATGGCTACAAACTAAGAATTATGACGAAACTGAAAAATTATTAGACCACTTATAGTAGGTACACTAACACACACACACACACACACACACACACACACACAAAACACACGCATATACACGCACCTAATTTTATTCTAAATAGTTTTAATATTTTTATTACCTTATTATTATTATTTTTTGTACTTAAGTTTTGTTTTTATTGATTTTGTATAATCAGCTTAGGTATAGTTTCTATAGTATGTAAAGATAAGGAAGAGCGGTGCCTCCTGACACAAGCTTTTTTTAGCTTAAAAGGAGGCTCCAGCCATAGTCGTGTTAATGCATTACCTATATGGAGAAAATAAACATTTTTATTTTTATTTTTTTATTTTTTTTATTCCGGAAAATTAAAGGGTTCCCGTGGGACAGTTAAAAAACCATAGTAACTTGGACATCTTAGTACACACAACTTATGTACTTATCTTATGCTGATATACTTTATATTACCGATCGAATTAAGTATAAATCCTATAAAAGTGACGGGATTCAGCGGGATAGAAAACTGCTACGGATCCCTATTCAATGCGTGGCCTGACACACCCTTGGCCGGCTGAACTTGAACAGGTTCAGTAACCTGTGAAAATCTCAAACCGACCTTCTGGCATTCCCAAATCGATTAAAAAACGAGATATTATTTTAATAATAAGTATTTTTTATTTCTATTCTACACTACAGAATCGTTCTGTAAAAATATATTAGATAGCACTGTTCGTTTTTACAACGCGCTAACGGAATTTTTCTGCGAGTTCTAACGTGGGTGACTTTTTTTTTACCCTATACATTACGGCAAATTTTCAATAGATGGCGCTGTTAGATTTAAGAACGCGCTATTGAAATTAATCAAAAGTTATGATATTTTGGAATACAGTAGTTTTTTTGGAAAATAACATTGATATAATTATTAAATTGATTATTAAATTGACTATGACTTGGCTTAGGCAATACGGATACTGCTGCGATTGCGATTTGGCGAATGGAAATTGTTTTCTTCTTATTTGGCTTAGGAAATACGGATTTCTATATAGCTCTACGATTTGGTCAATAAAAATGGTTTTCTTTGTAACTTGGATAAGAGAATGCTTAAAGAGCTCAAGCCTTTACACACAAGGATACACTTAACAGTGAACATGAGGGCGCGAACAAGAGGCAACACAAATGCGCAGGAATTTTCTGATTTATTGCTAAAAATTGGCGAAGGGACATATCCGGAAGAAGAAGGGCAAATTGTTTTATCTGAAAATCTCTTCCTCACTGTTAATTCAACTTGAAGAACTTATCTCTTCCGTGTATGGTGAACAAAATCAAATAACAAATCATGAGAACTCATGGCTTTGCGAAAGACCAATTAATTTTGACTCCGCGAAATGACCAAGCCGCAAGAATCAACTTGGATATACTCAACGATGTTGAAGGACAAGTAGTTGAGTATACTTCTATCAACAGAGCAAGATGATGCTACCAATTATCCCGTAGAATTTATTATTTCTCTGAGCGCTCCTGGACTTCCAGCACACAAGATTAATTTAAAAACTGGCATCCCAATTATTTTGTTGAGAAATTTTAGTCCCCCAAAATTATGCAACGGGACAAGACTGAAAGTTACTTCTCTGCAGCGTAACATAATAGAAGCGGAGATTTTTGCGGGTTGTGGCGTCGGTGAAAGAGTTTATATACCACGAATTCCACTGATTCCCAATAATTACCCATTCCATTTCAAACGTGTACAGTTCCCGGTGAGTTTGTGTTATGCAATGACTATAAATAAAGCCCAAGGGCAGACGCTACTCGTACGTGTTGCCGGCGTGGACCTCTGCGTCGGCTGTTCCTCACACGGTCAGCTCTATGTGGCTTTCTCCCGTGTAAGTCAACCAAACAAACTATTTGTGTTCCGAACCAAACCACATCGAACGTTGACTATAAAGAAGCATTATAAGATACTACTTAGATATGGTACGTAACCCTTCGTGCACGAGTCCGACTCGCACTTGGCCGGTTTTATTTTTGCTGATCGTGTCGATCAAACGACCTCTGTGGCACAGTGGTCATTTATGGCACCGCAAGTACCTTTGGCCTGCAGGGATCCGGGTACAATCACGGGCCAGGTTAAGTTGGAAAATAATCTGTGTCCAATCGTTCACACTTTCTTTTTATCTGCGATTTACGCATTAATCCAAACTTTGTATTTTTGTTGTATTTATTTTTTGCTGTATAACAGTTAACCGCGTGATAAATCATATACACGCGGGCGAAGTCGCGGGCAACAGCTAGTTTTGAATAATCGTAAAAGTTTAAAGTGTAAAATATGTTATGCACATCAAAAATCTTTGTAAACTGGAGCTTGTAATGTCAACGTAAGGCTGGACTCACACGGCCGGAATTTCTCTCTGAATTCATAATCTGAATTCAAAAAGCCCGGATTTGCTTAAAATTTCATTACGCTTCACTCATGTTGTGACTTTTTCCACGTCTGGGCTTTCTGAATTCAGATTATGAATTTTCCGGCTGTGTAAGGCCAGTCGAAGGCGGACATTTCCGTCATAATTTCGTAACCGTAATCTTATTGGTAAGAACATCGATCTGCTGTCAACCATAATAATATGTCAATGGTTTTTATTGTAAAACAAAGTTATAGGGTACAACTTTTTTTTCAGAACTGTAAAAGAGCTAAAGGTAGCTAGATATGGACTGTCATCTGCAGACAGTGTCGATATGGGTCTCCTTTATGGACATAATGGCAAACTAACGGTGGATGACATGATGGGGGAACTGGAGAGAATCTACTGCGGACCTATTTCATACGAGTTTTCTTATCTGGAGGTAAGTTTATGTTGTCATGTAATCAGTCAAGAGCAGGATCATTAAATATTTGCTCCTTTGAATCCGATCGTTTAAGTAATTAAACGAAAGAGGTCGCTATTTTCAAAAAAATACTAAAAGTTAGAAACCCGACTGAATAAAACATAAACCCTCTTTTTTTGGGTTAAAATGTACCCTATTTCACTTTCGGGATCAAGACAAATCTAACAACACCTCGCGCTCCAAAATCCATCAACCCATTTAGGCTACAGACTCAGCCAAAGAAAACGAAAGAGGTCGCCAAAGTTTTTAAAAATTACAAAAAAATAGAACCCGACTGCAAACCTAACTCTACTTTTTTGGGTAGTCGCGTTGAAATGTATCCTATGTCACTTTCTGAATCAAGAAAAATCTAACAACACCTCGCACTCCAAATTCCATCAACCCATTTAGGCTACAGACTCAGCCAAAGAAAACGAAAGAGGTCACCAAAGTTTATAAAAATTACAAAAAATAGAACCCGACTGCATCAAAGCCTAACTCTACTTTTTTGGGTAGTCGCGTTGAAATGTATCCTATGTCACTTTCTGAATCAAGAAAAATCTAACAACACCTCGCACTCCAAAATCCATCAACCCATTTAGCCTACAGACTCAGCCAAAGAAAACGAAAGAGGTCGCCAAAGTTTTCAATAAATTAAAAAAAAATAGAACCCGACTGCATTAAAACCTAACTCCATTTTTTTGTGTTGTCGCGTTGAAATGTATCCTATGTCATTTTCGGGATCAAGACAAACGACACCTAGCCTACCATGAATTAGGGCGATTTGGCCTTAGTCGACCACGCGGGCCCAGTGCGGGTTGGTCGACTTCACATACAACCTTCGAGTTTCTTCGCAGGCGTGTGCAGGTTTCCTCACGATGTTTTCCTTCACCATAAGAGCGTCGGATAAACGAACATAATATGAAATCTAAATTCGAAAACACATTGGTACGTGGCAGGATTCGAACCACGACCTCCCGGACAGGAGGTAGTGGCCCTTGCCATTACGCCACCGACGCTCTCCCGACATAGTATGTATTAAAATATTATTTTTAAAATTCAGTTTCTAAAGTACCTACTGATCAACTTTTGTTCTACGACTTTGCTGAAAACGTAATTTTTTTTTACTCATCATACAAATCGATGAGCTGATCGACCAATTTTATGCATTTGAGTATGGAGGGTCCAATTTTTTTTTGAGAATTGACTATGGGTTCCTTGTGGAAAATTGTTCAGTATGACGAGTAGAACCCCCAGTTAACGGGACCTACACCAATTTTGTTACACCCTGTATATATGAAGATAAAACGCCTTAGACGTAAACCTGAAATAATTTGCATGTGATAAGACTTGTTAGATTCTATTCCCTGATGGTTTCATCTAGAGATGAATTAGAATAAGTGAATTATTAATTCCACTAGAGGGTAGAATCTCAGTTTGTCGTGTTTAATTATGAACTCGCGAAATTATGTACATAGCTCTGTGGGTTGTGGTTTGTTTGAAAATTAAGGAAGTTCGTCTTACATGTATTAAATACCTACATAATTCATGAAGAGGGTTTGTATTCAACAACTTTGAATCCCTTACGGAATGGCAAACTGGTATTATTTGAAAAATTCTCAACATTTGCTGTAGAGTAGAATACTTGGTAGAATAATGTTTTTGATCTACCCTCAATTGATTAATTGTTGATACGGTAACTTCAACAAATAATTTACCTACCCCAACTACTGCCGATTTTGGTATCTACAACTGTAATGAATATGCAATTCAGTTTAAAGAGTATTATCACAGTATAACGATATGGCTTACAGTAACGCAACGCCTTTGATGTCGCACGATGCCGCCACGGCGTAGGTACTAGCAGTACTAGCCTGTAGACAGACTGGCAAATTCGCGGAGTTGGCCAGTCTATGCCCCACCTCCCGCTGCCCCTCAAGTACCCTTCCGTTGCTTTGCGTAAGTACATTTGTTGCGCTACTGTAAGCCGATATATTGTAATACTGTGGTATTATATCCCCGTTAGATTTTTAGAATGTTTAAGTTTTTTGTGCACAAACTACCTACTAATGAAGAATTCCAGCTATTCCCAGCTTAGGAGAAGGAGAACCAAAGTAGCCGACATAGCTCGCAGAATCGCTAAACTTAAGTGGTAGCGGGCAGGGCACTATAGCTCGTAGAAGAGATAGCTGTTGGACTTTTTAAGCTCTCGAATAACGACCGCGCACCGAAATATATAGCATAGGCAGGCTTCTCACTCGGTGGATCGAGGACCTGGTGAATTTCGAGGAAATCTGCTGTGTTCGGACAGCGCTGGAAAGGTCGTTATGGAAATTGTTTGGGGGGAGCCCTTTATCCAGCCGTGTAACGTCTTTCGGCTAATATGGTGATGTACTCGTACCTACTGAAGCTTTTACCGTAATCTCGCCAGCGGTAATGTTTAAATTGGAAGCGGGAACACTCAAAATTCCCAACATATTTTGGAACAGGTCTGCATCTCTCAATATTTTTAATAGGCGACGCATTGGAAACTTTGGTCGCCGGGATCTCGATTTTTCTCAGCAATTACAAAACATATGAACATGATATTTTGTAACCCGATTCTTCATTTCAATGACTTCATTTTTTCAGCTGCGGAAATACGATTCCTTGAACTTTAATAACTGAAAAAAAAATATATTAAAAATATTAATAATAATATAAATCTCTGGATCTCCGAGGCAATGCCCGGATAGTTCGACGTTTTCTCTCCCCATTGCACTGAACTCCAGCCGACTGTGCTTCCGCTGAAGGTGCTCCTGCCACTTCGCCTCGTGCCAAGTGAGCAGAGAGGCTCTAGTTTTATATTCGTAAATAATAGAAAAAATATGTCATAGAAAATTTCTTAACGTGCAAAGAGTAAAGAAAATAACGACACTTTTGCACAAACTACGATTAATTTTTAAAACTCTGATTGGCATATTGAAGTGTGTGTTTAGATTGATCGATTAAGAAAATTTAGAAGTACTAAATCGGTCTGCTTTGCCTGTAGAATGCAAATCTCTGTTTTAAAATAACCTCTTTTAGTGGTATTCTTCTTTACTCTTTACACGTAAAGAAAAAGACAGAGACAACGGTTCTAATCAATGCCTTGCCTTAAAATTCTTACTCAATGGTTCACACACTCACACAAAATATCTCTAAATCAAAGAGTTCACAGGATCAATGCTCCACATACCGAAAAGGCGTGATTAAAAATTTACAGCTTTCAATAACCTATAAAAACCTTCATATTACAGTCTGAAGCTGAAAGGGAGTGGTTCGCTCGGCGTATCGAAAGCGCTTCAGAGCTCGTCACAAAAGAACGCCGCATCGAAATTGCGAGGGAGCTGATTCATTCCCAACTGTGGGACAAATTCCTTACGGTGAAGTTTCCGACAGTGAAGAGGTATTGCGGAGAAGGTGCAGAGACTCTACTAACTTTCCTGTCAACATTATTTAGACTCACGACTTCAGGTGAGAGTTTTAATCATTATCATCATCATATCAGCCGAAAAATGTCCACTGCTGGACAAAGGCCTCCCAAAAGATTTACGCTATCGTATCAGAAATGAGAAGAACCAAGGTAACCGACATAGATCACAGAATCGCTAAACTTAAGGGGCAGTGGACAGGGCACATAGCTCGTAGATTTTTTTACTTACAATTGGTAAGCCCTTGGCATTATCTCACCTTATGGTAAGCGATGATGATGCCGGAGATGGAATCGAGAATACGAAGATTCTTCAACGCAATGGGGAACTGGCTATCTTATCTTCAAGCCGGAACACATCTATGCTGTTAACATTGATGTTTGGCGGCAAGACTTAGATAAGATCCCAGGCCGGCTTAGAAAATGCCCTTCAACCAACCAAACCAAGTCTTACAAAGTTAGACTGCGCCAGGAATCGAAGTTGTTTTATTTCATTTCATGTAACTACCAAACACAGGTAGCGACTTCCGGCAATAGGGAATCGGACTGCTAGTCATTTGAGTTACTTTTTATGATCTGTCAAAAACGAAATTTTGTTCTAAAAATGTTTGAAATACCCACAAGTGACGTCATAGATTTTTAGCGTCATTGACGAACTTATTTTGTGAATTTGATCAATAAAAAATTGAAGACGTGATGGAAAAACAAAACAAGTAAGGTTTTTTGAAACTTCAAGAGGAGAACAATTTTAGGAAATCATATTTTAGATTTTATCCGATCCCCTATTGAAGTCGTTCCAGTGGCGTGGAACCTTACAAAATAAATAAATATTCTTTTATGCCCACTGTATTTGGTACGCTCAAATAAATTACTTACTTAAAAAATGACGCAATTTTCACCTAACAAAAGGAATGGAATAGCAAAGATAATTCGAAGTCATTTCATCGAATAAAACGGCAGAGTCTGGAATTTCTCGATTTTGCTGAAGCACGTAAGGATTAGAGCTATATTTTAACGGTTCGATCGAGCGTTTCATTCTATTCACTGTCTGAATGGATGTTTCGTCATAAAGTCTCGCACAATTTTTGGGAAATTGGAATGTTCTTTAATATTTTTACGGACCTAAGACTATCGAGAAGTTTCTTAATAATCGTGTTTTTTTTATTGACAATTGGTAAGGCCTTGGTTGGTACCATCTCACCTGATGGTAAGTGATGATGATGCCGAAGATGGAAGCGGACTTACTTAAATTGGTGAACTGGCTATCTTATCTTCATGCCGGAATACACCAATGTTGCTAACACTGATGTTTGGCGGCAAGACTTACACCAACTAAAACGATTCTTACAAGTTGACCCCACCGGGAATCGAACCCGCGACCTCCTGGTGTGAAGCGAATGGACTAACCATTAACACCACCGAGGAGTTTTGCGTACCCATGTAAAAAACTAACAAAAAAAAGGAAGATACTCGTATAGGTAGGTACGTATAAACAAATTACAGTTGAACTAATTGTACAATGATAAGTGATAACTGAACCAAAGTATATAATATATTAGTTCTATCATACAGTATGGACACTCCCTGCCGCTCTCTAGATTGCGACCTCACCTCCTCGTCACTCAGATTGATACAGATTGGTTACAGTTTGGTTGTCGAACGTATAGGATTTCGCCGCCATTTTGTTTGTTCCGTCATTCCTTTTTTGAAATGTCATTTCTGGCCCGTTGTATGAAGTGTCCAGGGTGTGGTATTACTGTCATGTTTTAAATGTTTTTTTTTTTGTTAATTTAATTTTTCTTTTCTTACTTCTTTGTTCTTATTGAATTTGTTTTTTTTAATGTGTGCAATATAATAAAAAGAATTATTTTTTATAATAATATTTTTTATTTTGATTTGTTTGCTTATTTTACAATGTTTTTTTTATTTATTTTCAGGTATGTTATTGAAATTTTCATAATACTTACCAAGGCTTACCAATTGGGTATGCT